>KV441646.1:39658-639658 GCA_001644535.1 Pyrenochaeta sp. DS3sAY3a | reverse complement strand
CCAAGTGGACCAACAAATGAAGAAAGACTACATGATGTAAATGTAAATATCAAGATCAATGACAGTCAGGAGTGAATGCACTCGCAGTTAGTTTCCAAGTCCGATGGTGGTAGTGATCCCAAGGCATGGTGAAGTCTTCACTGTCTAATCAGGCAATACTATGTACAACTTAGCAAACATTTGTGTCAATCCCAGAGCAAAATCGACGAACTTCGGACATGATTGCGAATTGCTGAAACGAGTAACGCGTGTCTTAGGCTGCCGCTTATCTCCGTGCATTGCATGACGCGGGCACGCGGGGACTCGATGGACCACATGAATCTGACATCTCGGTACTCACCCGTTCCCCTCCCATCCTCCCCACCGTCGGCCCATCCTACCATGGACGACATCCCATGGCTGCAAGACATCCTCCGCTTCGCGCTCACAGCGACTGCATCCACCGCGCCGCCATGGCAAGATGGCCAAGCCGACGATGGCTGGGGGACGAAAGGCGGCGGAGATCTCGTCGACCCTGACGACCCTGGCAAGGACCCAAGGTTCCGGAAACTAGTCGAAGCGATCCTCTTTGGTAGGCGGTTCCTCAAGACGTACAATCTGGTTCTGCTGGGCGTGCTGCTCATATTCACGGCATGGCACTGGGGTGAAGAGCTGGCTTTGCGCAGGCGGAAACGGCGACAGGCTGCCGTTAAGGACGATGCTGACGACGCAAGTCGCGCTGAGGACCAGGATGCGTGGAGCTCGTCGAGTAGCACCGTAGAAGGGAACGTCACGCCGCCGGATGCTGCTGGGCTGAAGAAACTCGCTGCTCAACCTTTCAACTCAGACGAGACAAGCCCGCTGCTCTCGTCGCGGGCTGTGAAGAAGAAGACTCCGCTGCTATGGCGGCCGTTCTATGTCCTGAAGGCCTTCTTGCAGTACCAACCGCGCCCGATACCCGTCTTCAACAAGACACTCCCCACAAACGCTGTCTTGCTCTTCGTCCTTGCCTGGACTGGCCTCATCGTCTTCTACAATGTCTATCGCATGCCATTTGAGCCCATGTACCTCTTCGTTTTCGCCGACCGGTGCGGCATCGTATTCATTTGCAACCTACCGTTACTTTATCTTCTTGCTGCGAAGAATCAGCCCATACAGTTCTTGACTGGATATTCCTACGAGAGCTTGAATATTTTTCACAGAAGAGTTGGAGAGGTTTTGTGCTTCGAGGCACTCTTGCATTTCCTAGGCATGGTGTTGACTTGGTACGGCCTACTTCGACATCTAGGCTTCACGCTGGCCAAGTTCATATTTAATCGCGTGGTCCTTCTCGGTCTGGCTGCGTTCATTGCTTACGAGTTGATTTACTTCACATCCTTGGGTAGTTTTCGGCAGCGATGGTATGAGATCTTCCTGGCACTGCATATTGTCTTACAGGTTGCCGGCTTGGTCTTCTTGTGGTTCCACCACTATACTTCTCGCCCTTATGTCGGCATCTCCCTCGCAATCTTTCTGATCGATCGACTGGTATATCGACTATGGCTAAAGTCGAGCACGCACCCGGCAACGCTCACCGTCCTCGAAGACGAAGAAACCATCCTCCTCTCCGCAAACTGGGAAGTCTCCCACCAAACCCGCGCCCTAGCACCATCAAACATGAAGCATGGCTGGAAACCAAACGAACACATCTTCATATCCGTCCCCGCCTTATCTCGCAAACACGCAATCCAATCCCACCCCTTCACCATTTTCTCCGCAGCACCGTCCTTCACAACCCCCGCCTCAGACCCAACGCACGCCTGGTTCACGCTCCTGATCCGCGCCCAGTCCGAGCCAGGCTTCACGCACACGCTCCTCCGCCACGCCCGCCTCAACCCCCAGACTCGCATCCGCCTCGACGGGCCCTACGGCTCCTCCCACGCCCTCGACATCCTGTCCACAAGCTCTACCGCCGTCCTCATCGCAGGCGGCTCCGGCATCGCCGTTGCCTACCCCCTCCTCTACGCTCTTCTGTGCCCCGCGGCACTCAACGACCCCGAAGCCGCCGCTTCTACTGTCCCGCCAAAGCGTGCCGTCAAACTCCTCTGGGTGACGCACGCGCCGGACCACAGACTCTGGGTCCCGGAGCCCAAGCTCAAGGAGCTTGTGGACTGGGGACTGGAGCTGCTGATTCCGCCGCCGACGAGCTTGGCCGGGCGGCCGGACGTCAGGGGGTTGTTGGAGGGGTGGGTGCAGGAGGGTGAGGGGAGGGCGGGCGTGGTTGTGTCGGGGCCGGATGGGCTGGTTAGGGATGTGAGGAACGCGGTTGCGGGGTTGGTTTGGAGGGGGAGGGATGTCTATGTGCAGGTTGAGAAGTTTGGGTGGTGATGTCTTTGCTGTGTGGGGAGATTTTGGCTTTTCTTGTTTTTCTTCTTTGGGTATATCTTGATCATATAGAGTATCTTGTGGTGGTGATGTTTGTGGTTTTGTATAGCGGGCATGGCGCATGGAGTTGTAGTTCACGTTCTATAGAAGCTGGCATTTTCATCTCTCCAAGAACAAACTAGGCACGCTTAACTTCCATCATTCTACGTGCATACTCATACTCATACCCATACCCATACACCCAAAACGCCAGAAATGGTATACTCCAGAAGCCCCTATCAAACGCCACCCATGCAAAACAAACTCGTCCCCCCCCCTCCCTTATCGCTTCGCCTCCTTCATCTCCTTCTTCCGATTCAAATACACACTAATCTGCTCAATCTGGCTCACAAAAAAACACCTCGTCTCATCCCTCTGCCACACCAACACACCCAACGCATCCGCATACCTAAGCACATCCCTATACTCGGCCTCAGTATGAAAATCCTTCATAAAGAACCCGGGGGTAACCTCGACGCGCTCGCCCTCGTACTCCCACAGGCGGATCTGGTCCATGACCGTGGGCGGGATGTACGGCACTGTCTTCTGCATCTGTGGATGTGCATATGTGTTCAGGTACGAGATTATTTGCGCCGAGGTTATCCCTGCGGTCACGGCTTTGTGGACGGATTCCTTGGTGAGTTTTCCCGAGACGAGGTTGGGGAAGCGGTGTTGCATTTTGGTGAAGAGGGAGAGGATGGCGATTTGGATGAGCGAGGATGTGTAGGCGTAGAGGCGGTAGTTTGTCTCGATGATGATGAAGCCTTTGTTTGCTGCGGCGACGGAGGCGCTGGCGCTGGCGTTGGTGGTGCTGTTGTTGCCGCACTGCGTCTGCGTGCTGGTTGAGGCGTCTGGGGCGGTGGACAGCGCGGTCCCGGATTCAGAGGTCAGGGTTGTGGCGAGCCGGGTGGGGTAGAAGGTTCGTGCGGATTTGGAGGAGCGGTAGACGAGGCCCATTGCCGAGAGGTCTTCGAGCATTTGCTTTTGCGTTTCTGAGAGCGTCGAGGTTGAGTAGTCTTGGCCGAGTTCGAGGGAGCCGAGCATGAAGAGGAAGGAGAGGACTTCGGTTTCTGACATGCCGAGCTGGGACTTGTTAGTCTGTATCTACATGATTCTAGGTTATCCAAAGTATGGAGAGTAACAAGAAAGGGGAATAGAGAAAAGAACGTGTACTTACGTCATTCACCATCTTCAGATACACAATCAACAGACTCCACACCTGCGCATTCGTCTCCTGAAGCACAAACGAGAAGCCGTCCTTCGTGATCCTCGGACTCCCATGCACCGTCCTCACCAAATCCCCAGCATGCAGCAACTTCTTGGTCCCCGGGCCCACCTCCGCCCTCACCGTATCATCCCGACTCAACCCCGCCGCGCCACTGACCAGATAATACAATATAGCCTCCCACTGCGACCTGGCATACTCGTTCAGAAAGTCTATAGACACTCTGTTGCCCCCGCTCTCTTCTTTCGTCGCTGGCACGCCAAAGGAGCGGTGCGTGCCCGAGCCCTCGATGGCTTGGCGCAGGCTGCGCTGGAAGCCTGGGGACAGGGCGTATAGCGATTTGCCCTCGTCGCTGCGTTTCGACGTGACGATATGCAGGCGGTCGAGGATGAAGAGGGCCTGCTCTTTCTCTTTGCGCGCCGACGGCTTGAACCAGGCTTCGAGGTCGGCGGTCGGGAAGGGTGAGGGCATGTACAGCATTGCCATGACTATTGCCTTTGCTGGAAATGGTTTCGCGTTAGCAAGCTTCCATGTGTATATATATGTACGTGAATGGAAGGGTGAGGCTCGCACCTAAATGTGGCAGCATGCACCGGTACACGGCCAGCACGGTCGAAGGCTGCTCATACAGCTTCTTGTGCGTCTGCAGATGCAGACCCTCGAGGTATTCGAGCGCTTGGGTGGAAGATGACGCCGACATCGTGGTGGATGTGGGTCGTGAGGTGCTATTACGGCCGAAGTATCATGTTCGAATGGCGGGCGAGTGAGAGAGCAGTGCGTTGGGCCGACTGCTACCTGTTCTATTGTGAGAGACAAAAGATGAGACACACGCGCTGACATCAAGGCGTCGCCAAGGGCGGAGACATGTCCACCCCACACCTCCGCTCCACCCCCGTATCTAGCGTCCCATGGCCGTTCAACAACTGCCGAGCGGACGTCGACGTCCCTCCTTCAATTGCCCAGCAAGTACGTTGTCATCATGCCTGCATTGAAGTTCGTGCGATCTGTAAGCTTATACACATTGTTTTGCCTTGCAACTGAGGCCATCTAACACGCACCAAAGGTCTGGGAATCCTTCCGAGCCAATTCGGGCCTCGAGCCAAGGTACTTTGCGCCATGATATTGCTTTGAGAACTGCACTGATACGCCTCGAATCAAGATTGCTGGATGGTGTATGTACTGAAGTTTTCCCTTCTCTTCGAATGCGTTCAATATGCGTTTTCTGACTATAGATCCCAGCTTCGAGTTACCTCGGCCGTTCCGGGGCGGGTCAAGTTCGAGCTTGATATCCAGAAGGAGCACACGGTATGTTGCTCCCGTTTTGCCTACTAGCATCTCCTGCTGACATTGAATTAGAACCGCCTGAACATCCTTCATGGCGGTACAATTGCTAGCATGGGTACGTTCTTTATCGACCACTACTTGTCAGATGCTGATTGCTTCCAGTTGATCTTGGAGGATCTCTAGCTGTAGCCTCGCGCGGTCTCTTCGCAACCGGCGTCTCCACTGATCTCAATGTCACCTACCTCTCTTCTGGAGGGAAAATTGGAGATTTGATCAAAGCCGAGGTAACCTGCGATAAGTGTACGTCCGCCGCTCTGCCCAATGATGCTCTTCTAATATACCGTAGTTGGCAAGACTCTAGCATACACTTCAATTCACTTCACAAACGCTAAAGGGGAAGAGTTTGCCCGAGGTAGCCATACCAAATATGTAGCGCTTGCGTGGAAAGATCCCAACAATATTGTTGAAGAACTTTCTCCCAAGCCTAGCGCAAAGAAGGAGTAGAACTTCCATGGTTCCATTGACTCCGGTTCATTAAGTCTGAATACTAGACATGTGCTATTGATACAAATCCTCCACCGTTGTCGACCCTTTTCATCAGAAGCAGAGATCAGCGGGAGTCGTGATTGGGGATCCGTCGTAAGAATCAAGTAATGCTCACGTAGGTCTCATCCCGTCCACCAGCCAGCCTCTCAATGCGGGAACTTCGTCATCCCCCTTTCCGTAATCTCAGTACCTTCTATGACTCCCCTGGTACTTGTTCTGATCGACATGTACGTCTAGGAGCTGCTCGAAGTTGCTTCCTGTGAATTTTCAGAATGGTTGTTCGTGGCCGTCTCTTCGGTCCGGTTCCAGCCTTTCCCCTTGAGAAGATTGACAAAGCTACCTTTTCGTGGTGTTAACTTCCTCACGGCTCGCCCAAAAGCTCCCCTAGGAGTCAACTGCTCCGGCTCCTCAGGTCTTCGCTGTGGGACCGGAAGATCGAAGTCACCTCCAACCATCTTGCTGTCCCTCCTGTACTTCGTTTCGAATTCCTGCTCCAAAATTAGTAACTGTAAAACTACTAGTCAAAGAGAGCGGCTCAACGTACCCAAAGACTGTCTGCTGCCTGGTTTGAGGTGCAAAGGTCACGCAACTGCCCAAAGATATGACAAGCCGCAAGTTTGTCTTGGCTCAATTCGAATTGACTTAGAGGGCCTGTCGGCATATGCGATGGATTCAATTCTGCCAACACAGCTTCAGTTCGCCATTGATCAAGTCGTGATTGGAATCTGCCAGCCCAGTAAAGGTAAGGCATGTAGTCTTTGACCTGCAAGAATGAGTCAACGTGGGCACTTTCTGGGAAATAGAAATTAAAAATAGACCAGGATCGACCATATGGGCGCTCAGGTCGATCACAGTCTTCTCCATCTTGTCGCATATGATCCTGGCTTGATGAGAGTTTGCGTGTTGAGCCAATAGGAGAAGCGGGCTTCGGGTCCTTTGTGTAAGTGGAGCGCTTAGGTATAAGAATGCTTGAAGTGCTTATGGGCCTTGGTATGAAATCTACGCTATACTCTCGATGACGCACTTGTGTCGCTTTTGTTATGATTTCACGACCAGAATCATGGAATGGAAGCCTCGGCTGTGGAAGTCCAGGTCTGTCGCTAGATGGTGCTTGTTCGAGGTTGGACAACGAGAATGACGTATACTTCTCCGGGATGGGAGGGACGGGGGGAGGAAGCTCAGGAAATCTATGGAAAGTGCGGGAGCGAGGAAGCTTGCTCACCTCATGGTTTGTGGCTGCTAAAGCGCGTGAAGATCGCCAAACACCCCCCAAACCGTTTGGAGTACCAAGCGTTTTCCTCTGATTCTCTCTTTCCCCGTCTGCACGTCGTGGAGATGGGATATTAACGTCCAGAATCGGTGACAAGTTGCTCCTTGAACGCGTGAAACGTGGCTGTCCCCTAGTGGTATCTGGCGCGGTACGACTGAGAGTCTGCGGGTGAAAACATAGTCTCTCACTCGAATGAAGACGCTTAGCCGTTACTGGAGTGATCTGTCTACCGGAAGTGCCTAGTTGCTTTCGTGTTTTTGTTGGCGTGACTATGCTCGACTTTGTCCTCTGCGATAGTGGAGTGGTGGGTCTCAACGATTTTTTGTATGGTACAACACCAGGCATCGCCAGAGATTCGGGCTTGAGTGTCTTCTCTTGTGCCAAACGCGCTCTAGGAGTTCCTCGTGGTTGCGTCGGGATATTTTCCTGCAATAGCTTGCCTCGAGACACTGGCACCATATTGGATCTCTCCGCTTCTAGCAACCTCGACATCTTTGGCTCAATCTTATGAATAGGTCCAAGTGATGCTGGGGTTCGTGCCAGGTTCGGAGCTGTACGTGAACGAACAGCAACCCTCGGGGTTACTTCGCCCGGCTTTGCCACCTTGTTTCCCGCAGTAGTGGTTCTTAGATTCTGCGAGCATTGCTGTGGAAGATACTGTCGAGGACTTGAGAAGCGGCGCGCAGATAGAGGCGGACTCGGCGTAGGAATCTTGCAGGGCATGGTGTTGTCTGCTCGTGCTGCCGTGATGCGTGATACGTGAGCCTGGACAGCCCCTGTAGAGGTCGAGTCGAGCTCGCTCTTTACAGGACGAGGAATGAGGCTGAGCGTCTGGGAGCGAGGTAGTGGTCTGGGTGTGGTCTCTGGATCGAATATCGAAGCAGGGTTTTGAGGCGTATACGATCTGATAGGCTGAGCTAACGAGTCATCAGAGCATTCGGGTACGATGGTGTTTGATAGTAGCGAGTCGTTGGCTCCGTCGTCGAGCAAAGGTGAGGGGTTTCTGGCTGTACCAGACTGGGAGGCGAGCAGTGAAGGCTTCCTCGCCTGGTGGCTTGCGGGGCCCTTCTGCGACAGCGGCTTCGAGAGAAAGGATAAGCCGTAGCTGAGCTTCCTGCGAAACGTGTTGCCGCCATGTTGAAGGACCTCGCTGTCGGCCTGCTGCTGGGCGGGCTGCTTGTCCCTCCGGCCCACCATATCTGCTTCGCCCGCTCCCTTCTCCGCGGTCTCCCACCGGGCACGGATCTCCTCGAATTTGTTTGGATCTGCATGGCTTAGCATGTTTGCAGCGTGGATTGTGGCGTGGAGCAAAGCAGCGCTTACCTTTGTGTGTCGGTGTGGGTGGGATGTTGGTCAAGAGTGAAGGACGGGAACTGTGGAAGGTACGAACAGAGCACGGGAAAGGAAAGAAACCACGACGTCAGCGGGCAAACGCGCGCTTGTGGGGTGAAATTTCTTCAGCGAATTCACAAACACTCGAGACTCGAAATACTGAATTAGGCGCGATAGCCGCACAGTCATTCACTGGCGGTAACCAGAACCCTGGCGAGAAATTGATTATCATGGAGGGTATTACCAAAGACAGAACATAAACTTAGTACGCCAGACTATGCAGACCCATCCCATCTTATGCAAACCTTCGACCTTGACCCTCCCACAAGCCAGCCATGATCTTCACTCTGAATCACTATCAACAATGAAACCCGCCCTCATGTTGCGCGCCGCTGGTCTTCGGACCACTTGTATTTCCTCCTCATCGTCTTCATCTGCATCTGCCATGGCAACATCTTGCTTGTCTGTTGCAGTGCTAGGTTTACGTGATGTGTCTTCGTCCACTGGAGCTGTTCCGATGAGTTGTGAAGAAAGAGGAGTATCTGAGGCCTCGTCTTCGCTGGCATCCGCTACAACGTCTTCCCTCTCCTGTGATGACTCTCTGCTACTCACACTAGCAGCGCTTTCGACTTCATCATCATTATCGTCATCATCGCTGTCCGCGAAGAGAGCTCTACGCTTTGGGGGGCTCTTCTGCTTCTTTCTCTTTTGCGTCGAATCTTCGGCTTTCCGTTTCTTTGTTGCCGGTTCTGACGACCCGAGTGCTAATGACTTCTTGAATGCATTCGTGGTACTGTCACGAAGTGCTTGCTCTCGCGCGAAGAATGCAGCGTCCTTTTCTTCATCCCAATCTTCATCGTCAGAGTCATGGATGAACATCGTGCTCTTCACCTTCGCCTGCTTCTCAATATCTTTCTTGCGACGAGCCTCTGCCCTACGATCTTTCTCTTCGTCGTCCAACTCGACGGGCGTCCTGGCTCGTTTCCGCCTCGTGAGCTTCTTCCTTGGTCCATCCGCTGCTCTGGCGGTGGGGTCATCTTGCGCATACTCTCCACGATCCTGATCCGAGTCATGGTCGATACCATCGGAATCGTCATCAAAGTCCACGCGTCGAGTAGCGCGACGTGCTGCTACAGCCTTACTTCGAAGAAAGTCTTCTGGTGCCTTTCCCTCGTCGTAGATTGGCGGATCGAACTCGAACTTCTGGATGAGCTCTATGGCTTCCTTTAGTTGTTTTGATGTCAAATTCGATGGTATGACCCAAGAGGCATCAGGATCGTGTGCCTCTCCAAGCCGCGAGAACCCCACGAGGTTCATAAGCAAGCGCAGCTTGTTGTCTTTGAACATAGCTACTCGACGTTCTTCGTTGTCTGGCTTTACAACTGTAAAAGGTTAGAAGATCATCTTTACTATGGAGATGTAGACTCACGAATTGAAGGGGGCAGTGGACGCTCAGTCTCTGTGCTCGGCGGCTGTTCTCCTTCTCCTTCGCCTTCAGGGATCGCCATGGCTTCTAAACTCATGCGTGCTCCATCTGCATCCTCCCATGCCTTGCGTTCCTCTACCGCTGAGGCAAGCACTTCTCGGACCCATCTGAGAGCATCAGACTTTGACTGATTCACCAGCACCCCTACCGCAACACCAATCTGCTCAGGTAGCTCCATGCTACCTTTCACCTCAAGCTCTGCAGGTGGACGGGGAATGCGGACAGTCACTTCTCGTTCGTACCCGTGCTCAAGGTAGAACATGGTTGCTGGAATCTTGCTGAAGAGCATCTCTGTTACCAGGGCTGGTCTCTCTTCCACTTTTTTGACCACTTGTCTGAAAAAGTGCCTGACAAAGTCGTTCCACTCTTTGTAAGCTGGAAGGTCCTGGTCCAGGCCGCCTGGACCTTGAATCATCTTGTTGAACAGTTGCAGTACGTCGACTCGACATAGAAGCAGACCAAGCTCCATCTTGAAAGCAACTCGATGGAAGAATCGATGTGCCCGCTTCAGCTGCTCGACGGTGAGATCGTTGTAGAATTTGGCAAACTCTACGAACGTGTTGACACTGGCTTGGTTGATCAATTTTGCTCCGAACCGCGCAAAATCGAATTTGCGCTCGGAGACCGTTCGTTGCGCTTCCTCCCTATCCTCTGCTTCCTCAGCCTGGCCGTCCTCTTCGGCTTCGGCTCCTGGAGCCTGATCTTGATTCTTCTTCTTTATGTTGCGTGCTCGTCGCTTTGATCGAATTTGCATATCAACATTTTGTTTCGCATATTGCTCGAGCATGCGCAAGAAGACATGTGATAGCTCCGTGATGGCATCCAGATACCCAAACCCTTGATCTTTGTAGTTCCGCAAGAGAGACACTATACGATCATGTGTGGATTCTTCGTAGAAAATGCGGTTCTGAATGTTCTCGGCGATTTCTTGATCGTCCTCCAGCGCAGATTCAGACATTTCGCGAACGGTGTGCAAGATCTGGGTGAAACACTTCAGTCCCGCATTCAAATCTCGCCACGCCTTCTCGTCCTGGCTCTTCTGCATGAATCTATTCAGTAGAATGAATGTTTCCTGATTCATGACCTCCGCTACCAGGCCGTAGCTCTCGTCTTCCGCAGTAAGAACCTCTGCACTTTTAGAATCCGCTGCCTTCTCTTTCATTGTCCGCCGCCGCGAACACTCTGCCCGTAGAAACCACGAAGCTAAGTAGAAATATTGTCGCAAGTGGCGTGATTCAATTCGTTCGTTATCACGATCGATAGCCTTGCGTATATGCGAGAAGAGCGGGTTGAATGACGAATCGAGAAATTCCTCTACGAATGCTTTAATGTGTTGGAAAGCAGTAGAAGTCAGGGTTACTGGCAAATCGAACTCGTCAAGTTCGTGGTCCTCGGCGTTCTTCTTGAGAGGGCGTCTCGGTTTATTCCATTTCTTTGTAGAATCCATCTTCTCCATACTTGCTTGGGCAGTCCCAAGCACGTCTTGGCCAGAGATTGTTGTCACTTTCTCGTCGTCTCGCTTTACCCAGATCATGGTCCCAAATCTGTTGTGGCGTGTAGGTGCGTGCCGTGCATAGTTTGCGAGCATAGATTTCTCCTTCTGCATCAAATTCTTCAATTCCCAAGCATTCTTAGTTGTGAGCTTCTTGTCTGCCAAGAACAGCTTCTCGGCGTCGATGCCCTTGAGTAAGAAGAACAAGATCTCGAGCAAGATGACATCTTGTGTCACGAAATCCTCTCCAATACTAGACGACACGCTCAGGAGTAGCTGGAAAATGTCCTGCTCGTGGAAGGTATCAATGGTTGTCGATCGTGACACTTCCGCTTCGTCAATGTCCATGGTTACGTTGGAAGGGGGTGCGAGCATGGCGATATTTCGAATGAAGTATAAAGCGATACGAATAATACCCTCGTCTCGGGGCGTTCTTCCTCTCAAAGGTTCTGCCATTGACGGAAGGGCGACTTTGACGGCGGTCTGAAGAATCCTGTCTCGGTCAAATTGCAGGATCGCGCGTTTGTAGCCGATCTGAGCAAGCTGAATGTATGGGCCATGGTGATGATGGTTCACGCTCGCTTTGGTGGGATCGATCTCGAATGGCCAGGTGAGGGGTACGAGAAGTTCCACTGCGCATTGTTAGCAGAAATATTAATCTAAAGAAAAGATTTCTTACGCGCTGCAATCGCAATTCTGTGCTTCCATTTGTCTTCCATCACCCGAGGCGAGATCTTGGCCAACATCTCCAAGAGATCGCCCTTGACCAGATTGGCCTCGGCCATGGTTCTTGCAACATCGCACCGGTTGTATTGCCCGTCGAAAAACTTTAGCCACCTCCGTAAATCCTTGAGACAGAGGAGAACATTGTCTCCAAGCGCATACGTTCCGTCAGGGCCATTACCACCGAGCTACACAATTGTTAGTGCGGATACCGTAAAGAATCAATTGTACGTACGGCAGTAATTAAACTGTAGACGTGAGCCCGAGTTGTAGGATCCACTGGATCCACTGGATCCGTGACCCAATCGTCCAAAGTTGTTTGCGCCATTGTGTGCGGTTGACGGTTGGAGTGTGTCCTGGCGTGGATAAGTCCAACAACGCGTCGCGCCGACGCGTAAAGTGGAATCAAACGGCGCAAACTTGCCAAGAGCCGTAGGGCTGACGTCTGGAAAGGGTCCGGCGCCACTTCGCGTCATGCCTCGGTTACGGTCGACACGGCTTTCGTCGGTCGGGAAAGGAAAGCCAACATCTTTCAGAACATCACATGCGAGTCGACGTTCTTAATTTTTGTTCCCTTGAATCCCTGAAGACATCCTCAAAATGTTCTCGTCAGCGTCCAGACAGGTTGCTCGTTCTGTAGCCAGGCAGCAATGCCGTGCTTTCAGCTCAAGTCCTTCCATTGCTGCTGCCGCGGATGTCAAGAAGCTTGGTGTCATTGGAGCGGGACAAATGGTATGTTGAACCAGCTTAGCCATTGAAACATGCAATTGACTCCTCCAGGGCCTTGGAATAGCTTTGGTGGCAGCACAGAAAGCTGGTGTTCCCGTCCAAATAATCGACAACTCTCAGGCCTCAATTGACAAAGGCCTGAAGTTTGCCGACAAGCTCTTGGAGAAAGATGTGGGGAAAGGCAGAATCTCAAAGGAGGATGCTGCTGCCACAAGAGGAAGGTTAACATCCAGCACCAAGCTCGAAGACCTCTCAGATGTCGACTTCGTCATTGAGGCCGTTCCTGTAAAACATATCCCCGCCACACTGGTCGAGGACAATCTGACATCGAGCAGGAAATCCCAGACCTGAAGCACAAGATCTTCTCACAGCTGGCTCAAATCTGCCCATCCCATGCTATCCTCGCCACAAATACATCCTCAATCTCAATCACCAAGATTGCCGCAAGCACAACCAAGGACCCCACCGACTTATCCGCTTCGTCTCGCGTTATCAGCACGCACTTCATGAACCCTGTCCCCATCCAAAAGGGCGTCGAGATCATCACCGGCCTGCAAACCTCGCAAAATACAATTGACACTGCAATTGCCTTCTGTGAAAAGATGGGCAAGATTGCTTCCAAGTCGGCCGACTCGCCTGGCTTCCTTGCCAACCGTATCCTGATGCCCTACATCAACGAGGCAGTCATCTGCCTCGAGACCGGTGTCGGCGCAAAGGAGGACATTGACAGCATCATGAAGAACGGCACCAACGTGCCCATGGGCCCGCTGCAACTGGCTGATTTCATCGGCATTGACACCTGCCTGTCAATCATGCAGGTGCTGTACCACGACACCGGCGATTCTAAATACAGGCCCGCTGTCCTGCTCAAGAAGATGGTGGATGCTGGGTGGCTGGGGAAGAAGAGCGGCAAGGGCTTTTACGATTATTAGGATTGAAAGAAAATATGACTTGATATGACTACGTGTTTCTCGTGGCCTTTTGTTTTGCCGTATATAAATGCTCAAATACCATGAAAATCGAAATGCTCCCGGTCTCGTGGACCCAAATGTACGCCATGATATGCTTCCTTGATGCAAATATCGCCTGTCCTCCAGGCAAAGTCCTACTAGTCCATGCAATTTTCCTACTCGTCCATGCAATTTTCCTACTCATCCATACAATTTTCCTACTCATCCATACAATTTTCCTACTCGTCCATGCAATTTCCTTCTCATCGTCTAGGAAAGACTCTTCTCATCCTGCAGGCAAGATCCCCTTCATTCACTAGGGTGAAAGCTCTTCCACCCATCAAACCCTTTCCTTAGCGAACCGACTCGTGTACGTCTTCCTCCAACCCGGCAACTTATTCGGCAGCCCCTGATCCTCACGAAGCAAATCGTCGTCCCAAAGCGCCGAATGGATCATCGCGTCCCTCCCATTATCCACCCGATCCTCCGGCGTCGAAAAGCACTGCCACGCCAACCGCTGCGCCTCCTCACTATTCGTGATCCGCTTATTCACTTCGAGCATGGCCTCCTGCCGCTCTTGCTCGTCGCTTGCAGGCGCGTTGTGGTATGTGATTGCGCTGTAGGGCTTCGTGATGTTGATGCCTGTGGATAGGGGTGGAATGGGGAAGTGGCGGCGGAGCTTGTCTACGCGTGGGGAGCGGTCGATGGGCGGGGTGATGAAGTTGGGATCCTTGGGGAGGAGAGGTTTGGAGTAGTGGCGCATGAGTTTGAGGTTGTAGGCTTCTGAGAGTTCTTTTTTGGAGGGGTAGGGGCGCTGGAGTTTGGATCTCCATTTCTTTGCGCAGGCCTTGCGCCGCTTGAGCTTGTTTTCTTCGGTCGGTGTGAGCTCTGGCTCGGGGATGACGAGCTTCAACTTCATGGATTTGGCGGACTTCTTGATTGGGGTTGCGGGCTTCTTGACTGGGGTTTCGGGCGGTGTGGGCAAGGCCGTTTTGCGGACTCGTTGTTTCTTGGAGACGGGGAGAGCCTGTTGTTCAGCGGCAGTGGGAGCATCCAGCATGCGCGCGTCGATGGCGTGGGTTTCTGAGAGCGCGGGCGTAAGGTCATCTAAGCCTGTAGAGGCGCGGCGTTTGCGTGTGTTGGGAGGCATCGTCGTTGGGCTGGCACTGTCGGTGGTGGTGGCGGCGGTGAGGGTTGAGGAAGAAACCGTCGTGATAAGTGGCAGAGGCTGGCTCAACGAGGCGGGAAGATTGTCTTCCACTCCTGAAACGGCGCGGCCACGTGAAGTATTGGGCGCGGCCTCCATGATCTCCGAGCGCCAAGTCGCGGTGTTTGTTGCGAGAGTATTGTTTGCTGAGCGAGCGGGGTGGTGATGCTCTAGGAGAGCCCCTCCGGTATTGAGACCTGCCTAGATATTGCTTTGCTGCCTCAATACGATAGGCTCATATCTAGATGAGTGAGTTAGAATGATGTCTATTGGTAGAATGTGCGCATCTCCAAAAAGGGTAGTAAATTGAGCAGTGTCAACGCGACGCAGGTGCCAAAAAGCTGACAACGCCATGCTGGTATGTCAAAGTGCAGAAATTGCGAAAGCAAGGCAGTGCTGGGCATTGTAGAAAAGAAGAAGACGCGATTGAGGTTTTTGGGGTAGTTATGACAATGCATACCTGAATGCCTTTGTTTGGGTTGGTGGTTGAAAAGGTCAAAGACCTTTGAGGGAAGCGGGTGGCAGAGTGTCCAAGTGCTACGCGAGGCGAGGCTGGGGCAGCTATGAGACATGAGTTTATTTGTAGCTCTAGTGCTTTATGGGCTAGCTTATCTACAACTGAGGTGAAGGTGACGTGACTGCGCCCTTCAAGGGTTGCGCTTTCGCGCACGAACCAGGTATTAACCTACTCCTACGTATAATATAATACACCGAACAATCAACCTCCAAACGATTACTTCCTTCTATAACCCCGTTTCCCTGTGTCGTGCTACTAGGATGACGATCAAATTTCCCAGCAGTTCACTCCTCCTCGCTTTGGCCCTCCTCCTCGAAGCCGAGTATCTCGCAGCCACAGGGCCATTGACTTACGAGGAGGCCGGAGTATTTGTTACGAAAGTTCATGAGCCACAACTCTCTCTTAATATACTCGGCCTTTTCTTGCTCTGGGGCAACTTCCCAGTGAGTCTCCACCATGTGCCGTCCCGGCAAGTACTGCATCCGCGAGTACTTGCGGCGAAAGTCGGACACGAAGCTCGAGTATTCGCCTCGAAGCTTCGCATCTGCTGGTTCGACCTGGTGGCCTTCACCAGTGGCGCGCATTTCGTCGTCCTTGAAATCGCCGCCAGGTCCATGCTTACCGGGTTTAAGGTAAGGTGCGCTGGTATAGATGTCGAACTTCGTTTGCGTTGGAAGTGGTGGTTCGATGTGATTTGCGTTGGCATCTCCTTTGGAAAGGATCTCGCTCACATCAAAAACCTTTGGCGCTGAGCGAGCAGGACTGAAGCTGTCTACAAACTGTTGTAGAAGCTCCTCGGGCTCCAGCATCATGTCGGCATTGTCTTGCTTGTTAGCTTGCTTAAGGTAAGATTGTGGTTGGCCTTCATAGCAGTCACCGCATGTTCTTGTCCGTTTGCAGAGCGATGCGCAGGCTTGGAGAGGAATCAAACGATAGTTACCCTTGGTTATTGCTGCGGCATGATGCTGCGGCAGAGAGGCGTCAGTGATGATGCTTGAGTCCTGCTTCATTTTGTGTGGGCTTAGATAGGCTAAGGCTGACGGTTCGCGTGTGCAAGATGAGATGCTGGTGATGGGCTCGAGGAGATATGGATGCGAGAAGGACTCGAGTTTTGCAGAAGTGTACGCGTCCTGTTTGTTTGTGGGGTCGTGAGATTTAGCTCGCGCGTGCCTTCCGTTTGTTTGAATGTTTAGGCTTGGCTTCAATGCACGTAATTGCATATATGCTCTATCGACGATCAAGATTTGCACCAGAATCAGAGTCTACAATTCGAAAATACTCTTTCTGTCTCTTGAAATTAAGGAAAATTGGATGCTTTTGATGGTTAGAAAAGAGGACATTACAAAAGCTTCTAATAAAGAAACACGGCATAAGTAAACAATACAAAGACAACGTTGTTGAAAATGTTACTATGTTTCGAGAGTAATCAAACACCCAACGTAGCTTTAGATCAAAGAGGATTCGAAGAAGCTAGAAACTAGAAACAAAGGAAAGTAAAATTGTTGTTGCGGCAAAGTACCCCTTACTGTTATTAGTAAGTGAAAAGTCTCTTGTTCCAGCAGGAGACAGCGCGTGAATAGTAGAGATAGACACATAGAAGATGAAGAAGTTTAATTGAAACTACAGATAATCTATTATCTCATTAATGAAATATGTATGGTAAGAGTTGCAACGGCGTGAATGTCTAAGAAGTTGCCTGTAATCCTGCCACATCGAAAAGAAGTACTACGTAGGTAACGACAAAAAGCGGCGAAGTGGCGAAAACATCGACTTCGGGATCTCGCGTTGAGCCCTGCCAGAACGTATTTGGTTCACATTGCATTCATTGCTGATAATATGTCGACTCGCGTTGGAGTGTCGGAGTGGGTAAAGAAATGCGGCGACTCCGACCAAGCTCCGTCCGTGCACGTGAGGAGCCGCCGAGGGCAGGAGCCGAGGCACCCGCCTCCAACTTTCGGTTCATCAGGTCGCGACTCCCCCCAGCCTTCAGCTCCTGCCCATCATCCCCAGCAGCCAGCGCATGCTACAGGCATCGCGCAACAGATAGCCAACATGGTCCGCGAGGACCTCATAACCTCTGCTGTGAGTCTTCCCGTCCGCCTTGCCGCGATAGATAACTGACTAATCGCACCAGGTCTCTTGTATGTCACGACCGTCATAACACATCCCATGCTCATTCTCTGATTCTCTGCAGTCCTCCAGGATCCCTCCGTTGCCAGCGCGCCCCTCGAGAAGCGCATCGCTTTCCTCCAGTCGAAGAACCTTACCCAGGAGGAGGTCGATGTGTCGCTTGCGCGTGCTGCAGAAGACCCCAGCCAGGTCTCCTCTCCTCCGCCGCAGAGCTCTCCACCACCCAACTATGGATACAGACCTCCCCCGTCTGGCCCTGCATATGGGAACTATCCCCCTCAGGGATACTGGCAACAGCCACCACCTCCAGAGTAAGGAACCATGTTGACCCACGTCGCTGGAACATACGCTGATAGATAGGTAGACCACCGAAACGTGACTGGCGAGATTACTTCATCATGGCGACTGTCATGGGTGGCGTAGGCTATGGTCTATACTTCACAGCGAAACGTTATATTTTACCTCTTATTCAACCTCCAACGCAACCTCAATTGGAACAAGATAAAGCTTCTGTGGACGAGTCATTTAAACGCGCTTTCGATCTTCTAGAGCAACTCAACACCGATACCTCGGCTCTTAAAGCTTCTGAAGAGGCACGGACGACACGCCTCGACAACGCGCTGGGTGAAGTTGAAAGTGTGTTGGTGAGCCTGAAGGAGTCATCTAAACGACAGGGCGATGACAACAGACGGATCGAAGATGACGTGCGCGGACTCCGAGATTTGATTCCCAAGGCATTGGATGCACAGAAAGAGTCGACGGACAACAGGTTGCGCGAGCTGTCAAACGAGCTCAAGAGCTTGAAAACTTTGGTCGGCAACAGGATGGGCTCCGGTACGGCACGACCTCCCACCAATCCTACACCAAGCTACTATGGCATGGGACAGTCCCAAACCCCCACACCCACTCAGAACGTCAATGCAGCATCGACTCCCGCCCCGCAGGTGGCAAGCGTCCCGGCTCCTACCGAACAGACGAACGGTTCCAGCGCGCCTGAGGGTTCAAGTAGCAGCTCTACCACGCCTGCAGCCACCTCGTCTACAGAAAAGCCTGCCTCCTCTCCATACAGTAGGCTGTCAAACGGCCGAGCCGCGATTCCAGCATGGCAGTTGGCTGCCCAGAAGAATAAGGAAGAGGCAAAGAAAGATACGAGTGAGAGTGGCACCGTACAAGATGCCAGTCCCAGCTCTTAATGAAGATGAACCTCGACACGAGGATATCTGAGGACTGCGTAAAGCGTCCGTCTTCTTGATATGTATTATTGGAAAAGCGAGCACTGGGCGAAATGGACTGTAAATCTTAACAACAGTAGTAGAAGTTTCTATGGATAATACCATGAATATTATGGGAATTTCCATAATCATAATATGTGACTCTTCATACTAAGGATAAATGGCGCGAGAGGTACAACATCCAAGACACACTATTCGAATCATACCTGTGGAACTGCATTGATTTAGAGAACAAACTAAATCATAATCTTGTGATTCCCGATTATGTAAGATGTTCTACTCTTCCCTTTTATCCGCAATGACAGCCTCCCGCAACCTTGGAACACTTCTCCGCCTAGCCATGTTCGGCAAGCCTAATTGGCTCTTGATGTCACGACTCTAGTCACGACGTAACGTGAGACCGTGTCAACGCGTCAACGCGCCTCAACTAACAGAGTTCCTGCAGCGATACGCTCATCGGATTCGCGCACAATCCGATCTTGCGTTAGAGATCGATGTCGCTTATCTGGGGATCTATGGAAAGGAGGCAGGAAGCCGAGGGTTCCTGGCGCTAGACAGCGGCTTGAGTCTTGACGTCGAGGTTAATGTGGGGAGGTCGATCGAACGATCATGATGATTGGGTTTTATAGATATTGGTGGATAGGCTGGGGCTTGGGTGTTGGTGGCTTGGTGGATTGGGTTTTGGGGAGTAGTGAGTGGTGAATGTGAGGAGTGAGTGAGTGGCAGATGAGAGTTTGAGGTTTCTGGTAAGAAAACGCTTATGTTCGTTCTTGCGCTGAATCACTTTCCGACAGTTCCAACGTATTGATCGATCAGAAGGAAAATAAGCGTCGCCAGAGTGGGCTTTGATCGGTGACGTGTGGCACTATGACGCTTCAATGCTCACGTCAAGGCTTCAGTAGAGTGTGCACGTTCAACTATCAGATGGCTCCCGTATTTAGTGTACGATTCTACTCGCCGGATCTGCAAGTGTAGGCCCCCTTGTGGCGTTCCACTTCTCCATGGGATTTGTAGACTAACTTGCAAACGATGTTGTCATGACTGTGATAGCCACAATCGTCTAGCCATGCATGCCATGGTACGCTATGGTCAGTGTCAATCCACGTCATGACGTCTAAGGCATCGGTGAGATGTACATAAGGCCGAATGATTCTCTCTTAATTCCTGTCAATCTAGTCAAAGTTTCCACAATATTACCAAAGAACTCAACTTCACTATTTCCGTTTCTACCCAACAAATTCAGTCTTCAACATGAGCAGCAACGAACAATACCCCGCTGGCGATGCCGTCGACAACGACTACAAGAGCCGCCCTGGCCAGAGCGAGATCCCAGTGCAAAGTGACGAGGCACCTGTTGAGCGTACCGAATACGACGCTGGTGGTGACTCTGACGAGCAATTAGGTAATGACTTCTACGGTCCTCGTCGCTGTCAAATATGCTAATAATATATAGCTAGGGATGAGAAAGATGCGATAGATGAGGGCAATATTGTTGGGGAGCGCACTCGAGGTGCGACTAAGAAGGCGGGAACTTACACCGAGCCTGGAGACGATGAGGGACTTCCTGGTCCAGAAGACGGTACCTCTTCTGGTCGACAGTGATTACCTCCAATCATGATCAATCAATGAACCGTGTTTATGTCCTTAGATTTTAATAAAGAGTAGTTTTTTACAATAGTGTCGCTGAATACTCTTTGGTAAACTTGGAAGTTGTCAAATTCAATTTGATATCATTTCATCTTCAACTTCTCCAAAACGGTTTATTTGTTCACATTATCTGCTCGCAGAGCAGGCTATACTCAAAAGACTGTTTCAACCTGGTGCGGAATGTCTAAGAGCAGCCCCAAGGGAAATCCTACTGCCTATTCACGTGATATTCAGATTTCACATTCACTGCGGCACACGGTCCGTTTGCAGCTGGGCTCGAGCTCTTCACCCTGCTCCACCACTGCCACGACAACAACACAACCTTTCTTCGCAGAACAGTTTGCCTTCGCCTCCGCCTTCGCCGCTCCTCCACCACAGTGCAGCTACTGTTGGTGCCATCATCGGTAGATATAGCATCCTTTCCTTCGTGACGGTTTGCCCTATTGGTGCACTCTGCGTTCACTTGCGACTTGGACCCTTCACCATACCACGATAATCAGCTAACAAGTTTGCCACAGACTTCTACTCCTCGGTTGCCGCATCTTGCGGGTGCAAGATGCCAAGGAAAAGGAAGGATGGTACGTATCAATGTCTACTCCGCCGAACACTCGACAGGCGGGTGCTTTTTTCAAAATCCTATGCCTGAGCTTGTGGGCCCAATATAGTCATGGCTGACCTCTTTTCCAGTGCGACCGCCCCACTTCCGGGGACAGATCCATGAGGTCTGTATCTCAGGGCTGAGCGGGACCCATGCGCTACAAACGGGTCTCGCATACTATTTTCGCGGGCACTACATCTACTCAGTGCCCAGCCTCGTCCCCATCCAGCCAATCACCTCTGCCACATCGACTGGATTGACCTTTGCTGGAGTTGTCGGAGCTGACATCCCACCCTACGATGGCCTCAAGGTAGACAACGTGCCAGAGTGGACGGTTGGTGCGCTCACGCGGAGCTGTGAACGTGCAGAGCTTGAAGAGCGCAAGCGTCGTGACAAGAACGAAGAGCCCACTGGACAAGACATCAACATGCATGCGCAATTGCACTACAAGCGTCCTACAAGCAGTCGACTCACACCGCTCCTAGTCGGCTCCTTCCAGACAGGTCCTCCATACAGCACAAATGAATCCCTTGGATTGTCATTAGGCTCACATCTCGTCGACAACTTTCCATTCGAGACCTCCCAGGCGCTCAGTTTCCAAGATCAATATGATCAAGTCGACGCTATCCGAGCGCTCAATACGCACACGATCACTTCGACTTCTCCTCACCAGACACCGAGCGACCATCGCAGACCAGCTGAGGTTCAAGTGTTTCAATCTGCTCGCAACATCTCGGGCATCGATCTGAAAGCACCAGTTCTCAATGCACCAGTTCCGCAACTCCGCGTACCTCATCATGATCCACGAGTTTCGGGATTCTCGGCCCCGGGATCACGGTTCGCATCAGTCAGTAACACACCCCATGATTCACGTTCCACGACGCCAATCATTGGTCTTCAGGTTTCGAGCACACTCCGACACGTCGCTAGTTCGTCGAGGTTGGAACAGCTACGCATCGAAGAGGGGGTCAACGCAGCCTTCAATGCAAACCAGACGAAAGGGAAGGGTAGAAACTCCCGACAAGCTGAGCATCTTCTTGGTTATGGCATTATTGATACAGACATAGTACGCGAGATTGGAGACGCCAAGTTGTCGAACGCAGCTCGGGACTTGAAATACTGGAAGAACTTGGATTCTGATCCGATGAACTTCTTCAACAGATCTACAGAAGACACAAGCAATTGTCGTGTGGCTAACGATTCTGGTCATGGTGAGCAGTTGGCATCAAAGACAGAGAAGCTATACGGCGATCCTGGCGACATTAGACTGTTCACGGGTAGTGTCTTATCTCCCACGACTCAATTCCCCACGCGTATGCACTACAAGAACTCTTCTGTTGGAGGCAGCAGCGAAAAAGTTTTTCGGTATATACTCCAAGATCCTGAAGTCACTGCACGCGTTTCGGGCCTCGGCCACGCTCGCACTCAGTCGCAACGAAGCGATATCTGTTCACTTCCCTTGGTCGCCGAGCAAACGTACTCGAGCCCATCCGCTCGTCTTAGGAACACAGTGGATACAATGGCGGGTGGAGAGAACGCTATACTTGGCCCTTCGTACATGGCTTCCGCGTTGTTGGGACATGTGAAGGGCTCCACTATACCTGCCCCACCCGTAGACGCAATCAACAAGGCCGATGAGATTATTTTTGACCGCCCCACTACAGCCACACCGATGGCTACCGACAACGACAAGATAGGAACCCAGGCAAGTTCCGGTGGTCACCGATCACCTAAGTGTGCCATCCATGGCGAGGGCTGTGACAACAAGGCGACAATTTACAAGCGGCGAAGCGAGACTGTAGGAGAGACGGGTGGATTTCTGGAACAGCATCCTGTCGTCGACGCTGAGGAAGTCGATTACACCGGCATGCTTGATTGGCACAAGATGTATCAGGAGGAGAGGGTTAAGCTAGGCGACCTCGAGGCCACCTAGGTATTCCTTTTCTTTCTGACACATTCGATCCTGTACATTAGTGTACCATCTTTTGCCAGAGGCTTGGTTACGAGGGAGATATCGAGGGAGCCTTCACATGAGTGAGAAGAAAAAAGCCTCTGGGCTTGTCCAAGGCAAATCGGAAGTCGGCTGAGTTTTTAGTTTTGAGAATCGGCGGGCCACCCAGCACAGCCCAATTAGCCACGACCTCGGAGAACTGAATGCAGCAATCCCTCACTACAATGTCCAGACCACGAGTGCAATGCGTGATGGCAGAGACGCGAGAGGTCAGCATGACTAACATGGTGTTGCGGGGGCTAGCGCTCGCAGACCCCCAAAAATAGAACTTGTTCTCAACCACGACCCCAATTGTCACGCATACATCTGAAACTCTAACATAATGCCATGGAGCGGGACACCGAGAATCAGTCTCTCAGCTCGGCATCTTCCGTGCCCTGGGATTCTACACTAACGGGCGCTGCACTCGGGATAGCGAGATATGTGCCCTTGGTGCTTGGATTCGCTAAACGTGTGGCTCGGGATGTTTTGCATCGCCAGCCTTGGTATGCTGCATGCACTTACTGAGCAAGTGAGGCCGGGTGAGTGGGTAGACGTGTGTCGAGACCGTCGCTGGAGGATCGGGCTTGTAGATTTGCAACAAGTAATCCGTTTTGCTGCTGACTTGCACATGGAGTGCCGAGATATGGCTCGGCGGTGGAGATGTGCGAGCATATATTCTTGAGTTTAGGCCGTTGTAGAGAATCGAGTTGAGTAGGAATTTCTAGCAACTGCAACAGATCTTTCGATTGTGTCGTTTCTGGTTGCTTGTGATTGAGACGACAGACTGTGTTGATCTTTCAATTGACCTTGATATCACTTCAGTATGGAGTACTCTGACTGTGACTCCTTTGTCCCTTTTTCATCGTATGATTGGACGTTTGAACGGAAAGGATGGCTGAAATGGAAGTATGTCTGCTCCAAAATTTCAATCTCGAAGACACCATGGTCTAATCACTTCTAGTCCGGCTGCATTCTGCCTCATCGCGTCTTTCTGCGCAGTAGCATATTGGATGTGCATTGAGCTTCTCGTTCTGGTCTATGTCACCTTCAAGCGCCGTTCAGGACTCTACTTCTGGTCCATCGTCGTTACAACTCTCGGTCTCATTCTCCAAACCACCGGGTACCTAATCAAAGAATTCGCACACAGCAGCCCCCCAATCCTGACAACCATCATCTGCAAAGTCGGTTGGGTGAGCAACGTTACTGGCTTCTCCATCGTCCTCTGGTCCCGTCTGCACCTAGTCGTCAACGACCCGCGAATCCTGCGCGCGGTACTCATCATGATTCTCGTCAACGGCGTGCTCATGCACACGCCCATCATCGTCTTCGAATTCGGCCTCATCTCGCGGCACAAAGACGCCTTCATGCGGCCGATGGAGATCATGGAGCGCGTGCAGCAAACCGTCTTTACGCTGCAGGAAACCGTCATCTCGTGCCTGTACATCTTCTACACGCGGCAGTTCCTCAACTCGGGCTACGCAATGCACACGCGGCGCGTGGTGCGGCTGCTCGTGCTCGTGCAAGTCTGCGTCATTGCTTTCGACGGCGGCCTCACGGCCTTCGACTACAAGAACATGTTCACCCTCAAGTGCACGCTGCACCCCTTCGTCTACGCGCTCAAGCTCAAGCTCGAGTTCATCGTCTTGAACCAGCTGCTCGCCCTCGTCAAGAACGGGCTTGCCCAGCCAAATCCCCAGCTCGGCGGCCTCTTCACGGACTCGGACGCCTCGTCGCTCGAGAAGGCAGATAGTAATCGTGATTCACTGCCGCACCTCACGCTCACGGAAGCAGCGCGCATGAAAGTCGCAAGCACGTTCATTACCAAGAGCCCCGTTGCTACCGCGTCCGTCAAGCCCGTGGTGCCTGGTGCTGCAGAAGCAGAGACAAAAGGCTCCCGTGCCACTGTGATCAAGTTCTCGAATAGCCCGCATGCGGCGGCGTACAGGTGCAGTAGTTCGGTCGAGCAGATGACGAGCGAGGAGCAGGATCTCAAGGACATTATTGGGCGCCCAGACGACGACACAGAGGCGATTTGTAAAACAGGGACGGCGATTTCGGATCTCGAAAGGCAGTATTTGGGAAGGTGTCCGACCGAGGAGAGAGAGTAGTGTGATGATTCTGAGTATTTGAGTCTTGTATTTTGTGCTGCTGCTGCTGGCTCTGCGGGTTGATGTTGCTGTTACGATACCACTCTGATTGTTCGTGTATTTTCTTTTAAACGAAATGATGATATGAATTTCTCTTTCAAAGCACTGGCTTATATTGTTGGCAATTGGCCAGGACACTGACTGATCTAGACTGAAAAACGACAAGAAAGTTGGAAATACAAGAAAGTATGCGTCTGCACAAATTGATGCATGAATTGAAATGATTTGCGAATTGAAGAAGTAACCTGTTTCGATGCAGCTATAGGTGAAATCCGCTAAAATCCTTCTGTCACCATAAACGCTACACGGGTATCTATAATACATATCGAATGAAATCTCAACAGTGAGTGAGACCTGAGGCTCTGCGTATCCGAGCTACGTCGCCATAGACTAAAAGCGTTTCGTTGAATCCACAGGTGGAATACAGTTATGCGCGAAGGCGTCGAAGCGATCAAAGAGTAACGACGCTACTCCTCATCTTCGGCAGTGGCAGCCTTCTTCTTGCGGCCCCTGGCAGCTTTCGTCAGCGGAGCATATGAAATAGACAGATGGATACAAACCTCTTTTGAGGAACCTTGACATCACCAGCGGCCGCCGAGTCCTTCTTCTTGCCGCGCTTCGGTTTGGGAGCCTCTTGTTCTTCATCCTCGGTGCCATGACCGTTTTCCTCCACTTCTTCGGTTGCGACGGCCTTCTTCCTACCACTGGCCTTCTTTGGTGGCGGGGCCTCGCTGTCACTCTCTTTCTTGTACTCGATCTTGGTGGCTCGGCCTCGGCCTTTCTTGGGTGCAGGAGCTGCGACTTCAGCCTCCTCTTCTTCCTTGGCCTCTTTCTTAGAAGGCCGACCACGCTTCTTTGGAGGAGGTGGGGCTTCATCTTCGTCCTCCTCTTTGACTTTGCGTGCACGCTTCTTGGGCTTGGGCTTAGCCTCTTCTTCACCTTCTTCACCCTCATCTTCGTCAGCGTCTTTGACCTTGCGTGCACGCTTCTTGGGCTTTGGCTTGGTCTCTTCATCATCATCCCCCTCATCTTCGTCTTTGACCTTGCGTGAACGCTTCTTGGGCTTGGGCTTGGGCTCCTCTTCATCCTCTTCATCGCCGTCCTTAGCAGCCTTCTTCTTGGGTGCGCCCTTCTTCTTGGGTGCGCGCTTCTTCTTTCCACCCAGTCTGTTCAACTCAGGATCCTGCCTCAGTCAGTACATGATTTTGAACTTGCGTGCAGCGTGTTGAGTATTGAAAGGAATGGCTAGACGAAACAGGTCTTCTTGGTTGGCACTTACACCCTTCCAGTCTTCGTCGGCTACATGGCCGTTCTCCAAAGCATATTTGATCTTCTCTTGATATTCGGGGGGCAACTCATCGTAACCATCGATGAGGTCGGTGTCACCTTCACACGTCTCGATCAGATTCTCAATCTGTTTTGGCGTCACGCAGCCCCTAGACAAAGCAATGAACATTACTGATCCAAGCACAAACAAAGTGAACTTCATACCAATGGCGATAGACCCAGCTCTGGTGCTCTTTGACAGTGATTTGGACAGCGTAGCGGAATTCACCCTTGGTGATCTTGACTCCAGCATCTTTGCAAACCTTGGTAGCGCAGCCAGCGCGATTATTTGGAGAGGCCTCTGTTCAGTGGTCAGCTTTGATGATAACTGCGGTTTGGAATGAAGTCGAGATGGTACTAACCAACGCGATACACACCCATCTTGGCAACCTCGCGTTTGCGTCTTGAGCGACGAAAGCTTGATGAAACCACGATCAAAAGACGTGGGGAAATTCCACGCTTATATGCGTAAGACGAGACAAACTGCAGATGATTGTCGCTGCCTGGCAATCAAAAGTCTGTCTCGACTCTGGCGTGGTTGTGTGAGGATGCGTGCGCGCTGGAGCGGCGTTCAGGCACCTGCAAGCTTGGACCCTGCGCCCGCGACAGGCGACGGACCACTAGCGCGTCGGAGTCCTGGACGTCATGCAAATCCATCTGGGGCAGAAAAATGTCTTGAGCTCGAGCATGGCAGGAGCGTTCATCCTCACCCCCGTCTCGCCGCCCCCCAATGAGCCCTGCGCATACGTGCTTTGGCAGCGCCCTACTACAGGCTTTCCGTCCGTCTAGTCGTGGATTTGCTGCCTCGTGCTCTGTCTCTGCCTTTCTTGTTCCCGCCCTCACACGTCCATCGAGACGTTCCTACACATCGGGCAAGCGCCGCTCACAACAGGAGCAGCGCCCACCGTTTGTTTGGCCATACACAGAGGATGAGACATGTATTCAGCCCAAGACTACTCGTGATCGATTGCCCTCCCGGATCCCGACCCCAGCTCCCAATGTGCGACACGATATACAGCAATGGCTCGCCGCCATCGATCCATTCCTCCCGGGACACATGCGCCAAAATCCCGTGGCAGACGATGATAAACCCCCAACGCTGACACCTCTGGATTTCTCATTCTTCCTGAACTATGCCCAGGATGCCTCGTTCGATGTCCTCAGCCACCTTGGATTGGTAGAAGGAAGGTGGAACGCAGTGATATGGTTGGTGAAGATTCTGGTTCAAGATGGTCGACGTTCCATACAGACCCCATTGCAGCACGAAGGCATAGGCACAAAGATTTGGCCAGGCACAGAATTGAAATCCTTGAAGGCTTTAACAGAAGCACCAATTCGAATACCAAATATGCCACTTGCGGCGAAGCCAGACCTTTCTTTAGACGATCTCACATCTGGACCAGGCTCGACCGCTTTAAGGTGCAATATTGTAAAGCGAGCACTTGGGCAGCTCTGGAGAAGCTTGGGATATATCATCTTGGCTGCTACAGAGTCAAGCCAAAGTGACAGGCTGGCAACGATGCCACACGTCCTGGAAATCATTGCCCACTTGCATCACGTTGGCTTCATGCCCGATTCTGTATACACCTATCGGCCCCACGAAGACAGATATGCACTTCTACAGCCCCCAACGCTTCACATGCTGTCGTCCGAAATCCTCGGGGCATTGTCTGATGCTACATGGAATGCCCACGAAGCCTCACTCAAGTCTGCTCAGGATCCTCCGAAAACCAAATATTTTCTGGGCCGCGAGGTACCTCCCACTCGGTATCAGATTCGCGCCAAAGAGGTCATTCCAGAGCTCTGGTTGGAACTTGTTCTGTGGTCTTGTCTACACGGCGGTTGGATTCTCGATGGTGCCGCTATTTTGGGATGGCTGGCAGAAAAGCGAGAAGAGAAGAGCTGGACGCTCATCAGCTGGAGAGAGCTTTTGTACGCGCAACATCAGAAACAGGGAGCGCGATCAAGTTCTTGGAGTATATTCAGTCAGCCTGAGGATGCTGCAGTGGGCCCAGAAACACAGGTGGGAAAGCCTCGAACACTAAGTGGAGAAATCGTTGCTTCCTTTGTTGATGGACTTGTCAATGAAGTCCGATTAGGGGTTGGTACCCGAGGTATTGACCCAAGCCATTTGATCGACACCATAAAGCCTCTGAAAAGACTCCTCGAGGCGAGTAATCTTAGCATCGGATCTGCAACCTGGGATTCATTGATGGCTAGATTGTTGGACTCTGGTGGTTTTGTACCTGGAAAGCGTCCGGACCTTCTACTTCATATGTTCGATCTCGCTACCGGCTTTGGCACAGAGATCAGTGCAGTCAACGTGTCTTCTGGCTCGGACGCTGAGGTACCATACTTTTTCGAACCAACCACAGTGCCATTAAACACGCTCCATCAGGCGATGCGCAGCTTCCTTGGGAACGGGGACTTGACGCGTGCCATGGCCACACTACAGCTCCTGCAACAATATACCGACGATAACAAGCAGAAGTCAGTGCAACAGTTCTTCGAAACTCTGAAAAACACCACACAATCACAAGCGAACGATTCATTTACAAGTCGCCTCCCGCCGGTAGATTTCCCAGCATTTGATGCCAATATACCCCTCCCTCTTCTGGCAAAACTATTGGATCTTGTGACAGAAGCAGAGCTGTACGAAGTAGGACGCTGGCTCCTGTTTTCTGAAGATTTGGATGGGCCATTGATTGGACCAGAGCTGCATAGTCACCGGAGCATTTCCGCGTCTATTGTTCGGTTTGGTACCCTGGCCGGCGAGAATGAGCTTGTCTTGGGCATTGTCAAGAAGCTTAGCATGTGGAACAAGAAGTACAAACAACAGCGAATGCGCCCGGAACTTTTAACCGCACTGCTTTGCTCGCAAGTCAAGCTCCGCCGATGGGATTCTGTCAGAGGCATGCAAAAGTATGTCGAAGACGCAAAGACGTTCAAGCCAGATCCTGTCATTATCTCGACCTTTGCCGGAGAACTTCTTCGAATGTCTAACCATCCTACCGAAGCCATAATGGAAGCCCAGAAGTCATTTGCAGAACTACTTTTCGCCTGGAGCGATATCATCACAAGGAACATTGAGAATGAACTGTGTTGTGTTCTAGCTATCATGTTTACCATTGATAGCCAATGGAAAGACCTTGCCTCAGAGTGGTTGGTTGAGTCCTCACGGCAGGATGTCAAGCTTTCCACTGACGATTTCAATCAATTGCTCGGCGGCATTCTTCATGGATATGGAAGTGCCATGGGTAAGAGGATTGTAGAGGAGTGGTGCTATACCGCGCCAAAAGTCTTCAAGCCATACCGTGCCCCTGGTGGTCTACCCGTGATGCCACGATTGCGGACAGGCAAAGGGCAAGACTACGAGAACCGCCCAGAAGATGTCGAGGTCCATCTCAGTTCGAGCACTCACCTCGTATTTCAGGGGCGAGTGTACCCTAACGGACAGACTATTTGGTCCATCATCCGAAAACTACAGAAGGAAGTTGACCAAGTAGGCAGACAGGGTGAGGAGCTGGATCCATCGGCGCGAGCAGATGCGCGCGAGACGCTTCAGTGGGCAACGCAAATCCTCTACTTACTAGGATTTGAGTACGAAGACATTGTCCGAGACCTAGGCAGCACTTTTGCAGCGCTTGCCGAGCTTGAGGCTCCTGCGGCGCCTAATGACATTGGAGACGGTGGAAGCGCTGAGCAGGGGTTGGATGTGTAAATGACAAGGCCCCTCGGTGGGCCGCATATAGCCTACCGGACCTTGTATATACTGGTTGCGTAATGTCTACAACACTACTTACTGATGAAGATTTCAAGTCTTGCCTAGTGCGATTGACCACCTGGTGAGGGGCACATGATGACATGGTAGTGAAAAGTTCTGGACTGTGCCCTGAAGGCGTTTGGTGAGAGTTGGATCCACATATTCGCCACTTAGTACCAGCCAGCTGTCAATGGTTGCAGACCGCCGTAGATGCGGGGGACTAATTTAGCAACATGAGTGTAGATATCCTGCAGAAGTGCAAGAAAATGGTGGCCTCAACGAAGTCCTTGTGTCACTGCGCTGCATGCTGGCCACTCCCGGTGAAGGATGCTCTGACTTGTTCGATTATGGAATTGACGAGTAGGAAGACATGCCTCTCTTTGACCGAGAGCGGCAGTGGGCCAATCAGCTTGGGGCAACGGTATGCCACGTCGATGATCTTGCTTGAGCTGCAGAAGAGTCGGCTGCAACGACGTGCACACAATCTCTCTGGAGTGACAAAATGCCAGCCACAACAGCCCACACCCTCTTGCACTGGAGCACGGCAAGCAAAACTCTCCATCAGCCAAGACGCTGAGGCATGTGTTGACTATGTACACTACAAGTGTTGCCGTAGTTAGTGCCAACAACTTTTTTTCCTTCACAAGTCCGGGATGGCTGGCGGGTCTCAATCGAGGGACTCCGGAATTTTGAACCAACCATTGCACTGTGGGTCGATCCACCAAACGAGTTGCATCCTGCAGCCAAGGTAGGTAAGGCTCAGCCTCACAAAGGCAGACAGTGGGGAGCAGGGGAGCAGGGGAGCGAGAGAGCAAGGGTAGGCAGGGGTGATTCGACAGTCAAACATGAACGTCTGAATTCAGCACGGAAGAATAGAGAGCAGCAGTGAAGAGCGGCCATGTACGATGTTCACGTGTCTTTTAATACCTGATACACAAGCCCAGTGTCTCAGGGCCGGAACGGTGCATTATCACAAGCAGCGGCCCGCTCCTGGAACCGACTTTGCTGTACATTTTGGCAGCGGTTGCGCTTGCACCGCACTCACCGACTTTTTGGCCGGACAACGCCCGCAGTGGCCGGTTGCGTGTCGACGGACGGTAGAGGGGCAGGATGATGTCGACTGGCGCCAAAGTGCCAGATTACCTTCCTGGTGAGGGGCAGATCCTCGATGGCGGCATAGCGGGCTCGGGGGAGGAGCAGGAGGTGGAGCCCAGCTCTAAGATTTTCCCGTTTGATTTTTTTTCAGTCTGGTCGGCGCACAGATATTAGCCATGACGAGGAGGAGGCCGGCGACGGTCAGCGATGCAATCTATGCGGGCTGCTGTTCGCTGCACAAGGCAGCCGGGGCTCGTGTTTTAGCAGGGCCCAATGGGGAGCAGCCGTTGGCAGAGGGAGTCTTTTTTAGCCCCGTGTTGCCTCATCGCTGCGTGTTTTGGCTGCAAGTCCCAGGTTAGTTCCAGTGGGGCAGACCGGCCAGAGTCCCAGCATTCAGCGAGGAGGGGCACGCGACAAGTAGCAATGGGCTGACTGCGAGGGCGACGCCGCACTTGCGAGACGAGAGCCAGCGCACTGTGAGAGTAGGAATGCAAATGGGAGCATGTCGAGATATCGTGGGCTGACGTGCAGCATGAGTCTTTGGCTGGGGCGCTGCCCATTGGCCTGATAGCGGGAGTCATCGTGGGAGGTTCCTGCCTCGGCGGTGAACGAGGCCACATGCGGCCTAGCGCCAGACTGCAAACTAATTTTCCCATAACCTTTGCGTCCGCCCGCATTCTTCTCTCCACACCTCGCCCAAAAGACGTCAAAGTCATACACGAAACTGAACAACACCCCCCAGAACGCACACAAATACACACCTTCGTCGAGACAATGCCGCAGGCACTCGCTGAGCTCTAAACTCCTGGTGCGGCCCGCCCTGGGTCGCGCCAGCCCGACAGCTCGCGGAATTTCAACCTCATCGACGATACAATACCACGACTGCGTGTAGCATAACCTGCTAGCACTCGTCTCAATCAATTGTACCTCGTCCGGCCTGCACAGCCAACCCCCAGCATTGTCCCCGTATTCCGCCTCCACGCACGAATACCGGCGACCACCCAAGACTCAATCATAGTTCAAAGAGTCTTCCACCTCAGTACACCAGAAACCCCATTCGATCCAACGCTGTTTCCCTTCTCAATCCACTCTCCCGACACTCACACTACCAAAATTTCTCCCGGGGCCGTATTCGATCAGTCAACAACCCCGCACACGCCACAGCTCCACCTTACGAGTTCATATAAGCAACACGCAGCAACTGCCATGGCTCACCTCACATATACACGAGCTCCCATGACCGAGCTCGGCGGCCATCGTCACCAAGACCGCCAGCTCATGCACGAACCCACTGCCGGCTCCCGCCGCAGCGAACAGCGCCCTTCCACCCAGGACCCTGCCTCAAGTAGCGCACACCAAACAGAAGGTCGTGGCAGCGACCAGTCCGCCAATGAGGACACTGCCAACGAGGACGATGAAGAAGACAGTAGTAACTCGAAAGACGATGATCAAGAGGATGAAACCACCGAGCCAGAAGTGCCTGCCCCGTCCTATGGGTTCGGCAAGGGAGGCAAGGGTAAAGGAAAGCGGCCTTCCATCCGAATCGAACCAGTTGACGACGATGAGTCCCACAATGAAGACGACGAGACTTCCATCCATAGGACGGGGCGCACACTCGGCAAAACCCCGGTGAACCAATTGCAAACTAACATAAAGAAACGTACCTTTAGCAACCTCTCAAGCACTTCGGTCTTGTTCGGGGACGACTCCACCGATCAGGATTCGTTTCCAAGACGCAAGATGGCGCGTAAACTGAGCAATATGGCCAGCAAGCCACTCCTGAGGTATCAAGCAAGTGACAATGACACTCATGTAGAGCATTACGAGAATGTCATCGAGAGCGATGACGATGAAGACTATAGCGGCGTCAATCTCATCCCTGATGACGACGATGATGACCTTGACATGCAAGAGGAGAGTTTTATTCTTCAAGAGGAGCAGCAGGCAACTACTCTACTCAATGAGTTTCGTGACGCTCGCCGACACAGTCTCGACAGCTGCGCGAGCGATGACATATTCGGTGTCACTGTTCCTCTAGATGAGGCCTTCATGTCAAGTCTGCCTGACTTTGGCTTTGCACAATTCTTTGAGCCAGACGCTCTTCCCTCCTCCCCTGATCCAGCCGCCAAGAGGAAGTACTCAGACAGTTCTACAAAGCGCGTTCGCTTTGATGACGAGGTTCAAGTATCAGATGACTCGAGCTCTGAGTCTTCCGAGCTCGATAGCAGTGTCTTTCCCGATCTTTTCCTTGAGCAAGACAAGCTTCCTCCCGTCTTGCATCAATTGCTTGAGATGGAGAATGACGATGACGACGGCGACATGGACTCTCCCGTGTCTGATGCTTCGTTCTGGGACTTTGGTCAAGATGAATCTCGCATCACACAAGCTCATGACTCGGACGAGACTGATGACGACTCTTCCGATGGCTCTGGCTATGACTGTACGGTTATTTCCGATGCTAGATTTATATCAATGACTAACACCGTTTTCCAGCTGACATGGGTGATACCACTGACGAAGAAGATTTCGGATCCGATGTTCCTCCGCGAACACCTGTCCAGAAGCAATCCGTACTATGCCGACCTTCTTCGGCGCCAGGATCCAGGGCAGCAACCCCAACTCCATTCCAGCGCAGCTCGAGGCCAAGGGGTCATCAAATCCCGCCCACTCGCGGTGTCTTTATCCACGATGATAGCACCAAGGCTATTGCCGTCACCAACCGCGCCACCAAGACCGTTACCTTCTACCGTCCTCGCACGGCCTTGATCCCTTGGATTCCTCTGAATGATTACCATAGTAGCACAAGCAGCACAGCCAACAACAGCCCGAGAAACTCGATTGCTCAATTGAATGCCTCAGATAGCGAGGTCAGCAACGAGGTCTTCAACAATAACCTCGGCACAGATATCATGCTTACTGGTATCTTTGGCTCGGCTCCAGGAAACGACTACTTCTTTGGTAATGACAGCGTAGGTCCACCAGAGGCTTTCTATCCGTTCGTCAGCATTGGGTCAAACGGAGGCATGAATTTGATGGACGAGGATGAGTACGATGACTCTGAAGATTTCGAAGATGACCTTAATATTGCCGACTTCATGGACTTTGGATCTGAGGGCGACGACACCGATGTTGACGAAGACGACGACGAGATGGAAGTGCCGACAACGCCAGGAAACTCATCCATGGCACCTCCAAGCTCTACCCCTATGGCCCCAACTCCTATGACCCAAACTCCTGGTCATCACCGCACCACATCGGACTTCATGCTTGAGCACTTCGACCGCGGAGTTGTCACAGCATTCCGCAACAACCAGAATCGGTATCGCGATGTTTCTTCACTTCCGCAAGATCCGGCAGCGCGAGCTTCGGTCTCCCGTCCAGTACGATCAGGCAAATCGGCCGAGGCTTTGATTACTCCCCTTCGCAAACGATCCAGGGCCAATCGTGTGGCTAAGAGCCCGCTACAATCCGTCTCGGCCTTGAGGAACCAGAGCTCACCACTTTCTGCTGTCACGAAAGCTACTTCTCGACTTCAGAGCTCTGTCATGAATGCTCGACGAGGCCCTCCTCCTAGGATGGGTACATTCTCTTGAGGTCTCGTGTGTCCTACATATACCGATACTCTCATCAAAGCATACACTATTGGTAATGCACTATTACAAACTGGGGTAGAATAGTTTCGAGGACCAGATTGGTGTGATGTTGGGAAGAGATTTGTGGAATCTCTTGGACCATCTACCAATCACGTTACGATACCCACGGCCTTTGTGTCTTCCTGCTCTCTGGCAGCTTTGTTTTACTTAGGAACTTGATTATGCCTTTGCATATCCTAAAAGTTCGCGGGCTCGATTGGAGAGTCTCGGGAAAAGTGAGGAGCTTAGGGCTAGACCGCTTTATCGGCGGCAACGCCCACGGCTTCTTTTAACTCGTTTTATTACGGCATTCCCTCCATGTCTTTCATTCAATGGGAAGTTCTCAGTCCCGATACTTTCTTTCATTTGTCTTTTTTCACTACTCGGCTGGTTTTCTCCTTGTTGGGAGGACACAGTTTTGAGATGATACCATGTATTTGATGGGCACGATTTCACAGGGTCTTCCTTCCTCTTCCGGCGTTCAGGATCAGCAGACATAGCATCTGCTGATCAGGATGGTGTTGAGGACAATGGATCGTTCCGAGTTCGTTTCCGTTTCTATGTTTGGGGACCCTGAAGATGCTCAACAGTCGCGATTGTGTAGGATTACTAGCCATGATGATAGTCTTTTTCGTAAAATGAACTGCGTTTCGCCAATGACTCGTTCCACTCCACATCGAGTACCAGACCGTGCCTCTGCGATAACCGACACTCTGATCCATGCACGGTCATCTGTGCACCGTTCTGTGCCTGCAGGATGGCGCACGACCGTGGGATGCTTGGCGTGGTGGTGCACGTCTGTGCTTGAGACACCGACGTCACTCGAAGCGACCTCGTCCCATGTAAACACCAACGAGTTGGAAACTCTACACCACCACCTCGCCCCATGAGGGCTGCGACAAGCCATGGACGACAACAATGGCGGTGACTTTGATGATAGAACCATCTTTGAATATGTCACAGTAAGATTCCCAGACTCATCGCCAGATCTCGCCGCATGGATCACGTTGGACACGTGAAATTGTGCAGCTGTGAGCATACTCGATACTGACAGAAAAGTAGGACACACTCCTCTGGCCCATACGTGTCGCAACCTCGCCAGCCCTGCTACGAACATACCTCCGCACAGCGCTTCTCCTCCTCACATCGACTATCCTCTTCGGCTTCGCAGTCGTAGCATACACGTCGCTATACTACTCGTACATACCTGTCCGGGGAATCACCGTACCAGTTTACTTGCAATACGACCATGGCCCGACCTCGTTTCCCTCCACAGACGGCATCCTCCGGCGAACAGTCGTGAAATGGCCGTACGGCCTCGCCAACGTCCACGGCCTAGTCGACCGCCAGAAATACGACATCACAGTGGAAATGGACGTACCGCGCAGTGAACGCAATCTTGACGCAGGGAACTGGATGATTGGGCTCGAGATGCGCGGGCCGGCTACCAGTGGTAGCGGTGGCAGCGGCGTGCTTCATATGCTGGGCTGGGACGAAGAATGGGAGGGCGAGCATCTCGGTGAGGAGAGGCCACCGCAGGGGGGCTACGGAAACCCACATCGAGGCAAACCTACAGTGCTCGCGCGCAGCAGGAGACCAGGCCTCCTTACATATCGCAGCCCGTTGATCGAGCTCGCGTACCGCTTGCTGCGACTGCCGCTGTACGTCGTCAACTGGCACACGGAGTCAGAGCATATCGAAGTCAGCATGATGGAGGGCGTCACGTTCGAGCAGGGGCACCGCAACATTCCGTCGTCGCTGCGCCTCGAGCTGCGCGCCAAGCACCCGTTGGAAGTGTACCGCGCCGTCGTGCGCATCTCGGCGAAACTCGAGGGGCTGCGCTGGCTCATGTACAGGCACTGGATTAGCAGCGCGGCGGTCGGCATCCTGATGTTCTGGAGCGTGGAAATGGGCGTGCTGGTGTGTACGTGGGCGCTGTTCACGCTGCTGTTTGGCAGACCGGCGCAGGATGCAGATGAGCAAGAGCACCAGACGACCAAACCCACCGACAAGAAACCCAGCAAGCAACCCACCACCGCCATAAAACAGGAGCCAGGAACAGATCCAGACCCCGAAACCCCCCACAGCGACACCCCACGCACCTTCCCCACCTTACCCTCCCAGCAGCCCCTCTCCTACACGCACCCCAACCCCAACCCTAAATCCGAACCCCCTACCCCACAATCCCTACACGATATCCCGCCTGCCCCCGAAGACGCGGAAGCAGACGACGAGGACGACGACTTTGTGCTTGGGGACCCGGTGCCGCTGCCGAGGGAGGCGGCGTTTACGGATTCGGGGATTGGGACGAGCTTGGAGAGTGTGGTTGAGAGGGGGTTGGCGAGGCGGAGGAGTGGAAGGTTGAGGGAGGAGGGGAGGGGGTAGGGATGTTGGTGGGTAGTTTTTAAGCTGGGGAGTGTGATGGAGGAAGGGGGTGAGCTGTTTGGGTTGGGAAAGGGATGGCTGGTGGGCAGTCTTAGAAGGGAGAGGGGAGTTTAATACCATGGACTTTGGGAATAGAAAGCGTCATGAAAGGTAATACTAAAGTATATTGTTACATTCTACCAAATCGCTTGCTGCGCGGCGCTGTATCAACTGCTCAATTTCCATCAAGTCAACAAGGGCTAGCTATACACAACCCCCTATATCCATCCATCCGTCCATCTCATCTACCCTTCCCATCCACGCAACCCCCTCACGCCCTCGTAAAACTCTCCCTCCTCCCCCAATTCCTCGGCTGCCTCTTCAAGAACGCGCCCACACTCCCCAAATACCCCTCATGCCTCAAAAAATACGCCTGCTTGCTGCCCTTGCTCCAGAACCTAATCGCATAGCTCAGCGTATTCATCGTCTGCGAGTGCCCCCCGATGAACGAGCCGCCAAAGTATATGCGCGGCAGACCGTGCTTCTCGGCGTGCAGGTACGCGATCTGGCCAATGTTGTTGGACACGGCGTATAGTAGTGAGCGCGATATGTCTTCTGGGCGGAAGATGCCGGGCGGCGAGTGCAGCGTGTGCGGGAGCTCGGCGGAGCCCGGGACGTGTTCGGCTGCGTCGCGGCGCTTGAGGTCGCCGTTGATGCCGTCTTCTGCGTCGCGCTCGGCTGCGCGCTTCATCTTGTAGACTTTGCCGAACGAGGACGCGATGTGCGTGCTCTTGAGGCCGATTTTGTTGTAGGCTTGCCCGTAGATGTCGCCGACGAGCAGGTCGACCGTTGCGTTGTCTCCGTTCTCGGCGAGCCGCAGCATGTCGTCGAAGCTGCGGGCGCCTGTGAGTAGGGACAGGAGGCCCCAGAGTGTGCCGCCGCCCAGCGAGGTGCCGCCGATGCGCTCGAATTGGCGGGGACCGGAGACTTTGACCATGGAGACACCGGAGCCGATGTTGACGAGTAGGTAGGGGTAGATGTTGGGTGGGTCTGGGGGATGGGGCATGAATTCCATGGGGCTATCTTCGCTGTAAGTGAATACTTCGTTTGGGATCTCGTTGATGAAGAAGTCGAGGCCTGTTGGTATGTGTTAGCATATGCTTCGTCTGGAGAGGATTGAGGAGGCCTACCGATAATGAGGCATTCCATCTCCTCTTCTCGGATGACCTCGACGCCCAGGGCTTCTGTTATCCTGTCGTAGTACTTGAACGCTCCTCCCCCTGTCGCCATGACACACAGTTCTTCTGATCTCGAGCCATTGTTCTGCTTGTGGTCTGCTTGCAGCTTGCGCATAAACTCAATGCAAGCATCGACATTGTCCGTCTCGAACTTGAGGAAGTTGAGGCGGCCGCCAATCGAGTCATCGCCCGGTTCGCGGGAGAAGTAGACGAGTTTGGCCAGAGAGCCTCCAATCTGTGATGTCGATTGCGTCAGTAGTGGTCTAGACGTAGTGTTGCAGGATTGGGAGTGGTCGCGTGCTCGTCACCCAATCAAGCACGCGACCGTCCCAGGCACAACTTACATCTACAGCGACATGGCTCACAATGGACGTGTGGTTGGGCAATCTGATGTCCTTGGGGTCGTGCTCGTAGTCCTCGCTCTGCGGCGTGCCGGGCACCTCCTCGTCGACAATGAAGGCCCCCTGAACATTAATGCGCACATTCCCCGGGTGCAGGATGGTCTCCTGGATGTCGCTCTGGACGGTAGTCCGCCTGGGCCGGCCAGACTCTGGCATCGACGACGAAGCGTCTGGCGAGTGCGCGCGTCCCTTGCCGCCGGTTTCGCCCGTCGCGGGGTCCAGGGCAGCGACTGCAGGCGGCGGCGACATGGATGCGCGAGGTTTGGGTCTTGGCTGCAGCCTCGCCCTCTTGCTGCGATGGCGCACAACGCTCGTCGGGCGGCGGGCAATGTGCTGGTGGTGACGGTACGACTGGGCGAAGGGCTGGCTGGGGAGGAAAGATGCTGGCGATAGCGATGGGCCTTCCATTTGTCCGCTTTAAAGCTGGTGCTGCGTGCCGGCGGCAAGACGTGATATGAAGTTCTGCGCAGAATAGAGCCCAACAAGATCAAGCGCGACCGCAATCGCAGACAAAACTTCTCTGCTGCCCGCACGAGGAGCGTAGGGGTGGGGACTTTAAGAATATCATCCTCTCGGTGTAATGGGAGCCTTGTTAGATATTCTAATCACCCGTGTGCTGATACCCGAGCCTGCTGGACGTTAAGCTCGGCAACTCGTGGTGGAGGATGAAGCGGAACATCCGAGGAACGCCTGGGCATGGGGAAACTGTGGGGAGACGGCTTTCTAGAGGTTCAAGCCTTCGTGTGCTGCATGCACTTGCGAACAACTGGACTGGCTGACCCCAGACCAGACTTGGCCGCGGCAACGACACTGGCGTGACTTGTACTCGAAAACGTCACGGCGATGCAAGACAGCAATGGCTCACGTGCTCTCGATACATGACCATGAAGATGGATATCAATTGTCGATGTGGTTCCCCTTAGAAACTGCTGTGCGTAGCAGTCCGTCCGGTACGCCAACAATGCTTTGCAGATACAGAAAATGTCGACGTGATGTGAGGGTACCCTTCACCCATCAATGACGTCGTCAACTCGCAACCTCAACTCATACCGTCTCGCTCCACCGCGCCTCACAACACCCTTACAGACCCTAAACTGGCCCAATTGGACAGAAAACCTAGCTCTCAATCCCTCCCCTTCCTCGAACTTCAGCAAAATGTCCTGGATGGACAGCTGGTCGCGCCCCAGCAAGCACGCCGCAACGCCTCCACCACTCTACCTCACCATCGGCGACAAAGTCCCCTACTGCCACAGCTGCGGCCGCGTCATAAGCGAGCGCAGAAAGCACCCCGGCGCCTCAGGCGTCAAATACTGCTCTGCGCGCTGCAGGAACAGTAAACCGGGTCCGCTAGACCGCAGGATCGAAGCCGCGTTCGCGGCGTTGCTGGATGGCAAGTCTGCAGAGGAAGTCCGCGAGGATAGAACACTTGAGAAAAGCGAGAACCAGGGTGTTGAGAATGCGGGGCCGTTCAGAGAGAAAGGAGAGAAGAAGCATAAGAAGAAGGCATCGAGGAGTGTGAAGGGCGATCATAGGATTATACTGGACTGCAGCACCGTGCAGGAAATCGTCTTCCAGCGCGGAAAGGACCCGGAGAAAGTCTACGGGCGGCGCAAAAACAGAAAAGCGCGATTCGTCGTTGAAAAGCCAGAGGACTGGCGCAGCGTAGACATGGTCGATGACCCGTTGCCCAAATCTGTCGCGCAAGATCCGCTGGAGCTGAGTAGCGACGAGGATATGTCGTCGGAGGAAGAGCAGGAGCACGAGCAGGATGGAGGCGTTGCGCTCGATGCTGAGGATGTACGTGAGCATATGGGTTTGCCAGATGCGATAGAGTACGGCTATGGGGGTGGCAAGGTTCGGCCGCCTCAGGCTGTCAACGATGTCAATGGGAGTGTGGGTGGCGAAAAAGGCTGGGCTGAGCGGATAGATGAGACGGATGAGATGAAGTTGAAACGGAGGGAAGGGCAGAAGAGAGCTGATGAGCGGGAGATGGTGAGGCGCGCTGCGAGACGAGGATGTGCTTTTGGGTTCAGCGTGCCAGGTGAGGAGGAGAAGAGGATGTGTGAGGCTGTAATGAAAGGGGTGGTTGTCGAAGCTTCATTTGCGAAAGGAGAATGGGGTATCAGGTGGAGGGAGAAGATCTGATAGAGAGTATTTCATCAAACGTATATGTCGGAATGGAAGATATAACGCCAAACGTGCCCATGGGTATCAATAAACAAAAAAAGAAGCACGGGTATCCACCCTCCCCCAGTCGCACCAAAGCAGTCGAACCGCACTTCATATGTTCTGCCAAGGTCGCACCACCATATCACCAACGATGACCTGCTTCAAACAATTCTCTACCTAGTTTAGATGTTGGCTGAACGACATTTTCGAACCCCCTTAGTACACCTGTACCAGACCTGACGAATTATTAGCATTGAGTTCAAACTTTAGACCTAATCTCCATCTGACATACTTGATCATGTGAACCGCCATGGTCCTTGCTTTATCCTTCAAGTTGACCTGTGTTCTATGCTTGAGTATACTTCCACCCTCATGCTCATCCTGTTGCAGAATCCGCGAGTACTGTCCAGGAAATTTTTCCATGTAACCAAGGAAAGCTAATTCTTCTGTGTTTGACCACCTTGTTGGCTGTTTCCGATCCCGCTTTTGGGTGCTGCTGCTCTGTAGTGCAAGGTCTTTCTGCTCGTGATATATGGAACGTGGTTCTGTCGGCATTGCTTGGGTAGGGACTGCTCGTGTCGAGACTCTCCCCACTGGGACCGCTTCCGTCATCTCGGGGGCATCGCCTTCTGATGGAGACTCTTCTTGTCGATCCAGAACAATAACTTCGTCTGCAACATTCCGTCGAGGAGGTTGATGGCTAGGCGGGGCACCTGACGAGGAAGGATCAATGCGAACTTTTTTCGCCACCGGCGCTTTCCTTCGCTGCTCCTGTACCCGAGAGCCGCGCGCTTCCATTTCGAAAGCATCGTCGTCAGAGTCTTCTTCCGGATCAGCTGCGCGCCGTCGCTTTTTCGGCGAAGCTTGAACAGGTTGCTTGCCTTTTCCTTTGTTAGAGGGACCTGGGGTCGGTTGACTATCGTCGAAACCATCGCCAAACTCAACACGCTGAGCTGTTGTTTGTCGGTCAAACATTGACAGAGGTCGGTTCTCTTTTTGTGGATTGGACACCTCTTTCAGAGCTTTGAGAAGTGCTAGAGAGCTTGTTGGCGGATCAGAAGGATTCGCCTCTACAATTTGCTCTTCCACCTCTTCAGCAAATTGCTCCTCTATTTGCACTTCTGTTTCCTCTCCTAGTGTAGGCTGGTATTCATCTGGCTGGGCTTGCACTTCCGAAAGATCGCCTTCCCCATTCTCTCTGCGTTGTTCAACATGCTGATCCGGCAGGTCTTGTTGGCTGGTGGGGATAGACGTATCCACTCCTGACTCTCGTGCTCGTGCCTTCAGCGCATCAATAGAACGCAAATCCACAGGCGCATTGGGATCGAACTTCCGACTACTACGTCTCCTGTCGCGACCAAAGGATGTTCGCTTTTTCCTTGGTGACTTTTGTGATGCTGTATGGGCAGCCAGGTCCGTACTAGTCTGATCAACAGGAAGCAGCCCTTTAATACCTTGCTTTACCCTGCTTAGTATTGATGTAGCTCCACCAAAGTCATCAATTGCAGCATGAATCTCCTCGTGCCGTAAACGCGCCCAATCTAAAAGGCGTAGCACTGTTACTTCCCATGGGAATTTCTTGTACAGGTTGACAAGATTAACCACGCCATCTAGTGATGGACTGTCTGCAAAGGCGCACTCCTGGAGTTGATCCACGCGCTCGTCAACTTTGGCGTGGAATTCGTCTGGTAATGCACCTTCATCACCTCCTAGCGCGGCTATGTTCCATCCAAGAATGAAGGAGGCGTCCGTATCCTGCGAGGACTCAGTGCGGTAGAACACGGCTTTTAGTTCGTCATCGGCATCGAATTGGCTTTTTGCGCTGGACCGGTCTAGAACGAGTATCGCCAACTGAGTTCGTAGTTCCAAGGCGAGTTCAAATGTTTTGTGCAGCAGTGCACTTGCACCCGGTTCTAGGTCGGGGTTGGAAGTGAGGGAGCACATAAATTGACTAGGAAACGTGTTGTCCAATTGGCGTAACGCGACCCAGACAGATTCGGAGTTTCGATCAGAATGGATCATGGATTTAACAAAGATGACCAAGTTGGCGAGGTATAATATCGATGCTAATCCGGTTTGTGCTGCGACCGCTTCATAATTGGCCGCAAAAAGAGCGCGCTGAATTGCTCGAACCTGAATGTAGTTGTGCTCATCGCTCTTGAAATGTTTCAAATGTACGTTGAGCTCCATGTCAAAGTCGCGATATTCCTCACTGTAGTCGGAATCAGGCTTCTGGAGTTCGCCTATATTCTGAAAGTCGGTCGCCAAAATTTCCTCTTGAGTTAATAGTTCGCCTTCAGTGTTCTTGGTAGGTGCGAGGTAGTTTAGGAACTCCTCGGTGGATTCGCTCAGTTTCCGCAAGTGCTTCAAGATAAACTTGGGCTCCAGGAATTCTGCTTCAACCATACTGAATGAGGAGATTGCGGTCGTTCCAGACATCTCGGAAGCAGCGCCAGGCGATCGGAATGGCAGGGGTTCGTCGACTGGAATGTGTTCGGGTGTGCTGGGCATCTCTTGAACGTCGATTTCTTCCACGGTGGTGAGGTCTGACGCGCAGTACTTAGTTATTGACCCGATTCAAGCGAGAATTGTGCGCGTGAAAACATGCGAGAATTGATGCCCGTGATTGATCGCTACTAACCTCCAACCATTTCTTTAGCAGCCTGTCGCTTTGATTTGCGCGCGCCTGCATCTTCCATGTCGCTCTCATCGGTGGTGACGCTTGCTTGTCGCGCACTCCTGCGAGTCCGCTTCGGCACGTCCTCGACCTGTTCGGGGCCGCGTTTTGCGCTGGAAAGTGCTCTCGGCTTGGATGCGCGTCCCACTTGAGGGGTGCTCGGCTTTGAGGGAGGTTGCGGCGTGGGCGTAATGCGCCGGCTAGCAGAGCGCACGCTTCTGCGATCAGCCATTGTGCGGGGGACAGGCGCGTGTATCCGAGTTGTGTTGCATGCGATGTGAGGTGGGATGAAGTGGAGCTGGGATGTGAGGGTGTATGAAGCACATGCATAGGCGTGTTTGTTGTGGGTTCGCTGGGCTGACTAACCGCGTGCCATTGAAACGCAAACGGGTGGTCACATGACGGCAGGCCCAACCAGGCCCAGCTCGATCTGTGCCGCTCCCGGGCGAGGGCCGCAGCAAGGAGAAGGGGGTGACACGAATCAACGATTAGCGGACCAGGCTTCACTGAATACGATCGTGTTTGGGTTTCAGGTGGAAACTCGAACCCCCCGTTTATATTTTACCCACACTGTCTTACACTTCTTCGACGACGAACGACCCCTTTACTAGCGCTCGTGTGCCTGCGTAGCCCTGGACATATTACGAGTGGGCGGCCTGCATACCCCTTGCGCGCATCTCAGTAATCCTCCTGCAACTCGACCACCACATCGTGCCGGCAGCCGTCTCCAGTTTCTTCGTTCTCGCCCCATGCTTCTGTCCTTATAGCGCCGCATCTCCGCCTTTTGCTCTTTCACTGCAGCCATCATCTGTCGGATTTGCCACGAAACTTCACCCACGAACCGAACGAACCCTCGAACCCTGAAGTCTGACCCCTGCTCATATTTCCACCCGTCACAATGAGGGTACGACAATCGCGAGCGCACGCTCTGCTGCTCCTTCTCCCTGCGCTACAAGTCCTCGCTACGTCGATAGCAGTAGACACCAGCGACAAGCCGCTCGCGCGAGCAGCAGTGCCCGCATACCCCGACGTCAACTCGCAGCCCGAACCTTCACTCGCACCCTCCCCAGGCACAAAAGGCACCAAAGATGCTCCCGTAGATGGCATGGACGGGAAGCCTCACGCTGGCCCATACATTGACGATTCGCCACAGGCCCACGAGAAGAAGCCCAACATCGTAGAAGAATTAGGGCCCGGCAAGACCCCCGTCAGCCACCCGGCGGAGTCCACTATTCTGGTGGATAGCGAAGACACAATTTTAGATGGAGACAAGAGCGTTATGCAAGACCCAGATCGGAAATTGGCGACAGGCAGCACTGGAACTGAGGGGGGAGTGTCCGCGAAGGACAAAGAACGGTTAGCGCATGAGGAGAAGACTGGCGAGAAGATGGAGAAGGTTCCCGAGTCGCCAAAGGAAGCACCACCACTACCGCACGCTGACCAGAAACAATTGGGAGATGCGGATGACGCTACGGCTACCTCTCGTGGACTGGGTGCAGTTGGTCTCGAGGTCAGTGACAGTGTAATTTTAGGAGATTTTGACGTTAACATGTTACAGAAACCCACTGGCCTTCCCGACAGCCCTCACGATAGCCCTCATCCTGTACCTGGGCTCCACGATGACATCGATCCGCTAGACATTATCCCCAAGCCGAAGACGCCCGCATCGAATATCGACGATGACTCGCCAGGCGGCGTTATTCAACCATTCCACTCCTTCATTTTGTCTTTCACGATGATCATCTTCTCAGAAATTGGAGACAAGACTTTCCTTGTTGCTGCGCTCATGGCTATGCGACACCCTCGCCTCCTGGTCTTTTCTGCAGCCTTCTCAGCCTTGATTGTCATGACTGTCCTCTCCGCTGTACTCGGTCACGCTGTCCCAGCTCTGCTCTCTGAAAAATTCACGCATTTCGCCGCCGCGATTTTGTTCCTCGTCTTCGGATTCAAGCTCATCCGAGAAGGTCTCGCAATGAGCCCCAACGATGGTGTTGGAGAGGAAATGCGCGAAGTGGAGCAGGAACTTGAGGAGAAAGAGCAACTTGCCCGCCACCAAAAAGGCCGCAGACGGTCTTCTATCTCACCATACGCCTTGGAGTCCGGCCGTGTTCGACGATCTCGATCGAACTCAAGACTGCCCGCTCCAGCACGAAGCCCGTCCACATCCCCAGACCGGTCACCATCGCCACATGGCTCATCCTTTGCCAGCGCAATGGGAGGCTTGAACAACCTCTTCTCTCTTCTCCTGAGCCCCGCGTGGGTACAAACATTCGTCATGACTTTCCTCGGTGAATGGGGAGACCGGAGCCAAATCGCCACGGTAGCAATGGCAGCCGGCTCAGACTACTGGTGGGTCACAGCCGGCGCGGTCGTGGGCCATGGTCTATGTACAGCAGGCGCCGTCATCGGCGGCCGAGCAATCGCTGGCCGAATCAGTATGCGCAATGGTAAGTTCGCGCCCTCATGCACCTCCAAGTCCAATATTAACAGCTCATCAAGTTACGCTCGGCGGCGCAATCGCCTTCCTCATCTTCGGCATCATCTACGTCTTCGAAGCCATCTATCACGAGTAGAAGTCCATTCGCAGACGCAGCACACGTTCTTTCAAAACGACTAAAACCCAGCATTGCACGGCGCTCTTTCCTCTTTTCCACCCCGGTCGGCGTCGGCAGGTACTGATAAACACGATATAATTGACTGGCGGCGTATAAGTACACATACACATATCCCCCCACCCGACCCCACCTTGTGTTGATTTTTTTTTTCCATGTAATATTAATTGAGAATTGGACACTGGTGTTTTAGTAGCTTCTTGTTTTGCGGACATGGTGCAGAAGAAAAGCTTTGGGACTTGACTTGGAGTTGCATTGGAGCGGGGTGGGGGGTTTTGGAGAGTTGGGATGAATGGGCATTGTAGAACAGTGGTGTGGCTTCGTTGCGCAATTGAAGATTTAAGATTTTGATGCTGGGCTTGAATGATGTTGATTTTATGCTTGTTGGAAATTACTTTCGTCGTGTTACGCCACGTCCATTTTGGGTCCGCCCTTTTCAGATACTGACCAGTCTGTATTACATCGGTACAATCGCATTTTCCTGTTTCTTTGAGCTGGAGTTAAGCACCGTCAAGATCAGTAGGAAATTGCTAATCCATCAGTGAAGGGAATCGGACCAAGACTTTGAGGAAGCTGCTGTCTTTCCACAAAGGTCTCAGCATATGTTCCTGTGGTTGTGATCATGAAAAGCGAGGCTAGTATAATATGATGCTTCCCTCATAGGTGCTTGAATCATGAAAGCATATCAAATGGTTCTAGAAGGTAGTCCAAGTATGATATGGATATCTGTCCGGTCCATCGTTGAAGAGCACGAGAGTTCCTGATCACATGTATCCGTCTCGAAGGCGTGGGAAATTGCTGCGTGAGCGTCTGGGTCTCGGTTCGCTGGTAGTGGACGATAATAGAGAAAGATGCTGAAGCTCAAATCTGATCTGAGTCCATGGACTCGTTAATACCACTTCCACGAAATATCAAGCAGCGAACCACAAACACATTCACATGATGGAACATGGGAGGTCGAATGGTATTGATTTTCCCGGGATGTACCCCGACTCTTCAGCTCGTGATGTCCTTTTCCTAATCGCATTCGCAACCCTAGGCACAGAGCTCTATTTAGCTCTGCGACCTCATCATCACGCCATCATGAAGTCCGTATAATGCCCATAGCTTTCGCAAAGAACTCCGAAACCGAATGAAATGCCGCATCTCTCTTTTCCCCCAGATTGACGCTTATCGCAGACGGCGGGCCTCACGTTCGGACTCGAGCAGGCAGAGGATGTCGTTCTCGCGGACTGTGGGCTCTGGTCAGTTTCTCTGTGATCCTAGGTTTTCACGCAGAGCGAGGCGTACCGGGTCCCTTGACGTTACGGATGATGGAACGGGTCTGGTCGTCCATGAACTCGACACGGCACTGGGTGACACCACCACGGGAGCCTGAATTTCCGTCAGCATTTCTGTCCTGTATTTCTCAAAACGTCCTCCATCTCTGCGGCTGCAGTGGTGTGCAGCCTTCGAATTCGACGATCGTGGAAATATTCGTACCGGTTCGGCCAAGGACACGGGTGACCTTGACGAGCTTGACGGGAGCCTTAGCTGTATCCATTTTGTGCGATTGAGATGGTCGACGAGGATCGGTCAGTCTTGATGTGGTTTGCGCGTCGGGGTGGATTTGTCGCTGGCGGTAGGAGGTCGTCGAAAAATCGTGGGTCGGCTGCACAGCGTGGGCACAATTCGCTTAATCTTAGCGGCCCGTTAGCGCCATTTTCTCCAGGCCTCGACAGCTTCGGACGATTGAAGCAGTGCAACATCACCATGTGAAAAACAAATGGGATAAATCAGTACGAAAATTCTAACAGAGCTAGCGATGTGCACTTGGTCTTACAGTTGCCGCATTGGCTGCAAAATCAATATATTGTTTCCCCCGCCCGGAAATGCCATTCTTATTGTCTTCCAAGCGGAAAATATGAATTATTTGGTCAAGTCAATTTTACTTATCATTAGACCAATAAGTATGTGTCAAAGCAAAAAAAGTTCAATCGCAATAATAGAAGTGGTGTTCATTTTGGAATCTGGGGATGTTGAACACCAAGCCGGGTCACTCCGCCACATCCGCGATGCCAGCCGGCTTCCAATGTGTCGTGATTCACACTCCACATCAACTATTCGACAGTTTCCAAATTCAAAATTCTCACTGTGCAGATTGCATGGGAGTTTTGAGTTTACAAGATCGATGTCGAGCAGGATATCATTAATCGAAAGTAAACTTTTCGCCAAACGCCGTGCAATCCAATACGATTCATAAGTAACAAATTGTTTCCCTCGCTATCCCCAATGGCCAGGATGCTATAACGCCATGATACACCCTTAAATCTCAAATATGCATAGTGTACAATGTGGTTGTTGCTCCATCTTAGGAAGCTGAAATGATAACGTTCAGCCCCCTTTTTCAATCAATTTCCAGTCTTGAAGACCTCTCGCCTGAATAATATCTCGGCCTTGAGCTTGTCCTGGGTCTTCGCTCGTCGTCTGAGGAGTCCCGAACTATCCGCATCATCTCCCGTACTTTGCCGTCGAATGTGACGATAATGTGGTCCGGAACAGGTGGAAGAGACATGGTTTGGGAGTCTGTTGTTGGTGATGGTGCGTCCATTATTGAGAAAATAGATTGGAAGAGATATTTGGATTTCGAATGTTGTTTCTCGGATTTGGATTGTTTGTGGTGTTTGGGTGTTCAAGTGGCACTTTGTCGATGTCAGGGATGAACTTGATTGAACCGGAGAAGAACGTACAAGAGGCTCCGCCAAATTTCGAACAAATATAATTAACTTGGAGACTGCGAAGATGTTGATCAGACTTTGGAGTCGAAACTCTTGCAAGAAAGAGGTTTTACGTTCCGTTAAATTTGATCCACAACACACGTGGCTGTGTTCAAGTCCGCGTCAGCAGATGGTCCGTCTACCCCTAAGGCGTCCGATCGTTCCGCTCAGCCATGTCGTAGCACTGTTCGAAGACGAGGACACGAATTCCTGTGAGGCTTTCTGCTGCTAACAATAGAAAAAAGGATCAAACATCAGTGCTATCGGATCCGGTATGCTTTTGCTGCTTGTGATGATGCTGATTTCCACATTGGTGATAGGGGTTGTAGCAATTGCCACATTGGGCTTTGCAGGCGTGGCTGAAACTCAAGACCAGCAAATGGGCCAACAACCGCGACACTCGAAGTGCTAATATCTTTGCATTATCCCGCATCTGTGCAAAGATTTTCATTCGCAAGTGTGGCTATGATCGACTTCCCCGCAAGCTTATCATGCTTTCGAGACGTCGCATCCTCGCAGGTGGCAGGGCCATGCGGCTTGAGGCAATTCCAGCCAGACATATTTCGCGATGTCGTCCAGGTTCAACACCATCGCTTACAACATCTACTGCAGCATCATCGCAAAGAAGAAGAATGTATACTTCTTCGTCTCTATTGGCAGCATCAACACCCCCATGCCACCTTCCAAGCCTTGTGCTGATCTCCCCAGCTGTGCTTAGCGGATATTCATCGCTACCGTTGTAGTGCCTGGTGCAGCCTTGCCCCGCGTCCGCAACCGTTCAGATGCTCTCCGCGGCGCCGACTCTTCCGTACCACGGCAACTTCAAGATCTCCTTCTATGCAAGGAAATCTTAAGTGAATATCATCCAGCCAAGCTTCCCACATGATGGCTGACGAGGCTTAGATTGACCGGTTCCCCGTCCTATTTCCTCGGTAATAATGATCTGAAGGCCATACCACAACCCTGATTGGGGAGACACTCTCCTTCATGACGCTATGAGCTTTTTACTGTCTTGCACGTGGGTTGAGACTGTGAAACCATGGGGCCATTGATAAGTCTACAAGACAACCAGCACCCAAAGACGCGCGTGTCGACTCTTTACTCAAAATCGTTCCATTCCAGTTAAACCCTTTAGCAAAAAGAGTAGATACGGTTGCTTTTCTTCTACGGAGACATGAACGGTGCATTCTACCAGAGCGCCGGCTACGTACCTCCTGGCGGTACAGAAAAGGAGAAACAGAGGAGACAAGACCAATGGGCTGAATGGCAGCGACAACAGACCTGTAGGTAGCTCATGTATCCTCTACTATGCAGTAAATCTGATCTCTGAAACAGCGCAAAGAGAATCAATGAGCGACATACTTGAGGAACCACACAGCTGTCTGGCGGCGTCGAAAATAACATCACGAAAGCGAGCCGACTCACTTTCGCCACCACTGACATCCTCGCGCATCACCCCTAAGACGGATACGCCCGCTTATTCAACCACCGACTCAATGCATCGTCAATCACTAGACGCTGACCACCAGTATGCAAGAAGATTTTCATCTGCTGAAGAGTACAACTCACCATGGCGGTCACCGATGCAAGCGAGCCAGCCCGAGATTAGAAGACTGAGCGGGAATTTCAATGCGCCAACGTGTGTCGAGCTTGAGCGTCATAAGGATTACCGTCGAAGATCCAAGGGCATGGATAAAATAAAGAATGCCGTCAGAGGATGGGTCAGAGCGTGAAGACCGCGGAGTCCTGTTTTGCGTTTCCTTCTCGAAGGCAAAACTTCCAACCTGTTGCAGCGTTACGTCTTTCGAGTTCAGCACTGTCCATATACAAGATACCCCTCGTTATATTTCCCAACCTCGCGCAATAGCAATGACATCTGGTTCGCAACTCTGCAACTACGGTCTGTGCGACACGGGAATCAAGATCGTGATGCGTGACATCATCCGCCGCCACACTTGTGCCCGCAAACGGTTTCACCTCCCTCATAGCTAGCGAATGGCCACCATGCGGCCCTGGCTATATTATCTCATTGCTGATTGCAGGCTACAGCCGTTTGAAGATGCACGGGACGCGCATCCCAGAGGAAGCGCAGCCATCGTCAGGCGAACCGCAAGTTTGGCAAGATCTTCTAATTGGCCAGCAATCATTTCCGTTTCCGGACGACGACAGACAAGGCGTGGCTGGGCAGGATGGCAATGCCATGACGTTGTATGATGGTGTAGTGATTTGCTCGGTCGGGTTGTGCGCAGGCATTTCTTAAATCCCATGATCCTGCTCTGGTCTTGGACACTGCATTTGCTGAATCGGCATCCTATACCTATCTAGTTCCTGTAGAGGACTACTTACACCACTATACTTGTTCGACATACATGCATTAGTCGGGCCTGCTTTCTTACACAACGAGAACTATCTTCAAGTCTATACTTCTAAACTTGTCATCTTCAAGAACTATTTGTCTTGAACCTTGGGTTTAAAGAGAAATCAGACCAAGTCCTCAACACAAGATCAACCGTCTCCCGCAACCATCGACCACCCTATCTCCAAGCCAACGATAAACACAACCGCAAAAAAGCAATGGACGACTACCCCAAAATCAACATCTCAGAACGCGAATGCTCCCGCGCCCACTCCCCCGCCTCCCTCGACTCAAAACCCCCAACCACAAACCCCACAACCTCAACCCAGCCCTGCACACACTGCTCAAACACCCACCTCGCACCGCCCCAATACACATCCTTCCCGCCACCAACATCGCCCAAACCGCGCAACGACTCCGTGCACGACATGAGCAACGACTCTAGTACAAACGCGAGTACAGACGGCAGCACCAACGCCGACGGCGCGGACGGCATCGGCGAGCTCAAAGTCGAGCGTCTGGAGGCAGAGTATGCGAGGTACTTGGATGCGCCGCCGCCGTACGAGGAGAAGGCGTATGAGGGGAAGAGCGAGGCGGAGAGTACGAGGATGAGGATGGGTGATTACGCGAAGGAGTTGTCGAGGATGATGGGGAGGCAGTTGGTCCGGGGGTTGAAGGGGGGTGAGAGGGAGAAGGAGAAGGAGAGGAAGTGAGGGTTGTGAGTTATGTGAGTGGATGGATGAAGGGGGTGTAAGATAGACGTGATGTCTTTCTTTTCTTCTACGTGTATTATTTAGTCAAGAGTTTGGGGTGGCATGGGCAGGTCCTGTATGTCTTTGATGTTTTTGGACCGGCATTGCGAGCATAGCTATGGTTACCTGACGTTATGTCGAGGTGGTTTGTTTGAGCGAGACAATACACAGTACACATCTTGTCCTTTACCGTGTTCCCTCTTTACTCCAGCAGCTATCCAAAACCAGCATTAAGGTCATTGAACACCGTATGTGGCTGCTACCATCGTGCCAGTGAAGACGCAATGGCGAAATATGGGTCTGCCTTTCTTGATTTTGCGGCTCAAATGAAACCCCAAGACAGGTTTTAGAGCTCCAGCGTGCCGATCCTACTGCCAGCACTTCCACCGGCGCCCCAAGGGCCCTCAGCTACACGTCTTCTCACCATAGCGATGACATCTTGCCGTCCACCATGTTCTTCAAGCTTTCGCCCCAGCGCCTTCAATACATCGAACTTGGCCATTGCAACTTGATACGCCGCACTTTCCGCATCACCTCTTCCTCCTACCAAGTTGGAAAAGGTAGTCGCAGGTTTGAGCAACGAAGGAAGTACACTGCCGCTGATGCTCGGATCAAGAATGAGATCGAGTCCAGATTTCGGAAAGTCATTGAGGCGCGCAAATGTCGGGTCGTTCGCCGGTATGGTTTCTGGCAAGGGATCGGTAGCCCATGATGAGCTAATAATCGCACCGACTAGTGTCAGAGCTGCTAAGGCGTTTTCCTTCATTGCAATAGTTTCTATATGTGAGACTAGGTCGGAGAACATGGTAGGCTTCTTGCTGTAAAACAAAGCAGTGAGCAGGCGCGCAAACACTGCTTCGTTGTGCGTTCGTTTAGGATCTGATCCGACTGTTTCAACTTGCGGAAACGTGATCCCTGCCTGGATTGAATCAGTATAATGTGAATTGACAAGTGAGTATCTTGTATTGTACCTTTGGTGGTCCATGAAAGACTGTTGCAAGCGTTTTTAGGGCGTCTTGATTTGTCCTTGTGATGGGCATGTCCAGCAGCACGCAGTCATCCCAGACGAGGCCAGATGCTCGCCGAGGGACCAACGTTGACCGAGGCATCGAGGCAATAATACTCAGGTCGCTGGCCTCGCATTTGCGGATATTGCGATGCACATAATTTCGTATTACAGGCATTTCGGGGCTCTTCTCGAAGTTCTCTGGATAAGTCGATGCGTAGTCGCTGATGTACTGTGCCGTCCGACTGCTCAAGAATGAATGCTCGAGACCCGGGCTGTCTGATGTGTGGAAATCTATTAGGCCTTTGTGGATACCTTCTCCCTTGAGGAAGTCAAGCGATAGGCTTGAGTCGTAGTGTCTACGTGGATTAGCGCTGGTTCTCATTCGATAGTGAAGACGGCGTACGTGAGGTGTGGCTTTGTCTGCACCACAGTGATCAACACACTGTAGAAGTTGATGAGTGTCATATGCATCAACATGTCGTCTTCTGTATCAACCATCTTCAAAGCCGCATAGTGAAGTAGGCCTTGACCGTCCTGGAGCCCAGCTTCACGTTCGACATCAACAGTATATGACGAGGTAATCGCGTTCCAGTCAAGTTCTGCCACTCGTGGCAACCATGACAGTAGCCTTGCTTGAGCCAATGTCTTGTCACGCTTGTTGAGCTGTGGTAGATGTTGCAAGGAGAGCGGTTTGAGCGAGGTATAGTGGTAGTACATGGAGTTGATGTCACGGTCGCTGAAGAGCCGCCGCCACATTGGGCCTGTGCCAAAGGTGTGATGTGGAGCTCCTGTGCCTATTGAGACTGGTTCATTCTTGGAAGCCTTCAATAGCGCTGTGAGCAGATCCTCTGCCTGGATGGCTACACCTGCATCCTGTGTACAAAGCCATAGGCGAACAATGGAAGACATGACCCTAGGTCTATTGGCCAGAACCTGAGCATCTACGCTGCTTGAGATGGCTTTCTCGAGCAGAGTGAGGATGAGAGTGTGGAACGGAGTGGCTTGCAGGTCAAGACCAATTTCGAAATCGAGATCCTTAATGTCCTCGAAGCGGTATGGCTCAGCCATTTTGATAATGAAACGTATCAGGGCTGACGGCTCTTGTTGGAGCTTTGGGAGCAGAGCTGCAATTTGCAAGAACAAGGGTCGAGTGTCTTTCCATATCCGGCCTCGATATTCTGGTGTGCTTGTGAGGAGCTCGCACTTTTCAAGAAGATCTGCATCGAGTATGGTAGTGGGTTCTTCTTCGACCTTTTGCAGGTGGGTAGAGAGTTCGCTCAAGATGGCGGACGGTGGTGCCATGTTGGATTATGTGGGAGAGGGCCGTTAGATGCAGGGTTGGGTACCTAAGTAGGTACTTTGATCCAGGAGTTGACGAGTAGTGGCAAGGATGAGGTGATGAGGGAAGATTCTAGACTTTGCTCATGTGACTGCGCGAGGGTAGGCCACCTCGACGCGTCTTGGGTCGAGAGCTCGAACACGGTGGCCCTGGGTTAGTAGTTGTAAGCCGCTTCTCCACGGCTTCGATATTCAAGAACAATCCGTAAGAGTAACGAATATGGCTGACACGAGTCCAGAGACTGCTTGGATAGGCTAGATTACCCGTGTAGGCTGGTAGCGGGGAGATGATGTAGTGGTAGTCCATCTTTGGCGGGGCGGGGCGGGTGAAGTTGGTGCCCCACCCGTGCCCGCTAGCAAAGCAAACTGGCGCGACCGCGGCTCAAGCTGCGCGCAATAATAATCTGACTCGTCTCTCCCCAAACGTCCGCACACTACACACCCCCGCTACAAAACTTCAAACAGCTGCATCTGTCGGCCACAGCCAATTCGACATGTCGGGCAGAGGTGGACGAGGAGGCCGCGGCGGCGGTCGCGGCGGACGAGGCGGATTCCGGCCAGGCACGCTCACGATTGGCGGCACCGAGTTGAACTGGGACTTGACTGGCCTCGACATCAAGAAGGGACCTGCCGAGCGCTTTCCTGTACGTAACTGTTCTTGCCAGATGCCATGTCGCACCTGCCCTAACAACCCATCAGCCTGCGCCTCCACCCCAGGCTCCTCCCCCAACCGCCGACGAAGCCGAAATGGTTCACCACTTCCTCGCAATTCGCGATCGCATCCACGAGGGTCCCTTCTACACTATACTGAATGACGGCATGACCAATGGACTAAAGAGAAAAGCTAGCGAGCCCGCGCCGACCGAGGCCACACTGTTCAATCCATTCGCCGACAATCAGACATACTCGGCCAGGTATCTCAAGGTCCGACGAAGGCTTCCAGACTTGGATGCCCGACCATATGGTAAGTAGCGAGACATCTGCGGCTGACTGTACTGCGGCTCACCAACTTGCAGTTACGGAACTTTTCCCCGCCGAATTGAGATCTGTCTTGGACGGTACCAAGCGCGTCGGAATTCCCTCCAAGAAGCGCAGAACCCTGGGCGTCTCCAAGGTCAATGCGGTATCTCACATCGAGCGCTTGATCAAGTCTGAGCAGGATCGGACCGACTCCGCCGAAGCCCGCGCCGAAGAAGACGGAGACGAGCTCGATGAGGATGCCGAGGCAGAAGAGGAGGAGCCAGAGGACGACAAACCTGATGCTGTGGGCGACGACGACAACTGGTCTGCTGTATCGAGTGACTCCGAGGATGCCGACGATGACTACAACGCCGAGCAGTACTTCGACAATGGCGAGGACGATGATATTGATGACGCAGACCCGTACGAAAACACATACGAGTAGACACGGCACGGCATGGCATGGCGTTTGCTATTACATTTTGCATGATTGGCGTAAGGAGGAGTAGATACCCAAAATGGCTTCACTGATATCGTGGACCATGGACCACGAACCATTAGTCTTTTCCTTCACCATAACACTACGAAATACATTGTGGAAAGCTCTGAACCTTGGGTCAGATGCGAGCTTCCTTCTTCATTTGCAATATTTATGGACCATGGTTGATGATGACTTTGTTAGATGCATTTTATCATTCCTCCCTTTAATACTCCCACGATTCGCAAATTTACGAATCTCAACTTTCTCACATTTCACTTACTCTTGGACTCGACTGCTTCAGGCTGTATTTTCTCGATCACGAAACCCGACTTTCCCAAAACATATTCTCCCAGCCTCAACTCTTCCATAGTCAACTATCTCAAAGTCAACTTTGCTACTATATCCATCAGTCATACACGACTTTCTACAATCATGACAGAAAGGCGATCTTTCTCCCAGGCGGTCTTCGAAGATCTAGTCCGCGATTCACCGATCATGGGTTTTAACATCAAGACCGCGAGATTGTTTAAACAAGGCAAACTCATTCAAGCCTTCTATTGCATCCTCGAGGTTCTAAATTTTAACCCTAAGCTCACTGGCGAAAACAATAACACGATTCGATTCAAAGGCCTTCCCCAGACCTGCAGCATCAGGATTACTGGACCAACACCATCTCAACCACATAATATTTATATCTACATCGAAAAAGACGCAAAGATGTTCAAAGAGTTTTTCATCGCCACCCTGGACGACTTCATTCCGGCAGCACAGTTCGTTCAAGAACAGTACGCACAGTTCGCAGTCACAAGAGGCGCCTCACTCCGCGCTATCCCTCGGCGCGAGCATGATCTGATCCATGCTCTCTCCAACCCGGACACGAACTCGCCCTCGTCCTTTGCCGAAGCCGGTCGTGCCGTTGCTAGAGGCTGTCTGCTCGATGCAGTTATCGACCTGTTCACGCCATTCGGCGTGGTGCCGCGTATAAAGGATGATGAGCCATCACCCCGAGTAATCTTCCATGCCCACTACCTGAGTAACCATTGTGCACCGCTGGTCTGGATAGAGCGGGTTAATACATTTTTGGACCTCGACGACGATGGCGAAGTAGAAGACGGCATGATGGTCTTTCTCAACGCTTTAGCAGGTGACCTACCCGTTAGTGCCCCGGCCTCTACACCCATCAGTTTCAGAGAGTGCAGGCGTAGGCTCAAGACCAGCGTTATCGTGTACATCCGTAGTTTTCTCACGCCAATGCTCATCCCCGACGACATGCCGCGTAGTCTGCACAACGTCCTCCTCGCCGCAAATCTCGCAACCCAGCCCGCGGACCCAGAAGCCGATACCAGGGCCTTTGTATTCAATCTTGCGTCGGCAGACGACCGGATCACATTAGTAAAGCGCATTCTGCTCTTCCGCCAGGAGCTGGGGGAGGCGCATGGAGCTGCTGATAACGAGAGGAAAGCCAGATACCACGGGAAGATGAAGGGCTGGGACACGCGGGGGCGAAAGCTGCCGGACGCGAAGATGGCGGCGAGGATCAAGCAGTGCCATGAGCGGCGGACTACCTTGAGCCAGGAGGTTTTGCCCGAGGAGGTCGTGGAGCTTACAGAAAGGATGCAGGGTCTTGTTGTGAGCGTGGAAGAGGCACCAAAGGGAAAGCAGAATCGTAAGGAGCCGAGTGTGAGGCTAGTGTTGTTGAAGGAGAGAGTGAAGATGAAGGAGGCGGAGGAGAGGGCTGAAATGCAGCGGAAAATGGATGCTGTGAATGAGAAAGCGGAGAGGGAAATGGAAAGAGCCAGGAAGGAGTTTGAAAAGGCTAAGAAGGAGCTGAAAGAAGCTCAGAGGAAATTGGAGGAAGCTCAGAAAGCAAAGAAAGAAGCTGAGGAGACTGCGTAGGTAGTCTTTACGGTGGATGTATGGTGGATGTGGGTGTGAGCGGTGCTTCAGTGATGTGATATTTTCGAGATTTAGTGGTATATACAGTGTTTACAAGTATACATGCGCATTCTAGTTATAGAATTACTTGCAAATAGCACATTGTACTGTCTCTCGCTGCTACTGAGTGCCAGTCACCAGTCTATGTGATACTATCGAAGTCCTCTACGCTTGCTTTTGCTCCTTAGGGTAGAAACATAGAAAACAGCTTTAATAGATCCCTCAGGCCTATTCTCTTAGAAGTTCTGTTTATGTGGAGTGTTCAAAGGGCTTGTCACTGTTTTATTTATCTATAACGTGTGAGATATATTGTGCTCAAGTCCCCCACGCATTCTTGAGTGCTGATCGCTTAGCCCTGGTAGTCGCTCCACAGCGTTTTCCAAGTCTTTATGATTCTAGTACCGCGCTATATGTAGATGTGTGCGGAGCTTGGGCCATGGAGGGAGAGGGAATGTTGTGAAGTAGCTTGGAGGGTGGCTGGGGCGGCCCGGTGGGTCTGCTGTTTGGTTTTTTGTGGGTAGGTGCGGTGTTTGAGGGTGCTGCTGGGGAGTCTTTGTGCTCTCTGTACGGTGGATTTATGTGTGGGCGGTGCTTTGGTGATGTGATGTTTTCAAGATGTGGTAGTATATTCACTGTTCTAAAAGGACTCATACATATGCATGGCCTTTCTATAGGATTACTGGCCAATACTACAGGTACACATACATATGCATGGACTATCTATAAGATTGCTAGCAATACCACATTGTACTGTCTCTCGCTGCTGCTGAGTGCTTGTTACTAGTCTATATAATACTATTAATATCCTTTATGTATCTTTTTGTTTTTTATAGCGCAAATATTGAAAAGAGCCTAAACAGATTCTTTAGGTCGATTATCTTAGAAGTTCTATTTATGTAGAATGTTTAAAGAGCACGCTACTATTCTATTTATTTAATACTTAAGTTTACGATACATTATGCTTAAGTTCTTTACACATTTTTTTGTTTTTTATAACGCAAATGTAGAAAACAGCTTTAACAGATCCTTTAGGCCTATTATCTTAGAAGTTTTATTATGTGAAGTGTTTAAAGGGCATGTCACTGTTCTACTTGTTTAATACTCAAGTTTAAGACACATTATGCTTAAGTCCTCTACGCATCCTTCTTTTTATATAGAGCAAATATAGAAAACAGCTTTCACAGATCCTTTAAGCTTATTATCTCAAAAGTTCTATTAATGTAGCGTGTTCATAGGGCACGCCACTGTTCGATTTGTTCACTGAGTGTGAGATACATCAAGCTCAAGCCCCCCACGCATTCTTGACTTCCATGCAGGCAAACTGGGAATACACATTTGACAAGGTCAACAATTGTGTTTGTCTGGCCAGCATGTTCTGAATGCAAATGGCGGGCGCGCCTCACCTTCACCTGTGTCCACGTGACTGGCGCACGGTGCTCTCATCCGTTTGCCTTTGACGCGTTGGCACACGACATTTCAAAGATTTAATCTACTCCAGAACACCTACACCAACCGATACTATGGATTCACACAACCCAGCAGAGAGCGGAGGAGCCCACGATGCACCCAGTGTGCAATCGCCCAGTAAGTGCAGCGCCTCACACACAATCATTCGATTACTGATGAATGTTGTGACCAGATCAAGCCACCACCAGCTCTACTACGCCCGCGGCCAGTTTCAACGACACTATGCAAGCAATCCAGTCGTTGGTAGCTCTGATCGGCGGCGCTGAGCATCTTCCTGCGTTGATCCATCTCGTGGATGCAGCCGGCAGCTTTGATGGTCTCGTTGATATGGCCGAATGCGTATCTGCGCTCAACGAAGACAGAAATGATATCGCGAGACATATTCTCAACTATTACGAATACAAGACAAGCTCGAATGTCCAAACACGCACATTGGACGATATGACAGAGGTTTTCAAAAGTCACATCTTGCAGAATATGCCGGACAGGAAACTCGCGGGTCTCGTGGAGCAGGTTGTGAGTGCTGCAATCCGTGCAAAGAAGCTCAATGTCGTGCTCAAGAAGGAGCGGGATGAGTGGAAAGACAAGTATGAGGTGCTGGTCGAGAAGATGAAGGCTGTCATCGAGGAATCAGGCGATTCTCAAATGAGTGCCTGAGCATGGCTTCCATGCTTTTCTGTTTTGTGGTTCTTTGGCAAATATGAGGTCTTTCATGGGACCGCACTCGAAAATGATATCGGTAGCATCAGTGCAGAACGCACACTGTAGCGAATATGCATGATTTCTATCTACCTTCTTTTGAATTTCCCAATGTACCTACCTGCCTAGGTACATGAAGACCAACAACGGCGCGAAATGCATTCCCGACCCTGAGTCCAACACTGCCCTCAAAACCTCATACCCCAACCATATGAATCCCAAACAAGCGGCCCCGCAAACCGAACTGGCAACGAGGAAAGGGGTCAAAGATCTCCAGGCGTAAGAAGATGCGATGCGATGCGTTCGAGGAATAGTACCTAAGTACTGAACCGCTCCGACAATATTAGATCGCCGATTGGAAGTGACTGAACGCGTCGTCGTCCCTCTCTCCTCTGCTGCCGCTCTTCTTCGTCTTCTTGTTCCTGTTCGCCCTCTTCCTCTGCCTCTCCCTCCACCTTCCTCGCCTCATCCTCCCCCACCCCCTCTTCACCCATACCCCTACTCTCAATCCTCAACGCCCTTCTTCCCCCCTCCTGCACCCCCTCGTCCTCCCACCCCCCCAACAAAAACTCCACAATATCCCTCTGCCTCCTCTGCTCCTCAATAACCCTTTCCCTCAGCCTATTCGCCTCGCGCATACGATTGCACAAGTATCTTTCCACGCGCCTCTTCTGGTTCTCTACGAATCGCGCGTTTTCCTCCAGAGACGCGATTTGCTCTGCGTGCGATATGCGCTGCGAGTGTAGGAAGCGGATGTTTTCTTCGAGAGACGTGATGCGCGACATGTGGGACAGGCTTTGGGTGTGTAGGTGGGTGCTTTCGGCGCGGAGGCGGACTGTGGGGGGTTAGTTGGCGTTGGGCTGAGGATGAGGAGGAGGAGGAGGAGGGAGGAAGGGAGGGGGGGTTGAAGACGTACGCCATTCGTTGGGGGATGCCATTGTTGGGTGGTATGCGGCTTGGTATGAATGTGTGTGTATGTGTGTCTGAGACAATATTATTGAGTATGTATCTGAAAAGAGGGTGATTGATGTGTTGAACTTTGTGAGATTGGGGCTCAGGGGAGGATTAAGTAGTGACTGAGCTACTTCATCTTCTGGAAAGCGATATACGGCTACAGGCTGGTCCTGCTCAATCAACAAAGTCCATGGAAGGTGCATAACTGCTCGTGAAGCAACCATCAACGTGAACATAGCATCAAGAAACCATTTACATACTCTATATGAAAACCAGCATATTCGTGTACCAGGGTATATGTACTCATCTCACTCACTCACAATAAACAACCATCTCCAAAACCCCCAGCTCACAGCATCGGTCTCGCCTCTACGCTCGTCTCCTCGCCCCTCCTCATCTTCCTCTCAATGCGATCCTTACCTTTACGCATGAATTCCACCACCTGCTCATCCGTCAGATCTGTCAGCTCAGATGCAACATCTACATTCTTCCTAGCCAAGGTCTTCGCAGCAATGATCTCCCCGCTGTTCTCCATCTTCTTGCCTTGGACAACTTCTCTGCAGAACTTTGCATACTCGGCGTAGTGCACCGCGCTGCCGTTGACGGCCTCGAGCAGCATCGCGAAACAATGCGGCATGGCTTCGAATTCTCGCCAGACGATGGGTACGCCCTGTGTTGCGGCGCGTTGTGCGAGAACGGCGCCTTCGTCTCTGAGCAATTCTTCGCCGACGGAGAAGAAGAGCGGTGGACTAGCAGACCAGTCCTTTGCGGCCAACGGGGATACCAGGGGGTGTAGCAGTGCACTTCCTTCGCAATACAGATCTGCTCGAGATGGGTTTGCGGGCCAGGCGTCACACTTTAAATGCTCTTTCTTGTCCGTCTGGCTGGGTGTTGGGAGGTAATCATACTTAACCAGGTTTTCCACCGAAGGCATGCCGCGGGCGACGTCGAGCCACGGCGAAACCATTGCCACGCCAGCTGGGAGAGGAATTTCTACGTCTTTGCCGTGGAACCTGACGGTCGGTGTTTGGCCTGTGGGCGTGCTGCGATGGATCTGCAATAAAAGCTGGAGAAGGGCAGAGCAGCAGGTCCCGCCCGCAGAATCGCCCCCGAAAACGATCTCACTTGCGGGAACAGGCGCATGCGGAGCGTCTGGTGGCGGGTGTAGTAGACTGAGATATGCAGTGAAGCAATCTAGCAGTGCGGCTGGGAACGGGTTCTGCGGAGACAATCGGTAACGCACGCTGAATACTCGTCCGCCCGTCTCTTTTGCCAGACGCGAAGTAGTTGGTCGATATGTCGCCGGATCCAGGAGATACATGGCGCCACCATGAAAGTACAGAATGGTGACCTTGCTGCTCGTTTCCTTGATCAGGTGCTCATACTTCTCTTGCTCGCTCAAACCCGCTGGCTCTGGTTCTTCAGGCTTCGCGTCAGCCCTATACCCGTTCCATTCGGCCTCCAGCGGGCGAGTCTCGGGTTTCGTCCATTGCTCTTGACCAGTTCCCATATCATCGATCGCCTTGAACACCAGTTGCCGTACATCGCCTTCTTCAGGAACGTCTAGCTTGACTTTGCTCACCCAGACCTTGCCTTTGACACCAGGATCTCTAGTGGTCAAGCGCTGGACTTTCGAGATCGTTGATACCGGTGCGTTGGGACCAATCATGTCTCGAAGAATGTTGATGGTAAGTTCCGTCCTGAGATCCCACTTGGACGACGTTGGAGACAGTGAGATAGTATGCCATAGCGCAGTTTTCAATATGAACGGAGTCTTGGGCAGAAGCAATTTGAGCAGCGCTGAAGGTGAGGACTCCATGATAAGTACCGCGTATAAAGCGATCTAAACTGAAGCCGTCTTTGTAGTCTAAGTGACGCCAGAAGGAAAACAAATAACAGGCAATGATACCCACAGTCAATTTATGTAAAGAAGAAGTTACGCAAAGCAAGTTCGAAGGACATTGAGAGTCGTTATTGAGCTAGTCGAAGAGTTGACGTCGAGAGTGTGCAGGGGCCAGTCGCGAAATCGTGCCTCGGCATCTTGTGGCAACATAGGTCATTGGTGGGCCAGACTGGATGTCTTTATTGCAGACAAACATTGGATAGCTATTTACTATATCTTGTTGGAAGTCAAACCGGGCATGAGAAGTAAGTCTTATAGGTCTGCAGGGGCTCGAAAGATCAAGGGAAACGTTCGATCACAAATGCTAACATAGGAAACGGTGTGAAGTAGCTGAACTTCAAGTCAGAGCAGCAAAGTATTGACATTGCAGAAGCAAAACAAACGCAAGCTTATAAACAATTCCCTTTGTGGTATCTCCATGTACCGATTCGCCATACGCCGATCCTCTTGAGCATACCTTGGGAAATGCAAAAGGACATACTCCGTACTCACGCCGATCCTCCGAATGCTGACCTAATTAGGTCGACGGAGCATGAATCATGATCCAAACAGTAGACAACGCAACAGTACCATGCTAGAGTGCAGCGAAATGAGGCAGCCATGCCAGTCTGGACCTCATATTCTGGCTATTCCTCCAAGATGGGAGATGAAAAGGATAGCGTATCCAAAGAGGTTGATCGAGTCGTCTCCTAGCCATCAAGTTCGCCCTCCTCGCTACCTCGTTCAGTGGCACCGCCAGTTCCTGCGCCGTTAGCAACTGGTTGAGTTTGACTCTGGCTTTGCTCTGGTCCTGTGCTTTGTACGCCTTCCATGCTTCGTGGTGTATCTCCAAAGTCAATGCCATCCTCCGGGGTTCGCAGACCTGCATATATGGAGGGTTCGCCGTCTTTATCGGGTGACTTTTCGTAGAGATCCGCCATCAAGTTGCATGCTCTCCGAATGTCGCGTAGGTTGACGTGCTGGACTTCCCACCAGGGCTTGCCTTCGTCATCGTCCAATACCGCCTCTGCCATCCGAGCTCCAGCATAGAGTGATGCCGCAGCAATGGCCCGAGATGAGAACATTAGGCACATCTGGGTAGACGTCGAGTCTGATAGGAAAGCCCATGCCGAGTTCCGCAGCTTCTTGTTGTGCTCGACGCCGTAGTACTTCATCATATCGTACATTGTCTTGAACGGTGATTCGACGTTGAGATCAAAACATAGGCTCTCGAGTAAGACGTCTTCGCTGTATAGAATGGTATCTCTCCATTTCCAAAAGTCCTTGGTTTGCTCATCGACAAGCTTGTTGGGGTCTTTGAGTGCAACGCGAACGCATGCCACCACGAGTTCCTTCATCTTACGGCAGTTCTCTTCGACCTTTGTTGCGAGAAAGAGGGCAGTTGCGGCAATTTGGTAGTGATGCAAGGGCTTGTAACCCTGCCGTGGCTTCAGGCTCATTCTCATTAGATACCTGTTGAAGAAGACGGCAGCCGTGCTGAGTGTGGTTTGTGGTAATTTCAGCATCATTCCGACCTGCAATATGAAGCTGACGCCCTTGCGCCGGAGTGTCCGTTCTTCCTCGGGCGCCATGCCGTCCACGATGGAGGGCGCCTGCAACAGTTCCTCCTCGGTGAAAAGCCATTGCTGCTCTGCTTCCACAACGGCGGGTGGAGGGGGTCTGGGAGGCTCGCGCTGCGGCGGCTGAGCCTCGTTTGAGGTCGACACCATTCCCAGCAGCAAGACGTGGGTCGGGGCGCGCTGTCGACTGAGGATACTGAGGCTGCAGGTGGTTTTGGTCGAGCGGATGGGTCGCAAGTCTCCGGGTTATAGAATATAAATGAAGATGCGGGAGGTGTTGGCTTTGTGAATGCGCGAAGATGGTTGGTTGTAGTTTGTGGGCGGGGTGTAGAGGGGTGTAGAGGCGAGGGAAGAGCTGCTGTCTTTGAAGGCATGGGAGGGCAAGGGTCCGCGCGCTCTTCCGCGGCGTTCGCAGGGGTGACTGCCAAGCATCTCGGAAGGCTGCCGACTGCACCTCCCATTCCAAACGAGGCCTCAGCATTGACACCGGGCTTGATCAGTTTCCCCACGCGGGTTCCGAACGTGAATCATCTTTACTAATTCTTTTTGTGCCTTATTGTTCACCATCTTGCTGGGATAAAGGCTGCCTGATTCGTTGAGCAAGGAAACACGAATGCAAACACCACATCACACTCAAGATGCAAATGGAAGGGGTTCATATGGTAAATTGTCATCATTACTCAAAAACTAAAACTTTGCGAGTCTGTTGAGACTTCTGGTATCGCTAACAATGAAATAAATGCAAGAATATTCTCCTATGCCTTCAGCTCGCCATTGGCTTCTTGCGGCCAAACATCATAACCAAAGGTATCCTTCATATTGACAAAGCGGGTGTGCCTGCCCTTAGCAACAGCATCGACAGCATCAAAATCTTCCTTGTTCAATTCGGGGATAAGCCAGTTGCTCTCGATTCGCTTGGGTGTTGAGCTCTTAGGTAGCACAATGTAACCTCGCTGTAGACCCCAGGCGAGTAGGACTTGTGCCAGGTCATGACCGCTGCGCTCAGCAACCTCATTGAGCTTGGGGTTTGTGCGAACTTTCTCGCCGGTGCTTGGGACCTGGTTCTGCGAACCAAGGGGCGAGTATGCGGCAATGAGAATGTTTTGCTCCTGGCAGAACTTGACAAGGTCGGTGTTGGGTAGGAACGGATGGACCTCTACCTGGTTGACGGCTGGCTTGACCTCGGCGATACTAATCAACTGTTTGAGACCAGGGATCGTCCAGTTGGAAACGCCGATAGCTTTGGCCTTGCCAGAGCGATAAAGAGCCTCCATCGCGCGCCATGTAGGCTCTGGGTTCTCGGTCAAGTCCTTCTTGATGATGTATTTGCCGTCCTCTCCGAGCTTGGGCATGTGGTCTTCATTCGACTCCGCGGCGATCGGCCAGTGGACGAGGAAGAGATCAACGTAGTCCATCTGAAGTTTCTCGAGAGAATTGTTGAAGGACCAGTTCACTTCTTCGGGCTCATGAAGATGGTTCCAGACCTTGGTGCAGATGAAGATATCCTGGCGGGTAACGCTCGGTGTTTTCTTGAGAAAATCACGGACAGCTTCACCGACTTCTTCCTCATTCTGGTAAAACCAAGCGCAATCGAGGTGTCGGTATCCGGTCTCTAGGGCTTGTGTGACGGCAGCGTAGGTTTCGCCTTTGGAGCCCTCGTTGGCAAAAGTGCCAAAGCCAACCGCAGGGATGGTAACACCATTATTCAGCTTGTAAGTCTTCTCGTTGGCAAGGGGAATATAGGAGCCCATTTTGGAGGTGTGGTGGTAGGCTTATGTCAGAAATAGGAGGATACGAGGTGCGGTCAAGGATAAAAAGACACAAGAGATTTCCTGCTCTACGTGTCAAGTAATTGAATATTGTGTGGTTACTCCACCCCAACGCGGCTCAAGGCTGCTTCGCTACATATACGCACTCTTTCTTCGCCGCGCACGAAATCTCTTCATCCGACATTGTATCCAACTCGTCCACTCCCAGCCCGTAATCTGACCTCATATCGCTTCAGCCGATCCCGGGCCCTTCTCGCAGCTTTTCACACCAGTTGAAATTCTCCATAAAAGCCCCATCCAACAGTTTCGAGAATGGTGGTGAACGTGGTTCACCGTCAGCAGAATGACGTCGCGTGTGGACCCTGAATCCATAAGCGGGCCGACCGGGCAGGCCTGAAGCGTCACGATGAATTTGCCTCACAGCCAACCACAACAACCGAATTTTGAAGAGGAATGCGGCTCTGTTATTCGTAGCCACACATGTCGACGAGTTAGAATCAGGCTCGTTGGCCATATTTCGGCGAACCGCGCTAACTCGGCCCGCTCTCTTGCACGTTATTGGCTGACACTGATGGAATGATGCCTTTCCCTAACACTTCGCGCCATCTTGGACGTTCCTTATCGAACATTTGCTCCTGCAGAAGATACATGCCAAGCGTATGTCACAAGCGGTCTGCATCGGCTGCTCGTCGGCCGCGCACGTGCGGCGAAATGAGGCTCTAAACCAAGCTTTCTCGGATCGGCGAAACGCTACAATCCCATGCATAGATTGCACTGGTGTTGTGGCAAACCACGTTGCTTTGTTCATTATCAGTCTCCAGTTTTTCGCCTACCTGCACGGTGATGGTATCCAGTTTCTATTCTCTGGTCTGGCAGAGTTCTCCACTAGTGTTACACTCGACGGCCTCTTCCGAGCCAGTTATGATGTCGTATTGTGGATACAGAGGTACTTGTTGGATTACCCACTCTGCGTTTCTGCTGTGTGGTGAGGTCGACCCTTTCGGCCACGCTCGGGAAGATAGAACTTCTGAGAAGTTTTCCAAGGGGCGCTTCGGCCTAAGCGATGGTATGATGGCATCTGGGGATATGAGGAGTGGCTACTGGTTTATGGAGAAATCAGATATATATACCCTCCCCCAGGACTGTTGGCACCACTCATCCACATCTCCAACCTTCTCACTCTCCTCAAATATTCATCTCTAGCTTTTTGAATTTGATCTCTACCTTTACACCAACACATTTTGTTTGTCAAAACCTCAACTATCTTCATCATGCCTATGTTCGAGGACTCCGACCTTGGTGTGCAGGCAGCCCCTGCGCTGACCAAGACCAAGTCTCGTGATATCAACAAGGCACCCTCCAACAACTTGAGTGTTGGCAACTCCAACGGTCTCGTCATTCCCGGCGATGGTAATGGCAATGGTACCGTCAACTCAATTGAGGTCCCAGCGACCAGGAGCTCTATCGCAGATGCCTCATCTTACATGCACAACCTCTCACTCTCGCCCTCCATGAGGGACAGGCGAGGCTCAAGGAACTCCTTTGGCACATCATTGCCTATTCCACGATCAAAGAGGCAGTCAAGGCTTTCATCTGTTCACTACCCTTCGGATGCTCCCGCAAGGCCCGGCATGCCTCCTATCCAGGCATCCCGCGACATTCTCGCCAGTCAAATGCAGGATCTCTCCGGCGAAAAGGTCCGCGCAGCCAAGGACATGGCTTTCGTCTTCGACATCGATGGTGTCCTTGTCCACGGCGACCGCTTGATCCCCGAGGGCCAGCGCGTCCTCGAGATCCTCAACGGTGACAACGAACTCGGCATCAAGATCCCCCACATCTTCCTCACCAACGGCTCTGGCAAGCCCGAACTCGCTCGCGTCGACCAGCTGTCCAAGATCCTCAAGAGCCCCATCTCAACCGAGCAATTCATCCAGTCCCACACGCCCATGCGCGCTCTGGCCGACTACTACAAGACGGTCCTCGTCGTCGGCGGAGAGGGCTACAAGTGCCGCGAAGTCGCCGAGCAATACGGCTTCCAGGACATCGTCGTGCCCAACGACATCATCGCCTCTGATCCCACCATTGCGCCCTACCGCGTCTTCACTGACGAGGAGCGCGCTACCTCGCGGCCCCGCGACTTCACAAAGACCAACATCGAGGCCATCATGGTCTTCTCCGACAGCCGCGACTACGCCACCGATATGCAGATCATCATGGACCTGCTGCGCAGCGAGGACGGCCGCCTCGGCACCATGGCCAAAGACCCCGTCTCGCAGCGCATCCCCATCTACTTCTCGCAGGGCGACATGCTGTGCCCGACCGAGCACCCCTTCCCGCGCATGTCGCAGGGCGCGTTCCGCATCGGCCTCGAAGCCATGTACAAATCCCTGACCGGCGTCGAGCTCGAGCGCGTCGTGTACGGCAAGCCCGAACTCGCGACCTACAAGTACGCCGACGAAGTCATCTCCTCGTGGATGGAGACGATCCACAACGACGAGCGGCTGCCGTCCAACATCTACATGGTTGGCGACAACCCGGCGTCCGACATCATCGGCGGCAACATGTACGGGTGGAACACGTGCCTGGTGCGCACGGGCGTGTTCCAGGGCGGCGACAACGACGAGGAGAATCCGGCGAGCTTTGGCGTGTTTGAGAATGTGCTCAAGGCTGTTACTGCGGCGGTGAAGAAGGAGCTTGGGCAGGATTTCAAGTTTGAATTTAATGAGCGGATTAACCCTGTTACGCATGGTAACTTCTCCGCCATTGAGTAAACGAGACGAGATTAAGTGTGTGGAGGAGTGTTTTTGATAGGCGTTTTGGGGGGTTTTTCCTTTGATAATGTTTTGCATAGCGCATCTTGCTTGCATTAGATCTACGAAAGTTTGTCGATTTGTCTACGGACTCGACTTTAGATATATGAATCATCAGAAGCTTTTTCTTACTATTCATCACTTGGTTCCGTTCCTTTAGTTGCATGTGAGCTCATCATCATAGCAGTACTCTCATAGCGCTTCGTCTTGACGAGTGATTGCTTCGAAGACTTTATTGCCAGCATTGAATAATCAACTTTGCTAGTCTGTTGCCATCGTGGGCCAGATCTGACTAGGTATGTTGAGACGTGTGAGCCGTGGCCTGGCCTGCGGCATCACAGCCTCGCACGGCATCTGATTGATCGGATGGCCGTTGATCGCATGGACTCAGTTTGTGTCTTGATTTCACAACAACACCACAGTTTGATAGATAGAGCAGACAATTGTATAGCAGGCAACTGTACAGTCTTTTACAAACCATACAGGCATGGCTGTTGCGTAGGCCTGTGCTGCTCTCCTATATAAGGAGAGCAGCCCTGTAGATAGATAGAACAACGATGAATTAATAACCTGTCTTTCTGTTCAACTGCTTACTGCAATCTCCTTTTGTTATTTCCTTTCTCTCTATGGCGGCAAGATATGTCCTATCATGATACTCATCATCGGAGAACTCTATGATTCAACATTGCTTTCTTCGTCTTCTTGTGTCTGGTCTCTCTCGAAAGATGGTATATATAGGCCCGAGTGTCTCCTGCGTCTCGAGCAGTGGGTATCTTTATACACTTCGCATGTCTCGTTCACTTCAAAGCTTCGAGGCAAGTTGCTGTCCACCGCAGTACAGAAACGATCTAAGGCCTTCTGTGGTGGCGTCTCATATTCTGCCCTCACTATGATTTGCTCGCCGTCCTACGCTAACAGCGAAATATTCCTCCTCATGCATATTGGGAGTTAATATCGTCCTTTGAGCGTATCGGGATCGGTACGAGTCTTATTGTTTCGTCGTCCAATATTGCCGTGTTATTATCATGACAGGGCAAGGCCATCCAGTAACTCCAAATTCTCCCTCTCTGTTCGCGCTCGCTGCGTGGTTGTTGTTTCCTGGCTAACAGTAGGAGATTTAGTCAGCACCATGTCCGCAAAGTGCTCTTTGGAGAACTCCATGGCAATCTGTGCATCCACGTATCTCTCTTGCTCCATCAACTGGCGAGCAACCCCCAGGCACAACTGCACGAGGAAACGTCGTCGGCCTTGACCAGACTGCACATGCAAGATTGCACCTGAGGGGCTTTGAATAAATTGAAGCCCTTGAAGGGCGCTGCGCTCTGTAGGGTGATGTAACCACAGCATTGGCTCGACTGCCGGACTCCATGTCCCAAGCCAATGCGAACAAGATTCCAAGAATGGCTTGTATATTTGAGGCGAAACGCCGTGATCTGGGGTCGCCGTGATTCGGGACACCAAGTGCGCACCAGCGGGCCTCAATGCATTGTTGATATCCTGGGATCTCCTCGTTCTGGCCATTTCCCATGTACGAACAAAGGTTGTCATACCCAGGTTCAGATCTGACGCGGCTTGAATAGAAACCAGCCTTGCCAACAGCTGCTGCCTGAAACGGAGTACAGTGTGGGAATCAAGACCAGTCTCTTTGACACGTTTCTCGGTAGAACGAAGGAACATGTTCCACGGAGTAAGCTGGTGTAGAGGAGAATCAAGAGCTGCTCTAACCAGTCGCTCCAGGAATTTAGTTCCATGACCGCGCTGTGTCACGCAGTAGTTGATGAAGGACTTGGAAGTAATCAGACCGCTGGTTTCTAGCCAACCGACTATAACTGGAGCAGCAAGTTTCTTAGGGGACGGGTCAGGCAATGTCTCCAACACATCGAGGCAAAGTGCAGCCTTGGGAAGGGTGGCGGCTCCCCTGGCGACTTCGTTGACGAACCATGACAAAGGGTCTTCAAGCGCATTAACGGCGGCGGACTCGGATGCGCGGCGGGCTCCCACAAAGAGTGGATTGGATAAGATCGAGTCGATGTGCCTGGTAGCGGAAGCGTAGGATGAGGCTCCGTTGCTAGCCGGAGGTGTCGGCGGAGTCGTGCTTGTGTCGACACTCGGGAGAGTGAGAGGATGCTCACGGTCGAGGTGGGCACGGAACGAGGTGGTGAGCAGGGTGAGCAGCTGCTGGCTCTCGCGCGGGGATAGCGGCAATTGAGGGTGCAGCTTGGAGGCGAGGGAGCTCAGAACGCGCTTGCCGGCGGCGGCCTGCATGGCGGGAGTGAGAGGCGGGGTGAGGGCGAGGTGGTGGGTGGTGGGTGGTGGGTGGTGAGCAGTGAGGGCAGTGTGTGGGGTCGATGGTGGTGCGTCAGGGCGAGGCTCATGACAGCGGCAGACACCAGCACGCCGCCTCAGAGAGCACGTGACGTCTCCAGGCCAGCTCACAACAGCACAACAACGCCGGGGGTGGTCTTTGTCCTGCAGCCTGGCCAGCACTGTTCCCCGCGCGTCTGCTCACGACACGACACGACACGTCTTCGAGTTGCACTGCGCCCGCCCCCGTCGCGAGCCTGCCGCGTCTGCGCCATTGGAGCTCGAGTGCCAAGCAAATCGCTTGCTCTTTTAGCTTTCCCCAACTTTACCTCTCCTCCCGACATCACCACCTCGCACGTCCTCGCTCCCTCACGCACCCATCCACACACACCCCCAACACACTGAAGCCCCCCGCGGCCTGCCCACACATATCACAGATTCAATGTCTGAAGTACAGTCTCGGCCTGCTCGAGGCAGGAGCTCCGCCCGAGGCGGCAGGGGAGGCTTTGGCTCTCGGGGCCCGCGCAAGACAAACGGCGACGGCGCATCCTCCAACATTGACACATCCGCAGACCAGGGCGAGCTCGGCGAACTTAAGAAGCGCTACCAGTCCCAACTGTCCACACTCAAGGAGCTGTTCCCCGACTGGACCGATGCCGACCTCGTCCTCGCCATTGAAGAGTCTGACGGCGACCTGCAGACCACCATCGAGAAGATCAGTGAAGGTAAACCAGCCCATCCTGCGCGCTGCGGCGCACACCTGCGTCGACTTCCAGACCGCGACACGCTAACAAAGTATGCAGGTGCCGTGTCCCAATTCGCAGAGGTACCGAAGAAAGCAAAGGATCGATCTCGCTCCAAGGCAAAGGACCCGTCCGCGCCCTCAGATGTCGTGCCTGGATTGCGCGGTGGCGGTCGCGGCGACTTTCCCCGCCGTGGAGGCGATAGTGTTCGAGGCGGTCGTGGCCGTGGCACCGATCGAGGCCGCGGTGGCCTGCGTGGTGGTCGTGGAGGGGCTGCCAATGGACCTCGTACTACCTCTGGCTCGGTTCCAACCAGCGAGTCGACTGCCTGGGATACGCCCCCAATTGAGGAGCACAAAGAGGAGCCCAAGGCGAATGGACAGGCCACAGAGTCTGAGTCTCACCACGTCCCCGAAGCCATCGAGAAGCCTGTCGCGGCTGTCGCAAAGGTGGCCAAGAAGACATGGGCTAGCATGTTTGCTGCTCCCAAGCCCGCGCCCGCCGTTCCCAAATCTGCCCCAAAACCCGCTCCCGCTCCTGAACAACCCACTCCAGTCCACGAGGCTCCAACCCACGAGGTCGCCCAAGAACCAGCCGTCCAGGCCGAAGAGCTGCCTGTACCCCCAGTTGCAGATGAAGTATTAGCAGAGCCTCCCATCGAGCTCGACGATCCAGCCAAGCTCACCCCAGACAAGGCCGAGGACACGACACCTGAATTGACACTGACGCCCTCAAAGGATCAATTGACCGAGGAGAATGTTGAGCATCTGCCTGATACGTCACTCCCGCCTCCTACAGAGACTACCCACAGCACGGTGGCTAGCTCCAAGGATATCGGCAGTGCTGTGGCTACGCCTTTGAGCGGCCCAACACCAGCATCATTTGGCCGACCTGCTGTGGGAGGATATGCTACGACTGCTCTCAAAGCCACTGCAGCAACCCCACACCGCAGCGCAAGCTTCCAGAGGAGACATATGGAGCAGCAGGAAGCAGTGGTCATGCCTGGAAACCATGCGGTCGACAGAGCCGCAGTCCAATTTGGCAGCTTGGGCTTGGGCGATGGTGCTGACCTTGATGTAGATGAAGATAGGGAGGAGGCAGAAACAAGGACTCAGCCCCCTCAACACTCCCCTGTTGCTCAGCCCAGGGCCTCGTTGCCACCCGTTCCACGCCAGGCAGCTCCTCAGGCAGAGGCTCAGCAAGAGTCGCTGCCCACTCCGAAGCCAGCTCCAGGTCTGCCACCTGCTCCTCAGCAGCAACCCCTCTCCCAGCAGTCTCCCTCGACTACGCTTGCATCCCAGGCTATGCAGAACCAAGGCTCTCAGTCTAACCAGTCCTACAGTCAGTTCGGCCGTTATGGTCAGTCAGGTATTCAATCGGATGCTTCAGCGCCGCCTCAGAAGCCGTATGATCCATTCGGTCAGCAAATTCCCCAAACTAATCAATATGATTATCCCGGACAACAGAGCCAGGCCCCGTCACAGCCCGCCGCTTTTTCGTCTGCTCCCGATAACTACTCTTCCCAATACCTCACAGCTGAGCAACGTGCACAGTATCAGAACTACTATGGAGGTTATGGTCAACAGAATGCCCAGAGCCAGCAAGAGGCCGGTTCTACTCAGCAGCGCACTGGAAGCGCTTTCGGCTCGGGTCCTAACGACTCGAGCTATTCTCAGACTCAGCAACAGCAACAGGTAAGTCAACAAGTGCGCACAGCTGTATGGGTACAAAATAGCCAACCTGACCAACAGTCACAGAGCCGGTACAATGATGCCCAGAACAGCGGCCACAACACCCCCAACCCCACGTTGAGCGGACAACAAGGTCCTGCGTCACAGAATCAGCACATGCAACACAACCAACAGGGCCATTACCCATACAGCCACCCCTACTATGGCAGCCCCTATTATGCAAACTACGTGAATCAATTCGGTGGTTATGGTCAAGGAGGTGGTTACGGCTCATTCGGAAAGGGTATGTATGGCCAACCCCACCACTACGGAATGTCTCCCCAAGCTTCCTTCGATCAACACTCATCCTCCCCTGCCAACGCGGGAGGATTCGGTGGTTCGAGTTTGCACGAACGTGGTTCCGGAATGGGCTCAGGACTTGGGGAGTATGGTCGATCAGCATCAGGTGCTTCTCAAAACCCAAGTGCCACAGCCGGCTCAGGCGGATTCGGAACCCTCCCTGATACCTTTGGCCGGCCCCAGGGTTACTCGAACCAAAGCTCCTACGGACAGCAGCAATCCGGTCAACAGGGTCTGAACGAAGATTCTCTAAAGCCTTTCAGTGACTCGAAGAGCAGTGGCCCTAGCCCCTCTGCTCTTGGGTCTCAGCCTGGCCGACCTGAATCTGCTACACAGAACGCGTTTGGTCAAGGCGGACAAGGCGCCCTTCCTCAGCAACAGCAAGGCTTCAACAACTACCCCGGACACCTCAGCGGCAACAACCAGTATGGCGGACTCGGTGGGCTGGGTCATCAGACGTCTGGTCACGGGCAGCAGCAGAGTGGTTACGGAAACTATGGTGGTTTCGGAGGAGGATATGGCGGTGGCAGCTACAACCGTGGCGGTTGGGGCGGCAACTACGGCCAGCATTAAGTAGTTGCATATACAAATGCGACTACGTGGAGGATGCATCATGAGACGTAATTGAGGAGGAAGCCAAGTCCTACCCATCAGAGAAGGATGTGGTACAGCGAGGGGTCATTTTCCTTTTCCTATGTTTCTGTCCTGGCATCACAAAAGCATCTACTTGATTCGCTTGATAGGCCACTTGTACTAAGAAATTTTCTTTGTCTTCTTCTCTCTCTTTCTCTCTCCTCTTGCATCCTCTCACTTCAAGTCACTTTGGTTACATGGTCAGTCGCGCACAGTGCGAAAGGCGTTCATACCTGCAAGGGAGGGTCCAAATCCAAAAAGACGGTGCTACTTTTCTCTCATGGTTAATGTTTAGCTTCCTTTGTCTACAAATCGATGGGGGACTGTACTATGGCTTTTACTAGGCCAAGAGCAAATTGGGATGGTTCTGGCTCTCAAATGGAGTTTGAAAAGTGTGGATTCACTGGACCCCGCGTTATGCGATAGCGGTGCAATGCGAATCATTGGAAGATGGGATCTTGTGTGTTTTGATGTGTGATGCTGACTTTGACTCGGCTGTTTCTGCTTCCGATGCAAATGTGAGGTGACACAGATGCATGCCTCAAGGAACAGTCGTCAAGGTGAAATGGCTTTCTTCTAGACTAACTTGATTCCCAAAGAGCAGTGAATGCTCCCTTCCAGTCCCTGCTCTTTCGGCCTCGGCAACAATCCTTATGATCGGACAGGCTTTATGGAGTAAGAGCCTCGGAGTTCCAGGTTGTCTTGATATTCGAGGAGCACTTTCCTTTCGGCAGGTCTTTCAGAGGAAGAAGGATGGAAAAGACAGTCAGAGTCGCAGGCCATGGGCTACATCTAGATTGTCTTCGTGTACTTTGGACTTGGAGTGGGTCCAGAAATAGGCGATTATTTGTTAGACGCAGGTACGAGCGGATGTTTGTTCTCCGGAAATACGGTAACTATATCCGATCATCCTGTACACGCCTTGATAGGTATTCCATCATTTTGCACATATTCGCGCAACACGCAGGTCACACCTAGTCGAGTCTGGTCAGATCAGATGAGGCTGGTTCGACGCCGTGCGCACACCGTCTCGAGCTCGTTGCGATTGCACTAATAAGGCGGCCGAGGACCCATCATTCCGCTACGCCAGTGTCCACTTATGCCTGAGAAGGACCGATAGAACGGGAATCGATCGCGAAAGGCTCGGCATGAACCTGTGCAGCAAAAGCAAGCTAACGTTATCAACAATTTTCTTTCCCAATCCACGCAACAATGCCCACGAGGATACTTGCAAGTTGCAACTCGGTACAGGGGACTGCCCAGAGAAAGGCTTGCTGCGCTGTCGTCGCCATGTCAGAATGACTAACCTGCCCCATGGCAAGCGCGTCGTGCTGGCCTCAGCGAATCACGCCTCCAAAGCGGATTTCCACCTCCTCTTAGCAACCAGAAATGATTACTTGTTGCAGCAAGAAGGAATAAGCAACGAACGACAATTCCAGGCCAATCTCACCTAGCCTCTCGTGCTGCTGTCGTGCTGCTGTCGTGCAATCTGACCCAGCACCCGTCGGCAATCGAGCACAACCCCCAACACAGGGTTCCAATTACACATCATACGGCCGACACTGTTGCTCACCGCCAGACCTGCTATCACTACTCCCTAGTATCCCGCTCACCTATCATCCAATTCCAGCGCCTGTTGCGCAATTGCCCGAATCGTCATGCCCACTCTTTTCCCAACGGCTGCTGGACGCGCTACTGCAGGGAAGGGATCCACCGCCAAACTTGATAAGGCGTAGTTCCTCGCGCGATGCCTGCTTGCTGCTTGGTGTGCCTGCTTCCAGTCTGGCGGCATTCAGCCAGCCCTTTGCAAGGTCATCATGGTGCTATACCGGATCGCTCTCGGAGCCCATCGGGGGTGCGTGTCGCAGGAGTGGGTGTGGGAGGAGTTTAGAATTCTTTTTTTGACGAGTGTGACGCGCTGTCTTGATAAGCGCGCCGGGTTACGGCACCCTGATGGTCGACGGTGTTTTGATTTGTCTGGTCTGGTCTGTCTGGCTTGCAAATAAGACCGCCTTGCGCCCACTTGTGGTGTTTTCGTTCCTCAAAGCAGAATTCCTCAGATTTTGTCGTTTTGTGTCTGGACCTCGTGCACTTGGCGACTGAGCTCCTTTGTCTGGTTCATTGCGCATCATCGGCGCTGGGAAGAAAAGAGGATTGGATAGACGACTGGCCAGCCAAAGCGAGAGAGGGTCCTGTCCCAAGACAGCATCCACGCAAGCTGAACGAGCTGAACGAACGCCAGGAACTTTGTTTTTTGAAGAGAGGGGAATATATCACACGACCAAGAGGACGGTTGCGAGTGCGAGCAGCAACTTCATTGACGAGTTCGACCGGCCATCTGTTGAGAGATAGACTATCTTCACCACTCCTGAAAGAAAGCGATCCTATTGGCTGCTATGGATTCACCAACGATTGCGCCCGCAGCTTCGCCGTTGCTCCAACTCCCTTTCGAAATCCGTCTTATGATTTATGAGTATCTTCTGTATCCATCGACACATCCATCCACCGGAAGTGGCACGTCGATTGCAAACATCATCCCTGACTTCCACACGTACTACTCGGAAGACACAAACAACGATCCCTTCACTCTCAGCGTACGCACAATCGACCCATGGCTCGGCTCGCAGGGCTCTCGAACCTGGCGACGCCGAAGCACATATTATGTCCGAACCGGTAAGTCACTCCATCTACATCTCCCCATTCCCCCCTTTCCAGCAACGTTTCCTAAGCAAAACCCAATATACTCAGATGAAGCTCGTTTCCTCCCAAAAAGAATCATGCTCGGAAGCCTGCTAACATGCACGCAAGGCCCCTTCCTCACCACCACAACGCCCACCACATACCGCGTGCTACTATCCCCCTACACCGCACACCTGCGCTACACGGTGCCCTCGCTGCTCTCCGTGAGCCGCCAAGTCCACGCCGAGGCATCCAAAGTCCTGTACTCGACGTACATGTTCTCGTTCCACACGAGCATCGAAGCCGCAGTCCCCTTTCTCTCTGACCTCACGCCGCTGGCGCGCAGTCACGTGCGCAATATCAGTTTCACCAAGAAGGCGCTGCCGTATACCAAGGAATTTGACCGCGCCGAGTGGACGGCGCTGTGCGAGTATTTGTCTAAACATCAATCTGCTTTCCAGTCCCATTCTTCTCCTTCTCCTTCTCCTTCGCCTGCTCAAACACCCACGCCCACGCCCACGGCAACCACAACCTCCCCCCAACCCGCACATCCACCCCTCCTAGGCTTCACCCTCCATAACCTGCACCTGAACATCATCGCCGGCAAACCCGACCTGGGCTGGTCCTCCATCCGCGCCATGACGCCCGCCGACTTCAGCATGATGACGCGCATGCGCGACGAGTGGGGCGCGGGGTCCCTCGGGGGCGTGGACCTCGAGTGGGCGGAGCAGCTGCGGCGCATCAAGGGGCTGCGCGATGTAAGGGTTAAGGCGCTGGTGGAGCATTGTGCACGCCCGGTCAGCGAGAAGCAGACTTTTTGGGTCGCGTTTAGTAAGAGTGTTGCTGAGGGGGGGTTTGGGGAGTGGGTTAGGGGCGGGATGGTTGCGTAGGTTGGGGTGGGCGGGGGGAGGGGGGAGGTTGGTGTTTGGGGGGGTTGGGGGGAGGAAGGGAGGGGTGAAGGGTACGTGGGAGGGGAGAGGAAGGGAGAGAGGGGAAGGGGATGGGAAGGTGGGGAGGTGGAGATAAGGGGTTCACGAGTCACGACACACATGCCAGCGTTCAACTTGCGAAGATTGACACATGCTTCTACTACGTAATAGTACAAACCAGTAATCAAATACACATTACACACTACGCTCCAAAGCGCTCATACCAGCAAAACATCTCCATCAACACCAACAACCCTGCACCCCCTCACCACCGCTACCCAGCCTCAGAACCAGCGTATTCACAACCAAACACCTACAAAGGGATATATCGCTACCAGCAGAACGAAAACGCCACGAAGCAAGTGAGTCCCCACACACTGTCTCACTTAGTATACTTCTTCGCCCTCCTCACAACAGCAGCAGACTCCTCCGGCGTCCCGCGGCCCTCGAGCGGCGCAGTGGCTACCACCGTCTCGGTCTCAGTCTCCGTGACCGTGACTGTCTGCGTGACCGTGGGCATGCCCATCTTGTCGCCGGCAACGCCCTTGTACGCGGTTTGGAACGTGTCTGCGGCGCCCCAGTTGGGCGGCATGATCCACGACGTGTACTCGGCGACCCAGTTCGGTGCCGTTGCTGGTGCTCTTGTTGCTGCTGTTGTTGCTGCTGTTGTTGCTGCTGTTGTTGCTGGTGCTGCTTCTGGTGCTGTAGGGGTGGTATCGGGCTCAGGAGCCTGAACTGAAGGGCTGGCGGGTGCATCGTCACTGCTGGGTTCCGAGCCAGAGCATGTACCAAAGGCAGCCTGGCACCCGTTTTCACAGTACTCTGGTCCTGAGCCGCAGTAGCCCCAGGGCGAGCAGCACGAGCCCCATCGACTGCCGGTCTGGCGGTCATGTTAGTCCGTGGCTCGCTCTGCGTGGGGAAAAGGGGGGTTACTTACACATGTCTGTCCCGTTGCGCCACCACAGAGACCAGAGGACGAGACAACCAGCGGGCCCTCGGGCACAGGCAGCGGAGGTTCGTAGGGAGCAGGAGGCTGGCCGTCAGGAGCAGAATCTTGGTCCTGGAATGTCCTTGGGCCCGCGCTCTCAGTGCACGTCTCGATATAAATATCCGCGCCGACCTCGCACATGAAGCTCGGCTCTCCGAACCAGCTGCCGTGCTCCTCATACGTGTTCTTGCAGCTGCCATTCGAGCACCACGCCGGCGGACACCGGCCCTGCTTCGCCTCCGGGATATGCATCTTGATGCCTCCACCCACGAGGGGGCAAAACGCCGGGTTCTCAGGCCCAACAGCGGCGTCGCAGTCGATGACGGACAAGTCGTACCAGATGGAGTTCTTGCTCGGCTGCAGATGGTACTCGGCCTGGACGATTCCCGCGGGAGCTGCTTGGTAGCGAGGCACGTCGCGCATCTTGAGGGCGAGGCCACCCCCAAGGAGTTCTGTGTTGACCATGCCATGAACCGTTGTGCCGTGGTTGCCTGGAACGGCGATGCGGGCGGCGTCCGATCCATCGATTTTTGAGCCGGAAGGCCCCACGGTCCAGAACCAGATGTCGTAGGGACAGTGGTTCACGAACTTGATGGAGTTGTAGGCCCGCACTGAGACGGTGAGGACCAGGACGATCAAGCTCAAGAGCTGGATTGGCTTCATGACGAAGAGAGTATGTGTTGTATGGATGGAAAAATTATGGGTTGGATAGAGATTGGAGGGAGGAATGGAAGAATTTGTTGTTGGGTGGAAGAAGTATGGTTTGGATGGAGATTGGAGGGAAGGATAGAAGTGACACTTTATTGTTGAGGGAACGTTGGTGAGGCAGTTCCAAGGGGAAAAGAGTGTCTGGTTTGGAAGGGACAATGTAGCCACTGGAAGCCCGCTTTTATAATGAGATCACTCTCCATAGTCCTCATAGAAAGTCTCGTTTCCGAGAGGGGGTCCTTAATGCTGAGAAGCAGTGTTGCTTCTGGGGATCCGGACTCCTATCAGTGAACGTCATGAAGTGAACGGAGTTGTGGAGTCTTGATTAGAGCATTGTGAGCCCTGAACCAGGCAAGAGGTGAGGGGAGGCGTCGACTGTCGACCGTGGAGGGCACTTGCTAATCGTTGTTGTTTTCGCTTCAAGTTCTCCTTCTTGATCGATATTTTTGGCCAATATGCCCACATGGTAGCTTTTAGAGAAACCTGAAGAGAATTGTCATCTTTTTTGATGCCAGTTAGCTAGAGCAACTACTTTCCTTCTTCTCATGAGAGCGAACGTTGAGATCGTTTAGTGCGGGGACATTACTGAGTAGCTTGGGTGTACCAAACACTACATGGACCCCTATCACGATCATATGCTCTTCAGCATCCGGGTCTGCAATGGAATGGATAGAGCGGTAAAATGGGTTTCTGTAAACATGGAGCCGATAGAAATCAAGTCGTAATGGATTGATGTTCTCCAGTTGAAGATTGTGTGTGCTAAAGAAGAGTCATGTTGCAACGAAGAAGGGTCCAAGATGAACGAGGGAACAACGGTTGCATTAGTGGGACCGAAACGGAAGGTAGCAATCACGTTCCTATAAAATAAAACATGGCATAATCACAATGCAGTGGCACAAGATCTCCCAAACGCCATTTGCATTATTTGTGCCTTCTATCCGGGGTATTTGATTCATAAGCCACACTCAAGTGCGATGAATATGTCCTTGAACGCCGACCATGCTCGCTGTAAAGAATTGATAGCAAGTGCCAAAAAAGTCCTCAAAATAGACCTCGCAAAAGACAGATTACCGAAGTACTCAATTTGTGCCACCCGTACCATGCCAATTTGTCCTATCGTCTCCTCGTCTTCCAACAGGCTTCTAGGCTGCTGGAATCTTGGAGCGGTCGCCACCCCTGTCGAGCCAGCTCTGCTGAATGATCTTGTCCTGCGCAGCATGCATGAGCTTGTATGCGGTTCGAATCGTGCCGTCGCTGACTTCGACTGCGGCGCCGATCTCCTTGGGTGCCTTTGGATGACCCATAAGGTGGGAAACGAGATATAGGCAGGCTCCGGCAATGGAGAGCGGCGATCGACCAGCGGCAACGCCTTGTTCGGTAACGATGCGAGCGCAATCTTCGGCAACGATCTGGGTAGACGTGGGGAGGCCGAGTTTGGCGCAGGCACGAGGCATAAGGTTCTCGGCACTGGTGGCGGTACCCGTGAGGTAGTTGTTGGCGTCGAGAATGGCTCCGTTGCCAGCAATCATGGGGCCGCCCTTCTCCTTCTGCATTCTCTGCAGGAAGGCTTCGAGGGCTTTGAACGTGCGACCCACCTCTTTCTTGGAGACGTTGGTCATCTTGAAGATTTCACGGAAGCTTCGTTGCTGCTTCATCTGACGGCACGCAATGAAGATGCAGCCAGCGATGATGGCGTCTTGCGACTTGCCCTTGAACAGTTTGGCATCATCGGCGTGCTTGAAGAGCTGCTTGGCCGTCTCTGCGGTCGGCCTGTTGATGTTCTGGGCGTCACACAACGTGGTGATATGGGCGTAGGCAGCCTGGAGCGTCTTGTTGGCCTTGTCATGGTTGCTCTTGTTATGAGCGCGAGCCAACTCCCGCACACGCAGGCCACCGTCGCCGAAGCCGATCTCTGTCTGCAGCTGGGAGCCGTGGAGCAGAGGGTTGGCAGCGTCACCAATACGCGAAGGGTCGTCGTTGCCTTGGTCGTCGTTGGAGAAGGTTCGCCATTCGGAGCGCGTGTCGATGATCCTGTCTGCGAGAACGCGGCCACAGGAGCCGCAGATGGTATCACCGGCGCTGAACTCCTCGACGAGATTAGGGGGGTTCTCGCGGCAGTCCGGGCACATCATGAGAACGTTCAGGTCATCGTGCCACTCTTCGTCCTTGACGGGAGCGGGCGCCTCCTCGTAGACCTCGCCGGGCGAGAGCAGGCGGCCGTCGGGGGCGTACGACATAGTGGCAAGCAGACCTGGGACGAGAGCAAGGCTTGTATTTGTATTCTAGCTATACCGCGCACTTTGACCCGCTCCGGGAGACTGCGTGGGAACCGGACGCAGATGGGCACGACGGGGTGGTGAAGGGAGGCAGGGTGAGGAACAGAAAGGGCGTCTCGAGGCAGTGATATCTGCGCAGGCGCCGCAGGCTGATTGCCAAGCATGAGGCGACGCCATGCCGTTTTGGGAGCTACGGTTTTTGCACCGCATCTCCGACCTTCACCCCGAAGCTTCCATTGATTGCACAGCAGCTTCATCCCCCCACCCACACCAACACCATGCTCGCGCAATCCATCAGGGCCTCGGTAGGTCCAATTCCGCGCCCACCGCTGCACCCTCGCTGACTCTCTCTCCAGCGCCAGGCGCTCGCACGCGTCGCCCGGCAACAACCTGCCTACGTCGCCCGCCGCACCTTCATCACTCCCACGGCCGTTCGCTCAGGTGATTCATCCCAATCGCTCGCCCGCCGACAGTACTGACCCAATTGGTGCAGCCGATCTGGTGCAGGACCTGTACCTCCGCGAGCTCAAGGCCTACAAGGTCCCTCAAGTCAAGCCCAACGATGCCGAGGGCCACGTCCAGAAGTTCGCCGTCCCCAAGGCCCCTGCCTCCCCCGAGGAGACCGACATTGCGAGCGAGCTGAACGCATACGAGACGCAGGCGGTCGATGTCGAGGGTGCGGCTACCGGCGAGGATGGCGCTGCGCTCCCCGAGGAGGACTGGTTCGAGGAGGAGGAGGAGACCGCTCCTGCCGCCCATTAAGCTAAAGCCTGAAATATAGAGAGAACCTGTATCAAAATACTCGCAAATGTGTCAATACCATTGGGCAATAGACAGCCAACATTCGGATGAACGGTTGTGCCTTCATGCAGATCACGTGACGCGGGTTGTGACTGAAACCAGCTTCATTGATCATCAGTGACGCTGACCGTATACAGTACTATTGTGCTTATTCGATATAAGCACAGAGCAAGTCAAAGGGTGTTTGGGATAGAGCTGAAGTGGGAATTAGGTACTAGGTACTTTGTGCAAATTGCTCTGGAGAGCCATGTCAAGTACTCTCCTGGACAGCATTTAATTGAGGACAAACTTTACCACAGTGTCTGTGCATCTCAGACAGAAAAGCCAGAGGAGAGTTTCTGAAAGTACCTAGGTAGGTAGGCATCTGTGCTCTCGGGATGCTCAGGGACATTTCGCCACGCAGTTGCACGGGCTTATGGTGCCATTCCGCTTGAGATGTTCGTCCCAACGATAGTCTGAACATGCTGCAGATTCGAAAGATGGTGCCAAGGTGCACTGATGGCATGATGTTGGAGCACCCTATGGCTGCATGAGAGAAATCACGGCATTCGACAACACATATGTCCCTGACCTGCACGCTGATGCAGTCGACGTGTTGAGAAGCTGCAGAGATCAGAGTTCAGCTCTCCACGGAAGCTCCAGGCGATGCGTGGTCGGGAACTACTTCCTGGGACGGTGTGAGCCATCTGCAATGCACGTGCTGGCCATGTGTTTGCTGAAGTGTGCATGCCACCAATACTCTGATGTGGTGCCGGACAGCGAACCACGGAGCGTTACATAAGCCACACGGAGTGTTCCTGAAGTCCAACAAAGAGGGCACTGGGCGAGCTGGCAGAGGCCAGGCAAGCAGCTCGAATAAGCGTCGTGGAGAAGCCAATGGCTGACGGACTGCGTGGTGCGTGCCAGACACAGCCGCACGCGAGGCTGAAAAGCGGAGAAGAAGGCACTATCAAGGGCCGGTTCTGAGCGTGGCCACACGGCGGAGGAAGGTCCCGAGTACGAGTTTGACACTCGACAGTAAAAGTCGACACCAGATCAAGGCCACCAGAGCAAACATTGGGACCATGTTGCAGCGGCGACTCATTTACGCGGTAAGCGTAGCAGCAAAGACGTCATTTTAGACGAGGCGGACGATTAGCGGCTCTGGGACATGGTGACCGGGGCGCGAGCAGGAGATTTGAGATTGCAGTACAGAGACATTGGCAGTGCTCCCATGCCATGCGGCCGTCACACTGGCATTGCGCGGCGGCTGTCTCAAAGGCGTCATGTTGGCTTTCTGCACGACGGCGCGCCCTGCTGTCTGCTGCCCGCCGTGCACCTGCGCGCGCGACGGCGACGACGAGACTGAGCACGCTGGTCAGCAGGCGACTCTGCCTTGGTCGCAGTCCCAGCATGTCCGTTTTTAATCTATAAAAATCCCTCCGGCACGATCTGCGAAGCGGGATGTGCCACCTGCTCATGATCCTTGCTAGCCTCAATTCATCCGCCTGTGCAGGCGTCTAAGGCAATAGCTTTGACTGCCCCCAGCGGCCGTCAGCGTCGAGAGTCTCATCCCAAACCTGAACTGAGCCTCTCGTCGGTCGCTACTGAACGCACGCCTGCCTCGCCGCCCGACACTCGCTCCCACCACTGCACCCCTTTCCCACCGTCAATTTGCCTTTCCGCTCGTTCCGACCCAGCGCCTGGCCTGTGACGTCTTCGTGGGAGTTGCAGCAGCTCGCCCTCACAGCCTCCTCTCTGGACCTGCCCTGCAACCACCCACCGCCATGAGCCCGTGAAGGAGACGACTGTCTTCTGTCGGGTGTTCCCTCTTGGGCCTACCACCTATCCAATTCCCCTCTTTCTACTCACCGCTCTCCCTCCGCCGGCCCGGTCATGCCTGTCGCCGTGGCATCGACCCCCCGAGGCCACCACTCGCTCACAAATGCCTTTCGAGGCAGGAACCGCGCCGTGTCAGAGGTCGGCCCGCCGCCCCCACGAGAGCCCGAACGTGCGCAGCTCCCCAAGGCTGCCTCGTACACGTACTTTCCGCGAGTAAAAGATTTGGACCAATACCCTTCTCCAGAGTCGAATGGCGCGCTCACGCACGAGCATGCAGAGACGGGCAAAGATGCAGAGGGCATCTTGGACAGCTCCTCCGGCGGGTCGAGCCCCGCCTCGGAAGATGCTCCGGAAAACCCTGTGCAAATGCCGCAATTGAGGCCCACCAACTCGCGCCGGTCGTCGAGGTTTCTCCCCTTCTCCAGCAAGAGCAGAGAGCCATCCGCCGAGCCCAAGCCCGACCGAAAGGCAGACCGCGGCCGCAGCGATACAGTCAAGCAAACAGACTCGCCTGGAGACTCGCCAGTGAGGTCATTGTCCAAGTTGCGGAGAAAGTCGTGGATTGTCGCGCAGCAGCAGACCAAGTCCTCGGCTTCACCAACTCGAGGGGAAAAGAACTCTGTCAAGGAGGAGGAGAAAGCGAAGAAGATTCAGGCAACCACAACGGCAACACCGGCACTTGCAGAGACTAACAAGCGAAGGACCCTGACGAGCACCGTCAGCATTCCTGAGGACTCGGAGGCGCGAGACACCCTCTCAGACCCGCAGATTATCCCCTTCAGCAAGAAGAACAAACGCCTCAGTGGGCTCTTCAATGCTACGGCCAACGCACCCCCTGTGCCTGCAGTACCCAAGTCGTTTTCCACCGAGAAGCTCTCTCTTTCCACACAATCGCACACGCCACTGAGCCCAACCCACGTCGTCCCTCCGTTACCACGCAACATCTCCGCTGAAAAGCTCAAAGGCGTAAAAACGGAGCCCCGCAAGAAGGATGAGCTCTGGACTGTGTTCCGGACGCTCGATGCGGACCTTAGGAAGTATGATATTGTCTGCGACCGTCTTTCTCACATATTAACATTGTTCAGATTCCAGTCCAAGTCAATAGCCCTCAAAGCTAACGTTGTTCGCACCAATCTACTCCCTTTCCTCCGCCAATACGCCTCACACCCCTCGAACCACAAACTCCGACCTGAAGATTTGGATCGCCGTGCAAACATTCTCAATGGATGGTGGACCGGACTACTCGAACTTATAGCAGGGCGAAACAATCAGTCCATTTCTGGAACCGACCGACCGGCCATCTTGGAGGGCATTGCTGGTATCATGGAAAGGCCAGAATGGAGACTCTACCCATCTCCATTCTGCGCACTTGCAGACCGCGGGGAAACGTCCTCTACCAACACTACCTACTCTAACTCTTCAAGTTCCTCCGATTTCCTCGCAGATTCAGTCTATCATAACGTGCGCAACATATTCACCCAAAACTTGCTTTCGCAAATGGCTTTTGTCGTCGAAAAGATGTCTCTCCGGAATGCAGCTGCAAGCCTCGTCACGTTTTGTGGAAAGACATGCGCTTACGCGTTCTGCTTCTGTCCCGGTATTGCCGATATCTTGGTGCGACTCTGGAACCCCTCTATGGACATGATGAAGCGCGTCATTCAAGAATCAGGTGTATCGAAACTGGACAGGCTTGACGTGGTGTCCGATCGTGTGGCAGCCTCCTTCCCGCCCATGCTGCAGTCCTTGAAATTCCACTCACTTGCGAAACTCGTCCGGTACTTACGCAAGCCCTCCTCGCCCCCACTGGCTGCCGCCAACTTGGATTGGTATGGCCTATGGATGAAACGTTGGTCGGGTGCAGAAAGTGATCTCTTCTACGTTTTCGCCAAGCACTACCACATTCTCGTGACGGATTTCCTCCCCGTCGAACCAAGTAATGCAGAGCGCATTTGTGTACCAGGGCTCGTTATTGTGCATGCTCAGCTTCTGGTCAATCTGGACGCAACTATCAACAGGCATGCTTCGCCGCAACAGGCGGAAGAGCCAGGATCAACGACTGCGTCCGTTACTTTTGACGATGTCTTGAGTGACCCAGATGCAACGGCGACGGCAATGACCTTGCCACCGGCAAATGCTACACGGCAAATGCAGGAGAACCGTTTGATCATGCTCATACGCGACTTTCTTTCTGGCAGAAACACTCATATCAACACGGCACGACGCATTTTTGCCGAGAGCATCGCTCGACTTCTTCAGGCCCAAGCTCGGAAAATCTCCATCTACGACAATCTCGCTTGCCACACACTCTGTGATTTCCTCGAAGAGGCTTTCGTTATCATGGTCCGTTATGAACAGCATGATAGCGAACAGCATTCGGTCATGGACTGGACCTTCTGGCTGTCTGTTTGCAAGTCCATGACTGCAAGTCACAATACGACCACAGAGATCAAGCTGTACTCCTTTCTGTTTACTACCTGGTCTACTCTCTGTGTCGATGAGCAACGAAAAGCAAGCTTATGCCTCGATTTCCTTCTAGAACCCGCCTTTTTCGAAAGCAGGTTCTGCCATTGGTGTCCTATGGTTCGATCCTACTTCATGCGGTTACTTTGCTGGCGTGTTGCACGCTTCGATGGGGAGGACTCTGACTCTGAATTGTAAGATGCCCCAAGACTCACTACTGATGATCAATACTAACTCTGAGATAGGGCAATCAAACGTGCGCTTAGCGATCGTCTCCGCTCAGTGTGGGCTCATTATCTCTGGCTCCACGATGACGCTGAACGTAGACAAACTATCCTCCCTTCCACACAAGCATGCAACCCTGCTCCAGGCCGCCGATTCCTTATCATCCGTAATGATAATCCCATTGTCACGAACACTGGCCCTTTTCTTTCATTCGACGGCGTTGTACAAAATAATAATCACCAAAGAAAGGATTCTCCTCCTACTAATACACCTCCTGAGCCCGAAACTCGACCAACCTCTGCATTGTCGACGGATTCACAGGACTTTCCCGACGAAGATACTGGTAAGGGAAAGTGGAATATTCTGCGCAGTTTCATGGGAGGAAGCAAGCAGAACGCGAAGTCGAAGACGTCAAACCCTAGCTCGAAGGAGAAGGAAAGCAACAAGACACCTCTCACAAACGGAGCAAAGGCTACGACTGAGTCTTCAGCGATTGACAAGCCAGCCGTGGTAGAGAATCCAACTCCGACTCATCGCTCCTATAGCTTCCGTTTCTCTCTGGAATGGGTAGACAAACGCTTCGGTACTTACCAGAACATGCGTCTGCAGCCTCCTCGCCTCCCCCTTCCCGCCCAATCGCTTCTTCAAGAAAAAGGTCTCAACACCGAACCCGTCGACCCAGTCCAACCTACCGGAGCCGCCGCAACCTCAAGCACCTACGCAGGCCGTGCCCTCGCCGAATGGACCTTCGTTAGCCACGAGTGCCAGAACTTCTTCGACCGCAGGAAAAACGAGGGTGTACCCACAAACCGCCACGTCGAAACACCGACCCTCAACGTCGAGGCCTTCCGACGCCCCGGCTAGATCTCTCCTCTTGCCCACGCAAAAACAAAAAGCATTCCCCCCCTGCCCACTGTACTATCGGCAGGCTCGATACCACTTCATATCCCACGCCTGCTTGTTCTTCTTCTTTACCAATCAGCCAAACCAGCATGTTCTCCTTGCATGACGATTTGCATCCGGACGCTGCTGTACACCGTACCAGCGCCCTCCAAGGCGTTTTCTCGACCTCGATTCGATTCGGTCTTGCCTTTTCTGCTTGCTTGCTTCTTTCTCTTTCTTTCTTCCTTTCTCCTTTCTCGCACACCGGACCTTGTGCGTGGTCTCCTACGCATTTGCATAAAAGAAACGGGTGGGCAGCGCGACTCAAATCTGCCAAGTGCGCGTCTGCGCTAAACGCACATTCTAAACCGACCGGGAAGGGAAACTGCAAGATCTTGCTTCTGTGGCGTTTCCCCCTCCCTCTTTGTCTCTGTCTCTTCAATCCGGGCGCAGAGCCTAGGTCGCGGACGGTGGATGGCTGGTGGCGGGTGGTGGAATCCTGGCTTACTGGCTTGCTTGCTTCTTCGTCGTCTTCTTCGACACCGGAGTGCTGATGATATATACACACATGAGGCGTTTGGTTTTTTCTCACTTGCGGCGCGGACGCCGTGTGGCGCGCGGTTTATATAGATCTATGAACATTGCTGGTTGGCTCACTCTTTTTTTCTTTTGCTTTGCTTGCTTGATGAGATTCTGGTGAGGTGAGGTGTTGTGGTGGTGTGTGATGTGTGATGTTTGATTGAGTGGGGGAGACTGTCCCGTGGAAATGAATGTCTAGATGCCATTGCCAGCAGTAAGTGAAGGTACTTAGGTACTTAAGCTGGCAGCGTCACGCGCACCTCGTCCTCGCACAATCTGTCGGTACCACCAAAGGTGACAAGTAGTAGTTGATATCACGTCCTGGAACTGCAGGTGAACTGGTGACAGGTTGTGAGATTCATCAGCTGGAACGTCCTTGTTAGCATACCATCAGTCCCTGCAAATGGTTGCGTGTCGTCGAGCGCAGTTGACGCGCATCAAATCCACTTCCCTCGTCGTCGAAAGGCCCCAAAAGCCCCTAGAGGGAGTCAAGGGCGCCTATCAAAATCGCTACCTAGGTACTTCGCACGCACTTCTCTCACACCTGGGCCCAAGACGGGCCGAGATATCAAGAAAGCCGCTTGCATCTATCTCTCCAAGACCTCAAACTGACCAGTTAGTAAGTTGCGACCGCAACCGCCCCTTTCCTTCCCCCCCTCCCCCCCCAAAAAAACCCTCGCAGCAAAGAATATTCGATGTACTATATGAGCCATCATTCACGAGCAGCAGTCACGTTTCGTTTCGAACCCTGGGTGTAGGCGAAGTGTACTTAGTTAGGAAGGGCCATCCTTTGAAACCTGTACACGACTGCTACAACCATCAGGACTGAGGTTATGCTTGGGGTTTTTGGGTTATTCGTTATGCTTGTTGCGAAACGTATGGGGGTTATATACACACACACAGTAATTGGGGACTTGGCAGCGCGGGCGGGATGCGCGAAGTCGGTGCAGCAGAGCGTTTGTTTGAGCGCGCGCGTGGATTTAGCGCGGGTTTTTAGGAGTTGTGTGGTGCGTGTTGCTGGCTGAGATTTGGGACGGTGCGGGCATCTGATGTTTGTGTTTGGGTGGTGGGAGTTGAGATGGAGAGAGGGAGGAGAAGGAGGAGAGACACAAATAGCGAGGCCACGGTGAATCAATGTTCTTTGCTTGCAACGAAGGCATTATGAGAAACGAGAAAGCATACAAGTTTGTTCGTCGGTAGCTGGGTATATAGGTATCTCATATCCCAAACAGAACTCATCCGGAGCAAAAACGCCTCCCGTGAAAACATATCAAACGCCTGCCCCAAGGTCATAAAACATCATGATATCTCGCACCCACACACGAATGAATGTACATTTCCTCACCCTCACCCTCACGCCACCTTCATCCCGCCCTCGTCTTCACAGCCCTCAACATCTCCACCGGCTCGTCCCCAAAGCTAAACCGCCTCGAGTTCCTCTCCTCCGTCTGCGTCCCCTGTGTCCTCTGCCGGGCAAGCCCATATCCTCCGCCCGCCCTCATTCCCATACTCTCGCCACTCCTCCGCGCCTCCTCGCTGCCCGCATACTCAATGTCGTCGTGCTCAACGACTGCAACCAGACTCGCCGCCTCGCCCTGCAGCGAGACGTCGACGACGCGGTGTGCGCCCGTCGAAGACGCAACATGTTGGGCGGGCGAGAGCGATGGCGAGAGCGATATGATTTCCAGACTGCTGGGCGAGCGTCGGTGGTTTGTGCTTGGTGAAGACGCTGGAGGAGGCGAAGGAAGTGCAGTGCCATAGAGACCAGGCGTATACGCCCTCGGGATCAGTGGCACAGATGGTACTTCCCTGATTGTCTGGGGTGACGACACTCGTTCCGACAATCCCGAGTTCTTCTCCCGCAGCATCGTGCTGCTGCGCGACTGAGCGGAATGAAGCACTGCGGTGTTAGGTGGGTATGTGGAGCGCTTGCGGGTGCGTTTCTGGTGGCACGTCGGACACTTGGCTAGGACGCCTTTTCCTTTGTCTTGCGTACCGACCGGTAGAGTCGGCTGGTAGACTTCGATGGGAGGCGGGGGGCAGCAGGCGTAGCAGGGCGGCGGGCCTTTGTTACTGGCACTGTTCTGCTCGAGCTGGGACAGTGCGGCGCTGACGCTAGTACCTGAGGCGCTGGGATACAGGTTCTGGGCAGGGAAGCTCAGGGGTGTGCCACGGCGGGAGGGAGGGTTAGAGTGTTCGAGGACGGGGATGGAAGTGCGTGGGCGCGGGGTGTGTGGGAGAGGCCATTCTTTGGGGGCGAAGGGGACGGGAGGGGTGGTGCTGTTATTATTGTATGCGAGGGTGCTTCGGTCGCCTAGGGATGTGCGTATACTGGAAGATTGGAGACTGGCGCGGCTTCCGGCTGAGCTATGTGAGACTCGCTTCACTTTCCAGTGACCAGTGGTTTGGTCTACTTCAAGGGTTGAGGAGCCGTATTTTAGTGAGTCAGCTAGCGTACGTGTGTCGTTGAAGAGAGACGCGCTGTACTGATGTAATGTCTCGCTGGAGTTGTTCTCATGGCTTGTCAACAGGGAGTCGGCAGCGAAATGCTTTTCGCTCTCAGGGGGGCCTAGAGTGTAGCGACTGTTGCGGCCAGAGTAATCCCCAGCAATCTTCGATCCATTGGGAACGTGGAATCGCAAATCAACGCGGACAACTGCGAACAGAAGGACGACCAGAATCTCAACCAAGAAGTTGAATACGTAGAAGCATGCTTTACCAAGGTACCACGGGGATTCCAGAGCTTCACCTTCGGCATTGCGCAACGGGACTGGTGGGATCCATGCTATGACACAGCGGAAGATTTGCCCAATGGCCAAGAGAGTGACAGAGGCAAGGAGGATGGCGATATTGATTCTCAAGCGTCCAGCACCGAATTTCTCCACCTCGGTACGGGGAACGATGGCTGAGATCAAGACCAAGACAGCCGGTGTCAAGCAGAAGGCTGTGAAATATGTGATGACTGAAATATGGAACCAACGGTAGACATTAAGAAGATACGGATCCAGGGTATAAGACTGGCAGATGGACCCAGCAATGAGCAAACAGAGCGCGATGATGAGAGCTATGAGGGCAGCTCGATGAAAAATGCGATAAGGAACTGACCATCCGATTCGTGCGTGCTGGGCGCGGATGATTCTTTGTACGAAGAACCAGTTCACGAATAGCGGGATGATCATGCCGCAATAGCAGACGACATTCGCCGCGAGGCCCAAGTTGACGTTACGCGGGTAGTATGTCCAAGCTAATCGCAGAGACATTGTAATTATCCGAATCTTGCAAAGACCTTGATGGAGTTAGCCGGCGCACATCCTAAGCGTCGTCTTAGTAAATGATGCGTACCAAAGATTGCGGCATTAAAGATAAACTTGTGTCCTCGATCTTTGTTCTTGCGAAATATGACAAAGTGGACAATCCCAAAGACAAAATAGAGAACGAGAAAGACCGATGTGACAGGGACATCAGGAAGCACCGTTGGTAGGCCACCAAGCATAGCATTTCGTGGAGGATATGGCGGGCCCCCGCTCTGCTGCGTATCGTTAGCTGAGTGAGTGCACTCCAGAATCCATCTTAACACCACTTACCGACTCGTTCTGAGGTTCCGGTGTTGAAGACATATTTTCACCACTTCACCACACACAAACACGCGACAAGGCTCGAAGCTGCAGGAAGAAGGCCAAACGGTTTGGTCGAGCGACGCGGCCTGACGGTGATATATTAGGAACTACAATCTGTACGGCCCCAGACAGCGGCGCGCATGGCTTAGCCATACGAGCGCAGCCCAGATAAGTAGTCTCGATGACGCCTCTATCGCAAATGCCTACTTGGTACTGGTAGATCCAATCGCGGTAGGCGTCCTGCGCGCTGGTAAGCAATCGGATCAAACGTAGCCGTGGAGGAGTACATTTACGGCGTGAGGCTGCGCTAGATGGAAGTGCGCCGTTTATTGTGTAATTAATGTATACTCCCTTTTCTCGTGTCGTTTGAAACAGATCGGCCAGCAATTATATCCTTTTGATATTCCGTGGAGATTTTGATATACATTGCACCCTTGATCATGTTTCCACACTGTATTCTTTCTGTTGTGCATTCGAGATACTTGCAGCTGGAAAGTCGGGCCAATTTTCATGACGGCCTGACAAAGGCAGTGCAGACGTGCTAACGCCGTCAGCTGGATCTTTAGAGGACGCCATGTCTTTCGTGTTGATGAGTGGTGGTGATGTGTTCGGCTCTCCTCAGTGTTGCCGGAGATCTGCTGTGGTAAGATCGGCGGACCCGGTAGGAAGGCCCGACCAATCAAGTATACCCAAGTGTTACACCACTCCGATCATCAAGTAGGCAGATCCAAGATTCGATGTGTTGATCTATATGTTTTGATCTGTAAGTGTTTAAATGTCAAAGATGCCCTGCAGAGGCGGCATGAAATATAAGTACCTTGACGTAAATTTAGGTTGTTGCGTGAGTAAGTACCTAGGTACATAGCCGTAGGTCGGCTCCCGACAACTCAATCACCTACATACATTGTGTCTTCGCCTGTAAAAGAATTTCTTAGTTCAATGGACGCTAATTCTGAAGACCCTTATTTTTCAACAATCGTAGAACGCAACTCTACATAGTTTTCGAATCGAACAAATAGGCCAGACTGAAGTCTTTCACTGCATCATCCAACCAGATGGTCCTTATTACGATACGAAAGAACATATCAGCATGCCTGTAGAAATCGAATAGATGTATTCTCTATCGATTTAGTCATTCAGTGGTGTCTCAAAAGTAGTAGATGGCATGTCCAACTTCTCAGCCTGGGAGTACGCCTCTTCGAGTTTGAGTACTTAACTCTCATCAAAAATTCAAAGTCAAAACCCTTGGAACCCAGTTTTGCGTAATCCTTATTACGGCTGGGCTGCCACACTACAGCCATAGTCTGATATTCTGGAGGTAAGAGGACTTTATGACAATGTCTTTGTCCGTCCTGTGACCACTTTGCAGTCGAGCTCAAAACATACGTAACGAAGTAAACATTTTCCCACGGGAGAAACTTTAGAGCAGTAATGTTTAGCACATTCGAAGGTCTATTTACGGCGTTGTTGTTGTTCTGCGCTATTGGTGTTGGAGGAAGTGTAGTGAGGCTGTGAGAGTATGGGTTTTCCGAAGCTATTAGACCAGTTACAAAGGTCTCGCAAAACAGAGTTCATACTACACTGGCAGATGAGTTACATCCAGGTTTGTAGAAGTAAGTAGCTAGACTACGTTTACGAGAGAAGCCTAGCGTTCACCGATAGTATTTGCGACCTAGGGAGAAAAACCTTTCGTTGACAATTACGCCTCATTCGCTATTTTCGCTTTATTGGGTATTCCCAAGGTATTGAACCAATCATCTGAAAAGCAAAAGGCTGTACTGGATATTTCAGCTGAGCATTATGCTAAGAAGATGAAAATAGTTCCGCAAGACCAGTTGCGTCATAATGTAAACTCCACGCACGGACAACACGTAAATTAAAGCTTCCTCTGAAACAACCCCAACATACCTACCCACCCACCAATCTTCTCCCCACCAACGAGCCGTCACGCCCCCCAGTGACAATGGCACCCAAACCCAGGCAAACCCGCTTGCCCAAACCCTCCTCCTCGTCCTCACCACACATCCCACCCCCCTTCACACCCGCACCCGCACAACTCGCGCCCCTCCTCTCAACCTTCAACCCCGCCAGCGTCTACATAACCCACATCGACCGGCACCCAGCATGGTTCAAAAAGCGCATCTTCGCCGTCCCCGTGCTGCTCAACCTCGTCATCGCGCTCGCGCTCCTCTGGCGCGCCTACGCCATCATCCCGCACTACTGGGCCATCACGCTGTCCATCCTCGGCAACCATAACGACACCACCATCTACTGGGCCGCCGAGTCCTGGGCCACGCTGGCGTGGCGCCTGGCCAAGCGCGTGGCCGGCTTCACGCTCGACTGGGTGCTGTTCCGCGTCGTCGCGCCGTGGCCGTACGGCTTCTTCGCCGAGCAGCCGGGCAACCCGGTGAGTTGGCGGTGGGCGGTGGGGTTCAGGGACGACGAGGTGTATGTGCGTGTGAGTCGGGGGTGGGGCGCGGAGGATGTGCTTGGGGCGGCGGCGGGGTCGACGGGCAAGGCTGGGGAAGAGAGTCCGTTTTTCAAGACGAGGATCTTGCCGGCGGTCGAGGCGCGGCGGTTGCGCGAGAAGACGGGGTATATGCTTATGGATGGGGACTTTGATCTCGATTTCTACGGCATGACGGCCGCGACGCAGCTCGTGGACGCCAAGGACATCGCGCTCGACGCGCTGAGCAAGAGCGTCTTCGTCTTCGTGGGCGAGCCGGATAAGGGCGGCGTGTGGGCGGTGTGGGACTGCGCGAGGCTGGACGCGGGGTCTGAAACGGAGGCACGGAATAAAGTCATCGAGTTCAAGGACCGGTTGACGGCCATGGGCAAGGAGAGCCTGTTTTTCAAGTGGGTGGAGCTGATTCAGTACGAGAGCAGTGCACCTGGCGGGTTCACGCAGGAACGGCAGGTTGCGGCGGCGGAGAAGGCGAAGAGGATGTTTGAGGCTGAGGGGGTAGATTGGGACAAGTTTAGTCGTGAGATTGGGGGGTTGGATGGTATGCCGGGCTTGTAAGAAGTCGGTCCTTGCTTGGCTTGCTATTCGAGGGGAGCCAACCGAGAGGGTGGAGATCAAGGCTTCTTCACTTCTCGAGTCCTCCGCTTGGGAAAGGGACTCATGGTAATGGCTTGTGCAAAGCGGCCTTGATTTCCTCTTGGACTTCATACTTCCTCACGGATTATGGCAGCATGGATTATGTATAACAGAACGACGATACCCAGATTTCAATGCATCACTTCACTATACATCATTAAGCTTGCGTGGAGACGAATGTGCAAAGGGAACAGTAAGTTCATAAAAGAGCATTGATAGATCGCTACCTAATCTCCGCAGTATAAACCAAGGCGCATTTTCGCCAACCAACGGATGTCCGTCCAATCCAGCTTCGTCTTCTTCGACCTCAGCAGTTCGCCCGATACACCCTCTCCCTCTGTAGAGTAAGTAACCAGAAGCATGACTCTGATGCCGCATTGATACAGCCAGACTTCAAGCTCTTGTTCTCTCGTTCGCTCAGCCAAGTCCCTCTCGGAGACAGTGCGTCGTAACAAGTTCCACGCTCCATAGACATGTTCTTTTAGCGATGCGTGCTGGAAGGACCCCTGAGTCTCCACGCCGTCTTACGCTTCCCAGCCAAAGAGCCGATGTGTATTCATGCTCCTATCGATCCCGGCAGCAGTATCGTGACCGCGCCTTGAGATCGATCGATCAAGCATACTCGCACCATGCCCTCCGCCCACAAAGCATCGACATGGATATTCCCCAGCTTAGGTCTCGCTTCGACAAGTCCGATTGGAAAGACTGTCTCGCTGCTCCGCACTTCATCCTAGCGAACAAGCCCCTACTTTGATAGAGATTCATGCAAACATACAGCCCACGCCCGCGCAGCCGATGCCCAAACACAATAATCCTCGCTGTTCACGCCGCCGCTCACCGACTGCGCTGCAACAGCTTATGCAACGAGCTGCTCAACTGCTGCGCCTCGCGATCCTTCATCTTCCTCGCCGACGGACTCGCATGCCGCGACGACGACGACGAAGACGACGCCTTCGACCCCGCTGCCGACGCAGGCGACGCCTCACGCCGCCTGCGCTCGCGGTCCAGTTTCTTCGCCTCGGCGGACGCGGCCGACGTGAGCGTGTCGCTCCTCTTGCGGAGACGGCGCGTCGGCGATGTATGTGCGGCCGTGCCAGCCGTTGCTGTGACGCTCACGTTCGCGGCGCCGTAGACCTGGTGCATTTCGGCTCTTGAAAGCGCACGGCGCCTTCTCTCCTCGTTGACGAGCGTCTGCTCTGAATCCGGGGTCACGGCAGGACTGCGGGTTCGTCTGCGCTCGGGCGTCATGGGAGAGGGTCTCTTGTGCAAGTCGTCGATTGCGATTTTCTTGCGGCGATCGCCGCGTGCTGCGGGCGAGGTGGAGGTGCGCGAGCGGGTGTATGTGTCGAAGAGCTTTTCGACTTCGCGCTTGTTGACGTCGGTGTAGATGAGGCGTAGGACTTCGAGGACGAGTAGGAAGGTGATTGTGTAGGAAATTAGGAAACCGATACGGCTCCAGAAGTCGTAGGTTATTAGGAAGTGGAGGTATTGGAAGTACATTTTGAACGGTTTGTAGTGGTAGAGAATGGGATAGGTGTGTGAGAAATGAGTTCCTCGGATATCCAGCCCAGAAGGTAGAGTTGCTGAGATCGAGGTTTGTTCTTCTTTGGTCCAGTATTGACGGCGGTTCGTCGATCAAAATACGTTGTGCGCAACGCGACACAGGTGGTGTCTCACGACAGCAGTGTTGGAGGAGTAGTACCACCTACAATCGCAACCTTGCGTCGTGGGTGTGTAATTCGAACAAGCAGTCAGACCTCGACACAACATGGGCAAGCCAACTCGTTAAATAAAATCCACCCAACTCTTGAACGCGCTGAGACACGCTCCGTCCCCTCCAACGCTTATATGTCTCTCCCTCTTCGTCTCATCTCCTCACAGCCCACGCCCACAGGTTAAAAATGGCGGCCCCGAAACCAATCATAGCGTTTCAGGTCATCCTACCAGGATCCTTCCAGGGGTCCGTCACGTCCATCCCGGGCGTCCGTGAAAGGCTTCCAGGGGTCCTCCCAGGTGCGACATGTTTGAAGTCCGGGCCCACCATCCCCCATCAGGACGTTCGCAACCCGCACCAGGTCGCAGTGGGCATGGCGCCTGCGAACTCTCGACCTGCGCGGCCAATGGCGTGCGACGAGCGCAGTACCGGCAGGGCTGAGGAGATAACGCCATGCGGCGCCATGGTAATATCGAGGTTTACGACGGACTTGCTTGGAGTTGTGCGACAAGGCCAATCGAGCAAGAGAGATATAGTGCTTGCTACAGCCTTTGGCGATACTACTGCTGCTGTTGCTGCAGTGCGATGTGTAAACCTGCTCTTTTGGAAGCGAGATAGGTGAACCCCGCACAACTTGGTGTGTATAGCAAGACTCGAGTCGACCGCACACTGTGGAGATGGTTTTGGCGCGCGACAGGTTTCCGTGACGCGTAGTCCGCTCAGGGGTTTCGCGTGTGTGGAGCGATCAATAATCGATCACACGCGAACCAGTTGACAATTCACCGACCTAGGCAAAGCCAAAAGCCACTTCATTTCGAATGCCGGTAGCCTATTGGGTGGCGCATCTAGCATGTGAAGTTGTTTGATGAAACTACGTCCTCACTCACGAGCGAGTTCGGTCACGATGGTGAGATTCTGAGATTGAGGTGGGATTTCAGGGATGGTTTGGCTGTTCCTTTGGTGTGTGCGGGATTCATCCAAAGAGGGACTTATCGATAAGATATGATAACAGCTGCCTCGTTGGGAAAGGCACGAGCAAACGTAAAGTGCATTCGCTTTGCAAACCTTCCTGCATATTCCCTGTGCGAGATTCTGCTGATATTCAAAAAGAAAAGCCATAGTAATACAGTGGTATAGCCGTCTCACATGCCAACCACAGCCCATAATCAACGCCAACCCAATCCAATCCAACCCAAGACCAAATAACACCACGCTCAAATAACCAACAGAACAATACGAGGACTCTAGTCATGAACCCAGAGGCTTGCTATCAATCACAGTGCTCATTTCTTATTTTACCAGCTGATCATCGCCCATCCGTATGTCCCATCCGGCGTCATCCGTCACCTGTGTGGCTTTCCATGCAGTCGCGGTTGCGTGTGCTCCTCTTACCAAAGTTTCTTTCACATCAACGCCGAAGATTATGTTCTTGAGAGCAAAACACATCCAGGATATTAATGAGTATAGAGGCAGAAACCAGGCTTTGACCAAGCTCCGGTAGAACAGTGTGGGTAGGACCCAGGGATACCGTGGTGCGTGCATGTTTACACCAAGAGGGTATCGCGAGCGTTGCGCATAGAGAGGATGGCAGTGTATCTCGCTATTATATGGTTAGCATATCGCATTATGATTGTAGGGTGATATTGCAGGTAGCAGATAGACAGGGAGTAATGAAGGGTAAAGGTACCATGCAATCGACTCAGAAATGAACCACGTCCAGAACGTTACTGTAATGATGCCCAGCGTGGTCAGACCACCCCAGTACTTCCACCAGCTATTCGATTCCTGGCGTCTGGTCTTGATCTGTTCCTGCCAGAAGAATTGTTTCCACCATTTCCACATAGAAAACTCGTGGTATACGTGTACGATTTTGACGCCTTTTTGGTCACCTTCGCTCACTTCAAGCTCCTCTGCATGCTCAATACGATCTTCTACCCGCCTCATCCCTCGGTTTGCATCACGAATCGAGGTTCGCGCTGCCCTGAGCCTGTCACTCATCCGGTAAAGGTAGATCGTCTCTTGTTGCCGCTGCCGTTCAGCTTCGTTCCGTGGTGGTTCGGTTGGGAGCTCAAGTCCTTGGAGAGTGTCTTCTTCTGCTTCGCCTTCAGACTGAGGACTGATGAGCTCCTCAAGAGAGTCTATGGTAGAGTCGCCGAAGTCAGCCGACGGGCGTCGACCGCTAGCTTTGGCTTCTTCAACAAGCTTATGAAGAGCTGAGCTGGGAAGTCTTGGGCGTATTTGCTCACCTGTGGTGGCTTCGGGTATGTCGCCGTTGGTGTTGTTTGCACTTGGACCCGGTTTCTCGCTTTTGTGAGGGCTAGTCTTCCTGGGTGATCTTGCAGTCGGTTTAGTTACCGGCTTCTGTATTGCTCGTGGACCTGGGGTATCCACCCACGCGCCTGTAACTATAGGTGTCTTAGGGTTGAGTGTTGCTTCTGAATGGGGTAAGGGCGTGACATCGATATCCACTGTCTCGGCCAGTGGTGGCAATTCTGGCACGTTGTCGATAGCCTCTGGAAGCGCTCTTGGTTGCTCTTGCTCGGGAGTCACTTCAGGGGCCGTCTCAGGAGTATGAGAAGTGGGCTCTGGAGCCTGTGTATCCTCTATTGGCGTGTCGTTCCTCACGGATGTTTTGGGCAGCGAAGGAGCGTAGGTTGAATCGGGCGCTTGTTTCACTGTCGCGTTTAATCGTCGCGATGATTGAATACGTCCAGGACTCGGCGTATTGGAAACTCTCGCTAACCGGCGCAGTAAGTCCTGCGAATCTTCTCGTCGGTGCCTGGCTGGTCTTGCGGGGCTGGTTCGCGCATCTGCAACTACTTCATGCTCCACTGTGGCTGTTTTCTCAGCACTCGTGTACATAGCAATAGATGAATTCTCCTTGCCGATACCCGTCACAGGCTGCGACTTCCCAATTGACTTCCAGGAGTTCGTTCGTGTCCGCAAACTCTTGCCTGGTGAGGCGGGTTGCGAGGTAGGTTGTTCTGTTTTTATTGCGTCGTCTACCGCAGCCGTTGATTGTGCGGATGATGAGCGGGGCCGGCGCGTTTCTTCTGGGGAGCGTTCTCGTATCCTATCCAAGCGGGCTGTTGTGACACCCTGCTCTTTCAAACCCTCGATTTCGCGCTGCCGTATATCGTCGAGGACTGTGCTTCGTGGTATGTAGGGGGTTGATGCGATGATGGATGCCTCATTGATCTCAAAAGTAAGATCCCACTCTCCAGATCTGTCGTTGCGCGGCGTACCCTGAATAGAACTTTTATGCGACAACGGGCTGTCTTCGACAGAGCGGCGCGGCACATCCATGTCGTCGAGGGTGTCATCGGCCGCAACAGGCGTTGCTTGCTGCTGTTCCTCATCGTACGCGATGGACCTCATCCAATTCCTATTTGTCCTGCTCTTCCTGCCCCATCCTGCGGGCGCGTGTATGGCAGGGTCTGATCGCGTCGATTCGCTGCTGCTGGGAGGGCTCTTGAACTTGACATGCGAGTCTGCCTCCAGGACGACATCGGTACGTGCGTTGTTTCTCTCCAGGTTGTCTATCGTCAGCCCGACATTTGGATGTGTGCGGGCCTTGCGAAACGCCTGAACGCGGCCTTGAAGCGCTGCATTCAACCGCCGTTCGTCGCGGGCATTCTGGATCATCATCCTCTCGAACTCGTCGTCGGCGTCGTTCTCGAGAGAGCTGAGAGCAGACACGACCGAGCCAAGGTCGTGCGTATCGTCCAGCTCCGCCATTGGCGCGTGTCCATTGGCGCCTTTGGTGGTGTTTTGCGCGGAGCGGGTGTGGATGATGTTGGCGAACGGCGGGGAAAGCGGCTGGAGGGGCGGGCGCGTAGTCATTGGGGGGTTCACGCAGGGTCGCGACGATGCATGACAGTTGACTCTGTGCTGATCAGAAGAGATGCGTGGTTATGTATAATTTTTGGTCATAGCAAGGTGCGAGTCGCACTGGCTCGATCATTGTTGTGCTGGTGAACGCGTCGTGACTTTCAATAGGCCGTGCACCCACGGATCGTCACAGGGATCCAAGTCCACGCGAGGCTGAGTGACAGAATGAAAGCACGTGAATGGCCAAATTTGTTTCAACACGATCCATTAAAGGTTGAGATGGCATTTTTGCATACATATACAGTCTCACTCCAAAGAGTGACCGCTTCGCACATGGGCGCAACGAACAGTGGTGGGACTAGGGCTCCTGGTCGTCAATTGCCCTCAGTCTCCTCTCCACCATTTCAGGATCAGGATTACCTTGCCCATCCCTCCAAGCACGTAGCACCTCCTCGCGCATCACCCTTCGTGGTGCCCGCTTACCCGTGAACAGCTCAAACTGAGCAAACGCCTGCTCCGGCAAAAAGTCCAGGCCGTCCAGGTAAGTCCACAATCCACCGCCTTCGATGTGCACCTGCTGCATTAAAGGCGTATTCAGTGTCTTGTAAGAAATCTCCATGATAACACCACCTGTTGGGCTTCTCATCCACCCGCTCGGGAGAGTGAATTGTGCAGCAGGAGTGTCTGGTATGCACGAAAGTATGATGGTTGGTTGTCGAACATCCTCTGGCCACGAATCATCTCGTGATTTCTGAATGACAAAGTTCGCTTGAGAGTCCTGGCGAAGGTTCGAGGAGATGCCAGAGGTCGCTTTGGATGATGAGATGAGACGCGTGAAATGAGCAACGAGATTTTCAGCTCTTGCGACAGTTCTGTTGAATATGACAATGTTTTGCACTCCCAATTGCAACAGCGTGTACACTGCTGCTCTTGCCATGCCACCTGCTCCTATTATGAGGCCAGAAGTCGTGGGGCGTACCGCGTTGGCTGGGGATAAACCCCGGCGCACACATGACCGAATTCCAATCCATTCAGTATTGTCACCATAAAGAGCTTGGACAGGGCCGGACTGGTTCCGTTCCTGAAATAGTTCCAAATCGCTGGGGATACTGCCGTCGTTCTTGAGGTGACGTACAGGTATGAGAGTATTAACAGCCCCAATCGCTCGAGCATGCTGACTCAGTGAATCTGCCAGCGATATCACCTCAATCTTGAACGGTTGGATGACTATCGAGCCGCCGAAATTCGGTTTACGCACAAGCTCCTTGAGGCTGTTCAGAGACGAACTCTGGACACGGATGAACTCATGTGGCATTCCGCAAGATCGATAAGCAGCATTTTGCATGGCTGGTGAAACGCTGTATTCCAGAGTTGCGCCAATAATGGAAATTTGCATTGGGTCGAAAGTGCATGAGGAATAGAGTGCTTGACTCACTTCCCGGGCAGTAAGCCAGGAGGCCTGTTTGTTGTATTCGACTCCCGTAATGTCTCCAAGTTTGCCTGCCATTGACTCTGGAATCACTGGAGTCAGGTGTTTGTTGAAGCATACTGACCGGCGGCCGGCTCGGCCAGTATTGTAGCATATCAAAGGGATAGTGCTACCCCGCGCAATGATCCTAGACTTCAAAATCTGGATGAAAATATCATCATCGATAGAATCCGCTGGCCGGGTGAAGCGAACAACTGCACAACCAAGACTCACAGCGGCCTTGTAATGTGCAAGCCAAGAGGGGCTGTCCCAAGGCACATCTGCATGCAAATGCCCAATGATCTTCGTGATACCTCTTGATGACAAAACGCCTGCTAGTGTCTCGGAATCGAGAGACAAGTCGATAGTCGCAAACTCGGGAGCCATTCTTAAGCCATGCTGAATATTGTCCATGTACGAAGGTTTACTTGCGCCAGTAATGGACGAAGGATAGACGTGATAAATAATGGGAACGACAGTATTTCTCCGAATTTTCGAAATACAGTTACTGATATCGTCCATGACGTCTGTTGTCAGTTGCTGTTGCGTCGGGTCTATGCAGACTTCGAAAGCATCTGACCCAATCTCCAGACCTTGGACATCAATGCCCTCGGTTAGCAAATCCATGATCGGCACCTGTACGGCACATGTATACTGTCTCAATTCGGTGGCCACATCTGATAGGGGATATCCGGGCTCTAGAGGAGGTATAGAGGCGCTCTTAGTACCGTCCAGGCTCTCATAAGATGTGATGAGTGACAGAAACTTGAGAAACGTCCTTTGCGCCCGCTTCAGCGTAAGAAATGCAGGTGTAGCAGGCTGATCAACAGGGGTATCAGAGTCCATCGACCGTGCCTCAGAAATGTTGAAGAACTCGTAATTCGAACAACGTCTCAAAATAGGTGCGCTGAAGGCCAGCATATCTTGGAGTCGTGGGAGCGCAATCCCTCCCAAGTAGTCATGTACACTGTGAAGGTCTCGTACCACATGAATGACAGGGTGTGTCCTGGCAAAATCTTGCATAAGAGCCTGTCCATTTCGCTCCAGAGATCCGCCGTTGCAAACCAGAATTGCACCCTTGTCATGTATTCGGAGTGCAGTCTGTAGTAGTTCTTCTTGGCGTAAATTATGGTTGGCTGCTCCAAACTGTTTGCGGTATCGGGCAGCAGAGAACCCAGTTGCCTCCTGGAATAAGTGGTCGATATCTACGACGCGTCTTCGGCATGCAATTGAGGCGATCACCGCCAAAGTTGATTTGCCAGTTCCACGCATGCCGATGAGGACAATGGAGGCATTTGGTGTAAACTTACGGTGGAAATCCTGCGGTGGCGACGTGATTGCAGGTGTATTTCGAGGGGTCGTACGAGTGCTTGAAACAAGGGAAGCTATGGGCTGTCAGGTTGCCAATGTTGGGAATGCTGCGGTCGCAATATACGTACAGATGCCATCCACGGTGATGTTTTCATATCTTGATCGCGGGGTTGAAGTTCCAGACGTAGGCCCGTGAACGGGAACTGTAGTAGAGTCTGCTAGAACATTGCTCACTATGCTGCTCTCGCTCATGGCATCATAGGACCGCTTCATGCCAACCGCAGCCGAGGCCATGTTGATAGCCTGACCTTGTAGTTTTTTCCTTGTACCTTTCTTTCAGCCCAGTAAGGAAGAAGTTTTTGAACGTTGGTCACGAGTGATACAATCTTGTCAAATGCGACAGGAAAAAAGGTCCCGTTGAATGCAACAAGGTAAATGGATAAAGTAAGCCGAGGGTTGAGATCAATGAACCGCGCTGGAACCAAGATAGCAACAGTCGCGACGCTCTCAGCCAGGCGAGAAGGGACCAGAGAGGCAGGAATTGTGTACGATGATATGAAGTCGAGCCATGGCACGATTTGCGGCGGGGATGCTGTCGGATGATTGAAATGGTGCTTGAACAAGGGTGAAGGCTGTCGCGGGTCGCGGTTCCGGCAAAGCATTTACCCCTCACGGCGCCTTCCCAGAACAGGCTGGTGCATCTCCTCGCAATGTTCACTTCAACGCGTATGCGGCAATTCGTCTCAAAACACCCCAATTACCAATCCTCGGCCATTGTCTATAGCTGTGATACTACTTGACTGCCCATCGAGGTACGGCTGATGCCTACACAAAGTCAGTCAAAGCGTCGAGCCGCCTCTCAAACAACCGACAAACCCGCCAAACGAACCAGAGTCTCGCGAGCATGTGATCAATGCCGGACTGCTCGCGAAAAGTGCGACGGGCTCCAGCCGGCCTGTTCCACCTGCTCGAATTCGAAGAGGAGCTGTGCCTATACGGCCAGCGTCAAGAAGAGAGGCATTCAGCCAGGCTATATCCGGACGCTGGAGCTTGCGCTTGCTTGCCTTTTCCAGCATAATGCTGAAAACGAAACTATACTCAACGAACAGCTGGCACAAGGCGGCATCTCATCGCTCCTGTTAAGTCGGAATTCGAAAGAATCGAACAGATTACACAAACGATGGCGCAAGACCAAGTTCTGTGTAGATGTCGATCGGTTGCTCTCTGGAGGAGATTCGTCGCGGCATGAGCCATCTGAGTTACTCTCACCTGAGACCGACGAGGAAGACTCGGATCAAGACGATTTATTCGCAGCGAAGGCCACCTATGGTCAGCTTCCAGAAGAGAACCTGCTCCCAGCAACTAGAATCACACAAGCATCGCAGCAGCGGCAGCAACGGCAGCAACAGCTCTCGGTATCATCCCAGCATTTGGAACCTACCGTTCTCATGGTATCATTGCCACTCGATAGCTGGAGATTGTTTGAGACTTACTTTACATTCACTCAATGCTGGCTACCTATCTGTGAGAAGCATGATATGTTGCGCCTGTCATATTCCTATCCCACCCAGGGACTATCAATAATCACTAACCAGGAGGGATCTGGTGCCCATGCGGAGCTGTGGAGTATCCTAGCCGTGGCCTCCTTGAATCAATCGAGTACAGAGACCGTTAGTGAGCCTAGTCAATCCTCGCAGATCCCGGAACAGCTCTACAAGACCGCAAGGTCCCTGGTGCCTACCGAGCAAGGCGAGTTTGACTTGGGGCATGTCAAAGCCCTGCTTAATATGGCAATATTCAATATGATACAAGCCTCGCCAGAGGTAGCATGGCTCCTTGTCGGCTGTGCCTCCCGCATCCTGGACGTCATGAGCCACTCAGAGTTCATGGGAAACCCAAGGCGAAAACACATATTTTCTGGCTGCTTCCTGCTGGATAGTATGTTGGCATTGCAGCTAGAACGACACCCGTATTTCAGAAGGGCCGATTTTGAGTATCTAGGAATGATTGATGAAGACGGCCTTGAAGAGTGGTAAGCTTTTGTCGTTTAAGCGACGTGAGAGTAGTTAACTGATGAGTACTTCAACTGTAGGCAACCTTGGAATGGCCATGCTCACCCTTCCCTGCTAGAGCAGCCGAAAGCTCCAATTTTAGCGCTGAGCACTTTCAAATATCTTTTAGAGATCGTTGACATTATGATCGACAGCGAAGAACAGCGAAATTCGTCTACTTACAACCAAGACATTGCTATTCGGTTAGAAAGTTGGAGTGCTTCATTACCCTCGAAGCTGGACTATATACGCTCCGACACAGGAATTATACCGTCGACCCCACCAGCTCTTCTTCTGCGGATGACATACTGCTGTGCTGAGTTCATGTTGACGCCATCTGAACTGTGGGTGAAAAGAGGCTTGGACGCATTGCAGCAATATGACCAGCAAATGGATCTTGAACGCCTGCCCCCTCCGATTTACTGCCTACTTTCACTTTTCAGTCGACATAGTATCAAATCCACACTGAGTGAGACAACTCAAGCTCGCTTACAGATACTGCAAAACAACTTGAACAGTGCATCACCTCGCGTTTGGATCCAGAATCAGCCGAGCAAAGCCCAGACTGGAAAAGCACCTCAAACACGAAAGGCTTCTCGATTGCCAACGCCCGACTCATTACAGATTCCACTACCAAGGCCAATGACGACTAATTTATCGAGGAGGATTGAAGATGCAAGAGGTACAACTAATCCACTAGAACCTCTATTAGAAGTTCCCGTTCCTAGAATGCTTCTAGATCTTCCTTATGATCCGCTCAACATTGCACCCGGCCCAGCAAAAGTCGACGGTCAATATACAGAAGTCACGGACGCCCTCGATACCTTCTTCGACGAGTTAGCAACCTTGGACAATTCAACAAAGCTTGATAACCAACCGCAATTTATGCAAAACTTAGGCTTTGCGCCGGACCTAAGCATGGCCGATTTATTCAGCGAGTACATACCAATGCAGTCAACTGCATTTCTGGGACAGGAAGAGCCAGCGACTGTCAACTTCGATCAATACAGCTTTTATGGGACGAGCTAGCCATGCACAACCCTGCACGGAGCATGACGTATGTCACATGAACCATTGCCTGTCTCTCATCGCGTCCACATACCACAATCATGTCACCTTCTCAATACTATCAACATTGTGAATTGGCAACCCGATTTTCCTTCGGAGTACTGTTAGTCTGCGGACGTTAGACGCGAATCGATCAATAATGCTCAACGACGAGGCTGATCTCAGCCTTACGATATCTGACCAGGATGATCAGGGCGAAGTCAAATTCTAGCCGAATCAGAAGCACAGGATGTCTGCGAACTACTTCTGGAAAGATCTCGCCGTTTTCTTCCCCTGCACACTACGGTACCGAATCAGCGGGACAATAGCGTTAGTTGTGAACTGTTCTCAGTCCAACTTGATTCAGTGCCTCCGTATGAGAATATTGGCTACGCCTGGGGAAAGTTATTCAACCTGGAAAAGATCAGCTTGAACAGGAAATATTCTCTGGCTAGACACAATGTGGTCGAATGTTTGCAGAGTATGAGGTTTTGGAGACTAGTCGAGTCGTTTGAATTGATGGACTCTGTACGCCAATTCTCAGCAGCTTTTCCACCTATAAACTATTGTTAGTTCCTTTCGCGCAGGGATCAATTAGATCGACGTGAAGGAGAAGAGTAACCAAGTCGCACCCATGGCGCAGAATTACTGCTCTGCTCGGCCATCAGAATATTGACCTGGCTAGGAAAAGACGAGAAATGTGAGTTTGAGCCGACACTTTATGTACGCATATATATCCTTATAAGGGTGATCAGGGCTAACGTTGTTTCAAAGAACTTCTTCAATACTGAGTTCGACTCACACTTGAATGGGAACTCGTCCTCTTTCAAGTCTTCGCAATTTCCAGAGCAACTTGCGAAGAACAAATACCTGGTGTGGAATGAAAGGATGTACTCCTGGCATGTGCACTACGAATGCTTTGTGAACTTCGACTGAACTTCACGGGTTTGGGTGGTGCAAGAGACTTTTTTGTCGGCATTCGCCCAAGTCATCATTGAACAGACGACGATACTAGGGGAGAATATTTTACAGGCCGTTGTGGGGGTCATGGAGTATACCACCACTTACTGTCATACAGACAAGGTGGCCGATGTAGTCCAAAGATACGCGAAGTCCATTCGGGTTTGATAAGTTAAGATCGACAGACGTTGCAACACGGCTGTATTGTCTTCAACTATTTGCATTTCTGTGCCGCTTCGTCGTGCTTGGGGATATCAGAACCAGTAAGCCTATGCTGGTGACATAGCGGAGCGCATGAAAATGTGGAAACAGCATACGATGAAGATGAATGCTCTACTGCCGATGGCTTGAAACATGACTACTGCAAACTGCAGCATATCAGAAGGTTGTCACCAGTTCGGAGCATTAATGCCTCAATCGCTCGGGCCATATCGGGGCGGCGCCTGTTTGTGACAGCTCGAGAATGTATCGGCGTAGGGCCCAAGCTTACGGGTGTTGGGAGCAGCGTTGTGAATCTGCGTGGTGGATCGACACCGTTTATTTTAAGCGCTGATAGTCAAATCCCAGGCAGTTCGTTACGCGAAGCCTATCCAAGAGCAGATCATCAAGGCTGTCTTACCAACTATGTTTCATTTGGTGACTGCCATGTTCACGAGTGCATGGACGAAGAGCTTCTCCAGGCCGCGGACATTGAGACGTGGTCAACACTGACACTAAGACAATGCACTCAAGAGGGACTAATCCTGTAGGTCCGAATATGAGGACGCAAAAATGAGGACGCAAAAATGAGGAAGCGAACATGAGGAAGCGATCATGGGTGTAGTCGGAGCATGTTGAAGCACCCGTGCTCCCGTATCGTGCCGATTATCTTGCGATTTAGAGTTGTTGAACGAGCACACAGTGACTGCCGGGATTCCGTGGGCGACAAGAGAGAGAGGCCGCGTTGATGCTCGGGCAGAGAGCCAGGTGATTCTCAATCCACCAATTGAGCGCAGCGTGAAAAGCGTTTCAGAATACGCATCACCAAAAACATCTGATTTCTGCATGCAAGGCTTTATTTCCTTTGTAGAATCCTCCGTATTGACGGTTCCTGAAACATCAACGGTGCATCTTGCGGGGAAAAAACCGCGCAAAAAGTTTACTCTTCCATGGCGGCGTCCAGAAGGGTCTTCTTCGTTGCCTGTATTTGGCCGATGAAGTTGAAGCGCCCGCCTCGCGACAAACGCTGCCCATATCGCCTATTCAGACGGTCATGATGCAACAAGAAACTTTGAGTCGCAGCCTAGGGGTTACTCTAAACCGTAACCCGGGCAGTGACAAGTAGCCCAGTATAAAGTTTCTTCGGGGCTAAGAGGGCTCCGTCGGCCATATCAGTCCGAGAAGGGGAAGGGATTGTCACGGACGTTCTACAATAGCGCCGGCTACGGGTACCTTGCTCGTGTGAGGCACTTTTTTTCCTGTTCCAAATACGCAAGGCTTGGGCTAAGAGGTGTGAATAGGTGGAGGCGCACCGAGAAGGGCCATGTTCAAGGTTGACTGAGTAGCCGACCACACTCGGGGTCGGAGGACCACGGGTAGATCCATCTGTCTTGGAAACGGTTTGTCGGCCGGCGAATGCGGGTTTACTGAATAGTCCATGTGGAGGGTCCGATCAAAGAGTCCATGGGGCTCCAGAAGGCTGAACAGACTTTGGCGCACTCTAATGCATGGCGATCCCCTAGGGTTCCAAGAGAGAGTTTCCGCAGTTTACGTGGCGGCGTTGGTCAACGTTGGCGTGAGTCTTTCTGGCGCGTTTTAGCGTCGCGCCGTCATCCATTGTCTCATTGCTTGCTCATTGTTTGGGTCCTTCGCACACATGTTGCAGCGGATCGTGCCGGTCGGATGGTGGATGGAAATAATGGTTCCAACACACGACTCAAGCAACAGGATGAAAGTAGTTTCCGACACGGACCATGAGTTTGAGGCGTAACTATCCAAAGTCAAACACGATCACGTGCGCATATGCATTATCGAAAGTGGATATCGAATTGTTGTTTCCGATTGTCCCTCGACAAGGTTAGAGAGCCTGGCTGGGTTTTGAAACCGGTGGAAAAGAACCTGGAATGTGTCAACCACATCTGGTACATTGTTCTTACGGCTATCGGGCGTATTTGAGAATTTAGACATGAGTTTTCGGAGCAGAATGCTGTGACAAAGAATATACCTATTTGAGAGCATGAAGCTTTGTTGGGTTTTGACAAGGTCAATGTTTGTGTCAGATGTTAAAAGTATGTTGCGAACGAAAGGTCATAGCCGACTGCAAGGCGATCATGTTCAGTAGACTCCGAACAATGACGTTCAGATCAATGTATTTACGTACATAGTAGGACCCCCATTGCGATCTCTCTTTTCCATTCAATGAGACGACCAAATTACGGCTTGAATACTGGGGTTGAGTAATCAGGAGGATTGGTGTTCCCGCCAATTACAAGTCACGGAGTAAACTCCGGAGCGCCTGACCAGGGAGGATGAAAGAGGCTTGAGGAATGGGATGCGCCAGGCGCCAAACAGTTGGGTCATGCCAATGAAGCCACTGCCACAGCCAGGGAACCCAAAGGACTGTGAGCGTTCTCGATTGAGGTGAGCGTTGTTGTTGATCTGACACCCATGCAGTCACTATTCGATCGGTGAACAGTGGTTGCTCTCGAATCCTCGATCTGCAACCGGGTATTGGAGGAACGGCAGTTGGTGTTAACGTAAGATATTGATAATCCATCGCCACAGCAATGCTTGCGTGAATTTTACTTTCGTTACCGAGGTCATGGGCTTTCGAAATGCGTGCTTGTGCACCCATGCATACAATAAATCTACATCCTGCTTTTGTCGGAAGCGAAGCGAAAACCGTACTAGTTTTTGCAAGAGGCATTAACTGTCTGATTGAGGTAAAGCCACGGCGTTCTCGCTGAGAATATGCCGAGGTTTGGTTGGTACTTTGATGCATCAACTGGGATTGAGGAATAGGCTTGCAGAGCCGACATCCCCATCTTGCCGCTAGTGTGCGCCTGCCAGAGCCGCGTGTGTGGATAACGAGAAACTGCGTAAGCCTCCTTTGTTCCCTGCATAGCGTATTTCGATCGAGGGAACAGGGCCGTAGATCTGATGCCCGTCGCAACCGTGAGGTATCCACGCGCGAGTTGGTAGACTCTGTGTTCTTTGAGAGTACCGAAACACTTACCTTCACCTCTTTGAAGAGCACAACACGTCTCGCCTCTGCACTCGCATTTGTTGCAAAGGGTCCGGGGCATGCATAAACGAAGCAGTGGAGGATTCCGTGCCCTGTCCATCACCTTTTGGCCTATGTACGGGGGCAACTGGGCAATACGTGCGGCAAGTTGCTCGGTCGATTAGGGTTGCAGTACCTCCTTTGTAAATGTTTGGTCTGAGAGCCAATTTATCTGGCGTCCACAAGAGCAGCTGGATGTACCTAGGTACTTGGAAGTAGTTCTCGAAGTTGGATCTTGGACTTTTGGACAGGGGTACATGGCCGCACGGCCAATTAGATAGACGAGATATTAAAGTTTGGGGGTAGACATGCTCTATCGAGCTAGAGCAAGCCTTTCTTCAAACTGTTGTCTAGAGACATGTGTTAGTATTTGAGGTGAGGATGACAATCTTCAACATGGATACCGTGGTCGAGTTGAAGTTAACAGAAATGCTGGCTTGTCAGTCTTGTTGTGGAGCCGAGCCAAGTGACCAGTCGATTTGGAGAACGGGCCAACAATTCACGTGGTGAAAATCGGGTGTGACGGCCTCAGATCCCACGCGTGCATACTTGTGAAAGTCGAGTTGAAGTACCTGGCCAGACAAAAGCAAGCAAAATGGCATCGTGAAGCCGTTCATTCCAATATCATGGCTCCTAACGTCATGGGCTGGCCATACCAGCACACTGGCATGTGCAACCACCCGACAGAGGGGTTCAGCGATCTAAAGCGGGTGCGGGAGAGGTCGTCCCTGAACAGTGCCCAGCCATCGTCCCCTGTGGGGCGTTACAGAGGCCCTGGATGTCCGACGGCTTCGCAGAAACTCTGTGAAAAGGCTGATGAACTCAAAACGCACGTCACACATAGGGTGCGTGGACCTCCAATAATGGCGTGGCATGACGGATCCTTGCTGTAAGGCGGCGGGATGAAGAGCAAGCTGAGCCAGTGAGCATCGGACCGAAAGGATATTATCGTCCTTCCAGCTTCGGTCAAGGACACGCGCCGACTTTTGCAGACATTCCTGGGTGGCCTGCAGCCCAGTGTCCACAATTGAGTGACGGCATGCGGCATGCCAATCCGCAGAGTCTCGAACCTCGTTGCTTGTGTCGAAATCAGGCTATCTGCCGCACGTCACGGCACCAGTGAAGATGCGAAGTGACGATCAACAAACAAGCTTGCGCAGCGTAGCACTGGGTCATCCGAGTAGCTACGAGAAAGGAGACGATGTGTTCATGCGATGGTACTGACGAAGACCGTGGCGCAGTGGCCGACCAATTGCACTGCACAACGACCTCACGGCAGCAGCGCCCGCGGGAGGCAAATGCTACTAGGGAGTATGACATTCAACAATGAGGAAACCGTGCTGGATTTGCATTTGGATTGGTATGCTCCTGGGGATGTTTTGTGGAAGCGGCCGTTCTGGCCTAGTTCGACATGGCTGTCCGCTAAGCCGATTTCCCCGCGGGTCGTTTGGCTGTGGTGCGCTAAAACGCTAGATCGACCTGCATCCGCCAGCTGGTGGATAGATGGCGACGCTTTGGAAACCTCGTTCCAGCTCCTCGAGGTGCTTGTCAGCAGTCTGCGTGGAGGTGGCCGAGCACTAAAGTTTCCCCTTCGCTCCAGCCCAGCAGTCGATATACAGAGTACATTCCCGCCATACATGGCAAAGCACTTGGGAGTTGCGAAACAAATCCCTTCCTCAACACGCCCTCAGTATAACATCCTTCTCCGAGCTCTCGCCGTATAGATATGCTCATTTTCATGCCTCCCAAAGCAGCGAATTCGTCTCCTGGTAATTCAGCGTCGGTACCAAGATCCGATCATCAATTGACCACCTTGTAGGGTTGAATTACTGGTACGGCAGTCACAGCCTCCCAGATGCACTGGATAATTTACCCCAGGACAGCTCAAGTCCCCGTATGATGCGTCGGGCTTCAGAGGCTATCGTGCATGCGGCCGGCTTCCAGAGGTACGTCAATATCATATTTTATAGCGTCTGGTAGTCTTGAACAAAGTCTTCACCGTCCTGGATCTCTTTTTGGGTCTGGCTGGCCTCCGATTCGACGTCGATGCCTCCTGTCTTCAATCTCCCGCGGTACAACTGTGCGACGATGCAACCACGGCTGCATGGACATTCGTGTGCAACCTCGAGAAGACAACTCAGATCACCATGGAAAATCTTTCTCCGGTTTACTCCTCAATCCGGCCTTTGTGGGGTATCTCGACTCCCTCTCATTTCCAGAGATCCCCGTACCATGCCAAGGACACGAAGGCAATCTTCGAGGAGGGTCTCTTTCAGTATGGATCTGCGTGCATCCGCATCAACCGCCAAATGCAAGATTGAACCACCTCGCGAATCGGAATGGACGCCCACAATCCCTCGAAAAAAAGGCCCTCGGGCGATTGACAAAGATTTGCGACGGCATGGAAAACTCCGGCAAGATGACAATTTCATTCTTAGGTCCCAGGAATGGCATTTGTCCTGAGGGCTGGTTCTTTGGAGGCTGGGGGTCCTGCGCGGGGTTCAAAACAAAACCGATGTCGCACATTCCGGTCTGCGAGCGCCGATCAACGATCAACGGACAATTTTAGAATGTCACTACCTGACCTGTAGCATAGCGGGATCCGTAGTTGAATTTGTGTCAATCCAACCTGGACCTTGCTGACAGATCATCAGCCAGGAATCCTCTGAATGGGATGGTAGCCAAGGTGGTCAACTCCATCTCGACACCTCGCCAGCAACTCTCGTAATCCGACCGCAACCAGGCTCCGCGTCTGCACTCCAGAAAGCTCCATTAGCACCGAAACAAGGCTTGGGAGGCGCCCTGGCCAACGCGCGCGGACAGCATCAATCCCCCATCTCTGGCACTTACGCACTCCGAACTCCCCGCGGCAAAATCACATCGATAGCGTGCGAGAGTTGTAGGAAACGAAAATCCAAGGTTTGTAGAATGGAGTTGGTGGAAGGATAATTGGCTGATGTCCAGTCCAGTGCGACGGCGTTCGACCAAAATGTAACACCTGCCAGTCCAAAAATCTTACATGCGTGTACGATGTTGCAGAGGATGGGAAAACGACCACCCAACTGCGAGCGCATGTCCGGCGGTTGGCTAAAGAACTAGATGATATGAGATCCATACTGTCATTATTAGCTAGGGCTCCAGACCGGGCCGCCGCAGCAAATTGGGCAACTGAAGTCGAGAAGAACGGCTTTGCGCATCACTCCGTGGAGGAGATAAAGAAATCTCTTTCGGTAAGCTGTCTTTGCAGACCTACTGCGCGGGTTGACTGAGACATTGCAGAATTCGGATTCACCATCGATTCTTCCAGATAGCGATTCTTTTGAGCGTTTGAATAGTGAGCATTTTGGAGGTCCAGCGCCGACATTGGGCCCATCTTCTTACGATGGGTCTTCGCGTGAGGAGAGGCAAGTTGCGTCCACTGCGACGAGGGGGTCAAAGGCTGACTCGTTATCCAGCAGGGAACAGAGCCAGACTGCTCTGAATTATCCAGCGGGAACTGCGATCGACGAAATCCCTGCGCTCAATCCATCTCCTTTGGATCTAGACGCCGCAACAAGCGCGTTGAACAAGTTCGGTTTTGATTGCGCATACTACCGACGAACAAAACGGCAGCAGTTGGCAGATAATTGGGGCGAGCTTCAGATATTTGGCAGATCTGAGATCGATGTAGACACACTTCTGCTAGGATTCATGGACCCACAAGATACGCAACCCGTGTCGACATGGTGTTCGCGGACGGTGAACAAGATTCTTCCCGCAAGCCCGCTTCCAGTGAGGCTCGCATCAACGTGGGTGTTGACCAAGCTTTTGCGAGTAAGATTTCCGTGGCCGCATTAAAGTTCTTATAATTGACTCGTTGTAGTATCTCATCTGGCCTAGTGTGGATAACATGCACGCGAATCCGGATTGGCTTATCCCTCCTATGGGCAAGCACGACTCATCGCCGTATGATATGCTCATAGATCTTGTCCCATGGTATGGTGCTTAGGATATGGCTTGTATGGTCCATAGGCTAACGAACTCTAGGCCTCAAGTACGCCAATTGCTCTACCAGCACCCACAAGAATATCCCGTCGGCGCACTCGTAGGCCTAATTGGCGTAACGTGGCCTTATGCGGATGACGCCTGCCATTATTGGGATATCGAAGCCGGCTATACTCGTATGACTCCGCTCTTCGAGAGTACTGTGGCAGACCTGAATAATTGGACGGTTGATCCAAAGGTCCTGGAGACAATGCCGCAACTGGAAGGCCATATTCCCCTAAGATCAATGGGATGATTCAAAATTGCGACTTTGTCTTTATCAATGGCGTTTGGGAGGGGCTTCGATTTTCTAATGGGGCGGGCTATTGATCATGAATTATGTGTTATATCGGTACTGGATAATCCTCTTGGAGCATTCCGTTTGGCGCGTGGCTTTTAGTCCGCGGCTGCTCGCATGGATGGCTATTATGCCGCATTTCCAAGGCGCTGGAGGCAATCTGCTCATGCTGTAGGAGCGAAGTTAGAGGTCAGGAAAAAGCAAACGAAGGAATGGAAGTATGACTTACCTCGAGCCAAATGACGGTCCACCTGATCCACACTCGAAGACGAGGATAACGGTTGCTATATAGATCATGGGCCGGAAATAAGCATGTCCTGAGTCCACTTGAAATGTCACACTTGTGGCTCATGTGGCTGCTGGTCCCCACCACGAAGATGCGGTTATGCCAAGGCTGGGACGGAAAGTATGGACCGACGCCGCGATCGAGGTGACTTCTCACCATTGAGCGATCCCGCTAATAGTCTTCACCATGCGGATGACGGCTCCCGCGCTGCATAACCGAATCAGGCTGGGTAAGGTGAGGCAGCAGCAGTCTGGATGATTGGAGGTTCGAGCTTGCGTGCGGCTGTAGCGCGATACTGTGCGTTTCAGGGTATGCTTCCATGTTGTTAGCGGCAGGCCTTCTAACGCTGCGCAGCAGGCGAGGATACTCTTCACCTTCTTATAGAAACAGCAATCAGACGTAGATCTCGTGGGCGATTCCTTGCTTTCAGAACAGACGCGCAAAATTTGCTCCACCCTTCCTCAGACCACTTGGTACAGTACCCGATCTCGCTTACGCAAGCCGTGGAAGGGAATCTCTTGATGTCAGGCTATTCAGAAGCATTCTCGAAGCGTTGAAATGAGGCAGCATTTGCACTTTCAGGCCTAGCAAACTTCACCCTAGAGCCGAGAAATATAGTTCGTTTCGCTACGATGTCTGGTATGTACGTATTCGACAAGTATGGCCCGAGATGTCTACATCCTGATCAGTACGTCTTTTGATCTTTACTTCTTACCATAACCCGTTCTCTCATCTTGAAGAGTTGGAGAGGAGACTTTAGTACTAGTGTTCCTCGTCCAGAAATTTGAGGATGGAGACTTCTCCGGCAAACCTGCTGGCTGTATCAACTATGACCTACGAAAATCCTTGCTTAACGATACTTCGTCATACTTCAGCCTTCCCCTTGTCTAGCATCTCCACTCCAACTCCCTGCATCACAAGCTCAACTCGGAAGATGAGAACCCTTCGTCTGTTCTGCCCACGTCCAGACTAGCGCACCTATCGTGAACCGTTCCGCTGCCTTGGGTCAGTGAAACTGAGCACCCCGCGGAAGGACGAGAGGGCATTTCCGGCCTTGTGTAAAACAGAAAACAAAAATGTGCTTGTACAGTTACCTATTGCAGCACATGATCCGCGATAGCCCACAGCTATTGTAGTGCAGACCCACTGCCATGTGGAATGTGTAGTCTACGGCTTCCAGAAGACTAGTATCCACATGAGGAAGTTTTAGAGGCGTCAAGCCACTACAGGCGCCACGACGAGAACGACGGGAATATTAGCGAGGAGAGCACGGAGTAAGCCGCCCTCACCTCCTGGCGTATCAAGGGTTTTAACTTGTTTTCGATCGCTGCCTGACCTTGAGCATTGAACGGATTGGGCAGCCGGGAGGAAGAGTCATTACACCCATACCATGCATATGTAAGTACAACATGCAAGGCAGCCACCACGAAACAAACACTGCATACCTCCCGGGGCAGCAGCCGTCAAACGTCCAAAAACAAGACGCCATCATCGATCTCCCCGATTCCGCGCAAAATGCTCCGCCGCGCTAGCTTCGGTAGACTTACTGCATCAGGTCACCACTGTGGAGCCAGATGCATGCACGCACGTCGACAGGACTACTCAGCATCAAAGGATTCTTCTCCCCATGATCGGCTCGATCCGCAATCCCCTTTGAAGAATCCATTGGCGGCTCGGATCACGGCTAGCATCCTTGCTCCTGCTGGACTAATACGGGAAGGGCACGATAGAGATGGGGATGGTGGGAACGGCCACGATCCTACGTAAGCAAATGAGAGGATGACGGTTGAGCAAAAAGCAAAAGAAGGAATATGTGGGGCGCATGTGCTGCATGGTTGCGTGGGTTGCGTGGTATCAGGTTCAGGGAGACTTCGTGTGTCGTCCGGAATCATTCCCGACTTACGCTTCGAATCACGACACTGTGGTACTGGTGAGGTTGAACATGACGAATAATCTTGGAGGGAAAAGAAAAAAGAGCAATATGTTCAAGGCAAATACAGGGAAATCGTGAAACCCAAAATTCAGATCCTGGGTATTCTTTGCGCATCAGGACGTCAACGCCGGACATCAGGAAACCATACAATCACGGGCCGAAGATTCTTCAGCGCGTAAATCCGTCACGGCCAGATATCAAGAAATCAAAAAAGAAAAGAAAATCAAGGACTGAGGATTCTTCGGCGCGTAAATCCGTCAATGCCAGACATCAAGGGAAACCCCGTTTTCTTTACATGAATACCACACCTTTGGACTGCATAAAGCAGGGATCACCTTTGTAGCTCTAAACAATCTCAAAATCGCATCAGCAAGTCTCAGGCTCAAAGGCGCAGGCTCAAAGGCTCAGGCTCAAAGGCTCAGGCTCAAAGGCTCAGACCATAAGCATTCACCTCATCACGCAGCCAGCATTCCCGTCCCAAACATCCTTCACGAGAGAATAAGATGGAGATGCAACATTACATATTAGAGATTATTCCCACCACTTCCTACCAACCTATTTACCTAGCTACATAAGAGAAACGGGGGGTATCCTGCCAAGTTCCCAAAGAAAAAAGTCCAAACGTCATTACTCAAAAGCAGAAAAAAGCAAAACCGAACGCCCACTGCCGCCGCCCGTTGGAAGCTTACCCGAACACCATAGACCGTAGACACGCAAAGAAAGGGAAGAACGGATATGTTCAAAACAGCTTCTCAGCACCCCCTCGCCCACCCCCCTCCCTCCCCCCAACCAAATGCCCACACACCCCCCTAAACTTCTCCCCATCCCCAGTGCCATCCCCGCCTTCCTCTGCACCACCCCCCTTCTCCCCAACCATATCCTCAATGCCCACGACCCACTCGCTCCTCGCGCTCCCCAGGCCATCAGGAGCAGAATGCGTCTCAGCAGACCGGCCTCCACAACGCGCATCCGGAACCAAATCGTACGCGATTCTGCTGCCGATCTGGCCGATGAAGCCGCCCACGCGCCGCTCGAGGCGCAGCACGCCGTCGGGATCGAAGATGCGCACGCTCATTGCGGCGTCGGTGCGGGCGGCGAGGATGCGCGAGTGCGCTGCGAGGCGGGAGCGGAGGGGCGTGAGGGGCGAGGGCGTCGAGGTGCCGCTTACACTTGCGGGTCCACTTGCGCTGGCACTTGAGATTGGCGAGTCAAAGGCAGAGTCGGCGCGGGGGCTGTTGGGCGTGACGAATGCGTTGAACGAGTGCACATTCGGCGAGCGCGGGCCGTTCTTGTCGTGGACGGCGTCTTTGAAGCCCAAGAGCTGGTGCGGCATCGACAGGTGTGCGGTGTCGGCTGGGAGGAGTGCGGTGGCGGCGGGCTTGCACAGGTTTTGGATTGTACCTTGGGGGTCGTGCGGGATGCGGATGCGGCGGAGGGAGGGGAAGGCGCCGTCTTTGATGCCGGTTGCTAGGAGGGAGGTTGCGAGGCAGCAGATGGGATCGGAGTTTGTGAAGGGGAAGGACGGCGCTTCGGAGCTTTCTTCTGATGAGAGGGGGATCATGCGTGGTGGGGGGCCGGCTTGGGAGCGGATTTCCCAGTGGAGGAATTTTAGTGATGGGGAGTGGAAGTCGGTGATTGAGCTTCGTGATGAGAGACCGGGTGCTTTGTCTTGGATGAGAGTGAAGCGCTGAAGGGCTGCGAGGTGACAGGATAGGATATTTGATAGTGTGATCAGGCTGGTGATTTCTAGGTTAATAAGTGTCAAGCGTTGAATAGATACTGCCGCATCAGATGTAGTGAATCGCTGGAGACCTTTATCATTGATACCTGGCAAATTCTCCAGCCGCAAAGAGCTCAAATTTCGTGGTAGCGCGTTCAACGCTAGGTTCGTGAATGAATTTGCTGGGAGTCCAGAGATGGATAGATTGCGCAGGACAGGGAATTGTCGGAAGGTTCCAACAATGGCCCGAAAGTTCAAGGATATGGAATTTTGATCCTGCTCTTGATGTAATACCAAAGTGGAAAGTAACGGTTGCCTTGAGTTGAGATCGAGGAAACGTTCCGTTGGGTCGCGAGCTTCATGGTAGAATCCATCAGATCCCTCATCTTCCTCATCCGAGTCTGTGTCAGACTCAGATAGAAGCCACACTCGTTCTTTCAAATTAGTTCTCGTTGATAACGCGTGCGAGAGCCGATCGAAGCCGTGCGCGAAGGGGATGTGAAATCCTACGATTCGCTCCATATATGGGCATGCCATGACCAATGACGCTACGATGTTCACAATCTCTTCGCGCTCAATGCTGGCGTTTTCATACAGGACCTGGAAATCTGACAAGTGAAGCTCCCGAACTTGACGTGCTAAGGCAGGGCGCTCGCGAAGCGTTCTCCTAAGGAGTTTGAGTCTGCTGGTGCCTTTGATTCTGAGTTTTGGCAGCTTGTTGTGGTCTTCGTTTGTTAGGACGGTGACTTTACTGTACCTAAGAAATTATCAGTCCAATTCCGCTATAAGCTAGCGAAGCAAGATGATTCACTAAAATATAGTACTCACATGACAGACCTCGCAGCTTTATCCCAAGTCCGACTCGTCAAAGAGAGACTATAAAGGTCGTTTAGATAGCATGACGAGCAAGCCCGATCATCATCTTTCAGATGTAGCTGCTCAATTTGCGCGAGAATGCAATCATACACCTCCCTTGGCAAATCTCTGAAAACGTTTGCTGGAACGTGGCGTGTCGGGTTTGAGCGCTTCCATGTAGAGTTCCTCTTGTGGCGCTCGACCTCCCAGGGAGTTTGGGTCAAGTGTGGGATTTCCAAGCCGGGATACTGTCGGTGGGTAGATGTAACTGGCAGCTTTGCGGTCGCAGGCCTCCTTCCATGACTACTAGTAGCCGTAGCGGATACTGATATAGACCGTGGTCTTGCTGATTTGGCGCCTTTGATTTCTTTCGCGGTTCGTGGTCGTGCAGGTTCGTCGGGACTGGGAACGTTAGTACATATATTACACAGATTTGCCAATGGTGTTGGGACTAGAGACGCAATCACTACTGTGTGATGACGATGGTACCAATCGCGGTACTATTGGGACCATGCTTGAGGAGATATGTGCTGGATCGGACTCACATGTCAATAAAGTGTTTCTCGGACTTGTCCCTGCGAAGGTTCAAGAGACGAAACATAGCTCAACGTTCAAGCGTGTATACTACGTCTGGTACAATGAAACTAGAGAGTCAGGCAAGTCCATAGGCACTGAGAGAATGCGCCTAGATGAAAGCAAACTTCATGGCCACTATGCCCAGTAAGGAGACGACATTAACCAGAGAAATAGCCTTTGGAGGAGAGATGAGACGTGAGAAGTGTTTCAAAGACGAAGTCAGAGAGAGAACCTACCCCGAGGACGGTAAAATATCCAGAATGCTGGGAGCGACCCGAGATAGCGCCGCACGGGCTCGTATCAACCGCCTTGGACACTCGCAAACAGTGAAGGATCGCTAGCGACCCCAGTCCAAAGGATCCAAAATGATGACGGAACAGATCTGCGGGAGCAATCACAGCACAGCACGAGAACTTTATCAGGGCGGCAACCGAATCAGAACGATTGCGCCAACTGCAGCCGGGTATTCTGACAGGTCGCTTGACCCGGAAACACTCCGAAATTTGGTGTGGAGATTATGCCCAAGAAAGTGTTGCGTGCATATGAACGCCACGGCGCATGGATGTGGGTAAACAGACGGTCGACGGCTAGCGACAGAGCGTGCAACAGAGTCAGGAGAATACATAGTACATGTGGATTGCACAGGCCTGTGTTGTTCCTGTGGTTCTTGTGCAACCGAGCGGCTACGCACATGTCAAGAGACACAACGTCATCTCTTGAAACCGAGTCGGTACTCCCTCAGCTCAACCACCGCGAGTCCCTGAGAACTTTGTTACGTGGAAGGCTGGGGAGCTGGGGAATTGTCGAATGAGCCGGCCGCAGAGGTTCCTGGTCGGCGATCCAAATGGATGATCTCCGCTTCCGTTCGCCAATCGAAAGCTTGGACACGAACCTGGTTTGGCGGTCCACTATCATCATCCTGCACCCTTCCGCTGCTGTGGAGAGCTGAACAGCGGCTATCCGTCCGGTCTGTCCCCAAGCTGCCCTGGCATCTGGCGTGGCGGCGTGGGAGAGGCCTGGTGTGAGGCAGCATCGGACCATTTCCTGGTGTTCGTGTTTCTTTCTGATATCCCAACTTGTGCCCGATCTACAACAACCCATGTAGACAGAAGCGGCAGGATTTCTTCCGGCTCGTCAATTCTGCTTTCTCGGGAACGTGTCATAGATATGCCTCACTCTTCTCCAAACGATGAAATCAAGAGCACCATTGGTCTGTAGCACTTGACCGAGGCATCTGACAAATTTGCTTCCGTGCCGCTGCCAGCTAGGAGGACCCCTAACAGGCAGGTACCCGCGCGATGACCCGTCGTGTTTTTGTGTCTGTACCTTCGTATTGCCCGACGATTAATGTGCGCGAATGAACAATTTGTGCGATGGCTCGGTAGCTTTCGGAAGACATGACTCTGCTAGGGCAGTTGAATGAGTCGTCGTGAACTTCTCTGAGGCTGCTGGTAGGAGGCAAAACTACCGAGATGAGAACGTGCCCTGGCGTTGACTCAGTTCAGATGGCTGGAAGGAGCATAGCCGCATCTCAACTTGCCAGATTGAGTAGCCGTAGATATCAGCACTAGAATGTCGTCAAGTGTTAGCGTGTTGCCGCATGGGACGGAGATTTTTGAGCGGTTACTATGGGCATGACAACGCGAGCGAGGCGCACATTATTGCGGCATGTCACATGTGTGCTGGGACGAGTGCAAGAATAACCAGCGTCTCCCCCACGTGGTGCACGCTGTTGGAGGCATCGAGGAGAAGTCGGCTCAACGGCACATTATGATGTCACTATGTTGCTTGGTATTGAGACTAGCAACATTCTCGACGCTGCCACAGACTCCTCTCAATACAAAGTCAAGAAGTACGTTTTGAAATACCGAAAATTGTACATTAGGATATAACGATCGTTCAAACCAACATATCAGTCATAAGTACCCGCAGTTTGGTACCAAAGTATCCTTCTCCAAAACATGAACGAATTCTCCGCTTGCAGAAAACGAACAACAATGTGCTTTCCGTAGCAGCATTGCAAAATTGCGCGCTTACATCAAGTAAACAGCAGCAGCGCCAAAGAGAGCACCCATACCGACAGCACCAGTCTTCATGGGCTGAGAAGCACCAGCAGTGCTTGAAGCCGCCGGGTTCTGGGTGTTGGTTGGGTTAGCAGCCTCAGTGGCTTCTGGGGCAATAGTGGTAGTAGGTGTAGGCTGGCCGGAAGTGTAAGGCACCTCAGAGACTGAGGAAGCACCCTCGAAAACTGGTTCACCCTCCGGAGCTTCGGGATCAGCGATGGTCTGGTTGGTGGGGTTGAGGACCTCGTCGATTACGTGAACGACACCGTTAGCGATGAGGATGTCTGAGATGACGACCTTGGCATTGTTTACGAAGACACTGCCATTGTTGATAGTGACGGTGAGACTTTCGCCGTTGGCTGTCTCGAGAGTGGTACCGTTCTCGAGGCCGGATGAGTAGCCAATGGTACCGTTGATGACGTGGTAGGTCAAGATGTCGGTGACTTGCTGCTCAGTGAGGTTCTGGAGAGCAGATCCGATGTTTTGGATGGCCTCGTTGGTTGGTGCAAACACGGTGATGTTGGGCGAATCGTTGACAGCTTCAGCAAGACCTGTCGCGTTCAGGGCACCACGCAGAGAAGTGAGGTTGGCAGCGGACAATGTGTCGAGAACATTCTCGGGAAGGACGAGGAGTCGGTCAATGACGTGAATTACACCGCCCGTGAAGTTGACATTCTATTCATTCATCAGTCATGATAGTATTATCAGCGCCATGTGTTACTTACAGCAGTTGATACAGAAGAGTTCGAGAGCAGGCCACTGAAGAAGGTGACATTATTATCGCGCTTGATAGCCTCGACGACTTGACCTCCGGTCACATTGGTGAAGAGAGGGTTGGTCAACAAAGTTGGCACAAAGGAGCTGGTGTTGGTAATGTCATCAGCGCGGTATGTGCCATTGAGCACGTGGTATTGTAGAATAGCGGTAAGCAATCCTGTATTCTGAGCCAGGCCAGCGAGAGTCGCGTTGTCGATCTCGCCAAAGGCCTCGTTTGATGGAGCGAGAATGGTAATATTGGTGGCTCCTCCCAGGGTTTCGAGAAGACCTGGATTGAGGCCCAACACGCCTTGCAGCTGAGACAACTCGCTGGTGGAGTTGAGAGCCTGCGCAAGGCTAGGAGTAGACTCCTGTGCCAAAGCAAAGCCAGCGAGGGCGAAGACAGAGAGGTGCTTGAGAGACATGTTGATTCTGTCTGGGACCAATTGCACTCGAGTGCACTCAAGTGTGTTGATTTTGGTCAAAGAGAGTCGAAGCTGAGGTGGGCGAGTCACTCCAGTTGATCTTCCGAAAGAGGGGAATCAAGGTATAAGTACTGCCTTCTATGACCTGTTTCCAAGGTCTTGAGAAGCATAGTACTAATGTGATCCTACAAGGGTCGGAGCCACTCTCCTGCTCTTCCCAGCGCCAGATCCGACGCCACCAGCCCGCCGACTAAGCCTCTGCCATTGACCAATGGTGAATACAGGTGTTGCACGGACAGGCTGAATGCAATTGATGCCATCGCGGATTGTCCAGTGGGATCGTGATACCTATGTGCCAAGGGGGACCTAGAGACCAATTAAGTGGAACGATGACACGACTGAAACTTGGAGATGCGAGCATCGTGGCGTGCTCCAAGCGGCTAGCATTTCCGCCCTTGTTGTGTGGCACGGCAAAAGTGGTTTGAGGCGATGGATCTGACGTATGGTACATTCTTCTCTCTTCTGCTGTGTTGACCATTGAACCGTCACTCATGCTCTTTGTTCTTCAGATGTGATCCGGCATATTTCTGAGGGACTTGTCTAGATGGTATGTTGGACCCTTTGTCTAATGCACCCTAAATGGCCGGGAGTGGTTGGTTTCCATGAAGAAGTGAGGTTCCAAAGCAGCACATCCAGAGCGCCGGTTGATCCGAGTTTGTTGTGGGGTAGAACGCCTATGAGCTTGGCACACGACACCATCACCTCAACTCGGCTGGCCTGGATCGTGCTGGGCGCATACACAGACTGTAGGCCTTGGGCAGACGATGCCCGAATCGAGGGTTTCTGTAGCTGATCGTGGTAGTGAGAAGTGCCACCTGGGGACTGATTGCGTGGCCGCCCAGGGATACAGGTTCTCTTCACCTTGGAGCGACTGAACCGGTAATAACGATCACTGAAACGGTAACTACTAAGCCTGAACAGGTAATGAGCTCATCGAGCGTGATTCAGTTTGCACGAGCACGCGATCTTCATGCCTGTTTCTGCACTCCACGAAGGTTTGAACATGAAAGCTAGCAAGAATGATCACTGCAGCCCCTCTGGACTTCTTCTCAGAAGAACCTCCATGTTATTTATCCTTCAAGCACGAGCATCATACTAATGCTAGAGAAGCGCTATTGGTTGAACCTTACAACTGTATCTAATTGTACCGCCTGACGTTGGTAGTACAAAGCGTCATTAGGAATGGGAGGCTGAGGCACCTTGCGAATTCCCCAAAAGTATTTAGAAATTTAAGCAGCAGGGTTTCACTCCTCTGACCTGCTTGGATAACACTTTCTCGCAAACTGCTCATGTTCAACCAGTATGCTTTTAGACTCTTTGGTTTGAGTATCGAAACTCCTTTCCGACCTTGTGGATGAATTGCCGTCGCGTGGTAGTTGATCTGGTGGGTTCAACCCGCACAGCTTCGAGCCTCTGAAGGCGGTCGTGGCTCGAGGCTCTGACCGGATTTACAAAAGCAGCTCGTCAACATTTGCATCGGTTCCTGAGTCTCCTCCGACCGCCCAGAGAAGAACCCTTGTCCATTTGATCTTGGCATCGGAGGGCGCATTGGCAGCCTCGTCTACTTTGTGAATTGGGTTTGAACAGTAATAATTGTTCAATTCGATGGCTTGAATTCCTTTCACTGGCTATTGATAAATGTCTCATCACATGGCCTCTTTGATCTTTGCAACATGTTATGCCATGTCTGCACTGAGTTTTGGCCGCGGTCAAGCACCCGAGTTTGGGACTCCTAGATGAATCCTCCCAGAGCTGCATCGGAGCCTCTTGCTATACATGCAGGGACAAGATGGACATCGTAGGCTTTGGGGGCAGGGGAGGCGCCCAGGGGTATTGTGGATGGCCGGCCAGGCGGAGGTGAAGTGAAGGTGAAGATGAAGGTGAGGCCCAGGCACGTGCCAGGGTGAGGGGTGAGCCGGAGAGGAAGGAACGCGGCTGCCCTGCAGGGATGTGGGTGGGGCCAGGGCTAGTTGACGCCAAGGATCCGCACCGTTTGCGCCTTCCCCGCGACCTCGCGACTGCCATCAACAAAAGCACAAGGCCGGCCGCTCCTCACTTGCGCCTCACCTCTTCGCACCCTCCCTCCACCCTCCACCCTCTTTGCCACAATCCACGCTCTTCTCCGCCTCTACAGCCTGCACCTTTGCCTGCGCAGCACTCGCGCCCCTCGTGCAAGTCGGTCTGCGACTTTGCCTGTCGGACAGTTAGTGACAGAGACATTTTGTTCAGTCTGTCACCGCAAAAGAAGCCCGCTGACCCCCAAACTCTCTTCAATCGCTAGCTACCAGCAGCCAGCAAGCCAGGTGAAGCTCAACCATGGCGCGCCGCGGCTCCGCGCAATACGGCGAGGCCCACGGCTCGCCGCAGACCGAGCAGGGCCGCACTTCTTTCTCTGCCAGCGCAAATGCCCAGGATCGATCGAGCCGCGCACGATACAGAAACGACTATCGCGAAGCAAGCCGCTCCCGATCTCCCTATCGCCGTCACCGCTCACCGTCGCCTTATCGTCACTCTCGATCATATCAGCGCAATGGCGATACCGATACAATATCCTACCCGCGCAATGGCGATACCGATACAGCATCCTACTCGCGCAATGGCACTACCGATTCATTAGCCTACTCGCGCAGTGACGCTAATGATTCCCGCTCTTACCGTTACGACGGCGGCCGCAGTTCACGATTCCACCAGCGCAATGGCGACAATGATTCACGCTTCCCCAGCAAACGCAAGGCTCCTTGGCCGCACGCCCACCATTCTGAGAGGCGTCGTAACGGCGGCGATGACTACAATAGTCGCACACATTATCGGAATTCGCATCGCGATAGCCGACGCGGCTCGCCCCCAGAAGACTACCCCTCAGGCCCATCTCAGCTAGGCTTTGTAAGGGAGCGCAGCGCAGCAGCAAACGGACACTCTGAGGCCCCGATGTCACTTGACGACCTTGAGCAGCCAGTTGCCGTTCCTGACTTCCGGGCTGGCCTCTCCTTGGTTCTCCCCACGCAACCCTCGGGTCAGGATAGTCGTCGTCGCGATAGTCGTCGTCGCGATCAAAATTCCACGTCATCGCTTCAAGCTGGCAACGCAACATCCGAGCTTGCAACTGCCCAAGCAATGAACGTCAGTGTCAGTCAAGACGAAGATACGTAAGTCACACGTCCACTCTTTCGCTCAACATCCCATCCCACTAACCCCGCTCCATAGTACCATGACCGATGACACTACCGAGTACAGTCTTGCTGTCGTTGAGGATAAAGTCCCCACTGAAGAATCCCGCGAGGAAAAACGCCGTCGCTGGGCTGCAAAGCGCGCCGCAGCTGAGCAGCAAAAGCAGAAAGAAAGTCTGCTCCAGCAAGCGATCCTCGCCCATGCTTCAGAAGTGACCACACCAGGTGTTGCATCTCCTGCACCTGACACTGAGCGTCTGGTCTCACCTTCCGCCTCATCCCAGACTGCCAATCGTGAGTCACGCCCGGCTTCTCCAGATGTTCTGGTCACCGAGGAGCATGGTCAAAGCACTGGAGGAGATGGTGAATCGGCCTACAATATCTCGGCAGCAAACTATGATCCCACTCAAGACATGCTAGCCGACCGTGACCGAGCAGCCAAGGAAAAGAAGGACGCAGAAGCTCTTGCGCACCGCGAGACAGATTCGAAGGCTGCGCCCGTCAAAAAGGAGAAGAAAGAGTTTGACATGTTTTCAGAAGGGGACGATGAAGACACAGGCGAAATCGAAACACCCGCAATACGCACACAGGGAGTTAAGCTCGACCAAAAATTGATGCGCAATTGGCACGACAAAAACGGCTATTACAGGATAATAAACGGCGAGTCGTTGGAAGATGACCGTTTTGTAGTCCAAAAGACTCTCGGTCGTGGTGCGTTCGCCGTTGTTGTAGAGGCACTCGAGAAGCCAGTTAATAGACTGGTCGCTCTCAAGATAGCCACGAAATCCCCCCCTGCTAGAGAGATGGCCCGCAACGAGATCCGTGTCTTGCTCAAGCTTAATGAGGCCGACAAAAACGGTGAACAGCATATAATACGCCAACTTGAATCTTTTGACTTCAAAGGTTCTGTGTGGATTGTTATGGAAAAGATGGAGATGAATCTGCGAGACTATATCGGCAAGCAACCAAAGGACCAGGGCATAAGTCTCCCATGTGTTCGTGGGTATGCGCGGCAAATGTTTGCTGCCCTCAACTTTCTCCAGCAGTGCATGATCGTTCACAGAGATATAAAGCCTGACAACGTCCTCCTTGACTCGAACACAAAGACACTCAAGCTTGCTGATTTCGGTCTGGCTATGAACGAGCTGGACCTCAAAGTCACCGAACCAGAACCGTTAATCGCTAGTCGATATTACCGTGCACCAGAGGCCATGTTTGGCGCTATCATTGGATATCCTTTCGATGTGTGGGCTGTGGCTTGCACCATCTACGAAATCTGGACCGGCAATTTCCTTTTCACCGGAGAAGGAAACAACCAGATGATTCAATCTTTCATGGACTGCCTTGGTTGGCCCACTGAGAAGACTCTGAGGAAATATCCGGAGCAATTCGTGCTGACACATTTCGAGTACGGTGGTCAGTTGCGGTTCAAAGCGGTCAGAGAGGGGAAGGATGATGCTGTGGAAGACGGCGTATGCTCACTCACGCCTACAATTTGGCAATTAATTCAGCTCACCATGAACAGAAACCATATCGTCTCCTTACGCGACCGAGGAAAATACCGCGGGACCTCAAGACGCGAGTCCACCACGCCGCTCAAAACAAGAAGCCGGAGGATATACCGACGAATAGCGAGTTGAATGACTTGACCGACATGTTGCTTGGGTGTCTCAACATGAATGTAGAGAAGCGGGCTACTGTAGGGCAAGCAATTCAGCACAGGTTTTTCACCAGCCCAGCAGCACCGAGGGCTCCAGGCTTTCTCCCGAATTTGCTCCCCGCTTCCGTCCAAGGGTAAGATTAGGATAGTGGCAATGGCGCTGTAGATATAGATTACCTTGTCTTGCGTGGTTTTACTGATTATTAACTGGCGAACTGGTTCTTCATTCAACGAAGCAGTTATTAACACAATAATTTCTAGGCGACAAAAGAAGAAAGCTGCTGCTGCCAAGGCCCTAGAGGCCCTAGAGGCCCAAGAGTAAGCCTTTTCCGTTCGGCCCCGTCCTCCTCTGGACACCTCTCTTCACGTTGCCTGGAGGGCCTAGCCAGCCCTCCAGGCGGTTCTTCGATACCTTTTTTTTTGTAAAAATACTTGACGATGTTGACGCCGGGATGGCGTGAGAGGGAAATCTGCGGGCTATAGAAACATCAAATGAAGGGGTTTACCTTCACACTCTTTTTTGGTTGCTTTGAGTGCTGTGATGTCGTGGTGTGGTGTGATGTGCTTTGAGATGGAGAAGAGTGAATGTCGAGGTTGTAATGATGGTCCGTGAGCTTCGTCGGTGGAGGGGGTCTGCTGTGGTGATGGATTGAAGGGGTTCACGCTCTTTTTTGTTGCTTTGAGTGCTCAGATGTCGTGGTGTGGTGTGGTGTGCTTTGAGATGGAGAAGAGTGAATGCCGAGGTTGGAATACGGGTCCGTGAGCTTCGTCGATGGAGGTGGTTTGCTGTGGTGATGTATTGGGGGCGTTAACGCTTGTTGATTTGCTGAGAGGTATGTGGAGAGAATGTGGGTGGCTGTGGGGGGTGGGAGGTGGTCTGGGGTGTTTACATGGGGGTGTGTTCTCCGGTGGCTGTTTGCGCTTACTTCTTTGGTGTGTTATGGATAGGGAGTGTTTGGGTGTCTGAGGAGATGTGGTGGTGGAATGGGGAGGTTGTATCAAAGGTTATCTACTTGAAGGTGGTCATGTGTAGTCATTTACTGTATCAGTGAAGCAAAAGTAATTCTAGGGGGCTGTGGGCAGAGTCGAGTCCAGCTCAGTCTCACTCCTACTCTCCACTGCCTCTCCTTTCGCTTCATGTTCTTGCCGGGGTAACTCTGCGCCAGAAAGGAGCCTCTCATGCTGATGATGACAGCTGCTACATGTCAGCCAGGATAGAGAATCATGAGACCCAATCTTACGATAGCTATGTGATGTAGCCAATAATGACAGCAAGGTGCCTCAATTGACGGTGGAAAGAGGTGTCTTGGTGAATAGGTGGGAGACGGTGTTTCAGTCGATGAGTGGGAGCAGTTGTCGCGGTCAACTATAGTAGCGGAGATGACCAGTAGCGGTGAGGAGAGGGAGGGCTAGCCTGAATTTGAGTGAAGTTGGGTGGCAGAGAGGGGCGGAGGGGAGGCGCAAAGCTGGCCCAAATTTGAGTGAGATTAGATTAACTGAGGATTTATCTCCTACTCGCATCTGGTGCACGCTACTGATATAGGGAGTGGCAAAGAGATGTGCTCGCTGAAAAAGGGAAAAACAAGAGTAGAATTCTCCAAGGCTCGCTCACGTCTAACTGAAAAGTGAACTCTAGGCTCCCTCACCTCCACTTGAACCTTAGAATCCAGACATCATGGCAAAGCCCGAAGCAAGGGACGATGTGGTAGCCCTCGATGTTGGTCTGATCGACTCGACACCGCATCCATAGATCTCGACGATTTTGGAGAATGTGGTCGGAAAATGACGCGGATGAGGGCGGTTCTTGACGGAGCAACTTTTCAAGATTCGATGTGAAATCAGGCTTTCAGGTTCAACAATAGCCACTATCTACAAGAGCGGAAACTGTCAGTGTGTAATTAGGCCTTGACTTTAAAAGGTCTAGGGGGCTTTGTTATAAAAGCGAACGGCTATTCACTGTCTATTTATCACTGGGTACTGGGGCCTGACTTTCTATTATAGCGTTGTGTGCAAAGATTGACTCAATGCGATGGAACTGTTGGACTCAGAAAAGTGTGAAGTCAGATGAACTATGTAAAAGGTCCTATCTACTCTTAATATAGACAGGACGAACAGACTGCTTGCTCCCCATATAGCAAGCACAAATAACTGGAACAGTCTTACTTGTGCAAACTGGTTGCCCGGGGGATGGAAGGTGCTGGAAAATAACAGTAACATCCATGAGCATGCGGACGTAATGGTGGTGACTGTAATTTCAATATACCAAGGTGCACTTCATACATATCCAGCTAATGTAAATATTTGTACGCCCACTTCGCAGGACTTGTCTAGCTAGCTACCTAGCTACCTAGCTACCTAGGTGTCTAGATATCGATTTCCCCGCGCAGGAAAGCTTTCACCTTTGGCCCCCAGACGACTTGTCGTTTGTACACCGTCATGCGAGGCACGCTGCCCGTCGCCATACCGTCTATAGCTTCCGCAAGCATTTCCCCACTGCCTTCGTCCCGGAGCTCCTGGATCGGATACTGATACGTCTGATCCTTGTCAGTTTCTCCCTTGCAATCCCTGCTTCATAAGCAGAGTGTAGACTGCAGACGTACCTTGAACGCAAACACAATCGCCCCACTCCCCGGCAACCGATGCAACGTCTGCCTCTCACACCTCAACACCGTCTTCCTCAAATCCACTTCTTCCTCCTCCTTCTTCTTCTCCCCCTCCTCCTCAACCCCATGATTCCCACTCAAGCAAAACAACTCCCCATTCGTACTCACCGTCCAATTAAACCGCCTTACGATCCTCCCCACTGGCAGCGCCGCAAAAAACCGATCCATGCTCTTCTCCAACTTCTCCTTGTAGTGCGGCACCGGCGTGTGGATCTCGGCCAGCAGAGCCCCGAGCTTCGAGCGCGTGTTGAACCCGCTCGGGAAGCAGTTTATGAAGGCTTCGAGGCGGTATTTGCCGTGCGAGCCCGGCGTGGAAGACGGCAGCAGGATGAAGAACTCGTCGTCGATGTTGGCGCCCAGGATTTCGAGGGCTTGGGGGGCGGAGGCTGGTTGGAGTGGGAGGAGGGCGCCGGTTACGGTGTTGAGGAGGGTGTTGGGGGTGCTGAGCTGGAAGAGCGAGGGGAAGCGCGTGGGCAGGTAGGTGGATGTGAGCCAGGTGTAGAGTTCGAGGACTGCGGGGGCGGCGGCGGGGTTGCAGGCTAGGACTTCGTGGTGTTGGGTTTTGAGGAGCGAGGTCCGGATTTGGAGGCGCGTGGCGTAGCTGTTGTCCATTGCGATGAGGTCGGAGAGGGTGATGTTCTCGATTGCTGGGTCGAGATGTGTTAGTAACTACTTAGGGAAAATTGAATTGGACATGATGTTGGCGTCTTACCCATTGTCATGTGGAATTTCGGCTTGAAGGGGCGGACCTTGAGCGGCTCCTCGTTGTCCAGATCGAAGTCGTGGAGGGGTTGGATGTTGTAGTAGTCATCTTCAGAGTACACTGGTTCCTTGCTCTTGGAGTCCGATAGACTTGCTTGTGGCGAGGCCTGGTTTCTCGGTCAGTGTACAATTCTCAATTGAAGTATACCTGTTAGATATTGGACATGACACAGACCTTTGAAGCTCTCCACCTCACACTTCGATTGATGACATACAGAGCCAGTCCGAGAAGTAATACGCCCCATGACAGAGGGGTCTTGATGAGGTCAAGCTGGTCCATGTTGTCCTGCCTTTGTCCCTCCGATGGTGATCTATGGGCCTTTGCCGTTGGTGGCGGCTCAAGCTTTATAAGTCACAGCACTTGGGTATGAGTATTGATTGATTGACACTTGACAAGGCGTCGGATAATCGTCTGGCGTCCTAGGAGATAGAGAAGCAAGCCAATAGACGCCCTTGACGCCTTGCCTCATGTGGTACGCTGCCGGGTGGGATCGAGTTACTGTTTAGAGGATAACCCCGCTTTCGGGCGGGTTACATGAGTGGACCACAATTCAACCATTTTAGTATTGTTCGCACTATTTGATCGAGAATCTATCATAATCCATAAGTCGAAGGTCTTTCGTGACAATTGGTACCGAGATCTATCCGATGGATTGCGGAATTTGATACTTGGTCGCTGCATTGAGTATTTGGCAACTTTGAACCTACATGTTCACTGGCGAACGAAGAGGGCTACACGACATACCAAGGTTGTCATGCCCGTTCCTCGGCGCTGAATTGTTTCTGAACAGTTTATCATCAATGGGAATGATCGTCCTAGTCTAGGCCATGAGATGGAAATAGTCAATGATACGGAGGTATGATCAGAATTACAATCGATCCTCTGCGTGTCTTCATTCCAATTATCAAAACATTTTCGACTTCCTGCGATTATTACGAGCTTTTGATCAGTCCAATGTCGTCAAAAAAGATTCCTCTTGAAATCATCCCATGCTCTCCTCGACCCACATCTTCGCAAAATATCCGATTGCGCCTGCGAGATATGCGCCTTGATAGCCCTTCCATGTGCACATCATGTCGAAGCCTCCTTGGCCTCTGGGCTTCCCACGGGCACCAACTTGCCCACAACCAGATACTTCTCCTCGAATCGTTCCTCCCACCCCCTCATAGCCTCCTTCTGCTCACCATTTAGATCCTCCAAGGTGTCCAACGGGCCATCCAAGTCCTTGGTCAGCATGTCCTCGTCAAAGCTACCGCATGCTAGACCCCTGCTGGCATCTCTGCCGGCGAAGTTGGCATACGGACCTCCCGGACCGTAGAAATTGCGGCCGGAGGTGACGTCGAACACGCGGCCGCGGACAGCAAGGTAGACGGGCATGCCGTTGAGGCCATTGTAGGGGAAGAGCGAGGGCGGGGTGAAGGTGCGGAAGACGGTTGGGGGCGGGGCGCGCGGAAGCGTCTGTGGGGTTGCGGGCTTGAGGCGCAGGTAGACTAGGAAGGCGAAGAGGGAGAGAAGCACGAGGTTGATGGGCGTGACTGGCGAGGCTCTGTGGGGGGTGTTATTCGAGGGCGTGGCATTGGACGGACGAGTAAGAGGTGTTGCTTACGCATAGGCGGCGGGCGGCGGGGTTGACGCTGCATACAATTAGTTTGGGTGGCTTCAATAATTCGTGGAGTGCTTACCGTCTGCCATGTTGAAGAGGAAGAGCAGATTGGGTATCAAGCAGAGAAAGGAATGCGCGAGTCGAGAGTGGTGGTGAAGAGAGCCGGATCTCTGGCGGGCGGGTCATTTTCTAAGCTCCAGGCACCTCGGGCTATGATGCAACCCCGACGCTGACGGGCAGCCCACTCCACTCGAGAGCATAGTCCCCGATGCAGAAGGGCGTCAATTCCGATGGGGATGGGAACATAAATATAGATCTCACTTTAAACAACTCACAAGCACTATGCAGCCCGCCCTGCTCTGGGGTTGCGCTTGAGAAGAGCTGCGCGGCAGAGGGGTGCACAGCGTGCCTCACCACCATCGTCTCACGAGACCACAGCCATCTCTGAGAGAACTCCCAGCTTCATCTCAGAGCCGCCCTCCGCCAATAGCTAACTTTGCATTCACTACCCGCCCGTTCTCACAGCTCCCAGAGAACAGCCCCTCCCCACCACCCTCCACTGGCCCTCGACCGGCTTGCCCTGAAACAACTCCATCCGCCAGCATCTGCCTGAAACACTGTGTGGCGCTTCATTTCCGCTGCCCCAACGCGCCCTCATTCGTCCACTGCGCGACCACCTCAGGCCGCACGAAACAACCAGCTGCACAGCGCCTGTCAAACCATCACCATCCAGCCAGACTCTGGACGTCCAAAGTTGTTCCTGAGGCCTCGGTTGCCACTTGCGTTGCGGTGCGAGGCGCAGCCCGTTTGCTTTCGTGTACCTGCGCTCTTGTCCACCACCGCTGACCTGCTACATCGCCTCAAGCTCGTCGCCCTCCCTTCATTTCCCGAGTGCTAATCATTTTGCTCTGCGGCTTGTGCTTTTCGACATCTTGACAGGTCTCTCCTGTTCACAAACATTGCTATCGACAGCACCAGTCGCCTCTCTTTGCTTCCTAGTATTGTCTAATCGGTATGTATCTCGCGTTTCTTACATGACTCTACCGTATCCCCAATGTCAATGTCAAGTCATCCACGGCCCACCACAACATTCCCTGTCATGTTTCTTGTCCTTTGCAAGCTTTCGTCGCATTCACCAACGGCACTTGCAAGACTGAGACAGACGTCTCCTGTTTTCCCATCACAGAACTACCACGGACCCAGACGTATTCAGCCTGTCCATTCCCGATCTTGGCATCCAACTCTCAGTCCATCTTGACATCTGTCGCCAACACCTCTGGACGCTAGTGTGCAGACTGGAGCATGAAATACCTTCTTGATTCGTCTATCCAAAGACTCGAGGTTTTGCAAATAAGGAAACGCCACATTCCCATGGAATCGTGTGTCGCGGGACTTCCAGGCAATATTCTCTTCCATGCAGCCGTACCAAACTCTCTTCAACCAAACTTTCGGCACGCGTGAACTACTGACACCACTGAAGGACTTTTGCTAACGATTGTTTCATGCAGGTGCTCCAATAATGTGGAAACGACTTCAGGGTCACGTTCGGGAAAAGGAGAAGGCCTCGCAAATAGGCAATCCTGTACTTCTTGAAACAACCTACGACGAGGATCAACTCAGGCGAAATCCAAATGTGGCCGACGTTCAAAATGCCAACTACCGACCCAATGCACCTGACGCGCAACCTGATACTCATCAGTAAGATTCTCCAAATCCTCATTTTACAATTGTTGACCATCTCTAGAACACAAACTTCACTGGCGCCCCCGGATCACAGAGCGTCAGAAGTACCGTCCGCTTCTTCCGTTTACTCCCGACCATCACATGATCTAACTTACTACGAGAACCCCACGGCCGCTTCTTACTCCGGTTACGAGGACATTTCGCCGCCCAGCTCTCCAGAACTCGAACACGACTCTCCCTTGGACTCAGCCCAACCTCGACGCTATCGCTCCATGCGCGACGTATCGCCAATGGATGAGCATCGTAGGAAACACGAAGGATCTAACATTCCCGTCCTACGTAGAGCACCTCCTGGTCTTCAGTCCGGCGACCTGCACTCAGGCCCCAAGCAGAAGTTCTGGGGTGGAAAAGTCCCACCCAACAGCAAAGTCAAGTGGGATGAGTACTCCGGCGAGCCGACTTCAAGCAACGCAGGCAAAGCGGCTTCGGTAACCCCCGGCTCTTATGGCCAACGTTCAGCATCCGATGGCCGGCCAATGGGCTATCAAGTTTCTGTTACAGGACCGGAGAAGAAGAGTGTGAGCTTTTCAGACCGCGTGGGACGTATTGGCGCTCGCTCCCCGCCTGCACCTGTCGAAACACGACCGCGCGAGCCGTGGAGTCGCGCAACTGGCCGTTCTCAAATCGCACCACCGCTGAAAGACGACCACTCAAGCAAACCTTTGCAATTTCCTCGAAAACAATTATCGCCTACAGCGGAATATGTAGGTCGGGATGGGTCGTCTGCGCTTGAGGCTGATACCGCGCCAGCCGAAGCTGAAACGCGCGACGTTGATATGCATAACGATCTCATCAAACCCATCGTCCCGCTCAAAGTAGGCAGGAACTCACCTACTCGCAGTGGACTCACCTCTCCCACTTCGCCGACAAACCCGGGTCTCGGAATCAACACCTACTCTTACCCCAGCCCTATAACGCCTACAAGTCAGAGTCAGAGTCAACCGACTGAAGCGAAATTGCATCGCAAGCAGCGGAGTGCCACACCGCCGTATAATGCAACAGAGAGTAAAGCGCTCAACGAGACACCCGAGAAGGACAAGCAAGCACCAACGAGTCGATTCTCTTGGACTACATATAACAGCACAACGACATACCAACACTCACCTCCTCCCTCACCACCTCCGCTACCATCAACAATAACAACACCAAACTCAAAACTAGCATCTGTGACGGACCCAACATCATCCGCATTCTCGTCACATAGCCGGCGGCGTCCAGTCCCTGTCCCCGACCGCCTCCCCAACCGTAAACCCGTGCCTAGCACCGTCGAATCAACCGGCACAGCCGACATTCAGCACACCATGCGCTCCAGCATGCCATCCCCGCCCTCGCCCAGCGCAGCCAGCACCTTCAGCACCGCCACAACCGGGACCTTCAAAGCACTGCCCGCGCCACCCACGACGCTCACGGCAAGCGACCACGTCTCTTTGCTGGAATCGCAGATGGAAGACCTGCGCATCCGCCGCTCAAACGTGTACCGCCTGCTCAACGATCTCAACAACGCCGCGCCGCCGAACCCGCTAATTACGGATTTCAAGCGCGCGAGGATGGTTGAGCAGCGGAAGCGCGCGTTTGAGGATGAATTGAGCGAGATTAAGAGGGAGGAACATGATGTCGGCTTGCTGCTTCATCGGGCGTTTAAGAAGAGGGAAAGGGATGATCCGAATATCGGGTCGGCGTTGTGGGTGCGCAGGGTTACGAGCTGAGTTTGAGGGTGTTTTTCTCTTCTCTCGAATTCAGCGCACATTATTCGACCCTGGAAGGGTTTTTTGTCTGCGTTGTTAGATACCAAGTTTGTCTTCTCTTCTCCTTGCTTTACTTTTTCTTTTAGCTTTCCCCTTCCCTCCTACTTACTATTTGGTGTGGGCATGGGCATTTGACTAGCTAGCTGGCGGGTCCCCAGCGATGAGATTTTATTTGTTTAGCAAGTTCCATAGCATGTTAGCGATATGCATGAGCAATTCTTTTGAAGACAGCTTTCAAATGGTATTCCCATTTTGATATACACGTGTGACCTAACTAGGTAACCCAGACGAATCAAGATTGCCCGCTTCAAGGGCTTCAAGGGTAACGAGATCGTGACAGCAAGCGGGTGAGTAAGTGACTGACTGACTGAGTGAGTGAGTGCCTTGGTGCATACACCTACTCCGCAACCTAGCCCGATCTGCACATCACATCGAGGCAACGCCGAGTGAGCGATCCGCGATTCGCGATGAGAAGCAGGCAAGATATCACACACATTAAGACGATCTCTATAACGCCTAGATTAAGACGTTCTCTATAAGGCTCAGAGACAGCGTCATGCCATAAGCGGGACCCCGGATCGAGGCACAGCCGTATGGCCGATGGACTGCGAGGCAGTGTGGCGCTGTGGGGGTTGTTGAAGTGGGGGGTTTGCTATTGCTGTGGTATAGCTGCTTGATTGTCGTGCTTGTTGTGCGTGTGTGGTGTTGGGTTAGGGGTGTGCTGTTAGGGGCGTTATAGCTGCTTGTGCTGCTTGTATGGTGTTGTGTTGCGGGTGTGATATTATGGGTGTGATATTATGGGTGTTATATCACGTGTATCCTCCTAGCATATCAAGACCACCCACCCACGCATTTAAGGTCAAGAAATATGTGTATGCGGTGGAGTATCATCGCGCGCCATGCTATGCCCGCATGCTGAGACTGGAGACTTGCGATGGTGTTCGGGACGGGTTGGATCCGTGGGGGACAAGGTGGGCGATGATGCTGATATCGTCAACTACTATTATTGGTGATGCGCGCTTGCCTTGCCTTACGCTCCACTTACTTCACTACAAAAGCATGTCTTCTACAACGGATGCAGTGTTCGAGAAGAGCGATAAGAAATGACGAAGGAATATAGTCACAAAATCTCAAGCATCGCTTGACTCGGAACGTTCTAGATATGCCTGCTCGAATACCATAGCTCATTGTGTGCCTGGCGGCGTCGGCGTGGCCATGGCCTTTAAAGCAACATCATACTGTTTTATACTGTACACCATCGCCACGAATCCAGTGATAGTCGCTGTCCAGAGGTTAGCTCAAAGTGTTCAAAACGTCATGAGAAAACAACAACTCACTCAGAAACCCAAACAACGCCGTCAAGAACAACCCCAAGATAGCCACCGTGAGAGCGTTCCTCTCGGACGTGTGCCTCTCGAACCATGCAACGACGCGATTTGCTGGCGGTGGGTTGTTAACAATGTCTAGTAGTGCTACGACCCGATTTGCGAAGTATTTGTACTCGAAATTATCTGGAAATTTTCGAATATGACCCTCTCGATACTTGGCGTCAGGATCAAAGTCATCGGTCCCTATAAACCTATCAAGCGACTTTACTGAGTGTTTGTCGTTTGGGAAGAGAAGGAATTGTATAGAATCGATGACTTCCAAGAGCAACTGCGGAGGCAAAGTTCCCCTATTTCTTTGTCAGCCAAGCCAGACTCGACAGGTATTCTGCATACTTTTTCAGGCTTTCCTCAAAGGACAAGTCGATCGGATCTTGCGCAGTGCGCCTGAGATGTGCTTTCAGGAAGCTCACCTGGCCGAATACCTTCAAGGTACGACCGCTTTTGTCGAATACAAGATGCTCGGCCAGAATGTTAGTTGGCTGTAGTTTCACTTTGTATCGACTTTTCAATTTCCATGCCTTTAGCCTGCGCTGCTGAGATATGGCTTGATGGGCCCGCTCACGCGTCTTTGACGACAATGTTGGGGTCGGAAATACAGCCTGAACATATGCGCAGAAAGATTGGTTGTCGTCCCACGAGCCAGGCACAAAATCGCGCACCTTGTAGCCTTCTGGATAATCCTCTTTCGAGTCACAATCCATCATCAGCGCTACGGTCAACATCGCGCGGATTGCCGAATCCTTCTCTTTACTCGATGAAGTTGTTGCAAACTTCCCTTTGAGCGTTGTTTTGGTCTGTGTGGGCGTGCTCACAAGCTCATCAAATCGAGAACGCATCTCAGCATGGTCAGACTGGACAGGCATGGCCACGGCCGTGCCGAAACTACCCGTCGTCACATTTTCTAAAACGGTCTGATAGTATTGAAGGTATCTCGTTTGTGTGTCTGGTTTCTGTGCGGCCTTGCTATCCAAGAATTTTGCCAGGATATGTTCCGATTCTGGTGGTGTGGTAGGTTGCATGATTTCGCGCGTTGGACCCTTTGATTTGTTGCCATCAGACCTGCTTCTTATATTTCAAATTCATTGCTGTCTGCCTGTTTCAAGCATAAGAGTGTGTCCTCGCGCTCAAGGCTGAATGGTTCTTTGCTGTTTGCCTTGTTTTATATTTGCCTTCTTTCAGCTGGAGGACCTCGAGCACCGCCACACTCCGTCACTCGGGGTGACGAACAAATCACAGCCATACGCCACTGACGGAAATCCTGATTGAGCCTGATTTCCACAGGAAGTTGCATATGATGTAGTGCTGCATAGCCCGCTCTTGGTGTGCATCTCTATTCGTGGCTTAGATTAGTCGCCACGTCCAAGGCGGCCTCAAAGTCTCTCCACACCAGCGCGCTGCACACTCTACCACCGCACAGGGATCACTACATAATCCTCAGTCGCGTGTGATAACTCTCATTCTATTCATTACTTTCGAGATCGAAGCGTAGGAGGTTGAGAATATTGTTGGAGTTTGAGAATATTGTTGGAGTTGTAGTACCTTCATGATGACCACCACCGATCCTAATTTGCCCGGGCTGGCGACCCAAACACCCCCCTCAATTACTCAAATTATTCAGATGGCACAGTATGCTTCTCCTATCATTTATCACTATGGCTCAGCTAATGTCCCAGAACTTCCACTGCGCATCTTTCTAGTTCATGTGCTAGTGGACAAAATACACCGAACGTTATAACGATACCCCCAGCCCAGTTCCAAGCACATATTTCGAGTCCTAGGCTCACCGGCAACTCCTCGCCGCCTTTGCACACACAGACAGCGGGAACACCAAGCACAGTCCCGAACATACCTCCTCCCCAACCACCCGATGAGTTTCGAGATCCCGTACTTCTCAAATGTACCACACGTCCCGGTACCAATCATTACCCATATGCTCGCTTGAGTCTTGAACATGAGGAGAGAGCTCCGCAACTCAAAGGCATACTGCTTGATGCCGTCATACAGTCAAAGGCTTACTTGCGGGTCGGATTGAGGAAGCTGTTTCTTCGCGATTGCCGTGGCCAAATCTCGTTCCGCGAAGCCATGTGTGGTACGTCGCCAGCAACAGCAAGCCCGTCGATTATCATCACTTCTCCAGAGAAGATTTGTTCCATGCTGAAGACCGAATTTTCGACCGAAGGAACCCGATATCAGTACGCATCAGGCAGGACACCAGGCCCTGCTTTCGATCTGTACTTCTGCCCTTCCAATTTTGTCTACCATCGTAGGTGGAGTACTGTCCAAACAACTGTAGAACCGGTCGGTTCCGAGGAAGCAGAAGAGCCTGATACCGTCGTGGGAACATTGACGATGTGTGGCGCTCGCATTGATGCCACGGAGGATGGTGGTCGAAATGCAACATCTTCTGGCACGGTATCTTGCGTGCTCCATATCAAAGGCGCTCCTCACCTGTTGGCTCCCGCTCATCCTTTCTGCGGTCTCGACCTCGAAGAAGACTCTCTCGAAGAACTACTTTTTGCAGATGATGGTGCAGACAACGAGATTTTCTACGCAGAAGAAGATGATAATTCCATGCTCAATAACATGGAGTATAACGGCAAGAATACTTCGGTGCCAAGCGAGCCTGGTGTAGATACGGAGGCTGGCGACTGTTCTCCTGAGTTTGAGGTTGATAATAGCCGAATGATCATTCCAGGCGTTTCTGACCTTGGGTCTGACGATCGAGATTGTGACTGGGCTGTCAGACCCATCACCGAAGCCAGTGAACGACTTCCCAACGCCTATTTACCTAACCCGACCACGTTTGCATTGCGCCATATCACCGAAATAGCAAATGGATTTTCGAGAGAAGAACACGCAGATAACCGCGTTCATATCCTCACATCGACGGGTGTAAAAGAAGGGACTCTTCTTCCTGGACGAGCCATGATCTGTGGACTCAGTGGCCGCGGCTTCTGCGATGCTCTTGTGGTTAGCATGGAAGAGAACGCAGGTAAAATATGGTTCCATACCTTCCCGAAACACGAGCTAATGCAATTTACAGACATCGTGGATGGCGATTCGGGAGCGTTGGTCGTCGATGCAACCTCTGCTCATGCTTATGGGCATCTTGTGGCTACCAGCCCAGACGGAGATGCTTACGTTGTACCGCTGCGTGACACGATAGGCCAGATCAAAAGCTTTTTTGCGACCACCGATGTGAGGCTACCAGATCCGCTGTGGTCTTTGACAGGGACCGCCCTGCTATATCTTGAGAACAAACAAGTTCACTTGGCACAAAGATCCATCGTTGCGCTCGGGAATTTGGTCTCTCAAGTTTGCGACGCTCGAAAGTGGCAGCGTCTTGCCCATTGGGTCGAAGCATGTGCAGCCAGAAGTACGATACTGAACATGTCTAGTGAGAGGTTCAAGGGTAACTATGTAAGTGTGCACTTTACTTATTATTGTACGCGGTTTAACGATTGCACAGTATGATCGCGTAGAAGATGTCGAGACCCTCAGAGCTCCATTGACAGCTCAATACATTCTCCAACGACTCGTACGATCAGAAGCCATTAGTCCAGAGAGTGGCTTGTGTCCACAGAACATTTCGAAGGATGTTCATGATAGCTTGATGTCACTTGCCAAGCACGTATTGCTGGAACCAACGCAGGAGCAACGTTGTCTCACACGAACTCATGATGAAACTTGGCTTGATATCTCTTCAACGACAAGTCGACATGGCCGAATAAATTGGAAGGAACCAAGGTGTTCTTCCCATCAGCGACTCCTTTCCTGGCTGGATATTTTGAGCCCACATCCTGCTCAGAAGATCCCAAAGACCACAAGCGTTCCCCTATTAACCTTCTCTGGGACGAAGGCGGGGCATCGACTTTGCTGCAGTGCTTCATCCTGTAGTCCTTTGGCTCGTCGTGGTCGGATATTGCAAGAGTCCATGTCCATAACCCATTGTGATTGGATATTGCAAGAGTTCGTGTATACACCCCTTTCGTGGCCCTGGGCAGGCTGCTCTGGAGCAGAACTGCAACCTGACCTCCCGACCCAACGAGACACGGGATTGCTAAGTGGCACGCAACTCTTCGTTTCCCAAGAATATCTCTCTGATCCACTGGAAGAAGCCTTGGCAAGTCAGAGCTGTCGCGGGGAGCAACTCAGTAGCGGAGGCTTTGCAACCGTATATCGGTTCACTTTACCAGGAATCGTTCGACGAAAAGGCGCAAAGACCGGTACAACGCAATTTGCGGTGAAAATCATTTCGAGGAAGACAACGCCCTACTCACTGTGGGCAACCGAAAAGCAGATCCTCGAGCGACTTACGAAATCCAACAACCCCCATATCATCGAGTTGGTGGCCTCACGTTGCACGTCCGAAGATTACCGTCTTCTGCTTCCCTTGGCACAGTGTACCATGGACGATCTGATGGAATCGGATCCTCTTCCTTCCCAGAAACTATCTCTGTGGATGGCCCGGCAGTTCCATGGTCTGGCCGGTGCATTGGAGTCTATGCACAACATGACGAGTGGAGATTGCGTTCGGCATGGAGATCTTAAGCCTTCGAATATTCTTTGGTTCTCGGACGACACGCCAGGGTCGTGGGGTGGCTTGGAAAGAGATCCAACGGCGGGTAGCCTCGTCATTGCAGATTTCGGATTGGCCAGATTCCACAAACTTGGGTCGAGGAAGCGTCGGCTCGAACGAGAACAGAGCTTCAATGTTGACCCACAGAATGGACACAACTCTCTCGTAGACCGTCGATATGCGGCGCCTGAGATTGAAATATCCTCAGCAACGTACTCAGATCCGCGAGCATATGATATCTGGAGCTTTGGATGCGTTATGCTGGAATTCCTGGTTTGGTATTTGCATGGTGTCGAAGGCCGCCGGCGCTTGCGTCGAAGCCTGCGCTCTATAGGCCCCAGCCATTCCGCATCGTTTTGGCATATTGATATGGCAACGCAGAGCCTGGCATTCTCTTTACAAAACCAGGTTTCAGAGCGACTTCAGATGCTGCAGGAAAGCAAGCAAGAGAATTCGGAATTGCAAGGCACCATTGATTTGATCCTCTATGGAGGACTACTGGACCCAGACCCCGATCTTCGCCCAACTGCAAGACAGCTCGGGAAGATGTTTTCACGGATTGTATCTGGTCCCAGCAACGAATATTTGCACCGTTCGTCGCCGATATGGACACGCTCTTGGACATTGCAACTTCATCTGCCTTATCTCTCGCTTCGAGCACCCCCGGAACCAGCTAATCCAAATGAGCTGGCGATGATTAACAAGGACGATGAAGTGCCAGCCGACGTCGAGGAGCTTGAACCGCAAGCCTGTGACACTGATACTAGCGATTCCCTTGATTCAAGCCGCGAAACCTCGATCAAGCAGAGATGTCCTTACTGCAGCCAAGAAGGACGACCAGTCGCATTGAAATACCACATAAGGGCGCTTCACAGGAACAAGAAACCCGCCGAATGTCCTCTTTGTGGGTATCTTTACATGGACCAAAAACACTGCGCGGTTCACTGCGAGGGATGCGGCTACCCGATGCTGATGGGCCAACTTCGATCAACACATACCACGAACGTGTTTGACAGAGACATTAGACCATCATCGCAATTTCAAGCCTTCTTTGATCATCACCCCAGTCCGAGCAGTCCCAGACATTTGAAGAGAAAGTTCGAGGAGGAGGAAGAGGACCACGAAGAGAATACAGACTCGGAAACATATCCCAGCACACGGGCGAAAGCTACAAGAGCTCGCTTTCCGCAGATGAGATGTGGCATAGTGAAGAGGAACCCAGACGATGACTTCCAAGGTGGCGGGGCGTGTCTCACATAGAATGTCTTTCTTTTCGTCCTGTTTCGAATATGGCCATCAATTCTCAGATGATTAGGACACAGCGTGGGAGTATGGTTGTTTTCTTTATCCTGTGATGAGATGAACTTGTTTTTTCTTCTTGTCTGCAAAGCGATCTGTTCCTTATTCAGCAATCTTTGAGTACAAATTGTCTTAAAGTCTAGCACAGCGGAGTACACGGGGTTTTATAGCATCACATTTAGCGCATTATTTGAATAGTAAGACAAAATCAGGACCTCTTAAAGACTCCATGATCAATGCCGTAGTCCAAGCCTTTTGCGTTTGAACATTGTCACATAATTGATCTTGAGTATAATGATACCAGTACTATATGTTTCTGGAGTGCGCAGATACTAATATCAGCTCTCGTGGTTTTTGTAACGCTACACCAGAAACCGAATCACAAATAGATGTATAGTAATAGGATACTACCTATCTATCGCCAACTACCAGGCAGAGCCAACTACCTCATAAGTAGGGAAGGAATGGGATAACTCCATGCCTGGCTGATTAATGGATTTGCATGTACTCCGAAGTGGTGTTACATTTTCCGCATGTAGTTAGTCAAACTGTAAGACTCGATTGCGCAGCTGAGTGTTCCAGTCCCTGCAAACTTACCACCAGACCACCACCAAAAACCCAACAAACTGTCTACATTCGCGGAATACCCAGACACACACATGACAATAGGAAGGTTGTAAAACAGATCCATAATGCTATTTTTCTATGCCTCGATGCGGCGCCGTCCGATCGAGTTGTCAACGTACTGGGAGCGCAGCGCGTACGAGTATGCGACGACGCTGTTCGATGAGTAAGTAGAGTTCCCTTTTTGTCGTGAAAAAAGTCTCATTATGTGTTTCCTAGTTTCTCTTTGTTCTGATACTTTTTCATACATCGTGTATGCACCCAAAAAAACCCTACCGCTCATTGTTTGTTACTTACTTTGACGTTTCGATTCTCCAATTACGTTACTGAGATAGCGATAGATACGACCTGACCAAGATATCCAACCCCGCTAAATCCCTACAAAATAACAAGAGAAGGAAAAGAAGAAGTGGAAGAAGCAGAATATCGATATCGGACGAGAGTATCGAGACCCAAGCCCCAAACCAAAGCCAACACGCATCCCAACCTGAAACCAACATAGATATTGACGATCAAAACTACCTCCACCACCAACAGCTACTCATCCCTCTCCTAACACGCCTGCATACTCTTCTCCCCCCGGAACTCCGCGACATAATTTACACTCACATCATCGGCCACGCCTCTCAAATCTACACTTTCCAGCCCCCGAATCTGCTTTTTCGTCTCGATACTGAGATGCCAGTAGCACCGATTTCTATTATCCCACCGTCGTTGTTGAAAATGGAGCATTCATCGGCCAACCACACGCATCCATCACCTGACCAGGCCACACTTGCTGCGCTGGCTGCGCTCACAGTGTCCGAGCTCACGTCTCATGTGCTGCGCTCAAAAACCTGGTTCCTACGGTACCGATATAATGGGGAGCTGCTGGAGTTTGTGAGGAATCCCGGTGTATACGTTGTAGGAGCGACGGACAGGGTACGGCCAGAATCAGCATTAAAAACAAACGCAGTGCCGGTACTAGAACACATAGCAGCATCACCCGCAGACCCAGGTACAGACACAGACCCATCACCCGCCCAACAACAAGGCCACTCTCCAGCACCACCGCCACCCTTCACACACCTCCAAATCCTCATCTCGCCTCCCTCCTCCCCAGAAGACGACTCCCACAACGACGAAGACTTCGAGTACCCATGGTCGTCACTATTCCCCTCCCCCCGCAACGCTAGATGCGCCGAGCTACGCGCGCAGCTACACCGCGACATGTGCGCGTTAGCAGACCTTGTCGGCCCGGACTGCAGAGTGGAATTGCTGGTGTTTGTGGGCTGTAACGACGAGGCGCGGGATTTGCTTGGGGAGGAGGGCGAGGACGGTATGAAGGGGTTTCTGAGGGGGGTGGGGGAGGTTTGGAGGGAGAGGGGGAGGGGAGGGGGGTTTGTGGTAAGGTGGGTGGATGCGGGGTTTGAGGAGGCGGATTTGGAAAGATTGGGGGTTTGAATGGCGGATTGCATTGGATCAGTCTACGTCTGGTACGGGCAGTCCGTTTACAATCAGCATGCCCTCCCTCCCTAGGTCCTTCATAGCCTTGACTGCTTCTTCGTGGCGCAGTTTCTTCGTCTCGTCGTCTGTGACAAGGACGAAGTCGTATTTGAGGAGCTTGGTGCCCTCTTTGACGTTGTATTGTTGTGCTTGCTCTGCTGTCACCTTGTCCAAGCTGACGATCAGCGACTCTTTGACGCCGAATACCGCGTCCGAGGTCTCGTAGTCTGAGCCACGTACGTACAGCGCCCTGAATGCAAGGTTAGCGTCACATCCATCTCGGTGGAAGTGCGAACGAGATGAAGAACACTCACGTAACCAGATGGTCAAACCCTTCCTTCTCAAACATAAAATGCATATGACTCGGCCTCCAACAATGCCTGCCCAACTTCACCAACAACTTCCCCACGGGCCCATCATTCGGAATTGGATACGGCACCGGCACAATCGCATTGAACCAGAACACGCCGTCGGCATCGGTATGAATCACCGCGCGCCCATCCGCCTTGTCGCCCCGGTTCTCGTACTGCACGTCGTACTTGCCGTGGCTGTCCGTTTCCCACACATCGACTTTGACGCCGCCGACTGCAGCGCCGGCCGTGGTTTTCACGGTGCACAGCACGAGCAGCGGGTCGCCGTCGGGGTCGCCTGAGATGGGGTGGCCGTTGGGGAGGGTGTCGGCGTCGTGGGTGTGGAAGGGGCCGAGGACTGTGCCTTCGGTTGAGGAGGGGGGTTTGGGGTGGTCGATTGAGTCGACAAGGAGGCTGAGGCCTACGATGTCGGAGAGGAGGATGAATTCCTGGATAGCGGGATTGGGTTAGTCGATGATATCTCGGGATCTGGCGGCGTCTTCCTCGTTGGAACTTCTACAGAGTGAAGGGGAATGGTAGGGAGTTGTAGATCGGCGTACCTGTCGAACATCCGTACAGATCTGGCCTACTTCAGTCAAGAACTTGATGCCTGCCATCCACTCATCGAAACTCAATCTCGTTTCTCGCGCAAAGTCGTGTAAATGCGACACCAATCGCTCCATGACGTATTTGAGTCTGGGGTCCGCACATTGTGAGTTTATACGATGGACGTTCTCTGTGATGTTTGCGATTGTGAGGTCTTTGAGGACTGGGACTGTGACTTTGCTTGGATCCGTGGAAGCCGCCATGTCTATGTGGTGAATGGTATGTAGCAGAATGTGAGTAGTGGTACGAAAGTGAATGGATGAGAGCGAAGGAAAGGAAAGCAAAGAAATTAGTAGACCAGACAGAGTAAATAGAAGAAGAAAGAAACAATTCACAATTAGTAAGGTTCTTGAAGCACAAGGTGTATACCGTAAGTAATCAGAGCAAAGAACGGAATATCCCCGCAAAATGGTACATGCAAGAGCGGAATGAGGGGGAGTGGAGCTTCGTCGCCCCGCGCGAGCTTTGATGACCATACTGAGTCCCTCATAGGCTCAGATGGTCAAAATACGGGGTCTAGAGGTCCGGGTAAGGCTTCAAGAGACGGATATGAAATCCTCGGGGCGGCTCTCGGGCACGGAATGTGGGGTACATCTAGCTTACCAAGTGCTGACTTGTATTTTGTGGGACGCCAGAGCAATCACGACTAGTAGGACTACTAACGTAGTACGTTCGATAACTGGAATCTGTTTACTGGATGACGCTGACGGTGTTGATATATTCTGAAATAGAGAGGCAACGTCATGTTTTGTGTCATCTGATCATGTCCAATGTTTTCAACAGCGAAATTATTACCACCGAATTTCCCAGGAACAGTTGATAGCACTGCACATTTAAAACTTATGCGACTCGTTCCGGTGGATCGTGTGATAACTCGAACGTTACTGGCTGCGAGATCGAGATGCAAGCATGCAGACAAAAATAGAGGATCCTACCAGCCTCCGACCGACGAGAACCAAACACTTGGCGACATGCAATCCTGCATGAAGCGGACCAGCGATCTAATTTTCGAATCGTCATGTTGCTGTTGGTCATAGTGCATGCGCGCGTCGTGAAATTAGCCTGAAGGATTGTGCATCACGAAGCTGCAGGAACAATGCAAATAACATCTGCACTAGTGTCATGATTGACTTCAAACGGAATCATCCATATTGCCGTAAAGCGGCTGGCAGATCTGTCCTATGCGCCCCGGTCATTACAGCCCATCCACCCTAACTCCAAACCGCTCGCAGAGATCCGTAAGAACTAGAGAGAACCGAGAACCGAAGGGCTGACCCATGAGAAGAATAAGAAAAGATCTCTCTCTGTCGAGAGTTGGTGTGCAGTATGTGGAAGAACTCCATGGTGAGAAGGCAAGCATAGACCAGCAATAACTCTTGAAAGACACAAACTGTGTGATCAATCGTTGCTTGATCAGATCTCATACTTCAACTAGGCCTGGTTCTTTGGGTTCTCGGAAGATGCTTTCCACTGAGGAAGGTCAGAAATAGCTCATACTGATGTACACAGACGGCCATGGTAGCGGCAGTTGTGAAGAAGAACTGTGACGTGATCGGATAGAACAGCTGAACATACCTCTTTGCCCAGCTCCTTCTGCTGCTCCTTGAAGTCGAGATGCTTGTGCTTTGAACGGTTCTCCTTGACTGTGGTTCATCGTTAGCTGGATCATGTGGTATGACAGGTCGCGTCGCGATAAGGGCATGATCGACGCGTTTTACGCGTTAAATCGTCTTTAACTTACAGAAAGCCTGCATCTTGATCATGGCAGTCTTAGCCTTGCTGTTCTTGCCTCCAGGTTTCTTTCCGGCCTTCTTCACGCCCGCGCCGTTGGCCGCCTTGGGAGCAGCAGTCTTGGTTGTGGCTGGTGCCATGGTCGATGCTTCTTAGTCTGGAAGGGAATTTGAAAGTTATGGGCAGACGTGTGGTGGAAGGGAAGAGAGTGCCGGAGAGACGGTTGAATAAGGAAGAAAGTTGTTGATATGAGCTGGAGTGAGGGTGAGAGTTTATTGACACCAGTCTTGGCGTGTGCAACCCAAAGGAGGTTAGGCCTGACATTTCACACCAGACCAGTGATCTGGTTTATGGAATCGATACCCCCCCGGAAAATATACGTCCCTTTTCGCAACATAGCGCAAAGCCACGTCTTGATTGGTGCCCGTATCCATCTGAAACATGCAGCTAATACACGGCCCAATCCGAGCCAGCGAGGCGGACGGCTCTATCAGGGAGCATTAATGCCAATTCTAAGGAAAGATCCTATTTTCGCAAGCAGGTATCCTTGCAAAAGGAATATCTCCCGTATACTAAAACCTTTGCCGGCTCAACATCAAACTGCCTAAGCTGATCCAGGAGATCCAGATTCTAAAGCAGATCTACTTGCATCACCCCACACCGAGGTGAGATCGATTTGATGACTGGTCAGAAAACAAAGCAACAATCTGACCTGACTCAGCAGTGAGAGGCCCGAAAGACTCGTAGCGGGATTGCATCACAAGTTGCTCGTGCGCAGATTTACGTCGATGTGCGCGCTTGCCATAGCTAGAAACTCGCTGTAGATCCAGGAGCAGCCGTGAGGCCATGTTGCTGCGAGAATGCGTAGACTCGCGTGCACAATGGAATCAGAGGCGTTCGGAGATGCTGCTTTAGAACTCATGCCATAGCAGTCCTACGTACATCATTGTCCTGTCTGGTCCCAAAGCGTGTAGTTCCATAGAGTATATTCTGGCCTCTACTCTCATGAAGTAGACGAGTCTTCAGCACTCTCCTCTCTTATGTGTCTGTGCCGACCTTCCGACGTTTCCGCTCTTAAACCACTCGTACTCTGAGTATTTTCACCAGGACGCCGGGCAAGGCTGAATCGTCGTCGTCGGCCGCTTGGGCGTTCAGTCAGGCTAGGAGCTCTAGGTCGTGCCTTTCCTCGAGCGCGTCCACCGATGTAAGGTATCTCGTATGCGACGGCGCGGATGATGTAGAGGAGTAGATCGTAAACGAGCAACACTGCCCACGGGCCGATGGTGATGATACCTAAAACGAGCTTCGGATTGTAAGTACACGACAAATCCATACACGGCACGCGTTCTGTATACTTACAAAAAGTCGCGTGATCCATGTCTCCACGACCGCGAAACTTTCCGGGAGAATAGAAAAGAAACCCATGGCGCAACGAAGCTGCTGGGGCCTCAGGGGTACAAAGAATGACCGCGGCAAGACTCAAAGTGTGTAAGAAACTGTAGAAATGCAATGCAGCGAATGCCGAACTCGCGATCAAGTGCCAGACTCGATGGGGACAATTGTTGAGGGATGGTGGAGCTGTACTCCGGTCGTCATCCGTGGCGTGGCCGCGCTGTGGCTGAAGCTTCCCCACCAGGGTTACTCCTGCCAGCACCTTCACACTTGCACTCTCAAGTCATCAGTCAAGCCTTACACTAATGTAAAATATAATATTCGCATGGAACACGAGAATACAAACACAGTGTTATATGATCGTTCAGCGCAAGATTTGTCCCTGAGTACATCGAGCGTCCAAGGTAATTTACTTGATCAAGCACATCCAGATTGCAGAGATGCGACTCGTTCAGACTTCGACCTTCCTTCCTAAGTCATGGCCTCAATCGTTTGCCTCCTTCCTCTTCGTACATGGAAGTCATCAGGCATCTGGACAACCTTAGAAACTAATCCAGCCCCACTCTTCTTCCTCATCACCACCTCACCGCATCCTCAAAGACAAATGCTGCCATCCTAACCGCCTCAAAACCACTCCTGCTGAACAACATGGGCCGCACATTTGCCAGACCCCGTCCTCGAAGCCCCCCACCTCACTATTCCATTCTCAACCCGAGTGACCGCCTCATTGTTCAGCACCCTTCTCCTGCAAGCATATATACCCGACCCGGCACGTCAACGAGACCTACCCCACGACTGCACCACACCAACGTAATCCCGCAGACCATCACTCAAAAGAAGCCCAAGAAGAGACACACACCCTCCTTCCGCTCAACAACGCTCTTCCCCCGCCGCGCCAAACAAACACCCCATCCCCCCTTGCACGCACACCACAAGCGCCTCTCGTTCCTCTCCCTCCTGAAACCCCGGCCAATTCCCCCAACGCCAATCCACCACTATCCCCGCAAACCCTCGTACCCCGTCATCGACCGCTGCTCACAGTGCCGCGAACGGCGGTGCACATTCGAGTTCCCGGCCAACACCCCGAGCAAGAAGTGTCGACATTCTATCCGGACTTGCGCGTACTGCTTGCACGAGTGTATTCGGCGGGCGAGGCTGGAGCGGAGGAGGGGGGCGGTGCGGTGTCCGGATTGTGGGGAGGGGTTGGATGAGGGGGATGTTAGGAGGGGTGTGTTGATGTGGATGGAGAGGGCGTGATGTTGGGATGTGTAAGACCGGAAGGGGGTTGTGGTTTGCTTGGTTTGCGACGGTGAATTGACTACTTAGGTAGGTTTCCAAGTCTGGGTGTCTCATCTTGACTTTCAGTACTCTGGTTTGCCGTGCGGATACTTAATTCCTTAGTTTCTATTGGGTTGTGGTTCCCAAGGAGCCAAAACCTCCCATCTCTTCATTCAAAAGTGCACACATGCAAACCTGCCCTCAACAATGCAAAGTGGGAACTCTGCACCAAAAAAAACTTAACTTGCTTATCAGCTCCAAAACACCCACTGCCTACATACCTACAAAGAAAAATATAGACCCCACGAAACCACACTCAAAGGTGGGGGACCCCGTCCGCGCCTCAGGAGGAAAGAACGACCATGACACGAAAACACGTGAACAGAGAAAAAATTGTCCAAGAATAATCTTTACGTTTATTTTTCCACCAATGGCTCCAGTTCGACTGGGTCGCTCATCGTGATATCAGGGCTACTAATGTAGATCTAGTTGTACAAAGAAGAGTTTGTGCTGGGTAGTTCATGAACTAGCACATGGGGTAGGCATCCCTATGATTCTTACATGCCATGGTATGCAATACTACTCGATGCACATCTGACACACACCGCGTCAGACGAAGCCACAAGCATGTTAGACTTAAGCGCGGAAAGCAGTCGTCCTCTTCTTCTCCTTGCGCCCAATACCAAGCTGGCTCAGATCGATGCCGCCGATGCCCGCGCCGGCACCCTGGCCCTGACCCTGGCCTTGACCAGCGCCTCCACCGAGGAGATTGCCGACGAGGCTGTTGATGAGGTCGCCGACGCCGCCGGCGCCTTGTTGCTGCTGCTCGCCGACCTGGAGGGCGTTCTCGGCGTCCTGGAGGAGCTGGAGGTTGTCGAGGGCGTTGTCGTTGCCGTTGCCGTTCTGCTTGCCTTTGCCGTTTTGCTTCTTGCCTTTGCCCTTGCCCTTACCCTTGCCTTTGCCCTTTCCTTTGCCTTTGCCGTTGCCGTTGTCGACTTCGGTGTTGTTTAGGGCGGCAGGGTCAGTGACATTTGCGGCTACGCCTTCGGTCAAGTTTGCGGCAGCCTCGTTGCCGACGAGCTCGGTGTTGTCTGGAAATGTTTGTTAGAGAGGTGTGAAGTTGTGCGACGGATATCACTTACTCTCAGCTTGAGCAGCCTCCTCTGGTGGAGCTACCTGTTGGGCTTGTTCTTGTTGTGCCTGCTCTTGCTCCAACTGGGCTTGTTCCTCCTGAGCCGCCTTCTCCTGAGCAGCCTATGTTATGTTAGTGTGAGTTATGCTATCGGCATGTTGGACTTGCCTGCTGATCAGCTGCGGCTTGTTCGAGATCCTGTTGCTGCTTGGCCTTCTTTTTCTCTTGCTGAGCATCAGCAGCTTGTTGTGCCTGCTCAGCATCTGCTGCTGCTGGTTGCTCGTGAACGTTTTGAGCTTGTTCTTGCTGCGCAGCGTCGGCAGCTTGTTGTGCCTGCTTAGCATCTGCAGCTTGTTGTGCCTGCTCAGCGTCTGCTGCTGCTGGTTGTTCATGAACATTTTGAGCCTGTTCTTGCTGCGCAGCGTCGGCAGCTTGTTGTGCCTGTTGAGCTTCCGCAGCTTGCTGTGCATCTAGGGCGTCCTGAGCCTGCTGTGCTTCCTCAGCCGCAGCAGCATCTTGGGCGTCTTGTTCAGCATTGGCATTCTTGCCCTTGCCCTTAGCCTTGCCTTTGCCATTGGCATTAGCATTATCATTGGCTGCCTCTTCAGCATTATCTTTAGAGCAGTCAGTATAGAACATCCACGACGGATGTTAGTGACATACCCGCCTGAGCCTGAGCATTCTTCCCTTTGCCCTTGCCCTGTACCTCTTCAGCGGCAGGGGCCTCCTCTTGAAGCTGAGCCTCGTCATCGACGACTGCAGCATCATCCTCATCATCCTCGGCATCATCGGCATTTGCTTCAGCGTTGGCGTTTCCATTACCCTTGCCCCCGCGTGCTGCCAAGAGCGCACCACGGAGCTTGAGAGCCCTCTTGCTGAAGTCCTCTACTAAGGCTGCCTCTCGTCGACCAAAATGAGTGGCTGGAATTACCACATTTTCAGTGCCAGCTGCAACTACGGGGCCAGTACCCACGAAAGGTGCAGGCGCTGCCACTGCCAATGAGGCAGAAAGGAGTGTGAGAAGGGAAAGATTCTTCATGATGTATGAGAGTATGAAGACTTGAAGGAATGAAACGAGATGTCCCGAAATAACAAGCGAGCGCAGCTCTTGGTAGAAAGGAAGGTAAACAGATAGTGGCCTGCACCAAAGAATGAATTGAGATGTTGGAAGCTGGGCGTGCCGTTTATCCGTCTGGAGAGGACGACTTATATACCGAGTGTAGACAATAACACATCGGAGAAATGTGACTGAGGCAGGGCCAGACTGGCAAGGCCACAACTTGAGATGAGCGTTTGTTGATCCCGTGTATATCACACATACGCCGTTGGAGGATACCCTGAGGCGAACAAGGCCCGAAAGAAAAGAACATCACTATCCCCACATTTCTCTCACAGGCACAAGAGAATCACCTCGCTTGACAGCTGTGGACGGCCATGGACAGGGCATGGGATGTCATGGCTTGGCTAGAAACAGTCGAATCAAAACGCAGGAAGTCGAGGAATCGATTGCGGGTGAGTGGGGTGACGCAAGCTTCATGCCTGTGGGCCAATGTCATTGAGATATTTTGGGCTGCAAGTCGAACGTGTGTCGTTTGAGAGCATGTTGCAGAGCAGCCAGGGAGGGGTATGCACCGAGGCGCCTTTCCTAAACGCATAAGTTTGGTGTGTGACTGAGGCCCGCAGGCACACATGGGTCTGAAGCTTGGCCAGTTTCAAGCAGTCCGATGCACTATATCGGCCGTTCCAAGGCCTGTATGGCTTTCACACAACATCACCTTTTACAACGTCGTGATTGTCCATGTCTCCTCGCCATCAAGGCTGCGCCCGTCTCAACATAAGGTGCCAGAACGGGAGGCTTGCTCCCGAGAGGGGACCTGGGCTAGTAGGGCCGATTGACGAGCTGTGGGCTCTACCCACAACGTGGTTGACATTTGACTTGAATCAATCTCTGCTCCTGTTGTCCCACGACCTGAGCAGAGCCCACGACCTGTCCGACAAGTGGGTGATGGTAAGTGAGGTGTAGATGGCTGTTCGCGGCAGGAAGAGGGCCGTGAGGGCCGCGGCCAATGGGGAGCACGGCGTTTGATTTCCGCGCATAGCCCCTAGCCTCGGTTCGAGCTTTCAACATCGTCATAACTCGGTTTTGCGCAAGAATGGGGGTTCTTGAAGCTTTGCCTCTGCTATTGCCAGTGTAATCGCGCATCGCTAGAGGCACTACGCAGTGGACTGCAGCTTCGCCTGGACAATTAATTGCATTGCACGCCAGCTCGCCGTGCAATCCTACATTTCACGGTTTTCCTGCCTCGCAGCACAATGGCTTCCCGATCAGTGCCCGTGGCGCTGACACGACGATTGTTTTCGGTCCCTCGCCCTGTTCGCCCTGCAACACGTTCCTTCATATGCGCGCCTTCACGGAATCAACGACTGTGGGAGTCATACAGGCCAGCAGTCCGCATCGCCGGCCAAAGAAGAGCTTTTTCCTCCACGCCCCGCGCGCGACTCGCTGCCGAGGACGATACCTTTGATCCCAAGTCAATAGAGCGCGAAGCTGATGAGGTCGATGTCCTCATCGTGGGAGGAGGTCCAGCAGGTCTGTCTGCTGCCATTCGCCTGAAGCAGTTGGCAAATGAGGCGGGCAATGAGGACTTTAGAGTGCTGTTGTTGGAGAAGGCTGGCGAATTGGGAGATCACATCGTCTCTGGCAATGTCATTCAGCCGACCGCACTCGATGAGCTGCTTCCAGATTGGAGATCAGAGGACAACCCGAATCGCTTTGAACACATCACACCAGCAAAGGAGGACCGCATGCGCTTCCTAACAAAGAACAGCTCTATTCCGCTCCCAAAGCCACCACAGATGAACAACCATGGCAACTTTATCATCAGCCTCAATCAACTGGTAAAATGGCTAGGCGAGCGCGCTGAAGAAGTAGGTGTGGAGATATACCCCGGATTTGCGGCGTCAGAGATATTATACAATCACGAGGGCGTGGTCCGGGGAGTGGCGACCAATGATCTAGGAATCTCACGGGAAGGCAAACCCAAGGATTCTTTCGAGCGAGGCATGGAGTTTCATGCCCGTGTTACTTTATTAGGCGAAGGCTGTCACGGTAGTCTGTCGAAACAGGTCATCAAGAAGTACGATTTGAGGAGGGACAGCCAGCATCAAACATATGGTCTAGGAGTCAAGGAAGTCTGGGAGATACAGCCAGAAAAATTCCAGTCCGGTCTGGTGGTGCACTCAATGGGTTATCCACTACCATCAGACACCTATGGTGGAGGCTGGATGTATCACTTTGGTGACAACCTAGTCAGTATTGGTCTTGTGGTTGGCCTGGATTATCCAAACCCATGGTTGTCACCTTACGGCGAGTTCCAAAAGATGAAGCACCACCCGATGTACAAGGACTTCCTAGAAGGCGGCAAGTGCATATCGTACGGCGCAAGAACATTGATCGAAGGCGGCTTTCAGTCGATACCGAAGCTTGCTTTCCCAGGTGGTGCCCTTCTCGGAGATTCAGCTGGGCTGGTAAACTTGCCGAAAATCAAAGGCACTCACACCGCGATGAAGTCAGGCATGCTAGCAGCTGAAGCGACCTGGGACGCACTGGAGGGTAATACTGACGGCGGCACGGTTTTCCTGTTCGACTATGAAGACAAAATGCGCAGTTCCACTGTGTGGTCGGAGCTTAAGGAAGTGCGGAATATGCGACCGTCATTCCACACTCCATTAGGCCTTTATGCCGGCGTAGTCTATTCCGGGCTCGAGGCATATGTTCTTCGAGGAAAGGCTCCATGGACACTGAAGCATGGAAAGCCGGACCACGCGGCCACGAAGAACGCTGACCAATGCCCAAAGATTGAATACCCCAAGCCCGATGGCAAGATCAGCTTCGACATTTTGACCAGTGTGAGCCGAAGTGGCACTAACCACGAGGAGGATCAACCTTGTCATTTGCAGGTCAAGGATTGGGATGCGCACGCCCAGAAAGAATGGCCGAAGTACAAGGGTGTGGAAAATCGTTTCTGTCCCGCTGGCGTATATGAATATATCGAGGATGAGAGCAAAGAGTTGGGCGTCAGGTTCCAAATCAATGCCCAAAAGTAAGTCAACGATTTGTAGGACAAGAGAACAGCAAAGCTAACACTAAAACTAGTTGCGTCCACTGTAAGACATGTGATATCAAGGTGCCCGATCAGGACATCAACTGGCAGACACCGCAAGGCGGCGAAGGACCCAAGTACGTCCTGACATAAATCCTTCCGGCGAGTAGCAGCCTTGTACCACGGTGAGACAACACAGACGCCACGTCTTGGGATCATCATACCATATGTATAATACGAATTGACGCAAAAGTCTACCACTTTCCCTGCCGTGTTGCTGCCCAATTCAAGGGTCTCAAATCCAGCTGCCCGGCGGCCCATCTGAGAAATGCTATGCTCTTGTGCAAGTGAAGTCAATCAAGGTAACGGCGTGTGAAGATCGAAATCACAGGAAACTGTATATGCGCCATACCCAATTCGCCCTAATTTCACGTGAAGGTGAGCGTTTGGTTGATCACGTGGAGAGGTCGGAGGGTCCGTGCGCCGGCAGGCAAGTGAGGCGTTGTCGCGCTCGTTAATAAACTCAGCCTGTTGCCTCTCCCTCCACCCACAACCCTTCTGTGGACCACCACATCAGGACGCTCCCCGCTACACATCACTATCGACGTCGCTATCGCCATTGCTTCGTGTGGCGACCTCCCAATCCCAGGCGTGATCGTGCGAGGCCCACCCGCCAAACGACTGATCCAAGGTCTTCACCGTCGGCTTGCCCAAGCCGCCCTCCAGCAGGACTTTGATCCCACCCGCTGCACTTTCCAAGGTACGAGGACGCGCCCGTTGTTTCCGCTCGTTGGCCCAATCCCCCGCGCAGCCCGTTGGTTCCTATTGCGCGCTGCCTAGGCCATTGGTATCCTGTCGCATCCTCCTGTCGCACTCTCCTGTCGCATCCTCCTACCATATCCTTCTTGTTCGCGTTTCCTCCTCCGCTGGCACTCAAAATGCGCGCTACTTCGCTGGCTGCTCCCTTTCTCTACGAATTGCGCTCACACTCCACTCCAGGCTAGGTAATCTCCGGATATCAATCCATCCACCATGACCGAGGTTTCATCGACCCGCCTTTACCTGGGCAACCTCCCCCGCAATGCCACCAAGGCAGACGTCGAGGGCCACTTCCAGACCCATGGAACTGGCGAGATCACTGAGATCAAGCTCATGAACGGCTTTGGTTTCATCGAGTACAAGGACGCCATGGACGCTCGTGATGTCGTTCCTGGTAAGACTTCTCCCCTTCCACCACGTCTACAACACATGCTGACTAAAATCTAGCCTTCCGTATGTTATCTCCCCTCTACTGACGTCGTTTTGCTAACCTAGGTGAAGATGGCTCTGACTTCATGGGCGAGCGCCTCATCGTTCAATTCGCTCGCGGATCCCGTGCCCGAAACGAGAACTTCACTCCCCACGAGCGTGTTCCCCCCCGCCCTAGGCGTACCCCATATAGGATGAGGATTGCGAACCTCCCCGTAGAGACCAGCTGGCAGGTGCGCTTCCCCGACCCAGCGATATCCCCAGTTCCCCTTTGGCCAGCGGACCATGTTCGGACCAGCCAGGCTTTGTTTTCTCGCTTGCTTCCTTGCTACTTCACTGGATTTGGACTTCGCCTAACTTTTAGTATTAGGACCTGAAAGACTTCGCTCGCGGAACCGGATTGGATGTCGTATACTCCGAAGTTGGTCGTGAGCGCGATGGCACTGGGTTAGTCCAAGTCTATTCCCCGACTGGTTCTCATCACTAACTCAACCTATAGATTCGTCGAATACGAGACAGCCGCCGACCTGAAGACCGCAGTTGAGAAGCTAGATCGCCGTGAGTTCAAGGGTCAGGAAGTCACCTGCACCCAGGACGTGTCTGATCCACCCCCACCTCCGCCCTTCAAGCCTAGGACTCCTTACGGTGCCCCTGGCGGACCAGATGATAGGGGCCGTGATAGGTACCGATCTCGCTCTCCACAAGGCCGTCGTGGTGGCCCCGGAGGCTACCCGCCCGCTCCCTATGACGACTACTACGACCGCCGCGGTCCTCCTCGCGGCTACAGCCCTCGACGTGACGACTATCGCCGCCGCACCCCACCCCGCGAGTTCTATGATCGACGTGAGGGAGGAGCAGGTTACGGTCGTTCCCCGCCTCGTGGCCGCATGGGCGGAGATGAGTACGGCCCGCCACGCCCGCGCTATCCCGAGGAGTCTTACGATGCCCGGACTGGACTGCCCCCTCGTCGCCATGATGATCCATACGCCAACGGTCACGGCGGCCGACCCTACGACGGTGGACGCCCACCTTCCCCTCGTGGCCCTCGACCCCGCAGCCCAGGAGGTCGCCCAGCATATGAGGCCCCCGCAGCCGACTATCCACCTCGTGGTCGCTATTAGTAATATCACCGACCCCCCCAGCGAACTCTATGCTCTGAACTGTACTTATAAGGTGGCTAGTAGTGAGCCTGATAGTGATTCTCTTTGTAGAGAAGCTCGAGAATGGACGAGTTCCACAATGGATGATCAGCGCCCGTGAGCGCAGCGAGGAAGAACCGACTAGTGTGGGAAGGACTGGCCATAATGAATGAGATCACTTTTCACTAATTTCCATTTTCTCGCAAGGCTAACTGACAACGTCTAGTTTGGATATTGCTTATATCCTTCTCACCAAATTCTCTTCTTGGATTCGTGTTATGAGTCTTGCAATTTTTCCCACTTTCCTTTTTACTCGCAAGATGACTGACTACGCAGCCTTAGTTTTGGATCTTGCGTTTATCAATCTGGTGCGATCATTTCTTTCCAAATCTTTTTGGGTTATCTTGGAATTGTGGCCCAGATGAGTCTTGCATTCATGCTGCGGATCCTGTATAAGGAGGGGTATTGCACAACAAAATGTTCAGGTGTAACAACGGATCATTCTCGTCATCTATATCTATTCTAAGGGGACATGTACAGTAAATCGCCTATTTGGTCGCACCAGATTTACACTCCATAAAATTTATCACTTTCATTACTTTGACGTCCTGCTGTCGTTTTCCCTGAGTTCTGTAGGTGAATCACTTGAATAGGCGCCAGTTCGTCTTTCGTTGGTAAGGTTGTTGTCCATCTCGGAGAAGATCGGATTCTTTAGCTGCCGATTCGCCGTTCTCGCACTCCTCGCATTTGTGGTGGTGGGATGTTACAAAGCGAGAGCTCACCAGACGTGACATGATAAATAGCAGAGTAAATCAACGTGTCCTTTCATGAGAGCGACGATATCAGGCATCGAGAACAAGTCGAGACTGCAAAACAGACAGGTATCCTGCTTCGCCTCTTCTCGTTGATCCACCTCTTTCTCTTCTCGTTGAATCCTAACAGCAATCCAAGACCAAGAAATGGCAGATCTCGCAGCGAAGGCTACGGAGGCAATACGAGGGGAAAGCCCAGCTATCCTAGCACTGATCGCATCTGCTGTAGACAAGAATAGTAAGAATTGACTTTACACAATCCATCCTCGAATCCGTAGCCACGTTAACCTACATCCAGATCAAAACATCGTGTATCATGCCGACGGCAAGAGCAGCCTCGATCCGTCAAGCGCCAAAGATCTTGACCAAAATTCTGTCTTCAAACTTGCAAGCTGCACCAAGCTCGTTACTGTCGTCGCCACTCTCAAGCTCATCGAGCAAGGCAAACTCTCCCTCGACGACGCATCCGTCGTCTCAAAGCACCTCCCAGAGCTCTGCGAGCAGCCTGTCGTAACCTCACCACCAGGCCAGCCCCTCACGTTCGAAGAGCGCAAGAATCCAATCACAATACGCCAGCTACTCACGCATACGTCCGGCTCGGGCTACGACTTTCTCGATCCCCGGCTCCTTGCCTGGCGAAAAGAGAGAGGACAAGGCCCGCGGTACTTTGTCGACGAACTACCAGACGCTATCGCCATCCCGCTTGTCTTCCAGCCCGGCGAAGCCTGGTCCTACGGCACAGGCCTGGATTGGATCGGTCTGCTTATCCCCCGTGTTGTCGGCGAGTCCTTTGGGGACTGGCTGCGCAGAGAAGTCTTCTCAGTCGTCGGATGCGATAGCAACATCGGGTTCAACGCGGCGCAAATCCGAGACGCAGGTGGTGTAATCATCGATGTCGTCACACGAACTGGCACCGGCAGCTTGAAGGAATACCCCGTCGCGCAGGCGAAGACTGAGCGAGGCGGCGGCGGCCTGTACTCCAGTGTCGCCAACTTCACCAAGATCATGGCCGATCTCATCGTGCCCGAGCCCAAGATCCTCAGCCTAGAGTCGGTAGATTTGCTCTTCGCGCCGCAGTTTGCAGAGGGTTCTGCGCCCTTGATCGCCTTGCGCAGCCAGTCTGCGGCGTTCTCTGCCATGACCGGGCCGCTGACTGCGTCGCTTCCGCCATCTGCGGTCAATCATGGGCTGGGTGGGTTACTCATCACCGAGGGAACGCTTGGGTCTGCTAAATTGGCCAACACGTTGTCTTGGGGTGGGGCGTTTGGGTCGGTGTGGTTTATCAATCGAGATCAGGGCGTTGCTGCGTTTTATGGGGGGAGTGTGTTCCCGCCGGGTGATCCGGTGAGCGGGGAGTTGGTAGGCAGTTTTATGACGGAGGTTTGGGGGAAGATTGGGGGAAAGTGAGTGTCGATGATCTTTTTGCTGAGTATTCTTTCCTTACGTGGTATTCACTCGCTACTCGATGCTTGTCCGTTGTGATGTGGATGGCTAGTTGTGTGGAGTAAGTAATAAGTGCGTATGAAAGGTAAAATCATATCTATGTCTATAACTCTACATGCTTCTATCCAAAAACCCCAATCCCAACTAACACCACAAAAACAAAACTCCCCACCACCACGCCCAACCCTCGCCACACCTCCGCCCCCTCATTCGCAACCCCAGTCGCAACCCCCGTATTCTCCGGCTTCCACTCCACACCAGCCCTAAAAGACCCCTTTTCGTCCCTCCCAGGCTCAGCAAGCGTCCGAATCCACCTCTGTGTACTCTCCACCCGCGTCTCACGCCCTAGCACGACCAGCATCGTCGACCCATCCACCACGGCCCGCGACCCATCCCCGCCAACCGACACCGTCGTCGCGAAAAGCGTAACTGCCGACCCGTCGACTATGTACGCCGTGCCACCGAGCACAGTCGATGCGCCTCTTTGAAGCGTAGTGCTGCCTGCGACGAGCTGACCTTGGGCATTTAAGGTGTATGTTTGTCCGCCGACGAGGAGAGTGCTGCCGGGGCTGAGGACGGATATGGGTGCGTTTGGGTGGGCGAGGGGTATGGCTATTGTGTTGTCTATGACGAGAAGGTTTTGGGATGGGTCGAGGAAGATGGTGTGTTGGGAGGGCGGAGTGTTTGGATCGTTGGGGAGTGCTGTTGTGGGGATTGTGAGTGTCATGGTAGAGCCGGGGAGGAGGGTCTGTGTCCCTATTATGAAGGCTACGGGGGATGTTATGGTGGCTGGATTGGGTATGTTGCTGAGCGCGATGTCGGGTTTGTCAGTGAATGCTGGTGCTGGTCTGGGGCTGAAGGCCTGCTCGGGTATGTTGCTGAGTGCTGGAAGTATATTGCTCACAGAACGAGGAAGACCCTCAGGAAGGCCCAGTTCACGAGTCGCTGATATTTTAGTTTCTTCTTCGCTGTCGGGGGTAGGGGCATTGGTAGGGACAAGGGTTATAATCTCTTCCTGGCCGTTTCTTTGCGGCAGTGTAATAATGATAACGCTGCTTGTTGTAACAGGGTTTACGGTCTGAGGAGGACCACTTGGATTCATCTTTGCCGTATTCTGAGCCGGTACTTGATTTGCATGTCTGGACTGAGGAACTGCTGGGTGTTCTAGAATTGCTGATGCGCCCGGGCGGATGGGCTTACTATCAAGTTTCGAAGTCGCCGTGCTCGCTGGTCCTGCTGTATCGTGCGGCATTGAGGATATCTGGCCTGGAGAAGCAGGTTCTGTAATAATTGGACCACCGGGCACGGTCTTTGTCGGGACTAGGACGCTCCTTATTCTTAAGGTTCTTGGAGGGTCGTGGAGGTTGAGATTATTAAATGTACATTGCGACTAGGAAGGCGGGATTACCACGCTGCTTCGAGGTATTACTAAGCTTCTTGACGTTAGTACTAGGTCTCATACTCATGAATACCATAGCTTACTATGGGTGACATGGATCTAAAGTCAGGTCAAGTCAGTGTTCAAACTTTCTTCTATTCTGTGATTCAAGAGACGTACCTGTTTTTATAAGCGCCCGCACCCAGTTAGCAGGGTCGGAGCTATTATAGTAATAGTAAGGAAAGTTGGCGGAGCAATCTTGCATTATATCTGTCTAAGTCATGGGATGGACTTCGTTAGGAACTGTCGGTATGTCTTCGCTAGGACATAGATACGGCTTGCTAAACCAGTCCATGGTACTGATGTCGCTGGGATTTAATGTTATTGTTGTGTACGGAATCTGAAGTCATTGTAAGCGACGATATTTAACATGTATGAAATATGACCATGCATACTTGGGCTATAGGCTCGCACCAGTTACTAGCTTGGAACGAAGTTAGTGCTACATAGACACTAGGTGATATGCTGCCTCACACATTAGCGCATTTTGAAATGAATGGACATGCTTGTGGACTTACAAAGTGAAGCCAAATTCATCAACATAAGTACCTCTCGCCGTAGGGTGTGGCCTCGTATTGTTTCTATCGTAAGATGTCATATCTGGCCATATTATGAGGTTTATATTGCGCGCAGATACTCGACAATGTCCACAGCAGGGTGATGCCGGATGAACAATCTCTCGCATGTATGGAAGCCCTACGAAGGTTAGTGTAGCTCATTACAAGAATATGTGCACATACGGGTGAATACAGTGGTACTTATCCACTCTGATGCTATATAAGTGCTTCCATTCTTGGTCCCCCAAGCCCAAGCATATCTGCTGCTTGTAATCGTCTCATTTGGAAGCTTGGTCGCAGCTGCAAAAGAAGCTATCGAGTTGTCCCATCCAGTGTAGCACCATTTTGCAAGGCAGTTGTCACCGTATCCGAAATAGAGTTGTTCCGCTCCATAACTCATTGGCCAACACCGATCTGTGACAACATTTTTAGGAAACCCAGTCCTGGGATAGTCTGAGGGGTATGATAATGGGCAGGTAGTGATTGTTGATATGTTGATGGTTGCGGTCGTATTCCAATTATCTAACGTAGCTAGAATCATCGTGTTATTTGGCTGGAGCGACTTCCCTGATACGTGTTGCGTGGAGTTGTATGGGCCGCTTTTGATCTCGCTGGGTACAACACTCTCATTTAGAGAAACGATTTTTGCTGAGCTTGGAGAATTCTGATCACTTGTGTCAACTGAACTTGATGGCAGGAGAACACCAATATCAGCTGATAAACTACTTTCGATGGTTCTTGTTTCGTCAATTTCCAACCTCGTTGATGTCAAAAAGGCTCGAAAGCCATCTGAAGTGACAGTCGCGCTTGCAGAGGAAGAGAATATTAATTCAGAGGCGGAAGAGTTCGTTACATTCACGTCGGAAAGTCAGCATCATGTGACCAATAACATCATCATCATTGGCACTCACTATACCGTGGAAGATGGACACGGTCCGGATATTTGGCTGCTTCAACTCGCTGGAGAAGAATCGCGGGAAGAGCCGCCGCCCACACTAGAGGAACTGTCAACACATGCAAGAACATCGTAAATTGTCCAACGAAATCGAAGCCAACCGTACCATTAGATCTACTCATGAATGTCCATCCTTATAGATCTTCGCAGCGTGACGTTCCTCGATATTTTAGACTAGAATGCAGTGGGATTGGTGGAGGGTCAGCGAAAGCGCCACTGAAAGTATAAGTGGGCTACGAAGGAAGACCCTGGACGGAAATAGTCCGACTAGTCGAGATAATGAATTAGCCTCGGATTACTGAGCGGTCACTAGATAAGTAATGATCCATCGCTTCATATAAGACCTCTGTGATGCTTGCTTGTTTGTCGCTTCACAGAATCTAGAATCTCAGATGCGGCCCACTGTAGTTACGCCGGTCGATCGGAACCTGGTCTTTACCTGAAGATTGCCTTCTGTGGTGCAATACTTACATACCTAGGTACATACGAGTCTTGCAGAAATACTGACTATTTTCGTCAACATGCGTATACTACTTACGATGTACAGGCAGGTGCCGCGGAGCGTTGATCGTGATTCGCGATGGCATACTGGTGCATGAACTGAAGCCTCGGCAAGACTAAAAATAATGGAGTGAGGTACTGTCAAAATAGTACCAGTCTAACCCTCAGAGTATACGTAGCAAGTATAAATTTAAAATGTTATTCCACACAAAATGAGAAGTTTCCATCGCCGCTAAGCCATTGCAAAAGAGGGCTTGAGTAAGTAATCCTTGCTGGGTGACCTGATATGCCCGAAGCTATCCCAGTGCAGCCTTTCCACCTCCACCAAAAAAGTCATCTCAACTCTCTCTAGACAACGCAACAAACGCGCAAAGAGTGACGCATAAGCCTCCAGGCAGCCACGCTCGAGCCTGCACTTGAGCTTCCTGGGCGCGTGCGTACACCTGGAGTCTCGACACCCATAACCGCAGTAAAATCTATCTTGCGTATAAATAATACTTAATTCATGAAATAGCCATCGGAACCCGCTTGCAGCAGTCGTTGGAGAGGAAAGAGACACGGAAACTTCAATCCACACCCAACTTCGCCTGCTCGTTCGTTCAAAACCCGTGGGGGGAATCAATCACCTTAATCACCTTTATGGAGCAAATTACGGGGACTCAACTGGACCCAGCCTCCACAACCGAAAAACCAAGCTCCGGAGCTGAGTTTCAGGTCGCGATGAACATAAAAATAACAAATAATCGTGCTTTTTTTGTAAGTTTTTGCAGCTTAGGGAGAGAGGGAGTGCCAGGTGCGCGCAGTGGCTAGCCCATGCATTCATCCGCTACAGTCTCTTAAGGAACACCTTGATAGAGTTCGTTTGCTTTGCGCATTTGAGAGGGAACCTGGCACTTCTAACAAGAGACCGACGATAGGCGTTATACGAATGAAAGTAGACGATTTCATAGTCAGGGCATCGGCGGTGATCGATAATGTCGTAGATGTTCACGAATACGGATTTGAGTGCCTGAAAAATGTGAGCGATTTTCTATGTTCAAATGTGAGATTCGGTGGAGCATGCTCACCTTCTTGCATTGTGTGATTGAGGTTGGATCATTGCCGACGCCGTGCTCTTCGCAGAGATCTTGCAAGCTGACTAGGATTTCCGCTTCCTGTGAGAAGTGGAATGAGATCTCTGCTGTCAGAGCTTTGATTTTTTGTTGCTTTTGCTTCTGTTTGCCCCACTTCTGATGCCTCGAAAGACGGTTGAACTCATCTCGGAACGGTGCACTAGGCTCTGGCACGAATGTATCGAATTGTAGCCAGAATGGGCTGCTCTTTTGTGGGCTCGAGTTTGCTATATCCTTGCGCGCCGCCTCACTGAGGTTGCTGGTTTTAGTTCCATCGTTTTCGAGTACCGTGCTTCGGGTCCTGGCAGCGACATTCTGATGAACATCCTGTTCGGTCGGTCTATTTTCGAGTAGCTCGGGTATCGTCACAACCACAACACCTCCAGCGATAGAGTCATCAGATGCTAAAGAAAGAACCGATGGAGGGGCTGATATAATTGAAAATGAGGAAGTGCCTGAATCGATTGAAAGCCGACGCATGCAATCAATAACGTCTGCTTCGGAAGTTGTCGCGGAGTTGTTCATAGCAGGAGCCATGATTGCAACTGGGTCAAGTGCATAGGCGGGAAGAGTGCTTTTATGTCCTTGGCACATTCCACAGCGTTGCTGAGAAATGATGTCGTGCTACGTGCAACGCAGAAGATAACGACCGGTGACCTCAATTTGGCTCCGTGATTTTTAGATCAGCTTCAAGTCTTCGCAAGGCGTCCCCAAGTTGCGTTCATCAACGAGTATGATTGTTGTCGTAGAGCTATTTTTTCACTGGGAGTGGTACCTCGTCGATCACCCTTCTGTGACAGATCATCGACTTTCAGCTCCTGTGTGCTAAAACTTATAACAACGCATAATAAAGATTATGCTCAGTTTCACAAAGGTTTGTAAAACTCGAGACCGGTGAGCATACCTTGCGTGCTTTGACCAAAAGGTTGAACTCAAGCTGCTCACGGAAAACCCTAAGGCGAGATTTGGGCGACGAATTGGTACTCATCTACCCAAACGTGAGCTAAAAAGTGAGCAATACATTGTTCGGGTACTGTACCAGTTGGACAATCTTGAATGTTGCTTTTCTTTCTTAAGGTCGTAATGAAACATATGAGATGTAGTTTCCATTGACTGAAAGACAGGTAACCGATTTGAAATTTCAGTTCGTGGTGCACGCTTTGAATAGAAAATTGGTGAAGTTGATGAGGACTTGCCTTCAACCGATTGTTAACCCAAAGCGACTTGCACTATGCCATATGAAGGCTAGCGAAGGGTGGCCTTACCCTCCATCTCACAAGGCTTCGTGTCCCTGCTTCGGCGACGTATGATTCCGGTCGTATTCACATCACTATCTCCAGGCTCCCGAAGAACTCCTTCTTCTCCAATTTCATACTTACATACCACCTCTTTTCCAAACGCTTAAAGCTTCCTTATATCCGACCATGAAAGAGAATGAAAAAATCACCTTGGAAGATGGTCGCACGCTGTGCTATGCAGTGTATGGCAGCGACACACCTCGAGCAACAGTAATTTACAATCATGGCTTTCCATCTTCACGATTTGAAGCGAAAATGTGGCACGACCACTGTACCAAACACAAGATCCGCCTGGTATCACCTGATCGACCTGGTTACGGACAGTCGAGTTTCCAGAAGGACCGCCGCTTTCTAGATTGGCCAGCTGATGTTCTAGCCATCGTTGATCGTCTCCAAATCAAGCAGTTCTACATCTTAGGAGTATCTGGAGGCTCGCCATACGCGTTAGCATGCTTGAAGGAGATTGGGAAAGATCGTCTACTAGGTGTAACGGTGGCCAGTGGCTTATACCCAATCAAGTATGGGACAGCGGGCATGATGCTTCCAACACGCATTCTCTTATGGGTGGCACCGTGGTCGACCAAGCTCGTAACCTTCTTGTTCGAATTTGCAATGGGGAAACCTGCCCGTAACCCGGACCCAAAGGTCTTCGAAGACATGTTCTCAAAAGAGATGGACAGGCGTCACCCTGGGGATCGGGACGCCGTCAAGGATCCTGCGTATTGGCCGACGTTTGTGCAAATGGCAAGGGAAAGCTTTGTTCAGGGAAGTGAAGGTTCCAGCTGGGAAGCGTATCTCAACGGCAGCGATTGGGGATTTGAGTTAGAAGAACTTCGTATCGGTAAGGAGGGCGTAAAGCTCACACTTTGGCATGGAGATGAGGATATGAATACTGGCCTTGATGCTACGAAGAAGGCGCATGCAGCAATGCCGGGGAGCGAATTGCATGTGTGTGAAGGAGAGGGTCATTTGAGTTACGCACTCAAAAGGGTTGATGAGATCCTGATTGATCTGGTGGGTGCAGAGCAGAGTTGATAGGTTTTTTTTTAGGAGATTGGGCAGCACTTTCATACATTTCGACTCAAATGAGGGGAAACACACCCATTATGTCTTAGGATAATGTTCTTTGTGATAATAGTGGTACCAAATTACTGCCAAGGAAAGGCGTAAAGTCCCGAGCAGGCCATACTATCTCATTTACACTTAGCCCTCGATTATGAGGTGTATCTCGCGCCCAGTTGGGTTGCAAGACTCTCACAGCTTTGACAGATGAAATAGCCCTAGACCCCAAAGACAGCTATGAGGTCTCTTGTAACTGTATGAGCCAGGAGATATGTTGGTCATACGACTTTGTGCGACAGAGCCTGCATGCATGATACGGCCACTCAAACTCCCTTGAGGCGACATGTTTGTCTTCTATGGGGTGTCTGAGTATGTTTGAAAAGCCGTTGACAAAGTAATATATCAATGGCCAATATCCTTATGCAGATAACAATTGCAACTGGTCATTCTTACTAATGAAAGAGAGGAATTTCCAAATCAAAGGAAGGGTGCAGTTCGGAAAATGAAGAGCGTCGTGGTGAACTTGCATTCGAGTTGCACTCGAGTTGCACAAACGGTAATGCACGCAAAGACGTGGATTTCCGGTCAAACCTGAATTCTGGGAAACGAAGCGCATTCCATTCGAGCCATTTTCGTTGATGCTGGTTCTCAAAATACACGGAGTGGTCCTCCTCTAGTCAGCTGAAGAGACCACATCCGTCAGTAAGGCTGAAGCTATGGGGAGTATAGCTTTCAACACTTGGAAAATTCAGTATCTGCGCGATGTATCTTCAGACATGCCATAGTCCGTCTCGAGGTGAAAACCGAACGATGACGTTCTTTCTATGATCTTTGCAAAAGGGCCTAGGCTTAGCATATGCATGGCGAGAACTTCGTTGACCGGAAGCCCAGTGCCTATATTTGATCTCGAGTGCGACACAAGTACTTGAAAATCAATCAACAATGGCCCGCAGCAATAACATCCTGGTTTTGACTCAGATAATAATCAAGCCCTACACAACATACACCACAACGCTTACGTTGATGCGATCTGTTTCCCCACCAATAGAAACCTTGGTAGTCCCGTACGCTCCTCCCTCTGCATCCAAAGGAGAAAACTCGAACTCGGCTGGGTGGATTGTTGGTCTTATACTAGGCATCCTAGCTCTCATTCTCTCCATATCTTGTTGCGTCTGCCGGAAACGAGGTCCTCGTGGTCAGGACGGGCTCATTGGTCCAGGAGGAGAAGCAGGTCCACCGGGTCCCCAAGGAACGATGGGCATACAGGGTGTTCCAGGTCCTGGAGGTATTCAAGGCCCTGCAGGCACTAATGGAGCGCCAGGTCCCCGGGGCGCACCTGGTCCTCAAGGTGTGCCAGGTCTACAAGGACAAGGAGGCCAACAAGGAGCTAGAGGGGAACGTGGGCATCAGGGACAACAAGGTGACCAAGGATTGAGAGGAGACAGAGGGCCTCAGGGACAACAAGGTGAACAAGGGATTCGAGGTTTACAAGGACTCATTGGGCCTCAGGGACCACAGGGACCTCGTGGCAATCCTGGTCATGACGGCCGTGATGGACGAGATGGACGTGATGGAATGGGTGGATGTGATGGAATGGGTGGACGTGATGGGCGTGAAGGACGAAAGGGGTCAAGGGGAAAGAAAGGGCGAGTGGGACGAGACGGGCCCTCTGGGAAAGATGGCCGGGACGGACGGGACGGGCGAGATGAGTTTTAAAACGAGAGTGGGACTTGTTGGCCTGTTGATTCTCCCAAACCCAAACAAACTACGGCGAATATAATCGAGAACAAACCAAAATCAGAGCAGCACAAGTACTCCAGGTAGTCTGGCAGATCAACAGCCAAAAAAAGAGACCAAAAATCAGCAAAAAAGAATGCTTTGTTGGCGGTACTGGGAACTGTAGACATGTTAGATATGTCTCAGAACTGCCAACTTTGTCATATAACGTACTCGAACCCAGGCTGGCGCGGATCGTAGATCAGGTTCATGCTTGAACCGCCAGCCACAACGCGACGTCATACCACTAGACCATACCACCGATTGTGACAATTGATGGCAATTTTCAAAATTAAATAATATATAATGAGTGTGCCCAGCAACCCATTGCTTGATCGCTTGGAATGCCGTGCGATCGATTCTTTGACATGATGCGGGGCGATGGCGGGGCACAGATTTTTTTCGGTCCCACTGCGTCACCCGTCGTGGCTGCCTGATCATTCGTTGGGAACATGTCACGGTCCACTTGCGAAACGCACACAATTCCTAAGAAAGGGATACAGTTTGATTTTCTTAGTCACAAGCTTGTATGATCAACTTAGTGATGCACATGTTCATAGTTTCAAGCGCCATTGATGCTACCCATAGTGCATCAACAGAAGCCATTCCTCACTAGCAACCCAGAAATGAAATTCAAAAGACTCGTAATCTTGCTACGTATTATTATGATTTTGGTAACTCTACAGCCTGAAATACCCCGCTGCACCCCTTGATATTTGTCAAAGCTTGCTGCTGATGATCTTCTTGCTCCCGATTGAGATGTTCATGTCCAGTGCAACGCGAACCCAAACATGTTGGGCACCAAGAACGCCTTCCAAGTCCAGGACAATGAGATTGACGTATGGATAGCTTATATTTCAATGACCACTGCCTCAACTCCCAAAATTCTGTGAGTTAGAGCCTGCAGAGGTTAAAGTAGGGAAAGGACAAACAAGTTGGTCTGTGCGCTTCACCAAACAGTCGCGCTAGCTCCAAGAGCTTGAACCTCTGTTTCCGATCATTACACAACCCACAACGCCTGACTAAGTTTGCAAGTGTCTGATCCTTTGCTGAACCTCATCCCTGTGGCAGCTTGGGCGCAGCGGCATTAAACACGATCTGTGTCGTCTTCCAACCAGCCTTATTTTCGTCTACCACCTTTTAATCCTTGGAATACTCGACGTGTCGCTCCGACTGGCTCGATCACCGATGCACCGCTATGAGTTCAGAGCAAGAAACTGGTCAGTCGGGCAGCAAGCAACTCAAGTCCTACCGGTTCGAGGATGTCTTTGCTTACCTTGACGACGATAGCACTGCGCGATCAGGGTCATCAACATCGATCCCGGAAGTAGCATCGCCAGATAATGACGAATATTTCATGTCAGATGGAGAACAGGAGGAACCTGACGATGACTTGGATGAAGACGAAGAGGAATTTGAAGAGGCAGATGACGATGACGATGACGATTTTGAGGGTGAGGACTCAGTCCGCGAAGTTCGCCAGCCAGTGATGGCTGCACATGAGATCACAGTGATGGAGATGGATGACCCTAGTCCCGTACCGCGGAGACGACCTGCAAGAACGCCTAGGGCGAAGCGGCCGCCCAAAGTCTCTCGATCCAACATTGTCGCGAAAGAAAGCAGCATACCCCCGTTAATTACTAGCGAAAGCGACAAGCCACGATCTCGAGGCATTCCAGAGTTCAGCAAAATCGGCGGACAGGAGACACGACTGAAAGACCTCTATGGGCCAGGAGGGGAAGACCTCAAACCAATTCTGGCAACACGTGACTACTGGTCCAAACAAGAAGCATTGCCTTCACGGCAGGAAGGCGGCCTAAAGAGAAGCTTCTTCGAACGCTCTGATGCTAGAGAGAAAGAAACCAGCTCGCTGCAAGGATGGTTCGCTGATGGCGGGAAGGAAATCTTCATCCGAGAACAGAAAACTAAGAGGCTGCTCAGCAACAACGAACACCAGCCATACCTGACGAATCGCGGACCAAAATCTGTGAATATTCTCCTAGGATCTGTCAACGAGCGCAAACTGTGTACGCTGCTTAAAGACAAGTATACCAATGTAGCAAAATACTTCACAAACCAAAACGACAGGCGTGGTTGGATTTTCAACCTCGGAGCGCGAGTACAAGAAGCACAGTGGGCCACGAAAGAAGAGAGTCGTACTCAGTACCTCGCGGTGGCCGTGGAGCAGCATGCCCCAGGTCATGACCCAAACTCATTGCGAAACCCTGAGGCGCCGGCGTTTACAGCCACAAAGCGTTTCTCGGCGTCTATCCAGATCTGGGCATTTGAGGCTGCCGAAAATGGGGAGCTTGACATGTCTCAGGAGCCACGTCTTGCCATGGTCATCTGCTCGGATTGGGGTGCGCCAAAACAATTCAGATGGTGTCCGATTGAAGCAGAGGGCAATACCCCAGCAGACTCAGAAGATATCTATATCGGTTTGCTTGCCGGGATATGGTCAGATGGTCGAGCACGAATAGTTCATATCACGATCCCCAGAACGGATGAACGTTCTAAGCAGACTGTCTACATTCACTATTCGAGTGCAGCCTTCGATGTTTCTTTCCCACAAACGATTCCCACATGCCTCAATTGGATATCGTCAACCACTCTCGCCGTTGCTACTGCGTCCGGTGCAGTCGCAATGTGGACATTGACACAGCCAGGTACAATGAAAAATCGAAACTCTGTGGCTCGCGCTTCTCCACCCTGGTTTTATCGTCAACTAGCAGATGGATATATTTTGAACATGGCATCTGGCTGGCCCTCCCAGCCTCATTGGCTTTCTATCAGCGTAGCTGATGGGTTTTCACGACTCTACGATATACGAAGCCCAAGCGCGGATACCGTCACCTCCATCCGTGGTCGCACGTTGTGTCTAACTCAAGCCTGGCATGAGAACACACAGGCGTTTGTCATGTCAGACGAACATTTCACTGTAAAGCACAATCCTATCCGACGATATCACCACAACTTGTATACCATGCGCTCAGATTGTGTCGTCACTCGTGTCGCGGCAAGTCTAGTACATCCTGGTGTCCTTATGGGAGGTACAGGAGGCAACGTAGAAGCAAGCAACCCCGTCGGCAGAATTGCGAACTACAAAGTTTTTCCATGGCAACAAAAGTGGTTCGTGCACGAATGGAGAGGGCCCGTGGAGAATCTAGTGGTCGAGCCCAGGAGGCAGGCTGACGACATCGAAATGCTGGAGGGCACCTCGCCTTCACCGTCGAACTATGTCTCTCAAGAGATACTATCGAAACCTCTAATTCGATTCACAGAAGGCTACAAGGCAACCCAGCCCGGCATAGCGTACTCTGCTATCTCAAAGAAACCTACAAACCCAGATGTTGGCAAGGGAATTACTGTGTTCGAGGAGCAGACAGCCATCACGGCCCTAGCTTGGAACCAGAATCTCAAATATGGCACCTGGGCTGTGGCAGGAATGGGATCCGGACTTTTGCGTGTGGAGGACATTGGCATCTAAACAAAGAGGGTGACAATTCGCGAAAGACAATAGGGCTTTGCTTGAAAGCAAAGCACAATCACAACAAAGGGGAAGTACATCTGAAAGACACTCAATGAAATGATCAAAATAACAATGTTTGATATGCAGTAGTAGAAAGAATTATATAACTGTGTGAATATCTTGCAGTGAATGATGCCCACGAAATGATACGGAAAGCTTCTATATGCTATGCACAATGGCAGAGTTCAATAATCTACATTACTTCTTCGCAAACAAGCCCGTTCGAAAGAGCGGCGAGAAGTACGAGTCAGTACACGCACGCTGCATGCACAAAAATCAGACTATCTTCCCACGGTTCACCTCCGAGAATAGGGTCTCGAAAGCAAAATGGCTACCTAAGGCTAAGTATGCCGCACCAACCAATTGGCCACGACACTTTAAGTGGCCAGAGGAAGTGGACAAGGCCGTCTACCTCACCTGGCCAGCTCACAGCACCGTCGCCAACACTGACTTAGCGAACCGCTGTCTCCAACCCAACGTGCCCGCCTGCCACGGAGCCAAGTGCCGCAAGCCAAAAGTCCGTGCCAGAAACGCTCTCGTCAGCATGCTCTGCAAATGCACGAAAGCAGAGTGGGAGTCCCGCACAAAAGAGAAGTGGTACAAAGACAATATCGAGCTGCGCCATGTAGACGGAGTAGGTATCGCGACCTTTGCACGCAACGCCTTCACTCAAGGCCAAGTTATCGGCGAGTACGTCGGCGAACTCGTGCCCTCGGACGCGAAAGACGACCGCGTGAACCAGAGCGCGTATCTGTTCGACATCAAGCAGTTCAGGACGGAGGAGCTGGTCCTGTTCGTCGACGCGATGCGCGTGGGCGGCTGGACACGTTTCGCCAACCACTCGTGCAATTCCAATGCAATCTTCGAATACCGGCGTGTTGGGCCAAGGCAGCGTGTGGCTGTGGTGGTTCAGCGTAATATTGCGGTGGGGCAAGAGGTTACGGTCGATTATGGAGATAGTTACTGGGATAGGATGAAAGATAGGAAGATTTATTGTCGGTGTGGTCATGCGAGGTGCAGGTATAGCGACCCTAGGAGGAGGGGCAAGAAGGGTGGTAGTAGGGCGAGGGGGAAAGGAAGGGCGACAGCGACTGCAAGGAGGGTAGCTGGGACGGTGACGGCGGCTGCAAAGGCGACGAGTCGAACGACAACAGTGGCTGCAAATGCGACGACTAGAACGACTACAGCGGCTAAGAAAACAGCGAGGGAAACAACCACAGTGGCTGGAAGGATGTCGACTAGATCAACCACAGCAGCTGCAAAGGCAGCCAGTCGGACAACCACGGCAGCTGGAAGGGTGTCGACTAGGTCGACCACAGCAGCCGGAAGGATGGCGACCAGGTCGACTACAGCAGCCGCAAATGCAGCAGCTCAAACTGCACCAGCGGCTGCAGAGACAGCGAGAAGAACGACGAGGGCAAGCGAAAAGACCAAGGCGGTTGGCACGAGAAAGTCAGCGAGGCGATGAGGCTGGAGATGTATTATTATTTGAGAGCACGTTGAGATTTAATGTTTTTACGAAGAAAGAGAATCTATACCTTAATATTAACTATCGACTTCAAATTTCATAAACTAATCCGCACTGAATCAATACACCTCACCCGTCTAACTCAACCACTCAAATCACTCTCGACTCCCCTAATACCCCCTGATCCTTCAATTCCTTCTCCACCTCCCCCCAAAGCCTCCGCATCTCCACCTCATCATCCACAATCTCTCCAGACCTGCCGCACAGTTATAGTTAGCCACACCATCATCACTACCTCAGCATACCCCAGAATCAAAAGCACAAAGAAACAAGAGAAAGTACTCACGGGTACAAAACATCATGATGCCAAAACTTCCCATGACTCTCCCCCCCAAGCACCGTCGCACTCACCACCGCCCTTCCCCCTTCCTCCGCCGTCCTCGCCGTAAACCACTGCCACACGACAAACGCCAGCCGCGCCGCAACGCCCATATTGCGCGCCAGCTGCGTCCGCGTATAGTACGGACACATGGCATTCACAATGACATCTGGGTCCGCGGGGTCGGCCGACGCAGCCGCGACGCTGGCGGCGATGTGCTTCATAACCGCCATGCCGAGCAGCTTGACGCCGCAGTACGATTTGCGCAGGTCGAAGGACGCGGGCGTGTTGAGGAAGGCGAGAAGGTTGCCTGTGGCAGGGGGCTCGGTGTACCAGGCGCGCTGGGCTTCGGTGTGGCCCGCGCTGTTGACGAAGGTGAGGTGTGGGAGGTCTCCTGCGTTCTCGCGCTGGAGTTTCGCGGTTTTCTGCAGGAAGGGGAGCACGGTCAGGGCCATGAGCGTGGTGCTGAGGACGTTGACTTGGAGCGCGCGCTCGTAGCCGTGGGCGCTCAGCTCGAAAGTGGGATATGCGACGCCGGCGTTCAGCAGCGCGATGTCGAGATGCGATGTTCCGAGCGCTTCTTCCAGTTTGCCTGGAAATTCCTGGACCGACGGAAAAGACGACAGCTCGACGAGGAGGACGCTGATGAAGGCGCTGTCTTTGCGGCCGCTGCGCTGCAGGATAGTGGCTTTTGTTTCTTCGCCCTTGGCTGCCGAGCGGACGGTGATGATGAGTTTGGAAACGTCTTTTTGGGCGTATTTCACGGCAGCTTCGAGACCGAGACCCGTGTTTGCGCCCGTCACGAGCACGGTTTTGCCCGCGAATGTGACTTTGGGATCGAAGGGCGGGTTCTTGACGCCCCAGCGCATCTTTGCGAATTCGCTCGTCGTGCCGGGTGGATATACACCGGGCGCCTCGCGCGCTGTGATTTTGGTCGGAAGGGACATGGCTAGATTAGAAGCTGGTGTTTTTGAATGTCTATTGCGTCTGCTACGCGCAATTAAACGCCTTCAGAAGAAATTAGAAAACGATGAGAGGAAAACCCTCAAAAGGATGGATCTTTTTACAAGACTTTTGTAGTTTGGTCGGACGAATTGCGCGTGTAGACTGTAAAATTGCAACTTGCGGTGTTGCGATCCTTTGCGGAAGTCCGCAACTTGAACATTTTCGCAGTGCTGTCTAGGATGTAGGACGCCTAAAGATAAGGCCGTTCAAACACATTGTAGTGCTGACTGTACTACCAGGCTCCTTCAAGAATACCACAAATTCCAGGTAAGACGTCCGTATTATTCGACCTAGCTATTCATGCTATTGGTTCCGCGTAAATCTTTCACTATCTGTTTTCGGCGAATGCGCTTACACCGCGTACACCCTTGGTTTACCCCGCGATTTGGTAGGAACACCAGTAGGAGACCTTTCGAGGATAAATTGTCCCGATATCCGTTGACTCCGCCTATGTTTGAGTTGAAGTGTGCAATCATACCTTCAGTTTACAGCCTTGAGCTTGCACATCAGCGGCTTCTTCTGCCACAAGATGTATGTTTCTTGGTCGGCCCAGTCCTCGCTCTCAGGCGCCAACTCGAGATCGAAGCTGTACAGCACCTTTGCGATGAGAAGGCGCATCTCGTGGTACGCCATGCTATGGAGCAATTAGTATTTCCGTCTCTATAATCAAAGGCCAGCTGAAGATCGGAAATGTCCACTTACTTCTTTCCAACGCAATCCCTCGAACCGACAGAGAAAGGCTGCACAGCTTGTTTCGCATCACCCTCAAACCCAGTATCACCCAACCATCGTTCCGGGATGTACTCGAACGGTTTCTTGAAGTTGCTCTCGTGAGTATACATCGCATGTTGTGGAATCACGATTGTAGTGCCAGGCGGAACAAATTCCCCAACAATTGTGCTGCCTTCAGGTGGTGTGAGTCTTGGAAGTCCCAGAGGGACCGGAGGATAGAGGCGAAATGCTTCTTTGATGCACGCAGCAAGATACGGGAGCGCAGCAAGTTGCTCCATCGTCATAGAATCTGAAGTGGGGAACGCTCCACGGACTTCAGCGACTAATTTCTTCAAGCTTTCGGGGTTCTTGAGAAGGTAGTAGGTCAGTCCTGATACCAAGGTTGCAGTCGTCTCGGTGCCGGCAATCATAAATAAGGAGGCGTTGGCATCCATTTCGCCTCGGTCTAGTCCTCTGCCTTCTTTTTGGCTGAGGACAAGGTCCCAGAGGTCTACACCATCAGTAGCACGACCCTTTTCGAGACGTTTGGTTACTCGTGTAACAGCATATTCAAAATGAGCTGCTCGCTTCTTGTTTGCAGTCCCTTGTGATATTGCTTTGAAGGGACCCCAAATTGCTGGATAATTTCGCGCGATGCTCAGACGACTCGCAAACTTGATACTTTTGAAGATGAGCCGCACCCAGGGATCCTACGCCAACATGTTAGGGTCTGATAAGTCGGGTTCTGAGCATGATCTTACGTATTCCGCATTGTCGAGCATATGAAGTGGCTCCCCAAAAGTAAGATCACCCATGACGTCGAAAGTGGTGAAATTGTACATTCTGACCATGTCACATTTCTTCTCAGGGTCGGCTGCAACATCTTCTTTCAATCTCGAGACGAGCTGGTCAGTGTACTTGACGAAAAGTGGTTCCTGCTGTTTGAGAGCACGATCCGAGAAAGCAGGCGTAAAGATCTTGCGCATACGACCATGGTCAGGATCGCGGGCCTGGAGAAGATTGTATGCTTTGTTAGGTGCCGTGCCGTACTTGGCGAAATCCTTCTCAGGAGGGGATCCTCGGGTTCCCTTGGAACCATGGCCATAGATCTGCAAAGGTTTAGTGGATTGGAAACTTTCGACAAGAGCCGATGAGTGCCAGGGTATTGCAGAAAATTACTTACGTCCTTCCAAGAATCTGGATGAGTGAAGCTCAATTCATCAGGCATCGTCCTCACAACATGGCCATACTTTCGATGCATTTCTCTAATAGCAACATCTTGAGTACCGTTCCAGGTATGAAAGTGGTTCGGAATTCTCGTAAAAGCCCGCAGCTTTGGGCCTGGGAATTTGCTGAGAGGATGGAAGTATACCCTGTAAATGCCTCTAATGATGAACCGAACAAAGGCCTGCAACAACTTAGCATGCACTCGAGAATTTGGCATATCATGGCTGTGTGGACTCACAAGAGCGGTGATGATAATGAACACTTGTGTCCATGATATGCGCCTCAAGAAGCTTGAGAGGCCACCAGGGCTTTCAGCTGGTGTGGGCGACATGATGTAAGTGTCAACAGTAACAGTATGAAGGATATCTCAGGGCCGACAAGGAGTTGAATATGAGTTACGAAGGATCGCAGCTCCTATTCAGGCAGAAGATGTTTGATGGACGCCTCAAGAGCTGACAGATATGCCTAACCTATTTGGTCATGTAAGACGGTTGACGTTGGTACGGAACCCTTCCAATCCGATGTCGTGGCAATCGAGAATGGTAAATCGTGCGAGGCACCAACTAGCCATATATAATCGCACTGGTGCTGTGGTGTACGAGCAGGCGGACGAAATGTGGACCGGATTGCTTGGTGAAGGGGAACTGGGGTCTTCACATATCCATCACGACGGTAACCACACAGTATATAAATGAATGAGCGGGCAACGGTGCTGTGCAAGATCCGACGGAAGGCAGGGGCTTGACAACGCCGTGCATGGCAAGCCTTGGATTAGTTTAGGGTCAAGATCAAGCATCAAGCGGCTTTCGCCCGATCAGCCATGTTGTGCGCGTCTTGTCCATCTGTAGTACCGAGATTGAGGTCACAGTGTGGGGACTGAGTGCAGCGATGATCTACGTAACCCACGTCGTAACGCGCAGCGGCGTATTTCGCACTCGCACTCGGTCAGACTACCGCATACGGAAGAATCCGTATACCCATGATTCTTTTCTTGGGGTGTACGTAGTACGACTCCTGGCATACAGATCGACGCTTGTTTCGCTGCGAGTACAGCCGCTATCTCATTCTCGTCACAGCAGTTGGACTGCGGCGTAACGGTGAACCCATCGACGGTGATTGGCCAGAGGACCTGGTGGCCCGTGCACTATCAAATCGTGACTTCGCGTGGGCAACGTTCCACTTTCATCGAAGACGGTCAATTGCACGCCGCTCCGCACATCCCACACAATGGCTGCCCTCCCTGTCCGCAGAGGCTTCTCCGCCCTGCTCTCGTCGTCATCCTCTCAATCCCCGTCCCTGGCACGGCAAACGGCCCACCGAACCTTTTCATCCCACACCGCTCGCGCCGCAATCGCAAGCACATCGACGACCGCAAAACCCGCCGCCGCCACCTCATCCACCACAAGAACGGCTACTCCCCCGCGAACAGTCGTACCCAAGTACCCCGCGAAAGAAGCTCCCGTGCCCACAACCCGCAGCGCCTCCCTCGACACCCTCGCAGACGAAGCGCGCGCCCAGCGGTCTCTAACAGACGGCCTCTCTGACTCGCCTCCAGAGCTTGCAGGCGTACCCGCAATTGACTGGACACGCTCTTACCATGGTCTCGGCAGCGAATCCTTCACGCCCGAACAGCAGGAGATACTCCTCGCTCCCATTGTGAACGAGGATGTCGAGGTGAAGCCCGATGGCCTGCTCTACCTCCCCGAGATCAAGTACAGGCGGATACTCAACCGCGCGTTCGGGCCAGGAGCATGGGGTCTTGCGCCGCGGGGCGAGAGTATAGTCACTGGGAAGCTGATTACGCGGGAATATGGATTGATTGTGCAGGGCCGGTACGTTTGCCCTTTTCACTGCACTCGCTGAGCCCTCAATTCCGCAACAATGACAACCAAAGTACATGGATAAGTTGCTAATTACTGCCGGTGACTAGTCTCGTCTCAATTGCGCGCGGCGAGCAACAATACTTCGACCCCGACGGCATCCCCACCGCAACCGAAGGCTGCAAATCCAATGCCCTGATGCGCTGCTGCAAAGATCTCGGCATCGCGTCTGAACTCTGGGATCCAAGATTTATTCGCGAGTTCGTGGCCAAGGAAACAAAGGAGGTGTGGGCCGAGCATGTGGCCACAAAGAGGAAGAAGAAGGTTGTCTTGAGGAAGGACGATACGCTCAAATACCCGTTTAAAGAGTCGAAGATGGGATGATGTTTGGAAGATAGTGTAATATATGTGTATAAAAGGGACGTCACTCAAGAGGAGCCCGTAAGGGTTACATTAGAGCGCAGGGAATTGGATACCTGCAGAATGCATGATGGGTGACGAGCATCACACCGTAAAATATACCTCACAATCCCAAAAAAATGTATACACCTCCATTCATAGCCCTCTGGCCGTGAGGCAATAAACCACGGGCTTTTATCTACCCCCTCGCCCAGAATGCACACTCATGAATGAATAGATAAATAAGAAGCCCAATAAATAACTTCCCTCCTCAAACTCCAAAAACGCACATAAATCACGGCTCGGACCGAACTCGTCTCCACGGATTCGGCTCCTAGCGGTCTCCGAGATCAAAGCCAGATGCGCGCGCCCTGCTCCGGTCCTCACCAGGCTCCTTGCCATACGCCAGCGGGTCCTCGTACCCTTGTGCCTGGCGCTGCCAGTTCCACGGCATCCAGCCACTGCTTGTGCGCCGGCCGAGGGCGGGCGGTGTGGTCGGGTAGGGCGGGCGCTCGCCTCCTGGATGCAGTTCGTCGCGCTCGATCCTGTCGAACTCGGCGTCGCTTCTGTTGCGGGCGAGGCCACCGCCGTCACCACTCCTGCTGCTGCCCTCGTGGTATCTGTTGCCGCTGGTCTGCTGGGTGCGGATGTTCTCGCCCTCGCGGTCAAAGGCCTGTAGTAGGGTTTCGAGGCGCTGGCGCTGCGAGGCGACGTAGTTGAGGCGGTCGTCGTTATTGCGAATCGAGTCTGGGACGAGGTTTGCGGTTGCGCCGCCGCGAGACAGGTCTGCAGCCTGGGCGGGCGCGTTGGCGCCGTAGAGGGCCGATGCGCCGCTGAGGGCCTGGTTGACGAGGCCGTAGAGATCGTTGCTACCGCGGGCAGATGGCATCTGGAATCTGCTCATCAGGCTCTGGGCGTAGGTTTGGCCTGCAGGGCGGGGCTGATCTGGCTGCCGTGGTGCGAAACCCAGCAGATTGACCTTGACCCATTCGATGCCCGCCTCGACGTAGATCATGCCCGCCTTCTTCGCGCGGTCGTGGCTCTCGCTTATAAAGTCATCGATCTCCCGCTCGTGGTGGTACAGGAACGGCTCCAGGTACTCTTGGTAGAGGAAGGTGGCGCCCTGGGAGCCGGGCAGGATGAGGTAGAGGTGGACGAAGAAGCGGATCCATGAGTAGAAGGGGATCCAGGAGAGGATGAAGTCGAACGTGTTCTCGACGGCGGTGAAGGCACTGAGGACTACAAAGTAGATAAGCCACGGTGCGAGCAGGGCTGGGTCCGAGGTGTGGAGTGCTTTGTACGAGGCGAAGATGGGGAAGAGGACCGTGGTTGCGACGCTGAGACGACGTTAGCGGGGTTCTCACAAGGCGTGAAGCTGCTCCAAGTCATCTTGGAGCTCCATTGACGACGAGCAAGCTTCCGAGCAGAATCGGGGCAGGCGAGTGCAAGATAGCAAATAGCATTGAGCAGTGCGGGGGCGGGGTGCACCTACGTCAAGCCGTCGGCGATGAAGCCAAACATGGTGGCAGGCTCTCGGCGTGTCTATGGGCGATAGCGAGGGTGGAGGGAGGGCAGAATTCGCGCGAGAGGACAAGTTTGTAGGGCCTAGGAGCTTGGGTCGGGTACGCGGCTGAGCTTGTGGAGTCGCGGGGGGAGAGCTTCAGGCCCGATGATGTCGTTACTCATCACTGTGCGCCCGTCACACTGGCGCGCCATCTCCTTCCGGCTCTCTTTATTCGGCCGTCTTCACGCATGCACCGTGGCTTTGTTGGACATGACGACGTTCCCCTTCCCGTGCTTACATACGATTTTGTCTCCTGGATGCTCCTGGGTGTCACCTCTTCGCTCATCTGCGTTGAGATGGCGGTGTCGCGTGTCTGCGGATGCAGGCTCCACTAAACTAACCTCAACCCTTTCACATGTTCATTCTTGTCACCCATCGTGTTAACGAAACTGAAAGAAATATTATAGATTCCTTGAGCACGGAAGAGAACTCATCTCATGTCTTCAAAACACTTCAAGACAATACAAGACGATTTCACTAGGTGATCATTATGCATAGATTACTGCAAAGAGAATTACAATCTAAGTCAACCTCTGCTAACACTCTAACACTCCAGCACCAAGCTCATCCGAACTCTCACAATACCCTTTACATGGACATTCCCTCCATACCAGGAAGATCCTTCATCCAGCCATCAGCATCCTCCTTGACGCGGGCTTTAACAAGGCACGAGTTTCCATCCGCGGGTTGCTGTGTCTTCAGGCTTCCACAGCTGGCTCCCATGCAACCTTTTGCGTCATCCATGGCCTTCTGAAGCGAATCATCTTTCCAGCCAAAGACGTAATCTCCATGCTGACCATAACCTGTATCATCTCCAGTCGACAGAACAAATGGTTGCTTGCCATCGGCAGGCCAGTCTGCCTTGTTGTTGAACTGCCTGGTGTCCCAGACGATCTGCAGACATGTTAGCAAGGTTCAGCGGAAAACCCGGAGTGCACGGAGATTCCATAAGCCACCAGACTGGATAGTACGTACCTCGAGCATGAGCTGGGGGATCTTGACAGGATGAGTTGACGGGCAATCTCCGCCGACACTGGTGCCAGTAAAGGCCGCAGGACCGTTCTTGGGGTATGCAACATGAGACTTGTGGTCAGGAGAATCGAGATTCTTGCCATCCCAGCAACTACCAGAGCATTAGATGGGTCACACATTTTCTGCAAGAAACCACCTACGTTGGATACAGGATGTTCGAGCGGATACCTCCCGGGCATGGGGTCGTGGGGAAGCCTTCAGTGTCCAATCTAAAGCCGTTAGTCTTTGTAGTACGGAAAGAAAAGGAATACCAACCTGGCATCAGCGCAAGGAGCAGCATTATCACCACCAAAGTTGGGCGCATTGTAGCAACGGAAGCACGTCTGCAGCTTCAAGTTCTTGCTCACACGGTTTGTCGGGTCGCCAACAAGCATACGGAAACCCTAGATGCATAGTTTAGTCGATATTGCTTCCTGGCTGGATTGTCGACATACTGGCTTGAAGGCTGTCACTTTACTCTTGCCGGGAGAGACATAGTAGACGACGAAGCCACCTTTTGTCTTTCCGGTGTACTTATCATTGAACAAATCCCTGCAAAATGTTCAGTTCAGATCTGCTGCGGTGGATGATTTCGAAATACTAACCTGTTGGGGACCTGGGGAACACGCTTGTATGTTCCATTGCGAGCCTTGAAGTAGACGTTGGCAGTCCAGTAGTTGGAGAGCTGTTGCGCCTGAGTTAGTGATCGTTCTCCTGACTATTTCCTGTCTCCAGTTTCAAGGTCTCATCTACCACAGACAAAGATCTCGACATAGGACTCCAACCATACATCCCACACATCTCGATCAACTTACATCCTCAGAGTACCCACACGTCGTGCAAGACGCGAGCTTAGCAATATCCGTCGAAGCCATAGTCACATTGAAAGCATTCCCTCCAACGATCTGATGCATATGTGGGCTCGGTGCCTGTCCGGGATTGACCAGTGGATCGATACGGTCGATAGAAACCTGCGAACATCCAAATCTCAGCATCGTAAAGCCGCTCCCGCCTCCGCCCTGAGGCATAGCCTGCGCGAGGCCCGCGAGCAGGAGCGTCGAGAAAAGCATTGTGGCGCGATTCGAATCGTCTGTCTGTCAGGTATACCTAGACTCGCAACGCAGTGCAGGGTAACAGGAATAAACAAGAACAAGATCACACAAGCAAACCCAACTGAAAGCGACGTACACCAGGGCCCTGCTTGGTTTAAATGACTACTCCGCAGGAGGTCACGCACCGCGATATTCCATTACCTCCATCCCTCCCCCCGTTCACCCAGCGCCCACGACAAGACCTTCCAGAATGCCCAGCTGCGCCCAGCGTGCGTAGCATGTCTTCTCCACCCCCGCCAACTACCGAACCCCAGACACGCGCTGCGAAAACGTATATTGGACTTTAATTCATGGGCAGTGGGACCGAGGGCACGCGCTGTGGCCACTCGGCAGTTGAGAAGCGCAATATATCGCGATGCTGGATTCGGCTAAAGGGCTGGAGATTGCTGGACCACTGGGGTAGCGAGAGGGCGATGTGCGAATGTTGAGACGATGGGTAAGTGGCGAGTTGGTGCTTGTGAGAGGTGGGAGTGGGGTTTGTGGGTTTGGGGGGTGCGCGGAGGGGAGGCGAGTGGAGGGTGGGTTGGCGGAGGTCGTTGAAAGGGTTTGTGCCAGCGGCTTAACCAACGGGAAGAAGCTCTTCAACATGGATATGTTAGGTAGCGGAGCATTCGTATCAGTGGAGAGGCTTGGTTGACTAATATAGTGATTTTTCGCTGCGAGCTACTGTGGCAAGACGGATTCGACCAAGCCCATTAGCACACTTGGGTGAACGCATTTCATTGCGAAAGAAGGTGGCATATGTACATTAGTTATCACAATTCTCTATTGCTAACACACTCAGTACTCATCATTACTCCGTCTCACCGGCTCATACCCGCGCGTCACCGTACTAGTCCCATCTTTGCCCTCGACCGAGCTTCTCCCCGAACTCACACATCCAGGGCAATAGTGCGCCTTCGGATCAATCGATTCCAGCCGCGCGCCCGCAAACCAATTCAGCAGCATCCACGCTGCGTTCAAGAAGACGAGGTCCGCCACCAGCACTGCGACGATGAGCGCGCCCGCCGACTTGACTACGGGCACCTGACACAGGTAATCTGTGAAGAAGACCGACGGCTGGATATCCAGGCTGGTGTTACCGTTTTGCTGGAATGGCTCGCGGGCGGGGCCCGCCTGGAGCCAGGGCGTTTCCACGTCGTTCATTTTGCTGATGTTGCCTGAGAACATTTCGAGCAGAGATGGATTCGTCAGGATATTCGAGGAGCTCGTTTTCTGCCCGAGATCAGAGAGTATGACGGATTGGAACACCTTGGTGAAGGAGTCGGCTTCTATCCACACGTCGGGCCACACTTTCTTGTCGTGGAGACCGCCGATGGTTTTGGGGTTACCGGCAGGGTTAACGCAGCATAGAGATTCACCGTTGAAGCGACTGTTTTGGTTCTCTGAATCGCCGTCGGTGAATAGGGTGCTGGTGAAATGCCAGGTTGGCAGTGAATAGTAGTTGAGAGAGGCGATGTCAGTAGTGTTTCCGGATGGTTGCATTGCTAAAGATATGTCAGTTCCTAGGAAGAGGAATATGGTAGGTACAACGTCGTAGTGGTACTGACCTATCGACCCCTTGAGGGCTTGGGCGGTATCACCGTCTCTGGTGGATCCCCTCGAGACCTTGTCCATGGATGATACCAAGTTCAACCAATACCACGAGCTATGGTGGTCAGTCTCCAACAATTTAGTGCTGGGTCGGAGGTGCAAACTCACAGTAGCGACTCTCCCCACCAGAGCGCGCTTTGCGTATTCTTGTCTGGTGGCTGCACAAAGCGAGACGCAGACCCGCTCTCGATCATCTCCGTAACGAACTCATAGCGCGCCGTCAAATTTACCCACGTCTTTCTCTCGTTGTCAATAAGGCACGTCACAATCCCCTTGGGACACTGTTAGTCGATCACTTTACGAACACCACATAACCACATACCAAAGCTTTTGCGCCCCAAGGCTTCCATCCAATCTGAGCTGCCGTCCTACTATCCTTCTCGAGATCAATATTGATGATCCTAACGCTACATTCCTGCAGCGGATTGTTCGCATACTGCAAGCTCGGCAGTGTGCGATACACGCCCGCCTCCCCATCCACCCAAATATTCTGGATCTCATAAACCAAGCTCAATTTGTCCGTGTAGAACTGGCTGTGCACCGGCAAATTTTGCGACTGGCAGGTCGCAGCGACTTTGCCATTGAGCGCGAGGTTCTGCGCCCATGTCTTCTGTGCAATGGTGCCGTTGTAGTCGGTCGTATACGATACTTTGAGAATGTATCCGTTGGCTGCGAAGTTGACGATGGAGAAGAAGACAAGCACGCACAGTCCGCCAATGTACACGGCCCAGGGATACCAGGTGTATGGATACGGTTTTGTTATTGGGTACCGGAAGGTGAAGAATGGTCGGGTCATCCTGGTTGTAGTCGCATGAGAAAAAAAAAGGGAAGTCACGACCTTATCACAGTTGCGACGAGGCTGGCGTGGGATTCCTGGCGGTTCCAGGCACACAATTGCATGTTTTAGACACCTGCATGCTCCAATGATAGAGTCTTCCGATCTGACGAATTATCCGTATTGCCTTGTTGAATCTGGGACCTGGATCATGCAGGCGCAGTTTCCGCCCCCGATACGCAATCCTTCTGCCTCGCCTCACAACCGACCACCGGGATTGCTATCAGGCACACCAACGAGCACGAAGTTGTATTCACCGATCACCATCGATCTGCCATGCTTATCTTGATGTTGCAGTCCCTTCCGAAGTGCATGCTCAAAAATTTCTCTGCTATGGTGGCCACTTCTTGACGATGAAGCATTTGCGATAGGAAGCCTCACAGGATTTGGCCCCCAATTACGCCCGCCGACGATGTGTGGCTCTGAACTCAGCCTTGCTGTCGCGCTTTTAGCAATACTTCTCATCATACTAATCACGCCACTTGGCTACCATTAGCATTATACTTGATGCGTCTACAGACAAACTTGAGGAATAACTTGTCAGTCTTTGGGAGAACTTAAGACATCGCTAGAGACCTTTAGACAGAATCACTCGCCCCCCGATGGCCCTAGGCTGACAATCTACGGCACGCTCCTCGATGAAGAGTATGAGGAGAGACACTACAAAAATATACCTCTGTGATTGGAAATGCAAATTGTAAGCCTAACCACGGTGCAAGAGGGATACTTTCGCCCCGTCAAGACGGCACCGGTCCAAAAAAGGACCAAAGTTTACCTCCAACTACTTTTCGTCAAGTAGCTATCAACCGACTCTCATCCACAGTCAACTTCGCGTCGCCCGCAGCATCATTCCGCTGTGTCCCACGAAGCTTTTGCACGATGTATCGCCATCCTAGATTGAAAAAGACTTCGACTATCACGTAGATTGCGTTCTCGACAGCTTCGCGATCGCCTGGCCGGAATTGTACTTGTTGCCCAGGTTGGAAAGCAGGATTCTATATGGATTTAGTATACACAAGGCTGGTGAAGAATTTCGGCTAAGCATACTGATGATGGTTCGTCGTCAGACATTGAAGAAGGCAAGAGCACGCTCTAGATCTGAGAAATCGGCTCCTGAGTTTCTGCAAGGCCTTTTATATGTCTTCGAGATGACGCTTGATGGGGCTTGGCTTAGAGAAAGAGACAGAGAAAGAGAAGGAGTGAGGCGGGGTGAAAAGAATCGACTTAAAGCACTTCACATAAGGCTGAGTGGGGCATCTTTCATTGTATCGCTTAAGCTTGTCTGCGAAGGTAACGCTTTCGCCTTCTTGCATCGATATCTATGCATACCCCTCCCTAGACCTCCAATGTACCGCCACGTCTATTAGTGCAACACATTTGCGGCTCACCGGTCAATGTAGTGTTGATAGATTCTTCCAAGTCGCCGTGGTTCTTCTGCGTCGTCATGGTGGGTGATTATAGTTAAGAGAGTGTATTATTAGGGAAGCCTACTGGACCGAGATCACGTTGAAGTTAAACTTCGCTGTGGAAGGAAGTGGAGTTGAAGGTAGAGTTTTTTACATGAAAAGATGAGGATTGTTTCCGCTTTGTATTCTGTTTCTGAAATCAGTGTTCCATCTTCATCGTTCACTCCTTGTACATGAGGCTTATCACGACAGCACTAGACGCGTACTCTTAATCAGGAAGGCAGCGTCAAACCCCGCACTCATGGAGCAGCCATGGGTCTACAAGAGGTCATGGTGGAGCAATGATATATGCTTTTATGCTCATGGCTGACTTAGCCTTTCCTTCGTCGACCACGGTTTCTCGTTCGTCACGTGTTCCACACAAGCTTGGAGTGCCTTAATCAGCCTGGCGTTACAACATTTGATAGGAAGCAGCGAATCAGAACTCAAGGAACTCGATACCTGAGGAACAGCAAAGTAACGTTGTGATCGTAAAATGGAACTTGCTTTGGATGCATGAACTGCTCGAGTCTCGTGGTGAAAGAGACTCTCAGCCAATCGGCAGAGAGTGTAATGCCGAGCCAGACGGTACTTAGCCAACCTCTTCAATGTTGCTTCACGACTCCCATAAGCACCCTGTTGTTGTTCTTATGAATTGGAATCGGTTTAAATCGATATGAGATTGAAGATATGCCCGGGCCCGACCAGCGATCAGAAAATGAAGTGCCACAACTGGTGAATCACGAGTGGACGCATCCGGTTAGCCTTCCCCCGCCATACCAGAGCCATTGCGCTCACATACACATCCAGAGTCTATTCTATGGTTATCGCAAACTAGAAACACCATTCAGCTTTCGGCTTTTGCATCTCAAAAGTGATTCTTCGCAGCTCGATGCTCCTTTCCAATACTCGTTGATACATACGACCTTTAAGGAAGCTCCAGCCTACAGCTGTGTGAGCTATGTTTGGGGAACAACTGATCGAAGTGAGACGGTCCCACTTAGCGACGGAAAGTTCCTACGCATCACAAAGCCGTTGAAACAGGCTCTACCTTTCATAGAAAGACAATGTAGAACCGAATACCTGTGGATCGATCAGATCTGTATCGATCAAGACGATCGCAGCGAGCGAGGTGATCAAGTCAAGATTATGGGACAGATATACTCTTCGTGTGATCGTGTACTGATATGGCTTGGCCAAATGACAAATTTCGACACTGACGTACTATTTCAAGACAACCTTGAACAAGACCAACCGCCAAAAGGTACGTCACTTCAGAAGAGATCGACTGTGAGGCAGCTTATGCACCGTCTGCGGAAGGGTTCTGGATTGGGAGAAAGCAATGCAAGCGATGGGCGACATGAATTACTAAACTCTCCCTGGTTTCGAAGGGCCTGGGTCTTTCAAGAGATTATACTCCCCAGCTCAGCATTGTTCATCCTGGCGACTACCTCAGGGAACTCAAATCGAACGGTTACTATGACTCTTTCGGACCTTCAGAGCATGATCAGCCGCAAAACTCTGAGTACAGACGCCGAAATTGTAGTAGCCAACACCATAGAGTTCATGTCCCGTCGTTGCAATGAACAACGCGGAGATCCTAGTCAAGCTCATCTGCCCGTTGAGCAGACGCTGTCCCTGTTGGCACCCCGAGCGAAAACATCAGAGGATCTTGATCGACTTTATGCCTTCTTTGGGCTGAATTTCGACTCTCATATCGATCTTACACCATCATATGATTATTCTTTCGAAATGGCTATGATTGCTACAGCAACCTCTATCATAGAGGGCACCTTCAGCTTAGACATCTTCGAAGTCATTCCCAGAGCTGTAGAGCATACAATAAAGAACACAGAACTTCCGACTTGGACGCCAGATTTCCGGGAAGAGCATCTCGTTACCCCATTCAAGCGATCCAAGGTTGATTTCCGAGAGATTGCCAAATCATCACCCGAGCTATGTCCTGGATTCATATCTACTACGTTTACATATTACAGAGGCACTATTTATTGCGCAGGCGAGGAGAAACGAACAATACAGGCCCATGGATTCGTCCTCGACCAGGTCGACATCAAAATTGGCACTTTATCATCTGGAATCAATCTGGAGAATCAGCTTGATGTGTTATTGAAGCGCTGTGTAAAGACCTGGAAGAAGATATCTTCGAGTGCTGAACACAACAACTCTTCTGCGTCAAAACCCAAACGCGAAGATATTGGACTCACTGCATTCACCGCCGGCCTTGGTCTTGCGGCAGTTCCTACCAAAGAGAGTCTATTGGATGCACTCACCGCAGAAATGACTTGCACCACAAGCGATGAAGGCTCGTCGCCTTCCAAGTTCATTTCGAATGACCGTAGTCCGAGTGCAATGCACTCAGTCATGATGGAAGTCATGCGTGGCCGCACTCTATGGATGACACGATCTGGTAGACTTGCGCTGGGGAGCTATCTGCATAGTGGAGATCATATCTGCCTCGTATATGGGTGCTCCAACCCAATCGCACTGAGAGGCGACCATAAGATGGCCAAAGTGTTAGGAACTTGTTTCTTGGAACAATGGATGGACCCATGGAGTAATGGGAATGCGAAAAGGGCCGAGAAAGAGTTCAAGTGCAGTGTGTTTCACATTATATGATGCGTGTCATGTTCGGATTCGGGTTGTTTGCTTTTCGCATGGTTTGCGGAGCTGCTACTGCAGGAGGGGGGATTTTCACTTGATTAGCGATGAATTGACGATTGCTGGCAGTTTCTACTCATCATGCGGCACTTGATCTGAGCTTGGAATGATGCATCCACTCGGCGAATACGTCGGTGAATGTGATACGGAGTCGCGCAACTACCCACACACTCTTATCGCAATCGTCCATTGCTGTTCACTCTTGGTTCAAGACATGGGTTGAAAGAACCAAACCAGCAATGTCCCGAATCGCAGAACTTGTGCTGAGTCGGATCTACGTCAGGTCTCGTGTGTTCCCTCGCTCGGCGCATCGTTGGTGCAAAACACGCAAGCCACTTCGCTAATGGGTTGGTTCGCGCTCTTGAGGCGCATTAGCCCCTGATGTGTCCGGGGATCTGTCGCTGCACCCATGGGCCGACTTCTCCAAATCCTCCAACTTCGAGCGAGCTCGTGTCGCTTGCTCGACCCACTGCGGCTCCTTGCCCATCGCCTCTATCAGGCGGCTTCAATGCACGAGTGTGCAAAGCGGTAGAGCATCTGCCTACATGACCATCGCGGCAGATGTCGACGCCCGTCGCATCGTTCCGCACTGGAACTCGAGTCTGGTGCTTGCCTCTATTGCAGTTTCATTCCTCGGCGCCTTCACATCTACACAACTGATTGTGCAGGCCAAAACTTCGCGCTATCTGTCTGCTGTCATTGTCTGGTCCATACTCGCCAGTCTGACCTTCGGATTCTGTTCGATATGGTGTCTCCACTTCATCGCCATGCTGGCTTGCGAGCTGGATCTTCCCATCACTCTCGACGTCTCGCTCACCATCCTCAGCGCCCTGCTGGCAATTAGCTTCACTTGGATCGCCCTGGCTTTCGATCTACTATTGGAACATTACAGGAAGATTCGACGGAGGCAGGCCGCCGCTCTGCGCAGAGAATCAGGGCGCTCCCGTTCGCTTCAGCACGGCAACCCAACGACCCCTGTCACCCGAACTTCTCGGCGCTCCAAAGCCAGAACGACGGCACGTGACGAGCAACCATCTTCATCTTCTCAAGGGAATTGGCAGCCTGGCTCTAGTGAACAGAGCATTACGCCCGGCTCGGATGCATTGAGCGATCACTTCCGTCTTACACATGATCCTTTATTGACCTCATCTATCGACGCACAATCAGTACCTCTACTGAACCGGACTGAGAGCCAGGACAGCGCAGATGAAGCCGACGCAAATGAATCAGAAACAGACTCGCGCAGCTCTTGGAGCGGATTTAGGAGTTCTCGACGGTCATCTGGCGTTACATCATCAGATACAAGCCTCGGCCTGGGTCACTTCGCGAGCATCAAGAAGGACCGAGGACATTCGTTCGGTGACCAGAACCCCTTTATCGTCACTGCTCTGGTTCTATACGCTGGATTCAATGCTCACAACATCTCGAAAGGATTTGTCTGGTCGCTGGCAATCACGGGTATGCATTATTCGGGAATAATGGCGTTAAAGATCCCTCACGGCTATTGTGACCTCGACGTCTTCCTTGTCATTCTATCTGCTGTAATCAGCTGGATAGTATGCGTTGTTGGCTGCATACTGCTTTCATCTATGGAAACTCGGCTTGGACAACAAGTGCTATTCTCAGTCATTGCAACTACGGGGGTTGCTTCGATGCACTTTACTGGCATGTATGCAGCAACGTTCTGGTCTACCGATGCGCCATCCGAGGCCAGAGGTTATCCATCTGCATTAGTTGTTGCAATCGCCTGCATCGCTATCACCACCTGTCTCGCTGCGAATGGTTTGCTTGCCCACTCAACTACGCTCGCGCGAAACAAGCTGGTCGAAATTATACATACAAGGAAAAATCTTTGGGCTGCCATCGCTCAAAAAGAGAATGCCGAAGCTGCAGCGCTGGCAAGGAGTGAATTCATTGCTTCGGCCTCGCATGAAATTCGCTCTCCAATTCATCAGCTGCAAGGATACAGTGATCTTCTTGCTAGATCGAACCTCGATGATGAAAGTCGACTTCTTCTCCACGCCATGCAGGATGCTATCAGGAGTCTGAGTCTCATCACCACAACCGTACTCGACTGGTCTCGCCTGGAACAAGGGGAAGCGATATGCAGGCCAACAGCGGTGGATGTTCGAAGGTTATGTCAGTCTGTGTTGAATGTATTGCCAAGCAAGGATGAAGATTGCGATCTCGAACTCTTAGTCGCCGTAGCCCCGAATGTCCCCGACTCATTGTTTATTGACGAAACATACCTACATCGCATTATCACGAATCTGCTGACCAACGCGCTTAAATTCACTTCATCAGGCCATGTACTGTTACAGATCAAGTTGGTCGACCAGGAAATGGTGGTATCGGTGAAGGATACAGGCAATGGCATTCCGGAAGCCTTTCTCCCCGATCTTTTCGAGCCATTCAAACAAGCTCAGTCTCGTGGACCGCAGAGAGGTACGGGCCTCGGCCTCAGCATTGTCAAACAACTGCTGCAAAAGATGGGAGGCACGATTCAAACCGAGAGCAAAGACCGAAATGATTTTCCGGACCAATCTGGAACTATTTTTACTGCCACCTTCCCGGTTCAATCAGCAGCAGAAAATGGATCGTCTCGTCCGATGTTGTCTGGTAGATTAGGCTTGCTCGGTTTAGCTGGCAGTCGAACGCTTGAGGGTGTGGAGCTTTGCTGCCCGCTGTATGGTTTCGAGACAGTTGTCCTGGACCCCAGAACGCCAATTCCTTCCGACCTCGACTATGTTTGGGCAAGCTCAGAGTACTTGAGGAGCAATCAAACCGTGTTCCAAAAGCTGAGAGACAACAAGGATGTTACTACGCTCATCCCATTTGACGATGACAAAACGCTGCTAAAGCTCATCGGCAACTCACCCGGCTCCAATCTTCTTCCACTCAGACGACCATTGGTGTTTCACAAAATCGCAAGTTTGATCACAGATCCCAGTCGGAAGGCCGTTAGACCTGATGCGCTCAGTAGGACTGTAAGATTCGCATCGGTCGTAGATCTACTCGATGGCGACGAGGAGTCTGAGTATTCAGCAGAAATGACCCGATCAACAGGCAACAGCAGCGTGTCAGATTCTACAATAGCCGTCATGCCACCAGCCAAGACCGTGCTACTGGTAGAGGACAACAAAGTGAATCAGAGGCTGGGGACAAAGATGCTAAAAACTTTGGGTTACGAAGTGATCGTTGCCAACGACGGGCAGGAAGCGATAGATTTATTGATAGAGCACGCGGACAAGATCGACGCTATCCTAATGGACCAGAGCATGCCAGTAAAAGACGGACTTTCAGCTACACGAGAGATTCGAGAGCTCGAGGCAGACGGAACGCTACGGCCTCGAAACGGGGCCGCGAGAATAATCATCGCGGTGACGGCGGTGGTGGGCACGCATGCAGAAGCAATGTGTAGACAGGCCGGCGCAGACGATTTCCTGCCCAAGCCGCTGAGCTTGAACAAGCTCCGACAGACGCTCGAAGCATACCTGATAGATTTCCAGGCAGAGTGAAGGACTAGACGTGGGGGGCGGCGAACACTGCGGTTGATCAGGAGCTCGGCTGCTTGTCCAGGTGTGTATAAGTATAGTGTATCCTTTAACAAGGCATGAATGGTATCTATGATTCTGGAGTTGGGAGTTGGCTTGTACATTTGCTGCAGGCTCTATATAACGTACAAGACTAGAAAGTAAATACCAAGGCCATGTCTTATATATGTTGCTGTCGGGAACGCTGAGATGCTTTAAACGAAGCATTTGCACAGGCACAGAACTTTGCAATCCACTTCCTGTCTACACAATAACGATGTTGTCCTCCTTCCACCCAGTTTTGCAATGGCCATCTACTGCCTTTTTTTTTGCATTACTATATCTCTACTCATCACCAGACAGCCAATACCGAAAGTTTACAGTCCAGATACCTACCCGTTTCTGCCATTCTTCCCTGTTTCCCTTCCCTCAAAGGAGCCCTCAAATTTCCGGCCTTCTAACTCACCCTCTTCGCTTCTCTAACCCTTATCCGTTATCCAGGCCATAATTCCAGAGCAGTCACAGCCACAGCCACAGCCACCAGCTATCCCAGCCCATGATTCTTGCAAAGATAAGTACACAATCACAACCTCGTTTTTCCACATACGACCACAGGACACTGAGAACAAGGCTTCCCGTTCGCTCAGCCATATTTAAGCAGTGTACCGGTAGACTAGTAATTGCGTGGGTGACCAGCAGTGAATCCCTGCTGTTGTATGTTTTTGATTTTTGCCTCCTTGGTTTAGTTTGGCGGAGTTTTTTTGTGGAGATGTTTTTGCTGGACCGGCTGGTCATGTCCCCACTTTTTGGGCACGGTCGGAGATGGGAATTGGGAGCAACATAAGTTGTGAGTAGCATAAAGTGGTATACATATATTATTGAATAAGAATTAGTCGCATTGTTCTACTATATGTCTATCGCAACGATGCCAGAGTGAATGAGACACTTCGACGGTAAAAGTGTGTGTCTATGATTATTGTAGGTAATAAAGCCGTACATCTCGGGACTGATTTCATATCTCCTAGTATCTTCGTGTTCAAGAATAATCGTAACTGTATGTAGTTCGCTGATATTGCTCATAGTCGGCGCTCAGCGGCGATACAGAACGCTCGTCCTCTTCATCATGCCTCTCGAGTGCCGTGTACCGTACTCTCGGCTCTTGCTTTTTCTCTTTATCTTCCCTGCTCTTAAGCATATCCCTCTCAACCCTACTCCCCTTGAAAGTAACCTCTTCCATGAATTGCACGTAGGGCACCTTCTCGATGCCTACGTGTACTGCGCCGTCACTTCCAACGTAGCTGCCGTAACCATACTGGTAGTCGAGGTCGTCGAGATAATTCTCGCGCTCCTTGTTAGTCATTCCAGACGTGCCCTGGAGGTCCTTTACAGCAGCACTGGAAGCAAAGAGCGCAATGACTGCGGCAATGGAGGTCGGCATCCGTGGCAGGTACCGGCCAGGGCGGCGGAGATATACGACGATCGATACAACGATGTATATGCAAAGGATGATCTCGGAAATGACAAACATCGGCACGGAGAAGAAAAGACGGTCCTCTTTTCTGGCGATCGTGCCCGCAACCATAGTAGGCAGTTTCGCAAGCTGAAGAAACTCATCGGAATTAACGCGGAGCCAGATCGCGAAGAGCCTTGCGTATGCAATCTCGACTGGTTTTATGACATCTTCGTATGTTGGAAGCGGCGTAGTTGGGTCTGTCAAGCGCAAGCTTCCTTCGGCTCGGTTGACGAAAAAGTGGAAATTCTCGCTAGCAAACGAATCGTTATGGTAACCCGAGTGCTGGCTGCCGAAGATGGCCAAATTGGATCTCCAGATGAGGCGCTCTACTCCATCTGTAATATACTTCGCGAAGGCCTGGTTGACGTCTGGGGTATGGTTCGTGGCCTTCGATTGCAACACGCCATTCGAGTCGACACTGACATCCGCATCGCCGATTGAGATCATGGGCTGACATACCATAAGGAAAGTGTTGTTTTTGTTGGCTTCCTCGAAGTCTGTGGGTATCGTGCCGGATCTTGCTCTTGCGGAACAGTTGCCTTGCGTTGTCCGCATCCATCCTACAACTACGGTCGACAGGCAAGTAAGCCGAACATGCAGGGAAGTTTTTTTGCCCCCAACAAGTGTTGTGAGTAGATCAGCAGACGTCTTTCCAGATGGACAAGGGAGACTGCGTCCGAATTCACCACGACTACCCTCGCCAAGTTGTTTACCCCACTCGTCGGGGCGTGGATATGCGTAACACGTGATGGGCACACCCTCGTCGTCTTGGACTTGTACTTCGAAAATGGTGTGTGGCTTGAATCCTGGAGTTGCGAGATCAGAAGAACTTGCATTGACGTTCCACATTTTCCACAGATAATCCGTGCCAAGTTCTCGAGGCTTGCAATTAAGCTTTGCGCTAAAGTACTTGGTGCGAGCATTATAGATGTCCTCCACGATATTTCCAGTGGAGTTGGTGGTCTTGAACGGACGATACATAGCGGCATTATCCACCCATGAAGGTAAAGTAGTGTTCCGCGTATAATTCGAATCCGAAATTAAGAATTGTTCTTCACCGGAACCGCCTTTGTACGATATAATGGGAGTAAGCCCACTGAAGCCAGTAATTTCTTTGTATTGGGCCTCATATGGTATCGTGAACAGCGTCGGGTATTCAATTGAGATTGTGTCTTGGAATATTAAGCCTGCGAAACTGGTTGCTAACAGGTTGGCTAGAAGTGCCATTATGCAGACCGAGCCCAAGATTAAATGTCCAGCTCGAAAAGCCTTAAGAATCGTAAGTTGTGGCGGAAGCGAAGTGTAATTCATTGAGATTGACTTAGATGCCGACGCATTCGATCCTCTCAACTCTTCAAAAGGTTGCAATACACAGAGTAAACGATTGATCAAGATCCACATGGGCTCAATCAGCGTCGCTATTGCCGTAGGTAGATATTGAACGACGAGATTCAGAACAACTGGGTTTCTAGAAGGCAAAGGTAGGCCTGTCATATGTCAGCATTGGATTCTAAGGTTCAGTTACGCATTAAATATAAAATCTATAGATGACTTACCGTGTGGTCGACTCTTCACAAAGAGTATGGCGAGAAGTACCGCAAGCACCACGAATAACATGGTGAAGGGAATACCAGTAAACCAGCGGAATTCAGTTGGTCTTGAAGGCTTCACAGTTTTTAATTCGGCCTTGAAATTCATACGAGAACTTTCCAGTAGACGCTGGTGTTGCACTATAGGTTGCGACACTTTAGTGATGCTAAAGGGTGTCAACTCATGTCAAGTGTATTGAGAAGCTGCAATTACCGAGTTTGTTGATCATCAGATTCAAGCCTGTAAACTTCATTTGCCACTTGTTGCTTCAGATAGTCCTTGGCACAACAATCCAATTCTTCGAAGTCTGCTAACAATGAGGTGTTGTCTGCAGCCATAGACATGACTGTGGCGAGGGAGCCTGTTTTGTGAGTAAAGACCTCATGATCATCGGCAGAAACATACCTGGATCATCCCTTAGACCCGCGAGCGTATGGCTCCTTGATTTAATTGAACTTATATACAACAACACAATTGCTGATATTGATATAATCGCAAGAAGACTCTCAACAAGGTACGTAAAAACTGGATTGAGCACTACAGCTTCTGTTTGCTCTGAGCGTTTCCCAGAAACTTCGTGTGTCGACGTTGAGAAGTTAGTGTCCAGAATATCGACCATTGCACGCACGAAAAGAATCCTGTAGGTGAAAGCGAAAGCGTCTTTCAAAACCTGTGCATCCAAAAAGTCTTCAAACGGATGCTGGCTGGTCGCAACTGCCATAGCGAACATTGGAGGCAACTCACTGCTACCCTCGCCTTGATAATGGCCGAAGCGGTCCAACTTTGCAAAATACTCGAGATATCCAGGCATGCCTCGCCCCACAAAACTGTCACCACGGTGCTGGGACCGTCTGAAGCCAGTATATAAAGTTTCCTCAAAGATGCTTGAGTTAAAAAGTCCCTCAGATAGAGATCGCTTTTCGCCGAGGTAAACGACTTCACGTGGGGCCTTGGTGGCGGCATCAACTGTAGCTTCGACGTCTTGTTCGTAATAGTATGGCCTGCATGATATACCTGTAATGTTATTTACTGCATCAGTATCGTTGCTCCAGTTGCGAACAAAAGATGCGAGCATAGTACTGTTGCAAGCGGTTGAATTCAGTGGGAGTCCGAACACGTTTGTTCCCCCCGTTCCGTATGTGTCTTGATAGCCAGCGAAAAAGAACCTAAAGTCCCGGTACATATAGTGAATTGATCCAAATGTCACGTTATTCACATCGATGGATTCGCCGATGGTGTCGTTATTCAACTTCCCTATGAGTACCGAACACCCGGCGGAATCATTAAAGTGAGTCATCAGTTCGACGTAGTCTTCGAGTTCGTCCTTTTTGATCGTGTTGAAGGCCTTCAAATCCTCACATCGTAAATCCATACTATACAAGGTTGTATTCGTGGTTAAAGTGCTGGACTCTGAGAAAATCTCAGATTTTGAGTCGAATGGCGCAAGTGTGTAATTGTCGGTCATGAAACCCGGCATGGTCTCGTTCAGCTTCAATATGCCGTAAACAGAGTGGGCGTATTTCGAATCGCCATCGGACTCTTGAGTTGATGAATGCATGAATTTGCTCGATACGATGAATGGTTCCGTGAAAGCACGTGTGACCTTCTGTGTAGAGAAAATACCGGCCTGCAGGGGAACAACTCCAAAGGTAGTCAAGACCGTTGCGAACGAGGCCCAGAAGACTAGATAGTGTCTATATACTGTGAATACTCGATCTCCCTGAACACAAAGGTTTGAGAGCCTACCCTCTCTTGGCTGCTCTAACCGGTACAGCAGGTATGAAATCGAATGGATAGTGCAGTAGCAGCGAGTCTCTGCCATGCACACCTGCCGATTTGGAAAGTTGTCGATATGGTTCAAAACGTTTAACATCGTTGTCTATCCAAACAACGTAGATGCTAAATGTGACAGCGATGATTGTGGGCATGTAAAGATATACGAACGACGTGCGAAGTGGCAATCGGTTGATATCCGAGGCAAATATAACGCCGCCATCAGTCTGGCTTTTGAGCAAAAAGTACTGAAGAGTTATAATGAATGCCCAAGACAAGAGTATGAGAAAGACCAGGCTCCACGAGCGAAGAGCTGGAGGATACCAGCACTTATGGTGGTAGGTAACATACTCCCGCCGGTTTGGCGGAATCAGACGCTGGAACATTACTGCTTTCGGCATTGATACGAGCTTTTGGGCAGGTGGCGACCTGCTCTGGTGGTAATTTGGAGGTATTCGAGCGAAGGTTGAAGGTTATCTCAGCCTCAGATTGGCAGAGCATGAAGTTAACAGTCTCCCATGTCAAGACTTATGGCCCCCGTAGTACATCAATTGGCCTCGGAACGCAAAAGTCTCGGATAGAGTAGTTCTCGCACTGTTTAGCCCAAAAAAGAGAATCGGTTCTGATCGCCGTAGCACAATTCTATATCAGCTGGCTACACTCCAAAGCACGAATCGTCACCTGCAACCTCTAGGGTTACCTAGGCTCATGTACGCCCCGACAATGGGTCCAAAGCATAACTGCCCTGGCGCATTGTTGCGCGCTTGCGGTGTCTGATAGGTTACCCCGATTCTTCGCTCATTTTGCTGCATCCATCAGCTTCGCGGAAATTTCCCTTGACTGGCTAGCAGACAAAAACGAGGCGGACATTTGGCTCTTCTGAACCGCCAGTGACTTCCCGCTTTTCGTTCCTAATTTGCTCTAGTGGTACTCGTCTTAAATCCTTGTACAAAGTCTAAGACCCGGACAGTGTTGGTCCTAATTGTACCGTAGTTTTGTTGGCTTACTACTTATTGGCTGGAGGATCAATATCGATGTAGTGTTGCAGCGTAGCAGCCACCGTGAACGCTGCACACTGCATGGTAACTTTCCTACCTCTGCAGTAATCAAACACAAAAAGTTATTGCTTTCTTGATCTTTTTCAAATCCACGTGTACGCTCCCTTAGATTATCTGGTCGTGGTATACCGCATTGAAGCTGTTTCCCAGCTAGAGGTTCTCGGGCCAAGCCGTACGCCCATAGTGATGTTGAAAACCAAATAGCCAAAAAAAAAAGAGAGCACTACAATCGTCTTTCACACAAACCTAATCTTGCAACGTTGTTAATACTAGTAAGTTGTACTGATGTCTTCAATCACACGAGATCTCGAGATATGGGTCGCCACGTCAACGCACTAACCCAAGCGCCAGTTTGAGATGAAAAATTGTTCCTAAATTCCTTACAGGAGTATAATTGCGAGAAGAGGCAGATATTTAGGTTGAGCTGAGGTCTGCGTAACAACAATGGGGGTGAGTCACATGACAGTACTACGGGCAAGGCCTTTTTGAACGTGTGCGTATTATTGGAAGCTCCTTAGATTTGTCCTTCTTCGTTTCCGCAATTTTGAACTCTAAACATTTACTTATCAATGTGGTTCGGAAAGGTCGGCAGCTTAATTCTCTACAAGTCACTTGGCGGGGTTGGCCTACGACACAAAGAACATGCCCAGCTCGAGTCTTATCTGCACCTTCTGAAAGAGTCGAATCGAAGAGTAACAAGAAGACTTGAAGAGGTGAGCAATCTCCCACCTGCCTAATTGAATTTGAACCAAGTGAATTGGTCAGTCCTCAGGATGACGCCCAAGATAGGTCAAGATACTGATCCGAGGCGCAGGTTTGTGGTTGGTAAAGTGGCAAGGTCATTCTCGCTTGGCGATTCCCATCCCTTCGGACAACACGGAACGATGAGCACACCGTTGCGCATAGTATCTCTTATGCTTGGGAGAATCTCCCAAAATACGGGTAGTGGGAAATGCTGCGATTTGCTCGTCCAGATACTTGGAAAGGTGTTCTACCCCGCCAGTGCCATGCGACGCCGGGCTCACAAGCGGTGGCGCCAAGCAGATCTCTCCAGTCCACGGTGCCGGAAATCCAAGTACGCAAGAGTGGACTCAAGACACATGACGTTGGGTACGAAATGCTAAGGGAATTGAAAGGAGTGTTGTGAAGCGCCTGACACCACTCTATAAAGATGGCGCGTGTCCTTCCTGAATATGTTCCGTCATCCTTGAACCGCTCTGCGAGCATCGTCAAAATTCAAAAATGGGCATCATGAATCGCACTCAAATGAAACAAGACCATGGTTTCGATGCCTCAGATGGCGTCGATACGCGTCAAGAGAAAGAGAAGGATGACCTTTCCTCCAATGGAAGGCTTTCTTCGGCGCCTGCGTACCAAACGGACTACGATGGTCAAACGGGAGAGGTATACGATCCTTATGGAGGAAAGAAACTTGGCATGGTTCGAGTATGTAGAGCCAGTCTGTCTTTATGAAAGCGTTGTTGACATCTCCTAGACGGCTTTGATCTTCTTCACTAATCAAGTCGGAATTGGTATTCTCAGTCTTCCTGCCATGCTGCATACGATAGGCTTGATACCAGGTATAATTACAAGTGAGTTGTCGCACCTTGAGCGCAAGAGGTCAACAGGGACACGTTACTGATTATACCTCAGTCATTGCCATGGGTGTGCTTGCGACGTACACAGCCTACATTTTGATACAATTTTACCGTCGCTATCCTACTATTCGCGATGTTGTCGATGTTGGTAAGATCATGGGAGGAAAGCCGCTCGAGATCATCGTTGGAGCGGCACATGTGCTCAACTTGTGCCTCATCTGCGCCTCAGCCAACGTCACTCTTTCGATCGCTCTAAACACTATCACTGAGCATGCCGTATGCACCGTGGGATTCATCGGAATACCAATGATCATGTGCTGGATCCTGTGTATGCCTCGCAGTTTGAACTTTGCGGGATGGTTCGGTATTCCCGCGACTATCAGCATCTGTAAGTTCTCATTCTCTGAGTCCGTTGAGGGAGAGAGGAAAATGTCTAACTCTTCAAGTCACGGCTGTTTTTATCGTCATAATTGCTCTGGCTGTAGGCGGTCCGGACTATGAAGGCACCGTCAACGGTGGAGGAGGATACTGGGGTGAACCACCCAATGAACCCCTGATAATGCGCCTTGGTCCCAATCCTGCGGCATCCATGAATCAACAATTCGAGTCCGTGTTGAATGTAGCTTTTGCGTATGCGGGTAATCAGGTAAGTTGCCCGAATGCATTTCCGATCGTCCACAATCTAACATATTCAGGCGTTCATAACGGTGATGTGCGAGATGCGAAACCCGTAAGTCATTCAAGACACTCTCCTCAGATCACAAAAGGGTACAATGCTGACCCACCAACACAGGAGCAAAGACTATACCCCAGCGATCATCTGGCTCAACGTTATCGGCGTTCCCATGTACGTCATCACAGCATGCGTAGTCTACCATCTCGCCGGCCAATACGTGGTCTCTCCTGCTTTAGGCTCCGCACCCGGTGTCGCCAGCAAAGTTGCATATGGCCTTCTCTTTCCAACGCTCCTCGGCTCAGGTCTAGTCTTCGGTCATACAGGCATCAAGTACATGTATAACGTAGTCATGGACAAGATCATCAAGTCGCGACACCGACTAACTGATAACACACCACTAACATGGGGAGTCTGGATCGGCCTTGGCACACTCTTTTGGGTCGTGGCTTTCATTCTGGCCAATGCTATTCCAGCTTTCGGTTCGATTCTAGGCATCTCATCGGCACTTTTCGTCACGTGGTTCACGTTTGGTATGGCCAATGCGCAGTGGATCTTCTTGAATTGGGGCAACCAGTTCGTCAACTGGAAGAAGGCGTCGTTGGCGTGCTTCAACTGGTTCATGATCCTGGGTGAGTCGCTTGTCTTTGTCAATGCTACGGAATCTCGTTAACATCTTCTCAGCCTCGGCGTTCCTTACGGTCTTCGGTTTGTATACATCGATTTCAGACCTGCACGCAAGGGTACAGGATCCTAACGACCCGTTGAACGTGTTCACTTGTGCAAACAATGCGCTATTTTAAATCTCTTGTGGCAAAGACTGCCAGTTACGGCTCAGGTTGTCGATTCTAGTATGACACCATAACTGTACCATCTAGTATTACGAAATCACAGGTCATTTCATGCAAATTTAATAATGTATTGACAGCTTTGTTGAGTAGAGAATACTAGATCTATAGTAGTCCACCTATCTAAGATAAAACATATGTCCCTCTTGCATATCATTCAACCGTCGCATTGCGCTTTGGTGTTTTGTTGGATAAATGACAACACTGGCGAGAAGAGCCACTATGCATAAACAAAAGAAGAACAAGAGATATGAATAACTCATATTGAAATAGGAAAAAATTGGCTTTCGAGACGGTCGGCTGAAGTCTTTCAAGTATAGAAACGAAAACTAGACATGGTAACCCTCAATTCGCCCAGTGTGAAGTCCCGGCACCATTTACCATAGCCCTGGGGAGAAACAAGCCCACTATTCATATGAATCTCGCTTGCGGACTCGAAAGCACGTTGTGATATAAACTCAGGTCTACGTGCTCCGTACCTAGCCGCAACCGAAGAGTGTGGAAATCGACATTAGGCCCCGTCAACGGCAGGAGAAGGATCAGGACTTGATGCTCGACTAATCTCATTGATAGTTGACTGTACTTCGTGTTGCGCGGATTCGTCGGAATCTGGGAAGTCGTCGCTTTGAGGCCGCCAAGATGGGTGCCAGGATGGGACCCAGGGAAGATTGGGGGAATCTAGGGTTCTTGTACGACTCGCACAGCACGACTCAACGAGCATGCCACGCCCATCATCCTCCAGCTCGATCATCTTCATGAGGTCCGCAGCCGTCGGCCTGGCGCGCTTGTCGAACTGCAGCATTGATCTTATCGAGTTCAACGGTACGAACGATTCCTTCGACATTTCCGACTCAATTTCATCCAGAAGCTGTGCAGTCAAACTAGGATTTCTGCGATAGATAAATGAGCTAGAAGATGAACCTCTGGAGCGGTTTATTCGTTGTTCGGGTGCTTCACCTTGGAGTGTTATCGACATCTCTAAAAATATACAACCCAAGCTGTAAATATCAGCCGATCCATTGACGATTTCAATTGCTCCGATCTCAGGCGCAGAATATGGATCTGCTTTATACGGGCCTTCCAGGTACCTGACGCCTCTCCTTGAAACGTCCACAGCGTGACTAAATCCAGAGATATAGACGTTTTCCACGCCAATCGAGATGTTCTGGGGGTTCAAGCACCAGTGCCATATTCGATGATCGTGTAGGTAGCGAACCGCAGCAGTCAAACAACCGAAAGACGGTTGCAATACTCCCTTTGGTATATACTTTTTCTTCATATAAGATGCCAGATCGCATTGTAGACTTCGAGATATTAGGGTTTGAAGAGACGTCATAGTTGAATAGCTTCCTTCAAAATGGACCAAATGCCGGTGGCGCAGCCTTTTCAGAATGTCAAGTTCTTGAAGGAAATCTTCCATGTTGGATTCATGACAGCCAACGAAGGTCCGATCTCTGGTCTTCCGAGTATAGCGTATCGTGGTGAGTGTATTTTCAACGAGGTGAACCGTTGCATTTCTTCCCTCTTCCAATTCTCCTGTGTTTTTAAAGGGTGCATCTTCATCGTGTGCGAAATGGCGGTGGCTCTCCGTCAACGGTTCTCCTGGGTCGGATAAGATGTGGCGCTGTCGGTCGAAGAATTCCTCGACAGAGGGAGAAGGCAAAAATTCCGACAGCGCATCTTTGTGCATTGGAAGAAAGTAATCATTGAAACCGATGCGCAGTAATTGGTCGAGCAGATCAAGGCGTCCGATCATGCGAAGCACGATGTATGTCCTTGGATTGCCATGCGCGATCTTGTTGCACAAATTCAGAAGTTGGTCTATCCCCTTGATTTGTGAATCCGTAAAGATACTCGGTGGAGGGTCATTCTCAAAGTATGACGAAAGTAAGTGTTCTGGGCCTCCAGAAGATACCCAGATTTCGCCCTTGAGGCATGCTTGAATGATACCCCCAATATCACGGTCGAAATGTTCTACTACCCAGTTCAGATCAGCGTCCAGTTTAGGAGACGAGACCCAAGAACGTATTGCCTCTCGTAGTTGTTCTCTGTCGACCGGCTCAGGTCCCATCAATCTCGAATCAAGCCCCATTACCACGTAGATAGGCTTCCAGTACACTATTTCCAGCAACAAAAGGCCTAAAGAGTACTTTTCATGGCGGAAACTATATTGGCCGCTGGCCCTTGAATCAGGGTGTCGGTAGACTTGAACTTGAGGGTCACATGGTCGATTCTCATCGTCCTCGATGGAAAGTTTACTTTTCTCCAGATCGAAGCCTAACAGAAAGCACCGGGTAAGATCTAATGTTTCTCGATTTGGAATCTCAGAAAAGAAGATATTCGACGAGCGTAGGTCTCCGTGTAGGTGTCCTGCGGTATGAAATTGAACAATCACGCTCCGTAGCGCATGAATCAGTTGTTTTACCATCTCGATGTCGGCAGATCCTATGTCGAGATACGACTGAAGCGAAAAAAAGTCTTTAGTTGCACCGTCGGATTGTGGTTTTTCGATAATGATTCCAACCTTGTCGTCTTCCTCGTTTTTAACATAACCAAGTACGTTAGGGATGACGACTATTTCGCTGCGGAGCAGAGAGCGGAGGTCATGAATCTTCAAGACTAAATCTTTGATAGGAGCGAGAGCTCTCATGTTTGACAATCCATGGATTGGAGCTCTGTACATGTCCTCCTTCCACTCAATCCAAACTGGATTCTGTTTGTAGAAGGCATCTAGAGTGCAATTTAAATCACCCCATTCTAGAAAAATTTGAAGCTGCGTCATGTCGAGCTCAAGTGCCACTCTGCCGCTAGGCTGTGGCGTATTTGCGTCGTTTGACAGCTTCAACTCTGCAAAGTCGCCTAGATGCTTCCGAACGTATGCCAGAGAGCCATTTCTAGCATGTTTGTTGATATTCGTCCAGAGTACTAATTGGTCTTCTGGCACTTCTGCATTCTGATGCGCAAGAAGGTACTGTATCGCAGTAACATCGTCTTTGGCCGCTCGTAATGGGCCCAGATTCGTTGAATCTCCAAATTTGGCCTTTAACAATCGAAGGACATCTTTAGTCCTTTGCTCCAAAGGTCCCAATGGCCACCAAAGAAGGGCGTATTTATCCTTTGGCCCTGAATCTGAATCTTCCGAGAATACAAATGCAGACTCGCCATCTTTATTCAGCGCAAAGCGTAGTATGAAGGGATGTAAGCAGCCATCTCCGGTGAGGTCTTCGTCTTCTGCAATTCCTCGAGCATAATCAGTGAAGCCCTCGAGAACTTTCGCCCAGTCCACTTCCTTCGTCGCTTCCAAGTCCTGAACAGAGAATACCTTCCCTATACCATCGGAAACATAGCGGCCAGGGGTTTTGCAGTCGCACTCAGCTCGATTGCACAATTCAACGAAATCTTTTGGGTCATTTTCTGCCTTGTCAATGTTGCTCCGACGGTTCGTCGCAACCGATCCATGGGAACTATCATCTTCCTGGATATCAGATCGGTACGGAGGTAAGAAGAGCGCAATCTCTTGCATGTGTTGTTTGATATGACCCCGAAGAGCTCTTTGAGCATCGAACGAGTCTCTGTCTGGAAAAGTCTTCTCGAGTACGTCTGGATACCCTCCACAGAAAGGACAAATTTCAAATAGGAACGCTCCCTTTCTTCGACTGGCCTCTTTCATGTCAATCATATCTTTCTCGGTAATTTCTCCGTGGCTTCTGACATGGTCTTCGAAGTCCTGTTCGTTGAGCTCTTTATGACCAAGTGCAGAATCACTTGTGTGGTATCGAGCTGGCAAATGGCTCTGCATGTGAGCCAGTAGACCGTCAAAAGAGTTTGGGACGTCAAAAGGAGTAGGACAATCCTCAAAAGTGCAAAAGTATGGTTCGAAATCATGCATGACGTGTTGGCTACGATATTGTGAGCAATTCGCACAGCAGTTTTGATCATGAATGTGGCTTACCTCCATCGAGCCTTCTCAGCTTCGCTATCCCGAAAGTCTAAAAAACAGTAAGGGCATTGAAACCTCCCATCAAGCATTTGCGGTGCAGGAGGAAACCCAGGGTGTCTGAGAGCTATCGACTTGACACTCTCTGCCTTCTCTTGTCGAATCGGCTCAGGAAATGCATCAAATTTAGTAGCAACTGTGGCGGACAGTATCGTTTTCTGATCCTGGTTGGTTCGCATCAGTGGACCATTATTTTCACCTGGAATTCTCGGCTTTTTATGCACCAGGCTCTCTGTATTGTTGTTGTCGTCTGCGGCCATGTCCACGACAATGGGTTTCGCGACAACCACTACGTCGACGGCACGCTTCCTTTGATGCTTTGCTAGGTACTCAAATCGTATTCTTCGTCTTGCGAAAGACTCGGCAATTCTTTGCTGGAAAGATTCCGAAGCCGTCTTGAATTGCTCTTTGGCTTTCCAGACACCAAGCTCCCGGTAGCCCTGGAATACTTGGTTCGGGCGTTCCTTCTGCCGATAAACTTCCACCCGGTTACGTCGGTGTTGGGCGCTTGCCCGCTCTATACGTCTTGCTTGTCCATGCAACCGATCAATTGTATCGGAAATGTGCTGCCTGAGTTCTTGTGAGCGTGTGGGGGCATTCATTACACCAGTACCAGAAGCGTCCGAAGATGATAACGAGTTGAACGTCAACGAGCCATCAGAATCATCGTCATTATCATTACTACCGTTCGTTCTTTGAGAAATCTCAGGCTGTGATCTTTCTCCTGCCTGTGGTTGGGTAAGATCTTCCAAATCCCGGTTCAGTGCTCGTAATAGTTGGAGGAGGATGCTGGAGGTTTCTGGTACATCCTTGAGCCGGACGTCGAGTGATCGAAGGCCTTCGAGATTGACGCCGACATTTGCACACCACAAGCTGAACTCGGCGAGCTGTCGCGTGGACCAGAACTCGTCCGCAGTGTCCTCACCGCCGACTACATCCTTTTCATCCTGTCGTAATTGCCGAAGGTTCTCCAGACAAATTTGCGCAAGGCTTCTCAGGCTGGCTGTCTCTTTCAGATCGGTTTCCAAGTCCATGGCGGATCTCTGGTCTGCGAGATCTTAATATCGATGCATCTGTCTTTCTCGCGGCTCTAGATGCCGTAGAACGAGTTGTAAGGTGTTTTGGGAACTTGAACCGTCCTTCGTCTGTGGTGTAGGGAAGGAGCTCTCGTGATTGGTGATGCATGTTTACCCCACTACTGCCTGACGGCTGACTGCACATGCATGCCCACAACTCCATCTCGACTCGTTCCCCGGTCTTGTGCTTCCCCAGCGACATATTTCGAACACTATTTGCAGGCGGAGAAAACTACTGGTCATGAACTTCGATGTGGCAGTTTGACTTGCTTGCACGGGTTGTTCCCGCCTTTGGTGCCCTCGCCAAACAATTCTTAGAAGGCGATTGCCAGGATGCGCGGCTGATGCGAGATGCCGAAGACTGCTACAATGACATTGTGCTCATAGGGCAGGCGATTTACATGTCAGCAGGGGAGTGGACGCCAGGACTGGACGAGGTAGACCTCACGAAGCTGTTGACGGCGTTCGAATCGCGGTTTCCAACCAAGTGGAGGGTACTCCCTAGTTTATCAGGCCTCTACTCATGGAAATCACAGACAGTGAGCGACCCCCTGTGACTCTTACTAGACTTTAGACCTAATTCAGGTGTCAGGAAGTACATATTGGTGGAGACAGTAGCCAGTTCGTCCAGCTCCGTACATTTGCGAGAGAGTGTGGATCCGCCGGCTGTGGTGGCTACCAACAATGTTTTGAAATTCTGAGCCATCAAAGCACCCATGCACAGTACATTACATTGCTTGGAGAGGATGTTTCTTTGTTTCGCAAAAGTGAGAGGCGCGATGCCGACAAGCGAGATAAGTTTCTCAAGAGGGTTCGAAGAGCTAGAGAACATCTTTTAGATGTGTATTATAGGGACGACGCTGGTGACGATGTCGTAGATGTGAGCTTGAGTCAACACCCGAGCCACGGCATGAAAGAGGACGCGGATAAGGTTTGCAATTATCTTGCACGTCACTGGAGATGCAAATGCCCAGAACGAGAAGATGGTCCACGAGAAGCACGACTAAGTCTTATACGTTACCGCCAGCTGGTTCAAAAACTCGTGTCGAGCCAGAAAAACTCACCTGCTAAATTCGAAGTACTACTGCCAATGTGCAAGAAATCCGTGGAATGGAAAGTAACGAATGTCGAAGTCAAGAAAGTTCGGTAAGTCAAACCCTGAGATAAAAAAGGCATGCCAACAGACAGTGACCAAGGATCAGCTCGTTATTCGACACAAGAGAATCTCCAATGGCAGTCAAGCATGATGTGTGCTATCACCTGCGACATACGAGCGAGATGGCCCAAGTTGATTTTCTCATCGAGAACGAGGGATTTTGGCATCGAAGACCCCAACTGGTGGATGGCATCAACCACTACACTTCGATGGAATCCCTCGACCAATTCCTCGGGGATGAACTTGATAGGTCTTACATCTCACATTGCAATCCCCGAGAGCAGCTCATCTTGTGCTACGTCCTCGCCAATGCGATGTTATACCTATATCCCAACTCCTGGTTCAGCACGCAATGGGACCGCAACACAGTCTACTTTGTAAGACGCCCAAATCAATCAAGATCGCCTGCTCTGGGCTTTCCGTATCTTGCCCTAAACCTGCAAACCCACAAAACGCCTCAGAATGAACCGCATCCTCTCCAGACTCACATTCATCCCGCTATACTGTCACTCGGTATTGTTTTCCTCGAGGTCGCTACCGGTACGAGATTCAATCGGTCTCAAAACCAGTCTCTTTGGGAGCAGTGCAATGAAAATCATGCCCGAGCAAAGCAGTCGTTTAATGATTTAAAAAGAAGGCAGAGGCAAAGACGCGCTAAACAGATTCCATCTAGCTTAATGAAGGCCATCGGTGAATGCCTGCAATTGCATACACCATCCACGGCCGCCAACAACAACCTACAGGAGGAAGGGCCTATACGACATTACATACTGTCATGTATTGTGAAGCCTCTAGCGAATGAGTTAGAGAATGGCTACGGCGTTTTACTCGAAGATCTACACAAATCATTAATACCAGAGATGCAGGCCGATCTCGAAGACTTTGATGATACGCAATCGCTGCTCAGCCATCGATCTACAGTATCTATCAGCAAATCCATACATAGAAACACAAATGGTAAGCCCCACGCCGTAAAACGCGGTAGAAAAGCCCCGCTGAACCTCCTAGTTAATACTCTTCCTGTCCTAATCAACGCGCGTGCGGACGAGGCTAGCGGACCGACACAGCTCCATGCTGAGCACGTTCAATCATACTTTTATCGAGACCGAGGAGAAGAATGTGTGTCTCAGTGTGCCATTCTAGCTGAGGCAGACGACGAGCATGTCGATGGGGACGACGGGAGAGGTAGTGAACGAGACTACCCTCGAGCAGCACCCTCTGGAGACCAAGGATGATCAGGCTATAACTTGCTTGATAAACTATAGGCGGGCTTGGGTGGGTGAGGGAAGCTCATGGGACGTATAGGGCCAGTTGAGACGAAAAGAAAAAGGCACAGTAGACGCGACCAACCATTTTGCTCCAGCTTCTCTGTCCTGTGAATCCACCATCTGCGTGACTGGGCAGGAGGTGAGCCGTGCGATCAAGTGAAAGAACGTGCCAATTTTTCAGAGTTTGTGCTCAACATTAGATGCGTCTAAGCGTCAGCGGCAGGCAACAGAGCCAGGGCCCAAAGGACAGTCGTCACCGAAAAAGTATTTCCTTGCCATATATAATCTATTAAATTTGCCAATACTCCATCAAGAGAAGACCACCCAGCATAAGGACCGGCGCGGCGATAGCGACGTGGGGATTAAGCTGAATTATACTAACGGAGGCAAGGTCGTGGCGCGCCGGTTCGAGCCTGGGTTGGGTGTGACTGAAAAAGGTCCTTCTTTTTTTTTTTTTTTGGCTGCACATTAGGGTGAAATGACACTAGACTTTAAGCAGTGACCTTCTGCTCCCGAACTATGTCTGGATGTCTGCAGAAAAGGAAATAACTTCGGCCGAAGTTTTCCAGTGGTCGGTCGAAGTGTAGCCATAATAAATTGCAGTTGACCAGACCATAGGAGAACGCTCAACCCACCACCCAACAGCCAAGCCCACCACCAGAGATCTCATCCTACCATCGACTATCTCGTCCTACTCTTAACCATGATCTTAAGATACTGTCCATCTAACCTCAACATATTAGCGGTCGGAGTAGTGAGCGGCAAGGGTGGGAAATGTATTGAAAGAATATGCCTAGAACATAATAGAAGCTGAGTCTACTATCAAAAGATGAACCTACCTTTGAAGAGGGTACAGTTCGGCTGACCATCGGAGACACTTGAGCCCACCACCGGGGAGCTCGTCCCACCATCAGGTAGCTGATCTCACCACACCAAGAACTTCAGTCCACCACCAGATTTCTATCAGAATAAGAACATAATCTAAACATATTCTCAGCCTGACCTCAACGCAATAGCGGTTAGGGTACTTAGCGGTTTGGGTTAGCTAGCGGTTTGGGTTAGCTAGCGGTTTGGGTTAGCTAGCGGTTAGGGTTGGATAGTGGTAAGGGGTGAGAAATATATTAAAAGAGTCTATATCTACTACTACAAAGATAATTTAAGAGTGATTCAACTACCAAAAAGATGAACCTACCACAAAAAAGTTCAACACTGGAAATGCAGGGGTCTGCATTAGCGGCAATGGTCGTCCGAAGTTATACGATGGTGGGCCGAACTGTATGCACACCTTTGAACAGATGTTTTACATTAGCACGATGGTGGGCCGATCTTTTCCGATGGTGACCTGAACTTTTACTGATGGTCGGTTGAACTTCTGCAATGGTGGGCTCAACTTCTACGATGGTCGGGTGAACTTCTACAATGGTCGACTGAACTTCTACAATGGTCGGCTGAACTGCACCGCCGTTTGGCTTCGCAACGCAGCACAAGCAGTAAAAACATGTCACCTAGCCTCAACAGATACAGAAAAAATACGTTCATATTCAGTCACCTTGATCTCAAAACCTCATATTCATACATCAAAGACACGCTACGCAAAGAGATATATAATGCTCAGCAAACCACCACCACAACAACATGCCTCCTAAGCAACAATCTGGCTCAAAATAACATCCGCCGCCTTCTCCGCAACCATATACGTCGAGACTGCGGTAAATGTGCCCGGAATCCTAGGGAACACAGATGCATCCACAACACGCAGGCCAGCGGTGCCCCTGACCCTGAAACTTGAGTCGAGCACGGCCATGGGGTCGTTGTCCGCACCGATGGGGCAAGTGGAAGAGGCGTGATGTCCCCAAGCCGTGTCTTTGACGTAGTCTGCGATGCCCTCTGCGGAGGTGACGTCGGCGCCAGGAAGCACCTCATCGATGGGGACGAGCTGGCGGGCGAAGGAGTCGCGGGCCAGGCCGACGGCTTCCGAGAGCGCCGTCACGTCCGCGGCGTAGTCGCCACTGCCCGTGTCGAAGTAGTTGTACGTGATGTCTGGGACGTCGAGGGGATCTGCGGAGCGCAGCGTGACGGAGCCAGCGTTGTTGCGCGGGTGCGCTTTGAGAATCGCCCAGGTGAACCAGTCGTGCTCGCTGGTGGCGTTGACGCTGTATCCGGGGAAGTAGCCTCTGAAGTTGACGGGGCCGCCGAAGACGAAGACGTCGTACTCGTCGCGCTCGGTGGCAGAGCTCTTGTAGAACATGGCGGCGCCGAGGCCGGGGGAAGCGTAGATGCCGCGGTTTCCGGCGACCGAGGTTTCCCAGCGGTCGAGGCAGGCGTCTTGCGGGCCGGCATCGAAGGTGCATCCTTCGAGAGCGGTGAAGTTTGATGGCGCTTTGCCTTGGACGTTGATTTCGTAGTGGTCTTGGAGGTTTGTGCCGACGCCGGGAAGATCGACGACGACGGGGATCTTGAACTTCTCGAGCTCGCTCTTAGGACCGACGCCGCTCAGCTTGAGGAGCTGGGGCGAGTTGTAGGCGCCTCCTGCGATGATGACTTCGCGGGAAGCAGTTGCGCTACCGGGAGTTCCCTTGCTACCCCTTGATTTCGGGCTTGCCTTGTAGAGATATTGGCCATCGAGGAACTCGACACCGGTCGCACGTGGAGGAGTGACCGACTCGTCAAAGACGATTTTCGTGACATGAGCGTTCAGTCTGACATCCAAGGGATACCTCTTGGTACCGTTGGCAGTTACGGCGTCACGAACAGCGACGACAAACTCCCTAGCTCCGGTACGCTTGCCATCAGTAGTCGAAATGGGGATCTGGTAGAGTGCTGGCGTGGTGTCGCGTGTCTCAGTGTCCGCATTGGCATCGCCGGCAACCAAAGTACCCAGGTTGATGACCAAGTTCGTCTCGTTGGCGAGGGCGAACGCGGCGCCACTGACCAAGCTCAGGAGCTGTGGATCAGAAGTGACAATATCAATCGGAGCATACGATGTCTGAAGCCAGCCATCATAACCATGTCCCTCAGCAAGAGGGAGTAGATACTGGTTGTCCTCGAGCTTGACAAAGTATTTACGCATGTTGCTTGGAGACCATGAGTCGTCACCGGTAAGAGTTGCAATGCTCTGAAAGTCGGACTGGTGAGGGTATACTGCAATAAGGGCGTTGTGGGCAGTGCATCCACCCAAAGTTCCGGTACGCGGGTACAGAGTACCCTTCATCTTAGAGCCAGCGGGAGGGCTGAGTCCAGTGTACTCGCCGCCACCGGGGGTTTCGTAAGAAGTCTTGAAGTCGCGGGCTTGTCTAGCCTCGTCCGCATAGTGGCGAACGAAGAAGTTCCATGCTACGTTCTCGTCTTCCGAGACTCTTGCGCTGTACGCAGGCACAGTGTAATTAATGTTTGCGCCTTGGTCGTCACCAGCTTCAAGGAGCAGTGTTTTGTGTCCTGCCATGGCAAGGCGGGCAGCTAGTGGCTAAACAAAATATTAGCATGTCTGTGAGATGCACTCTGGACATGTAGTCTTACACCTCCACCAGCTCCAGATCCGACTACAACATACTCATAGCCGGTAAGATCGACAGCCTTCGCAATGGAGGCGAAGGCGGTAAGGGAACCGAGAAACGAGCGAAACAACATGATGAAACGAGTGTTCTACAACCATTAGTAACCTGTCCATCCCAAGGCCACCACGCAGCATTGACTTACAGAAGAAATGTTCTTCAAAAGGAGTGGACAGAGGCTTCAAAGCTGCCTGCTTGAAGAATCCGTAACGGCTGTTCCTCCCGACCTTTATGAACTCTTTCGCTTGCACTCTGGACCCCTTTCTCGCAGGACCTTCACCTGAACTAGTTGGGCCTTGGTAACGGTTCTCGGCTCAGAAACAGTTGTTGCGTACCCACCTCCGCTTCCAAGTGGCGGCTGTCGATCCCTTTCTGGCGAAGAACGAAACTCGCGGATATTGTGTTTTGTTCCTAGTTCGGGCCGGCTCGAGATCTGCAACATACCCCAGACAAGCCTACATAGGGGAATTAGTCAGGAGCATCGTGTAAACCTTTTGAGTCTTGAGGCGACGCATCTTCGACTGCATTGCGAAGAAAGGTCGATTGGAGGAAATATGGTTCCCAGCTCGTGCCAGGCATGCGTTCTCGGAATTGCCCTCGTGGAAACCTAGGTAAAGACCTCGTGGCCAAAATCCTTGTTGCCCACATGGATGTTGATCGCAATTGCGTATGGGTATTGGACAGGGGTGGTCGGGGCACGTCCACGATGCAAGTAACACATTCCTGATTTGATCTGCACCGAGAATGGTCATACGCGACGTCTAGATGGCGTTATGCGTTCAAGCTCCGTGATGGAGACGTTTGACGCGTCAGGGAGTGCGGAGAACCAGTCCAACGGCTCCTTGCCGCGGTCTATTGATCCTGTCGCCCCGTCCCTAGAGCGAAGTCAACGGCGCTCCAATGCCAAAAGCGAGCTAGTGCAGGAAACACGTCCAGGCACTCACCCTGTCGGGCAATTTACAGTCGTTCGGCTTGGATACCAGAATTGTCGTCGTGGGTTATGGACTATTACAAATGACTTTGTTCATAGGATAGGTATGTTTTTACTATCGATTTTAACCCCAGCAGTTTCGCTTGGGACATGGATTTTGGGTATGCTAGGACCTCCTTTTGCAAACGTCCGCGAATAATGGACCGAGAACTCTCCAGAGCCTCATACGACCGAAAGCAATACGCTAAGATGCTTTTGTTTCTTGGAAATGCTCGAGAAACTACTCTTTTGATATCAACCCCGTCAAGATCAACTTCCCATGTGAACGCCATGTTGAAGTTAGCATTCAATGACTCTCTCGCACTTTGACTCTGACCTCAATATGCACCAACACCTGCCTTATGCTTTGCACATTCTTGCGCAACAACTTATGCCTGTCCTGGCCAGATCGAGTCAGCGATGCTCCTGACCAATTGGAGCTTCTTCCTCATATCCTCATAGCCTAGGGAGTTTCCTTCGGCATGTGACGCGAAACCGCACTGTGGGCTTACGCAACACTGCTGGAGGGAGTCTTCGTGCGATTGACCAGTTCCCTTGGAGATCCAGTCGGCAGCTTGGTTGACTCGCGCAATCATCTCGTCCTTGTCCTCGAGCTTGGGAAACTTGGAGGTGATCACACCGAGCACCACGTTCTTGTTCTTGGGCAGCTCTGCAAGTGGCTCGAAGCCGCCGGCACGTTCGGTATCATACTCGAGGTAATATGTGTCTACATTGAGGTCCTAATGTTGTGAGTACGAGCGCAATTCAACGTAGAACAAAAAATCATCGTACCTGGAAAAGCTTCTTCGCGATGTTATCGTATGCGCCCTCCGAGAAATGGCGGCTTCCGACATAGTTGCCACGGCACAGATGGATACCGAGATGCATATCTGCAGGTCGCTCGAAGCACTTGTTGTAGAACTTGACATACGAATCAAACATCTCATCGGCTGTCTTGTCATTGGTCTTGTCAGCGGCCCAGCCTTCCAGCATGTCCTTTGAGCAGAAGTACGCTAGATTGGGGTCATCAATCTGGATGTTCCTGATGCCAGCAGCGTGCAAAATCTTGAGTTCCTCCTGATATGCCTTTGCGACATCCTCGAAATATTCCTCGTCGCTTGCATACACTTCCTTGGGAAAGCTTCGTCCGTTCATGTAACGGAAATGGTACCAAGATGGGGAGATCAATGTGATCTTGATGTTCTTCCACTCGCTCTCTGGGAGCAAACTCTTCATCAAATCAACTTCGCGCTGGTTGCTTGAGGTGCCAGGGTGGCTGATCTTGCTGACACAGATAGTAACCTGGTTGGGCACTTCTTTCGCTTCCATGAACGATTTGACGTCAGGTGCGTATGCGCGGAAGATATCCTTGTCGTAGCCTTGAAGGACGCCAAGTTGAAGTTCTTTCATGCCATTCAGTGTCTCAAAAAAGGTACCCCAAAACATGTGTCTGCTTCGCATTAGTTTGGGTCATGGGCACTCGCTGGTGCTGTGTGGGATGATCCATTAGCTACTGACCGAGTGTACTCTCCGCTTGAGACGACTTTGAGGCCACAATCTTGCTGAAATTTGACAACTTCCGCGACAGACTTGTCTTCGAGAGGAGTAAGATCCTCTTGGGTGGCTTTGCCAGATGCAACATCGTAGCGTTTCTGGACGAGCTCCTGAGGCCGAAGCAACGAGCCGACGTGCTCAGCGCGGAATGGTGGGCTTCGCTTGAGTGTAGACATGTTCAATTGCACTGTATGATCAAATTGGGAGGGTGAATGAGAGAAACAGGACGATTATTGAAAAAAAGATGCCCCTCATCTTGTCTGCGTGCCCCGCAATTACACCTGAATCGGACGTTCATCATGGCTGGGACCCTGAAATGGCCCTGGAGATTAGCCAGTTCGAGGTGGCGGGCCAAGCGAGCGAGGATTCTTGACCAGACCGTCATCGGATTGGAAGGGCGAAAGACAGGGTGGCGTGTGGGCTATGTGGGAGAGGTGGTCGAGCTATGGTGGGGCCGTGATGGATAAGACGCGGCGGGACCCGTTGTTTGCGCAGTAAGGCTCACCTCGAGGGCGGAGGGACTGTCCTTGCGACACCAACACCAAACAATTTGAACAGCGTTTCGGTATCGCGGCGAACAGCGGTAGTTTGGTGCCTCGATCTCAATCTCTCATCCGACCGAGCCAGTTCATCGCTGCTGATTGCTCCTGTAATCGGCACACACGTGCACGTACCCTGCCGCGATACGACGATGAAGTTATGGCTGTGTTGTGGGGTCTATTGGGAAGTTCACTCGCCATTCTCAAAACCTAGGAGGCCAGACGCTGCAGACCAACAGCTATTTCAGACTACGCGACCCGAAGAAAACGCGAAAAGTGGCCAGGCGAACGCAACTCCGTCGTGAGACATTACGCGCTCTGAGATAATTGTCGCATCGACGCATGACGGCATCGTCGGAGATGTGGGGGCGTTTGTGGCGGACATAACGACACCTCCCAGTGAATTATCACGACGTTTGTAAGCAGGGAGCAGCGTTCCACGGGCGCAAGAATACAAATTCCGAACTTCGGATGTGACAGACTACCCCGCGCTATGTGGATGCAGAACGTGCAAGAGTACAAATGGTGTCATTTCCGCTTGAGTTGTGGACATTTTTCTCATCCCAACTTCCACAATTACCACGCTTTCAAACACAACCAAGTCTTTGATTAATTTATCAGGAGGACCTCTCACCTTCCAAAATGACTCGTGTTCTTATCAGCGGCGGAAGCGGATTCATCGCCGCCCACACCATTGACGTTCTTTTGAAGCGGGGACACTCAGTTGTCACGACAGTCCGCAGTCAAGAAAAAGCAGATAAGCTCAAAGCTGAATACCAAAGCTATGCCGACAAAGGCCAATTGAGCTTCGCGATCGTGCCAGATATCGCCAAAGAAGACGCCTTCGATCAAGCTGTTATCTCAGACCCGCCATTTGAGGTTGTTCTGCACACTGCGAGTCCCTTTCACTTCAATGTAACCGACGTTCAGAAAGTAAGCTTCGTCGCACATTCTTTTCGAGCCACACTGACACGCTTAGGATCTTATTGATCCCGCGGTCATTGGTACCACTGGTATCTTGAAGTCGATCAAGAAGAGCGCGCCCACGGTCAAGCATGTCGTCATCACATCCTCCTTCGCCGCTATTGTCAATGGTTCGAAGGGATTCTGGCCAGGGCACACATACTCGGAAGAGGACTGGGACCCAATCACGATTGAGGAGGCACAAGAAAGCCCAATGCTGGGATACCGTGCAAGCAAAACGTTTGCGGAGAAGGCCGCCTGGGACTTCATCGAAAATGAAAAGCCAAACTTTACCCTGTCCACAATCAACCCACCCATGGTTTTTGGGCCTATTGTAAGTTTGACTAAGATTGATTAGTATAATGTTCGCATGATGGGCGCCTGCTGACTGAGACTCCAGGTGCACGCTCTTGATAGCCTCGAGAACCTGAACACGTCGAACCAGCGGATCCTGTGGACTGCCCAAGGCAAGTTCAAGGACGAGATTCCTCCTAGTGGCGTACATCTCTGGATAGACGTACGTGATGTTGCTGAGGCACACGTGGCTGCGTTCGAGAAGCCAGAAGCTGCCAACAAGCGATTTTTCACGACTGCTGGCTATTTCTCCAACAAGGAGATCGCACAGATTATCAAGAAGAACTTCCCTCAATACAAAGACCTGCCTAGCGAGTCGACTCCGGGCGGCGACTATCCCGAGGGAACACCCGACAAGGGCCTCTACGGCTACAACAACAAGCGCTCTATTGATATCTTGGGTCTGAAGTATAGGACGTTCGAGGAGTCCATCGTCGACTCGATCAAATCGTTTCAGGCAAAGGGATTGTAGCGGCACATATGAAGAGAAGTAAATGGTTTCGGATCGATGAGTACAGGGAATTGGCATTGTTTATGTACGGAACTACGTCTACGGTTCGAATGGGAAGCACATGCCTCGAATAAGTTTGGCCTCTGGACTTGGATATGTCAGTATTTGCAGCTACTAGAAGATAGACAACAAAGGATACAAAGCGCAATCAGCCTGTTGAGCTTGATAAATTTTTGAACTTCACCGTGCTTGACTCGGAAGTATTAAAGTGTATCATCATATGCGAACGAAAGAGCACTGAGAGATATGCTTACCGATTATAAGTGGCATAGACTGTTTGCGACCACATAGCAATGGCCACGTCGTGGAGCTGTATTACGTGTCAATCTCAAAGAGTCGCAAGAGAAGCTCGAGCAAGCAATTCGAAGAAAACCATCGAGCTCGGCAAAACATCGGACCGGAGCTGTTGGCGCTGCCCCACCAACGAAGCCCATCCAACGCAAGCAGCAGCCTGCCTGGACCCAAACACTTCATCGTCGACCCCACCAAGACTCTCTTACCCAACCTCGCAGCTTCGGCTATCACCTTAGGACCGTCTACTTCAGTTCCAAACCCCAGACTAGGCAAAATGGGTATGTGTGCTCGCGATACCCCACCTTCAATTCGAGAGACGAAACAAATGCTAACATTCTACACAGCACTTGAATTCACAGCGATCGCCAGTAAGCATCCCCCAGTGCGAGGCGCAGTCGCGATTTCGCCCCTGCCTTAGACCATGCGAAACGTCGCTGACACTTGCGCAGAACAGTTCGTCGAGTTCTACTACAAGACCTTCGACGAAAACCGAGCCGGACTTGCCTCGCTCTACGTAGGCCATTCCAGAGAACACAAGGCGCAGCTAGATACTGACTAGAAACTAGAAAGAGAATTCCATGCTGACGTTCGAAGCCCAAGGAACTCAGGGATCCGCCGCTATCGTTGAGAAGCTCCAGGTATAGGACGCTGCTGCCTTAACTGCGCAAGAGCATACTGACATTAGTCAGAACCTACCTTTCCAGCAGATACAACACAGGACAGACACCATAGATGCGCAGCCCTCTGCTGAGGACGGTATCTTGGTCTTGGTTACTGGCGCTCTTCTCGTGAGTACCTCTGACTTGTCAGATTGTACACTGCTAATACGGCATAGCTTGGCGGCGAGGATAAGCCAATGAGCTTCACTCAGGCCTTCCAGCTCAAGGGGGACGGCGGTGGCAGCTTCTACGTCCTCAACGATGTTTTCCGACTTGTATACCCTGCCGCATAGGTGCCGATCCTGAAAGGCTGCCTCACATGAAGTCAAATATCTTTAGAGAGGTTAGCCACGATGTCCTTTCGATTTCGATTCCTAGAGCATTTCAGCAGTGGTCGGTAGTACAAAGCGAGGTGGTGACACAATGACGATGTGCGATTGCGTATCGAGGATACGGAGTCAGTCCATCCTGTCACACAACCTCTCAGTGACAAGGACGATTCAAAAATAATTTGGGTAGTTCGGGTCAATACCCCCAAATCCAACTTCAAGTTCATATTCAAATTCTTGGTAAATCCGGATCGATGTCCCTGGTGCTCTAACTTTTCCGGGGCATTACCGTGCACGTGACTTTGGAAAAGACCTTTGCCGGTCCTCGCCCCGCGCTCACTTGCCGAAAGCTCCCATGCTTCGAGTCCCATCCGGAGCTTAGCTCGCAGCAACCATGGCTTCATTAAGCGGCGACGGACATGTTTTCCTTCGCCTGGATCCGAACTCGTCACTAATCACCTTTACTTTCTTACCTTTCTATTCTTTTCAACCATCTTCATAGCGTTACAATTAACAGTATCTTTCACAATGGCAGGCTTCATTCAAAAAGGCGTCAAGAACATTCTCCAGAAGAACCCACAAGATGTAGTTTTTCTATCGGCGCTCCGAACACCAGTCACAAGAGCCAAGAAGGGTGGTTTACGAGACGCGTACGATCATGAGCTACTTGGAGCAGTACGTTGTTTTCATCACTACAACTCGCCCCACATTCTAAAGCTCGTTAGGTCTTAAAAGCAACGATTAACAAGTTCCCAAACTTCGATCCCGCGAAAATAGATGATGTGTGCGTTGGTACTGTCCTTGCTGAGCTCGGTGGCTCCAAGGCAGGCCGAATGGCGGCAAATCACGTCGGTGTACCCACCACAACCTCCTTCAGTACTGTAAACCGAGCCTGTGCATCTGGTCTATCCGCTATAACCTCGATTGCGAACTCGATTGCCGTAGGACAAATAGACGTCGGTATTGCAGGAGGCATGGAGAGCATGACAAGGAACTATGGCAGCAGAGCTATTCCTACAGAGCTTTGGCCGGAACTTAGAGAATCTCCTGTTAAGGAAGCAAAGGACTGCATAATGAGCATGGGAATCACGAGCGAGAACGTTGCAGAGAGATACGGTGTGAGCAGAGCAGACCAGGATGCTTTTGCGGCGCAATCACAGCTTCGAGCTGCCGCTGCTCAAGCAGCAGGCCGCTTTGACGAGGAAATCGTACCCGTAACAACACGGTGGATCGAGCCCGAAACCCCAGAGAACGTCAAGGAAATCACAGTGACAAAGGACGACGGCATCAGGGCTAGCACCACCGTCGAGAAACTGGCGTCCATGAAGCCGGCCTTCAAAGCCAACGGAACTAGCACTGCAGGAAACAGCAGTCAAGTCTCCGACGGCGCCTCCGCCGCGCTGATGATGCGCCGCTCCACGGCCACAGCCCTCGGCCTCGAAAAGCACATCATCGGCAAATGGGCAGGCACACAAGTCGTCGGTTGCCAGCCCGATGAAATGGGTGTTGGCCCGGCAGTCGCGATCCCCAAACTGCTCGAGTACACTGGTCTCTCTACTTCGGATGTTCAACTCTGGGAGATCAACGAGGCGTTTGCGAGTCAAGCATTGTACTGCGTGCGCAAGCTCGGTTTGGAGAACAGAATGGACAGGATAAATCCGAATGGTGGTGCTATCGCGTTGGGACACCCGTTGGGTGCGACGAGTGGAAGGATGCTGGCGACGCTGTTGAGCGAGATGGGACGGAGTGGAGAGCAAATTGGTGTGTTGAGTAAGTGCATAGGAACGGGTATGGGCATGGCTAGTTTGATAGTCAGGGAGTAGAAAAGGATTATGAAAATGATGGAATGATGTTTGATATCCTGGGTATATATAAGACCAATGCAAAACGCCCTTTCTACATGCACATGAACCGTCTTGGAGAGTCTCAAGAGTTTTTGCTCTTCCTGTTCTGCTTCTTTTTGGAACGGTCGGCGAGTATCTCGTCTAGGAAGCTCTTGGGTTTGGCTTTGCTTCTACTCGGCAGCTTCTTGGTCTCTGCGGTGGGCTTATTATCCTCATCGGAATCTGCTTCCTCTGTGTCTTTGGTCGCCGCAACAGGAATCTCATCTTGCTTCTCAGCAACCTGGACTTGACCCGCTGCTAACCGTGCAGCTCTCATCTCTTCGTCTTCGTCATCGCTTTCTGCATTTGCTGGAGCTGTAGCCTTCTTCTTGGCCACCTTTCTCCTCTTCGACTTGAAAGTTGCAGCTCGTCCCTCCTCTTCATCATCACTGTCCACCTTCACTGGAGCGGGCTTCGAGTATCTTTGAGTCTTGGCATGTGGCCTGCTGGCTTCCTGCTGAGCAGCAAGATGGGCTTTTGCTCTCTTCTTGCCAATGAGTTGCTGGAGGAGTTTGTCGTTTGATGTTGGCGTGCGCTTTGTGAAACTGCCGTCTTCAATGTCTTTGGGAATAATTCCCCCAACGCCAATTCTAGGAGTAAAAGTTAAGCAAATGTGGATCTTAGAATGGCGTCGGTCTTACTGGTCGTGACCGAAATCTCGCTTCAAATCCTCATCTTCATCTTGCGGTTTCGTAGTCGAAACTGTTGATGCCTCGTGTGGTCTCGATTTGAACAGCGCCGCCAAGAAATTCTGGCCTTTTGCCTCGACGAGATTGAGTCTGTTTGCAATGACATCTCCGTCGGTATTTCGCGTGGACATGACTGCTGCGCGACTTTTCCGTCCGCTCGAAATTTAGGGCTTGAGTGCTCGATATTAACGTTCCCGGCCGTGACTTTTTCAGCGAGCCAGTGAGAGAGCCGGGAAATTGTCGGCATCGGCACGCTAGACACCTCCGCATCAACCTCGTCGCAGCACAAGCACCGAGCGGGCAGCATAGCAAGCCAGCAGACGAAGCTCCCCCCTCTCTTCACCAGCCCTCCCCTCACCCTCTCCACACTGTGTGTCTGCTGTCCAGACGCCATGTACAGGATTGCCCGCGCCCGGCCGCTGGCCAGCGCTCTCCGAGCCGCCGTTGTACGTTGTTCTTCCGCGAGTTTTAAGCCTCTGACGCCAACCTGCATCGATATTGAGGGATATTGCTCACACACAGTAGGACACACCATTGAAGCGCTCCGCTGTGCAACAGAGGAGATGGCTTTCGATACACGAGTATAGGTCTGCCTCGTTGCTCGACTCGGTACGATAGCTCCACCGCCGCGGGCTGGATAGGTCCGAGGAATTGCATGGCTAACTGCGGCTTCAGTACGGCATTGGCGTACCCAAGGGTGGTGTTGCGACCACTGGCGCCGAGGCGGAGAAGATTGCAAAGGATATTGGTATGCGCTGCGGCAACTGCATGCTCGGGTTTGGCTAATGCGCGCAGGCGGTGAGGATGCCGTTATCAAGGCCCAGGTTCTCGCTGGAGGCCGTGGAAAGGGCACCTTTGACAATGGCTTCAAAGGCGGTGTCAGGGTCGTCTACTCGTATGCTGTTCAGTCATGTTTTCTACCGTGACGACAACTAAGATGCACACAGTCCCCGCGAGGCCTCTATCCTCGCCGAGCAGATGATCGGCCACAAGCTCATCACCAAGCAAACTGGAGCTGCCGGCCGGCTCTGCAACGCCGTGTACATCGTCGAGCGCAAATTTGCCCGCCGTGAATTCTACCTCGCCATCCTCATGGACCGCGCTTCACAAGGCCCCGTCATTGTCGCCTCGTCGCAAGGTGGTATGGATATCGAGGCGGTTGCGAAGGAACACCCCGAGGCCATCATCACCACTCCCATTGACATCCACAAGGGCGTCACTGACGACATTGCCCGCAACATTGCCAACGAGCTCGGTTTCTCAGAGCAGTGCATCGAGGATGCCAAGGACACCATCCAGAAGCTGTACAAGGTTTTCATGGAGAGGGATGCCACCCAGATCGAGATCAACCCTCTTTCCGAGACGACGGACCACCAGGTCCTCGCCATGGACGCAAAGTTGAACTTTGACGACAACGCTGATTTCCGCCAGAAGGAGGTTTTCGACTGGAGAGACATCAGCCAGGAGGATGCCGATGAGGTCAAGGCTGCCCAGGTTGGCCTCAACTTCATCAAGCTTGACGGCGATATCGGCTGCCTTGTCAACGGTGCCGGTCTCGCCATGGCCACCATGGACATCATCAAGCTCAACGGCGGCGCGCCTGCCAACTTCTTGGACGTCGGTGGCGGTGCTACTCCCGAGGCCATCCGCCAGGCTTTCGATCTCATCACCAGCGACCCCAAGGTCACTGCCATCTTCGTCAACATCTTCGGCGGCATCGTGCGCTGCGACGCCATTGCCAAGGGCCTGATCCAGGTAGTCGAGCAGATGAACCTCAAGACGCCCGTCATTGCCAGGTTGCAAGGAACCAACATGGAGCAGGCACACCAGCTCGTAAGTGCAGACTCGGTTCAAGAAAAATATTGACACAGGTTGTGGGTACTGACCGATGTTGTAGCTCAATGACTCGGGCCTCAAGATCTTCTCGATTGACGATCTGCAGGCCGCGGCCGAGAAGTCGGTCCAGTTCTCAAAGGTGGTCAAGATGGCGCGCGACATTGATGTCGGTGTCGAATTCACTCTCGGTATTTAAACACCACTACACTCTTGTTGTGCGGGCGTGATGCTTGATTTGATTCGAGTTTGATGTGCTCCTGCTCTTTTCTTTTCGAGTTAAGTGGTGCGGTGCGAGGTGAGGCAGAGCGAGTGAGCGAGCGAGAGCGAGAGCAGAAGAGATGTATGAGCAATGAGAACACATTTTGAACAATGTCTTTCTGGTTTTTTTTTCTCCCGGTCTTGCTCTTCCTCTTGCTCACGCTCTTGCATCTTGGGCACGCCACACACCACACCTTTGTTGTCGTTCATCACCAAATTCTGTATAGTCTGGCTAGGACACCAGGGTTTTCTTGTCGGCCCTCGTTGTCCTTTTGTGCGTGTGGAGAACCTTGTCTTGTATTTAGATGCACACTCACATTTTACACGAAAGAGAAGAGCACTTGTTTCGCGTTTACACATCACAGTACACAGCGCTCTGCTTGATGTTTGCTTGATTTGTTACGCTCGTTGCGCTCGTTATGCTATGCATTGCTGTCTTGCTCGCGCCCGCAAGTTTTGATGTTTGACTCGAGGACAAACAAGGAAAAACTGACTTTGAAGCAGATTATTGAGGGATCGTTATGGTAGGGTGATTGTGATTGTGATAGGGGTGTGGGAAGGGGTTTGTGGGCGCGGACTACGGGGGGATGAATGGGGTTTCTTTTCGGGGCTTTAAGTCTTGCGTCCTCGGAAGAAATGAGCTTGCTTACGATTTCGGTTTCGTAGTGGTATGGTTCAGCATAGTATAGTATAGGTGGAATAGGACGTTATGGTATGGGAAAGGAGGTATATATCAGGAACGTTACTTTCTTAAAAAGCGATTTTTTCTTTCTCCAAATCTCTGTTTACGAGGATGCTTTCATACAGACATGACTGTGCTCTTGTGTTCTCGTGTTCAGCTTATCGTAGTTTTACTTTGCTTTATTCTATCTGGTGGGACTGTAATTGGAATTGGAGTTGGCTGTGCAAGGGGGGCGGGTGTTCTGTTGTGGGTTGGGGTGGCATACAAACAAACAAGTATAAGTACTTAGGTACCGGTTCAGTCTCACAAAGTCTGCATGTGGGCATGTGAGCACATCAGTCAATTTACACACTTACTGCTCTGGGACTTTGCGCGGGAGATCAAGACATCGAGTTCTGAGAGGACATGCTAAATCAGTGCGTTCACTCGGAACATACCCATCACTTCCAAGCCATCCACGGTATCCACGATAAACACATTCTTTTCATTCAATCGAATTACTTCTTCATCATCTAATTTCCCCTCCGCATCCCCATCCCCATTCCCACTCTCAGAAGGTGACCCCAGCGCCAGAAATGCAAAATCCACCAGAATTTCCCTCTACCAGTCATATGTTGAAATGTGAATTGAAAACGCCATAAACACCATCGCTTCGGGGTTTTCAGTGTTGAAAAAAGGTTACCCCCCTTGTACACATTGTACGAATTATATACGCAATCGCATCGTGTTAGATGCAAAGAAAGATTTTCCAGCTGGGTGTCGTGGACATTGTGGACATCGTACATCCGTGCCAGTCAGTGAGACATCCCCACGTCTCTACTCCTCCGCCTCAACGGGCGCACACGTGCAAAAGAGATTCGTATCGCCGTACGCTGCATCAATCATTAGCAACCTCACACAGAAAACCCATCGTCGAAAAAAACTCACCATCATCAACCCTCGTAACCGCCGGCCAAAACTTCTTCTCCTTCAAATACCCCAACGGATACGCTGCCTTCTCCCTACTATACGCACGATCCCACTCACCCACAATCAAATCCAGCTGGCTATGCGGACTATTCTTAAGCACATTATTTCCTTTCGGCTGGGTACCGTCTTCCACCTCTTTAATCTCCTGGCGAATAGCGATGAGGGCGTCGCAGAAGCGGTCGAGCTCGGCCTTTGACTCGGACTCTGTGGGCTCGATCATGAGCGTGTTAGCGACGGGCCACGACATGGTGGGCGCGTGGAAGCCGTAGTCTTGGAGGCGCTTGGCGATGTCGATGGCTTCGATGCCGGCCGTGGCTTTGAAGCCGCGCACGTCGAGGATGAATTCGTGCGCGCAGCGGCCTTGGTCGTTGGTGTAGAGGATGGGGTAGTGCGGCTTGAGGCGCGAGAGAATGTAGTTTGCGTTTAGGAGCGTGATCTTGGTCGCTTGCGTCAGGCCCAGGCCGCCCATCATCTTGATGTACGCCCAGCTGATGGGGAGGATGCTGGCGCTGCCCCAGGGGGCGCCGCTGACGGGGTGAATGGCTTGGGCGCCGCCGGTTTCGCCGCGGAGATGGCCGGGGAGGAAGGGCGAAAGATGCTCCTTGACTCCAATGGGTCCGACACCAGGTCCGCCGCCTCCGTGAGGAATACAGAAGGTCTTGTGGAGATTGAGATGGCAAACATCAGCTCCAATCTCGCCGGGTGAGCAGAGACCGATCTGTGCGTTCATGTTGGCTCCGTCCATGTAAACCTGTCCGCCGTGCTGGTGAATGAGGTCGCAAGCAGCCTTGACGTTGGGCTCAAAGACACCAAATGTGCTGGGGTAAGTAACCATGAAAGCACCAAGCTCATCGCTGTACTTCTCGCACTTGGCCTTCAAGTCGGCCATATCCAAATTGCCAGTGGCAGTGTCGCACTTGATTGCAACCACACGCATACCGCACATGGCAGCACTGGCAGGGTTGGTGCCGTGAGCAGAGACAGGAATCAAGCAGATGTCTCGCTTCTTGCCTGGCTGCTGTTCGAGGTATTTGCGAATGACACGGAGACCGGCAAATTCACCCTGAGCACCCGAGTTGGGCTGCAGAGAAACTGAATGGAAACCAGTGATATCAGCCAAATCCTCCTCTAGCTGTTGAATCATCTCCGTATAGCCCTTGGCTCGCTCGAGTGGCAAGAACGGATGGAGATTTCCTACAGTCTCGAAAGAGATGGGTACCATCTCCGAGGTAGCATTAAGCTTCATGGTGCAAGAACCGAGAGGAATCATGGAATGGACCAGCGACAAGTCCTTGGACTGAAGATGTGTAATGTATCGCAGAATTTCAGTCTCCGAGTGATGAGAGTTGAAAACAGGGTGAGTGAGGAACTCGCTCGTTCGCTTGAACGGCGCAGGAGGTTCGATATCCACTGGCTCGGAGAATGATGTCCTGTCACCCTTGCCAAGCTCTCTGAACGGCTGAAGGAGATTGGTGATGGTGGCAGAGGTTGTGGTCTCGTCAACAGAGATTCCAATGTGCTTGTCGTCTATCCTGCGGACGAGTAACTGACGACGCTCGAGATCTGCGACAATGCTATCGGTCTGCTCTCCGGTTTCGACGACAAAGGTGTCGAAGAGAACAGGGGAATTATCCAGCTTTCCGCGCTGGCCAGTCTTGAAGCCATTCTCAATGATTGCCTGCTGAATCAGACGAGCCTTTGCTACAACCTGCTTCGCAATCGCTGTGAGGCCATTGGGTCCATGGTACACGGCGTACATGGCACTCATATTCGCTAACAGCGCTTGGGCGGTGCAGACATTGCTAGTAGCCTTCTCGCGACGAATATGCTGCTCTCGGGTCTGCAGGGCAAGTCTGGCCGCCGGGTTTCCGAGTCTATCCTTTGAAAGTCCAATCAAGCGGCCGGGAATCTTGCGCTTGTATTTCTCGTCACATGCAAAGAAAGCAGCGTGGGGTCCACCGAAACCAAGAGGCACACCGAAGCGCTGAGCATTACCGAAAGCGATGTCGGCACCAAACTCTCCTGGGGGTGTAAGGAGGGTCAATGCGAGGAGATCAGTGGCTACACTGAACAGAGCACCCGTCTTGTGAATCTTATCGGCCAGGCCTCGGAAGTCGCTGACTCCGCCATCTGTGTCTGGATATTGAGCGAGCACACCGACCAAATCCTGACCAAGCTCCTCGACCCTCTTGCCGCCGTCTTTTAGGATATCGGCAATCTCGATGTTGATTCCGAAGCCCTCGGCTCGCGAGTAGAGGACCTGAATCGTCTGCGGGTGGCACCTGTCGGAAACCAAGAAAGTCTTGTTCTTGCTCTTCTGCTTGGACAGAGGCATCATGCCCATGGACAAAGTCATAGCCTCAGCCGCCGCGGTGGGCTCATCAAGCAACGAAGCATTGGCAATGCTCAGCCCCGTAAGATCAGAAACCATGGTCTGGAAGTTAAGCAGCGACTCCAAACGGCCCTGACTGATTTCAGGCTGGTAGGGGGTGTAGCTGGTGTACCAGGCCGGGTTCTCGAGGACATTGCGCTTGATGACCTCGGGCACCTTTGTGTTGTAGTATCCCTGGCCAATCAAGCTCTTTCCAGGCTTGTTCTGGTCCATGATTCGCTTTGCGTTCTTGAGGAAGACGGACTCCGGGACGCCCTTGGTCTGCCATTTGCCCTTGTGGTGCTTGGACAGCTTTCCGATTTTGAGCTCGCGCGAGGACAGAATGTCGGCGGGGATGACCTGCTTCACAAACTCGTCGAGAGAGGCGGCAGGCGGGTCCAGGGCCTTGAGCATGGCCTCGGCCGATGCAGCAGAGGGCCCAATGTGTCGGCGGGGGAACGTGTCGAGGGCCTCAATGGGCTTTGCCGCGTCGAGGTGCTGGGGCGGCGTGTCAAAGACATCGGCTGAGGCTGTGGCAGCTGCAGCGGCTGCTTGCGAGGTCGAGGCATTGGTCTGGAAAGATCGCGTCTGGAGGCAGACTCGGCTCTGGTGGGTGAGTGCGCGTGGAGCATGGGTAGCGAGCTGGGGTCGTGATAGAGGGCTTGCACATGTCGAGCGGGCAAGCTTGCCGGCCGTGCTGGCCGCTCTGAGGCATGCAGTGCGCATTGTGAAGAGGGGGAAGTCTCTCAACCACGAGCAAAGCTGCTGCAATGGCAATGGCCGATGTTTTGTCCACTGGAGGGGTGCACAAAAAAAGTTCCCGAGTGGGTGCCACCGAGGGATGGTGACGTCGGCGGGCAGCCTTCTCGAATCAAGCGGCTCTGCACAGCAACAGAGGATGGGGAGCACACGCGCACAGAGGGGAGAGGAATGAGGAATAAGGAAGCGGGAGGCTCACGACAGCTCAAGGCTGCTCAGGAATCACGCTGGGGTCATTGAGCACCATCTCGCCATGCTGCTGCCAGGCCCGCGATTATCCGCAACTTTTGTTCCATTGTCGGCCAGCCTCCCGATAAGCAGCCCCTGCCCGAGCCAACAGTCGCGCGCCACTACACTGCCAAATGCCTTTCCGTGCAGCCGCGTCGCGTTGACTGGTCGCTTTGGGCAAAACTATTCACGCCCATGCCGCTTTCTATTACCTGATATCCACTGCCCTGCCGCTGCCCTACTCCGCACTACAACTCCTAGTCCACCGCCTGTTCTTAGATGCTCGCCCGTCGCGGAGCCATTGTCCGTCGGAGATTCTTCTCTTTCTCCGTCTCCTCGGTCACGGGCAGCACCCCTTGGTCCCTCAACTCGGCCAAGTACTCTTTGCCTGTGCTTCGTTAGCCATGGCCCATGGTTGTCCATCTTGCATTATTATGCCAAGACAGAAGCACTGCGGGCACATACCGTATTTATACCCAACCTCGTAAATCTCCTCAAACTTTGCAAAATCCAGTGTTCCATATGGGTCAATCGGCGGCCGCATGTACCTGCATCCCGGCGTGTTCTTCGCCCGCTCCAGCGCGTCAATCGAACTCACATACGCTAGCCTCGACTGGATTTCGCTCAGTGTGGGCGGATTGGGATATCCACTAAACGGGTTCCACCGGTTCCATGTTGCCCAAAATCCACTCAATGAGTCTCCAAAATTCTGCGGCGTCGTGTCATCAAGGCTTCCCACGTCGACTGCAAAGATCACATCGGCTCCCAGCGATTTCATGTGTGCCACGGTCAAGTTGTCAACATAGCCACCGTCAAGAAGCATGCTACCATCATCGCACATGGGTGGCAGAAGACCAGCGAGCGACATGGACGCACGCACATAGCGCCAGACGTACCCCGAAGTATGGATCTCTGAACGTGATTTACTGATGTTGGTCGTGTTGCAGTAGAATTCTAGCCAGAAGTCTTCGATCTGAGAGTTGCCGAACGTCTTGAAGATGCCACGATTGAACTCATGGCCTGTCGTGTACGAGGCTCTGTTCTCATTAGCGTACGTCAATATATATGGGGATATGTCTTACGAGGGATAAGTAAGGTCTAGAGCGAAGCGCCACATACTCCCCATTCGCCCAGCAAACTTCTTAGCCCTGCCATACATAGGCACTACATCTGCGTCCCAGGCATAGAGTGCACCGATAAAACTGCCAATCGATGTACCACCCACAATGTCGATAGGGATACCAGCTTCTTCAAGCGCCCGGATAATGCCGATTTGGGAAATGCCACGAGCTCCTCCACCTCCCAGAACTAAGCCAACTGACTTACCACACAACCGCCTCGCAAGTCGATGGAAATCACCTTTGAAAGGCGTGTCTGCCGAATACAGTGGCGTTTGGCGAACTTTTCGGGATGTGTACTTCTGGATCTCGGCTTGGATGACCTGGACACGCTGTTTGAGAGCGCTGCCAAACCGACGTCCTGCATGATGGACGGGTTCTGCCGTGGCTCGGAACGACATCTGGATGTGATGGTGGCTGCCATTGATCCACGGCCGGTTCCTTAGCCATTTTCGTGTGAGCCCAGACTGACAATACCTCTCCGTGTGTAGAAGAACGAGCTCCTTTCGGGCCGTTGTTTTTGTCGTCAGGAGAAATCGCTCGTATTCGCCGATATTTGGGGAAGATTCGGCAAGACCCACGAGCAGAATGCAATCTGCCTGGTTGATACATGTCTGTGTCCAGGGTGATTTGACAGGTGTGTCCGCAACGTATATGACCATGCCATACCGCTCTTCCAGATCAGCAAGGTATTGCGATAGTTTTAGCTTTCCCATCCGGCTGAATGCATGTCGTCCGAGGTGGTTGAGAATAGCTGCCTGATTCAATGACACTACGCCTTGCGGTGTGCCAATCTGCGTAAGTGCATTTACTAGGCGGCTTGCAAAGTCCACGACTGGTAATCCAGCGGTGACGGGAAGGATCGTGACAGTGCGGAGATTGACCGTGGAGGAGACATTGGTTCGTGTGGCCTTCGCACTCCGTTCCTTGCTCTGTTCATGCAGTGGATCATCCACCAATGCTCGCATACGGGAAGCAATGATTTTTGATATCTTGATCGTAATACCAGGATGTTCCAGAGCAAGGCTGTTGAAAAGTGTCTTCGGAAACTTGGCCAGTTCGGTGTCCCGAATAGCATGGAGAGATCCCGGACGCGCGGATTCAGTGAGCACTTCCAGCTCGCCAACACTGTCACCTTGTCCGTATTCACCAATCACCTTTATAGAACTGTTTTGGGCATCCTGAATTGCTCGCAATCGGCCATTCAGAACGATATAAATGGCATCACTTTCGTCTCCTTGGTTGTAAATAACTTGTCCAGCATTGACCTGGACCCATTCCAGTGCAAAATCAATATGCTGGATCAATCGAGGAAGAAGTGTCGTCAAACGCTTCGCCATCGTGAGCAAGACAACAGGGTATCGATCCACGATCCTCTCAATCGCCGCTCGAGGCAGGAAACCAACATAGACATCGGTCTTGGCTGTAACATCGACAAAGGAGCGGTTGGAGGATACTGTTCCGAGATATCCGGCCAAGCCACCAGGTCTTGTCATGAAAAGGCTCTTCCTTATCTTTCTCTTTTTGCTATTATCGGCTGCGTGTCTCAAGGAAGTGGTCGTTGCTGTGCGTCCAAGTCTTGGTCCAAAGAGGTCTTCTTCAGTGTATCCTGATGCACCACCATACGTTCCAAGAACGTTTGAGGTTGAGCTGTCTTCCTCCATGGGTACGCTGACATCAAGAAATCCATCGATCACATAGTACAGTCCCGGATTCCGCTCACCCTGCTCCACAAGGACAGAATCTTTTGGAAAGAAAACAATCTCGACGTCATTCACAACTTCTTCCAGTATGTTAGGGGCTCCCAAGGTGCTAGCAGTAGAGAACCCAGACGCTGAAGCAATCGATTCTGAATCTCCATCTCTGGAGGCCTCGTATGGGTCGATGAACCCGAAAGCATTGCTGAATATGGCTTTCTGTCGTTTGGCATCGAAAGAAACAAGGTGAGGTGATTGATCCACGGAACCTGTTGTTTTAGGAACAGGGTTTTCCGAATTGGTAAGCCCGATAGCCTTAAACATGCACCCCAAGATCGATTCCCTGAATACAGTGGCTTCATCAATGGACTCTTGTCGATGAAGATTCGGCCGTAATGAGGGTGATGCAAAAGGGTTAAATGTGGCAGCGTCAAGCGGAGTTCGTGCATCCCTTCGATTATCGTGATTGTATGGTTGGGAGAAGCTATTGCGTCCAGCTCGATGATGTCCTCGGGCCATTTGAGTGTTAGTCAGAAGATCCCCCGCGCTGATCCGATCATTGCGCGGAACGGATTCAGGCGAAGTCATTCGAGAAAGTATTTCACTACTGGCATCCATAGAAGCCCCACGGGCAGCAGCGAGTCTGGCCTGTGCAGCGGTTCCCCGTCTTAGGGAAACACTAGATCTGCGTCGACGGCCAGCCCCTGGGTTGTGCAGCGCGATACCCTTCGTGTCTTCGTCTGATCCAAGACGTTCCGTTTCCTTCGAGAACTTCTCTTTCAAACGTTCTAGAGGAGCATCTCGGAGGAATCCAGGAAGATCGTAGGTAGTGTACTTGTTCATTAGCTTTTCAGTACGTAGTACTTCGTTAGTCAGACTGAGATAGGCATGGCTCGTTGCTAGTGTGACCCTTTGTAGTCGTGTAAGGATGACTTGGACTATATGCGCAGTTGCTTTGGGATAGATGCGTGTCAGGCGGCGGAAAGCAGTCGCTGGGATGATAGCGATGGTAGTGTCTACAGTTGCACGAGCAACAATGTCTGGGTGAACGGTCTTGGGTTTCGAATGTTTTGATGACGATCTCCGCTTCTTACTGTGTTTGCGTGGCTCTCCATATCCTTCAGTGTCTAGGGAAAGGGGTGGGACAGTTGGAAGTTGCCCTCCGGCTGTAGGGCTGTTGAGGGCAGACGATCTGCGATGGTGCAGCTTCATCTCCGGAGGCTCGTTAGGAGTATGAGGTCGAGAGTCGTCCAAACCAAAGCTGCTATTCCTAGTCATCGAGGGCCGAATCTGTAGCCCGTGGGGTGTCCCTGGGACACTTGAATCGGGGTCCGCATCATCATCATGGCGGAGTTTGACGTCTTCGGTGAACAGGGCAAGAATTGAAAACAGGGAAGACATAGGTGCACCATTTTTCACCTCAGTGAGGAGCTGATAGCCTTGGTGGTGGCCTTGGTGTGCTGAGTCGCCGGAAGAGTGTCCACCTATGCCATCTTCGTCCTCGTCAGAATCTAAACCTTCGCGGGCAGACTTGACGAAAATCTGGACTAGACCATCTACGACTAAGCAAAAACCCTTTTCCTCTTCCAGAAGAATAGTCTCGCCAGCAGCAAGACGGCGAGTTTGCATGGTGCGCGTAAGTTCGTGGAAGACTGGGCGCTCCAAGTAGCCGAAGACCTTGATAGCGCTCAGGAACTCGTCCAGATAGTTGGATAACCCCCTCTTAGAGTCTCCTTCGGCGCTATCAGGAAACACCTCGACTTGTGGTTCTTCTCGTTGGGGTTCTGGAGGCAATCTCGCGTACATGGTCATGTAGCGGTACCTCACAAAGTAACTGATGGTGGAAACGATGAAGACCACGACGAGCATCCTGTCTGGGTCAGTTGCGATTCTCGTTTCGGGACAGTTTTCAAATCTTACAACGTGGTGAAGTTCATGGTGAATGTCAGACTCATTGAAAAGAGAGTGAAGAGCCATGCAGGCAAGGTAACGGTGACCCAGTAGAGAACGGTTGGGAGCACGCCGAATATCGAAAGAATAACGCGTCCCAGCAAGCCAAAGGGCGACGAAGGAGTGGATTCGGCAGCCCTCATGGCGGTTGTCGCGGCCGCAGCAGTTCCAGAGAGAGTCGTCACAGCATCTGGCGCAGCCATAGTCGCCATGTTTTCACAGACTGAAGGGATTTCCTCCCGGACGAGCAGTGTCACGTGAAGCTCTCGTCAAAAGCCAGGAAGCCCATGGTGTTGGCCTCTGCGAGCACGTTGGTCGGCCTGTGACAGCATTGGGAGTGACATGTGGAAAGTGGGTCTTGGTGCTGACTCAGCCGATTCAAGCTCGAGGTGCGACGCGAAAGTCGCGGCTCCCAGCTCCCCAATTCACGAGAACGCGCCGGAGCCCACAGCACCCCATTGGCCCCCCATGCCTCCCTTCAAGGATGACCAGATCATTGTACGCTTCCAACGCCCCGCGCTCTGCCGTGCCTGACTCCGCTGACACCGCCTCCAGATCATTGCGCCGGGCTCAGAAACCACGGTTGCGCAACTCGGCCTGCCCGAGTCCTTCACCCCCGCGCGCCTGCGCGTGCGTTCGCGCATGTTCCCCGCAGAGCAGGAGGGAGAATTTGAGCCTTACAAGATCAGACGAAAGCAGGACAAGCCTGCGACCGCAGAGAAGCCCAAGGAGGACGGCGACGAGCCGAAGCCAGGCGCAGAGACGGATGAGGAAGACATAATATGGGAGGAGGACCGTGTCTCGGAAGAGGGCGCCATTTGGCCAATCCAAGAGGGCAGAATCGTCGACTGGCCGTGTTTCTTCGCCCTCATCACCCACGTCTACAATACCCTCAACCCGCCCTTCCACACGGCCATCCTGCTCGTCACACAGCCAGCATGGACTGCACGCGAGCACGAGAAGCTCACACAATTCTTCTTCGAGAAGTTCAAAACCCCCGCATTTGGCCTCATGGACGCCGCCCTGGCAACCTCGTGGGCATACGGCGTACACACTGCCACAGTCATTGACGTTGGCAAGAAGAAAGCCGACATCACCGCTGTGAGCGAATTCTGCCCTCAGGTCCAAGGAAGGACCATCTCCTTCGCCGGATGTGGAGGTGAAGCCTTCACAGAGGGTCTTCTCTCAAAGTTGAAGTCCAAGGGTTTCAATCGAGACATGTGCGAACAGCTGAAGAGATCTCCCATCTGCGAAATTCTCCCCGCCGGAACACCTCTTCCAGGATCGGGAGAAGTACCAGAACAAGACATCATAACTAACCCCGCAGCTGCTGCATCAACAGGAGCCCCAGGTTCGGGGCCAGCAGCTGCCACGTCCATTGGCCTTGTTCCTCGAGGCCCAGGCGCCGATACCGAAGTTGGGGAAGACGCTGGGTTGGACGAAAATGAAGGTGTATTGGACGTTGCGAGTATTGTGGCCGGTGGCAAAATGAACGAATATCTGGCTAAGAAGGAAAAAGAGAAACAAGACAAGGCGAGCGCGAGAAAGAAGGGGGCTCCGGTGCCAGAGGCGAACAGGCCTGTCAGGCTTCCCAACTCGAGACGGGAAAAGGCTACCTTCCTCTATGAAGACCATGCGCTTTTGGACAATCTGAAGAACATGAATCTCAACACTAAAGATATGGCTGATGCAAAGAGTGCCTTGGATGAAGGTCCAAATAGGAGGGCACAAGAGAATGGAGAGCATGGCGACGTCACAGCTACGAATCATACCAACGGCACTGGCTCAATCAGACGAGAGATTGAGGTTGGAACGGAGCGCTTTTTGGCCGATAGCAATGGCACTCTCGAGAAGCTTGCAGACGCGGTGCATCGGACAATTTCATCAGTGGACGAAGTGAGCAAGCGTAGCGATCTATGGGATGCTCTGATCATCTGCGGCAATGGCGGAAGGCTGCGAGGTATGTCGCGCAACCGCGTTTTGTCAGTCTGAACATGCAACTAATGATTGTAGGTTTTAAGGAAGCCCTGTTCCAGACTATCCAGACCAAATACCTTATTTCGCCCTCATCAGCCACCATCTTCACTTCTGAAATTCCATCCAACATCTCGACACCCGCAGGCACCGGCGCAAACACACCCCTGCCTCAACTCGGTCCTCACGGCGGGTCACAAGTCAACCCTCTGCTACTTGCCGCTACCACGGCGCAGACACAACACTTGATGCCTCATGGAAGCAATCCGCTAATTCCCGGTTTGTCGCACAACACGCACTCATCACATGGTCAAACGCCCACTTCCATCAAGTTCGTAAAGGCGCCAGAGTACTTTCCTGAGTGGAAGGATGTTGGTTTCGATGAATCAACTTTCTTGGGTGCACAGGTCGCAGCAAAGGTGCTTTTTGTCGTGGATCAGGGACAAAGTAAGGGGTACATGACCCGACCCGACTACAACGACCAGGGCCCCCAAGGCATTCACGACTACAGCTTGTAGATGGTGGCCACGTCTTACAAAATAGTCTAGTGTTTGCCCGACCAACATGGAGTTCAGGACCGTTTATGGATATCCCGGTGAAGGCGTTTGGCCCAAAAGGAACCCTTTGGAGGGGAACTTTCTTGATCGCTGCCCTTTGAGTCGTAATTAGGCCAACGGCGAAATGCGAACAGTCTCATTCAGAGTAGAAGAGCATTTGAATCCAGCTACAAGGGATTATTCGTTCACATCTCGACCCCGTATCTCCCCGCCATTGTCTCTCGCCGATCGTGAACATGCTGGCGAATGAATCGTCAGAAATGACAGCTGTGATGTTTCCTTTTCGCGATGATAGAAGTTTGATCGGAGAACGCCGATAGGGGATCGGTCCGCTCCACGTGCTGCGTCTTAGCGAGTACGCTAACTGGTTTAGGAGACTGTCTTGTTCTGCCCGGCACTGATAAAGGCTGGACTTCCTGTCTACTTTGCTTGCTTGCTTGTTTCTGCCGGTTTCCTAGACTTACACTTCAGCTTGTGTGCAGCCCTCTGTCGACGGTCCTGCAATACTGACGTTGAGCTATCCAAAGACAAGCATACCTGGAAACCATCGAACCTGGTTCCTGGATTCAGCCACTTTCGCCCGACATAAGGATTCGTATCTAACAGGGGTTTACGCCGTGCATACGCATATTTCCAGATCGGGAAGGATTTATAGACGCAAAGTATAGAAATCCAGGCAAAAAGAGAAGGGAAAGAAAAGCACAATGGCCGCATCAGTACCGATATCAAAAACAATCTACCTGGGCCCCTTCGTCCACAGCGTATCACTCGCTGAACTGGAAATCTGCGAACATGGTGCCATCGGCGTCGACGAAAATGGCATCATCGCTTTTGTAGAGAAAAATGCTCAAGCCCAGGACGAAGAGGCTGTTAAATCAAAGCATCAAAGCTGGCAAGATGCCGTCATCACCCGGATACAAGGCTCAGGCTTCTTCTTCCCAGGCTTCATCGACACGCACAACCACGCATCGCAGCACCCCAACACCGGCCTCTTCGGCAAAACAACGCTGCTCGACTGGCTGCAGACATACACATTCCCCATGGAATCCTCGCTGTCAGACCTAAGCCGCGCAAACCGCGTGTACCAAAACTTTGTCGCCAGGACCCTCTCCCACGGCACCACCACCTGCGCATACTACGCCACCATCCACGTCCCCGCCACCAACCTGCTCGCAGACATCTGCCTCAAGCGCGGACAGCGCGCACTCGTCGGCCGCGTCTGCATGAACAGCGACCTCAGCCCAGCGTACTACCGCGACGAGAGCGTCGAGTCCGGCGTCCGCGACTCCGCAGCCAGCATCGCGTACATCCGCAGCATCGACCCCAAGGGCGAAATCGTCCAGCCCATCGTCACCCCGCGCTTCGCGCCGTCGTGCACATCCGAGTGCCTGTCTGCCATCGGGCAGCTCGCGCGCGACACGGACGCGCACGTGCAGACGCACATCAGCGAGAACAAGGGCGAGATTGCGCTCGTGGCGCAGCTGTTTCCCGAGAGCAAGAGCTACACCGACGTCTACGATACCCACGGCTTGCTCACGCCCAAGACGATCCTCGCGCACGCCGTGCACCTGTCGCCCGAGGAGCGCGCCACGATCCGCGCCCGCGGCTCCAAGATCTCGCACTGTCCGGCCTCCAACACGGCGATTACATCCGGCTGCGCACCTGTCCGCACGCTGCTGGACGAGGGCATTACCGTGGGCCTCGGGACCGATGTGAGTGGCGGTTTCCATCCGAGTATTCTGGAGAACGTGCGGCAGGCGGTCTGGGTGAGCCGGCATTTGGCGCTGCAGAGCGAGGACGCGGCCAAGCTGTCGACGGAGGAGGCGCTGTTTCTTGCTACGAGGGGTGGGGCTGCGGTTGTGGGGTTGGAGGATAAGGTTGGTGGGTTCGAGGTGGGTAAGGAGTGGGATGCGCAGATGATTAGTCTGGGGGATGTGGGTGAGGGGGTGGGCAGCGAGGAAGTAGATTCGGTTCTGGAAGAAGGTCCCGTCGATATCTTCGGCTGGGAGAGCTGGTCCGACCGCGTGGAGAAGTGGGTGTACAGTGGTGATGATCGGAATACGATTGCGGTTTGGGTCAGGGGCAGGTTGGTGCATCGGACTGCGAGGTTTGTGGGCATTAAGGGGGCTTCGACGCCGTGACAATGATGGGAACCTTTGAAGATATAGGCCATTTTATCTCTGTTTCGTTTTAAAGTACTTAGACTTTGATATCTGGGAGTCTGGGACATCGTTACGATGTGATACGCGGATAGTGCATTGTCGAATGAATATCATTTTTCGCTTGATAATTCCCCTTAGGATGCTTATAGAGACTCAAGCAGACGATAAACTCAATACCCAGCCCCACAAAAAGCGCCATCTACTAGCTCATCTCAGTCCACACCTCTCCTCATCCTGTTGCATACATTCCGATCCACGCTCGGTTCCACGAGCCTCAGAAAACCAGTCTTGCCAGAGTCTACCGCTCGCTGCACACTTCCGTCTGCGCAATGTGCCGCACCAGGAAGTGAGTTCGTGCCTAGCAAACAACAAAGATCAGCAACGATATCATCTCGGCATCAAAAACGTTCAGTGCAGAAGACAGCAGGACATCCCCTACGCGACAGACTCACGCCGGGCAATAACTCAGGTAGTGCTATTGCGCCGCGCACAGCATTCAAGCTCACCATCCGCATTCGCAGCAGCATCATTAGACACCGCTCTCGTCAACCTCTCCGCTCGACCTCTGCAGTCCCGGCCGTCCTGACATTTCGCCTTCACATCATCCGCCCTCTGAGCATCTCCAGTCGAGTCCGCTGTACCTTTCGAACCCGCCGCACACTCCTCAGGGGGATCAAGTTTCTCAGCGGCCTGCAGCCCAGAGCCTCCACCAATCGAACCACGGTGTCTGTGGAAGTCATGCGGCCCGCCGTCTTTCATCGATTGTCCGCCGGTGACCCAGACGGGATCGAGTTTCTGGGCGGGCTTCAGGCCGGAGGCGAGGCCGATTGAGCCGCGGCGTTCGTGGACGTCTTCTGGGGGAATGTGCTCTTCGTCTGAGTACACGGTGTCAGTGACGTGTACTAAGTATGAAATGGAGCTCCATCTGGTCCGGTCTTGTGGGCTGAGTGTTCTTAGATACGCGCGGAATGAGAGAACTTGCCTGTGCCGTCCGTCTGCGTCCGTCGCACAGTGTTCACATGTTCATCTTTGACGTTAGCATCGTCCGTACACGGAGTAGCCTCGAACGCATGTGCAGTAATATATACTCAAGAAAAGGGTATAATAATATTAACGTGCTAGGGACGGCGCGAAATCATCTGCGCATACTATAATCCACACCATCGCTTGTACCCGGTCCTCCTCCGACCGCTGACGCAGGATTCGCGCGATGATCAACATCTGAGTCGAATCTCGGATCGAGCTTATTCCCTACATTGGTGCTATGGGGGCCATTGTTCGTCGACGTCGTCGCCGTCCCACGATGATCGACATCAGAATCGAATCTCGGATCCAATTTATTCCCAACATTCGTGCTATGAGGTCCATAGTTCGTAGACGTAGACTGCGTAGTATTCAAGTCCTCGCGGGCCGCTCCAGTAGCAGCTGGGTCCGGGTTGCCAGCGCTCAGGGGGTGTCCGCGGTATCCGCGGTCCCATTCATCGACGCCCTTGTTGGCGATTTCCTGGTTCTTGACTGCGCTTGCGCGGTCGCCGCTGGCCGTGTCAACGGCGGCGTTGAAGTTGCCGCGGATGGCTTCGCCTGTACCCTTGAAGTTTGTTAGAATACTGCTTCGTGTTGTGAACTTGGAGGGTAGAGACTTACGTGGATCATTCCGACACCCTTGCGGATCGACTCGCCGAGTCCGCTGCTTCCAGATGTGCCAGTCATGTTTGTGTGGTATGTGTTGAAGTAATATAGGAATAGTGGTAGTTGGGTTGGATTTATAGGCTGTGATTTTAGGGGGAAGGGTGATGTGAGAAGAATTGTCTACGGAGCAGAGGAACAGAGGATATATATGCCACTCTGACGGCAATAGCACTGATCATTTGCCATGTTTCCTCGGAGCTGCATGGAAAGAGCATCGCAAAGGTGATGTCATTTGCCGATCCGGAAGTGCTCGTGGTAGGGCTGAGCTAATCTGATTGGGACAAGCTGTAATTGCTCTTATTGGCCACTCTGACCTGCCCTGCTCCAAAGTCCATTCTCGAGGTTTTTCTTTAGTGGCTCTCTAAGGTCAATTTCTGCAAGAATGATTCGAAGTTTTATTTCCAAGAGTGCTTCAGAGCATTATGTTGGAGTATCCTCGCGAGTGCGCGATGTCCCTCAGCACGTTATCCCTCACGCGAATCGCTTCGACATTGAGCCTCTGAAGCCCGCCAAGCTCCACCATCAGTACAGCAAACCAACCCACTCTCCCAACTTTGTACTCCCCTTCACTCCACCGTCAATCTAACAATTTCAAACTACTCTCCCTGCTGCGCAAACTCCTTCAGTGTCTCTTTCAGCCCAAAATCAGCGCACACTCCCTGCTGCGCAGCGTCCCTCAGCCCGAGAATATCTGGTGCTCGGTTGCAACCAGAATACACTGTAGCCAACACTACAGTAATCCATGCTTTTCTTGAAACTTGCCTAAATAGGAAGTTTGGGTTCGCTGGGGTGGTTTGGGATGGCTCGTCTGTGGTGGAATACTTACTGTGTTCACTGCGTTTGTTTGGCATATCTAGGTAGGTACATGCCCTGTCTTTGGTGCAGATTACGGTCGGCTATAGCAACGTGCAGCCACGACAGCAAGATCAGAACGATATAGTTGCGATGAAGTGCACATGGGGTACATGCGATTGGCATGTCCGCTCAGATGTCAACGCATTACAGGTCATATGATTCTTTCACAGTGGTTTTGGAAAGAAGACATGGTGTAGGTCATGGTTCGTGCCTAGAATTCTGTTCGAGAACTATCTACTCGCATACTGCTTTCGTCAATCTCATTGTTCATCACTCCGCCTCCTTGCATCGATGCAGTCTCCTCTATCTCATGCTCGACCTCAAACGCCAAACTCATCGGATGTCGACTTCAGTGCCGAGTATTTCGATCCGATTGGAAGGTATTTAAACCTTGCCCGCGGTGTAGAAGTCCTAGTCATTATCAGTATATTGAAATTGAACTTGTTGGATGGAGTACTTACGTCAAGAGCAACCTTGATTCTCTGGCCTGTGGTGGAAATTCGAATCAGTCCATGCATTGCAAAATATTGCCACAGAATCACTTACTCATGGTCTTCTCACCCTCACGGACCCAGACACGAGGATCGTAGTATTTCCACAAGGAAGTTAGTAAGTCGTTTCTAGAAAGGTCATGGTCGACAGCTTACCTTGTTGGGCTTGTCCTCACCATCTATAAAGGATTAGCTTACTGGTTGCTCATTATCAAGAGTAGTTCTTACCTGGGTTGCCAACCTGAGTTTGGAGGTAGGCAGACTTGGACTGAACGAAGTCGCGGATACCGGACAAGTAAGCCCACTGCATGTCAGTGTCGAGGTTTACCTTGACAACACCATATCTGTGAGATAGAGATTAGAAAAGCGGGCATATTGAATAAAGATTGTACTCACGAGATGGCTTCACGGAAGTCCTCAACGGTCCTGCTTCATGTCAGAAAGATCAGGTAGTAAGGTGAGAAGTTCTTACGATCCGGAACCACCGTGGAAGACGAGGAAAACGGGCTTGTCCTCCTTGGCCTATAGTTTAATTAGTAATCGTTATTCACGCACTGAACATCTGGATGTGGCATACGTTGGTCTTCTCCTTGACGAAACTGCGGAGATCTCGTCAGTATTTTGCTCATTTACAATTCAAAATGTTACAATTCAAAATGAGGACTTACGCCTGGTGCTTCTTGAGGAGACCGGGTTGAAGCTACAATGGTCAGCCGTGGTTATTGGAAGCGATTGAGGGGTATTTGCCTTGACATTTCCGGGCTTGTACCTAAAAGCTTATTAGCAACCTGAGCGAGAATAGAATGCATTCCATGTCAGCTTACACTCCGTGAACGTTGCCGAAACCAGCGGCGATGGAGAAGTATGGTGAGACGCTGGAGAGAGCACTACAATCCGTTAGTAATAGTCAACTTTGGTAGGTTAAGGCCGAACTTACGCGTAGATTTCGTAGATCGGTTCGGAAGTTAGTATTTTCACATGCCAAACAGGATGGGTTCACATACATCTTCAGGCTGAGTGTAGCTGGAGAATGTCAGTTGAATTCCGCGGATCATGCCATATTCACTTACAGGGAGTTGTTGTCAACTGAAATTTCAAGTCAGCATAGCAATTTCGCGATATGAATTTTCGGGACACATACCACTAGAAATTTGTTAGCAGGTATCTCTCGTCGGGACGATTTGACTCACTCCTCGTTGTTAACACCATCCTCCTCGCCACCGGTGATACCGATCTCCATCTCGAGCCACTGCCTAGATTCGAGTCAGAAATTTGTGCGCAACTTCCGCGAGGTTCGGAGACATACTTCATGGGTGCGGCGCGCTCGAGGTCTACTCAGATTAGCTGAATTCTGGGAAAGTGGTAACCGGGACATACACTTCTTGGTGGTGGCAATGTTCCAATCTTTCTGCAGGGGAGAAATTGCGTCGTTAGCCCATGAAAGTTGTGAAGTGTTTCCTGGACGCTTCTTACCTCTTCCTCGGAGAGATCGATCATGTGGGAGGAGAAAAGAGGCTCGCCGTGCTCCTTGAAGTATGCCTCGTCGGCATCCAACATGCCATCTGCCCAGGTTATCAATATCGGCGTGTTTTCTGCTTGGGTGCTGAGGCTTACCGAGCCACGGGAGAAGCTTCCTGTAGAATTGTCAATCATATACCCATTTCTGTGGAGTTACTTCTACTCACTTGGCGCAGTGGTCTGTGTGGAGGACGACTGGGATCTATTCGAGGTGCGGTTGTCAGCGAGTGACTTCAGTATTTCGGAGTGATGAATCGCTTACGCCGTAGATGGGAGCAACGGAGCGGATGTAGTGAGCCGCGGCGACAGCTCCGGCGATGGAGGCCTCCTGGTTCTTGTTGTCGACTAGAGAGTATTAGTCCGTGATCCTCTTATCTATCAAAGATTCACATACCGCCCTTTCCGGCGAAGTAGGCAGCCTGGTAAGGAAATTCAATTAGCAATGGGCTTTCGGTGGCGGTGGAGATAACCTACACCACCCTGGGATGCCTGAAGAATGCTGGGTTGATGTCAGTATAGGAATGCAAGCGTACTCCGAGCAAAACTCACATGGGGGACTTCGCATCACGGGCGGCCTCGAGAGCTGTGGTCGATTAGATGGAATTCAGACACAGGTGAAGCTTGGGAGCCTTACAAGCTACGACGGTGGAAGATGAGGTGACCTTTACCCTGTCAGCTGGAACAAAGATCAAGCAATTGCGGTTCACGTACGTTGATGGCGGGGATGGCTGTAATGAGAACCTGAGGTCAGTGACTGCTGTCTAATTGCTCTTAATCCATGTGTAAACGAACCATAGCCATTCTCCTTGGCGTGCTGGAACAGCTTGAGGACGTCGTCGCCGACAATGACACCGGACCTGTTATCATCAGCTCTCAGGCCATGGAAATACCAGGCGCGGGGGGTGGGCCAACGCACTTGCGGCTGAGCACATCCTTTGCGGAAACCATGATTGCAGTGTGTAGTCTTGAATCGAGGTTCTGAGAGGTAGGGAATCAGTAATTGAGTCGCTGTCTCGAGATATAAGTCGAGTTTGTTGAACAAGCTTGGGTGCGTTGGGAAGAAGAAAGAAGTGTAGTGGGGTCATCAAATGTCAGTGCTGGAACGACCCCGCTAATCCGACGCGTGTGACGCAGTTCCGCCCATGTCCCTCGCCCACGCAGCGTAAAAGCAAAGCATATCGCCCAAAATCCAGCGGATTATGCGCGCAGGGCCACCTTGCAGCCTCAAAAAGCAAGCACACGTACCTGAAGATATCAATTGACTCAATTGCTTTGCTGTGCATGCGTGGGAGCCGCGATGTTTTTGATGGCTGCGTCTGCGCAACCGATGCTTCACGGCCGCGCTCTGGAATCATGCCGGACCGCTCGCTCGGCACGCGGGTCTGTCAAGTGGACTGGCTGCGTTACATGATCGCTCGCCTTGTCCGAGTCTCGCCGTAAAACATTCCAGCTACGCCTTCAATTACCGAGCTCATTGAAGCTTCGCTGAGGCGCAGGACAGGGTCCCACCAATCATTGGCCTTTCACACGACGCTTCACACAAAAGACGATGGTCATTTCGAGGCTGTCGTACTCCGGAAACCACCCCCATGTTTCCCCAATGCCATTTTTCCGAAGCTACGGCTACTCTGGTAAAGTCTATGCTGGAAACGGCGTTTACGTGCTCTTGTACAGGTATATCTTTACAGCGAACGGACGCTTGTCCGAGGTATTACGCCAGAGCATGTGTGCTCGTGACTACTTGCCCAGCCATCATGGCCAGTCTATGCATCCGACTCCTTTGGACGGATCCGCACGTTTCTCACAAGAGGTTGCTCAGCACCTTCTACCAGAATTTCAACTTTGAAAGTGCCCAATTGCTTCACACGCGATGCATCGCCTTCCTCATGCCCTGAAACGAAGCGGACATCAGCTTCATTCAATATTACACGCGCCGCCTCATCGTTGTGCGCCAGTGCTCCTTTGATTGTCGAGACGAGGTCTGCTGTTGAGACTGAGCCGTAGATGGCTTCCGCATTAGCTTTGGCCTTGCTTCCCATTGCTGCTGCAGTCAAAATGTCCGCTGCTCCAGATGCGCCAAATCGGTCTCTCGACTCCTTCTCCTGCTCGATACGTTGACGGTAGAAATCGATAGTGGGTGGGACGAAAAGGTTCAGAAGCTCCATAGAGCGCTCAGTCTGGGTTTGTTAGCAGTGGACGCCGGGTAGGCAGTCAGCAAGGAGCATACGCTGAGGACTTCGATCTCAATTGGCCGGACGAACTGCCTGGGTTGGCTGATTATCTCTTCCTCCTCCACTTCTTCGAGATTTAGTCGAACTCCATATGAAAAATCTCGTGCCATGTCAACATCCCGGGCCTTTAGTTGCTTCAACTGCACAACAGGTACGTAGTCGGCGATGCGTGCTGGAAACCATCGGTTTCGCATGAGGGATGGGTTGAGGGGTACATAGGAGCCTGTTCTTGTGGTTAGCATAGAGCACGCAGTATTGAGGCTGCTTCAATAGCTTCGGTACGGCGCCAAAAGCGTGCAAAACTAGTCGAAGCATCCAGCATGATGATTTCCATACCCGCACGCCCAAATCTGGGGACATCCTTGAGCAGCTTGACCACAATGTTGCGCTCAGCTTCCTTTGCTTTCTTGGACAGGGCCCGCGTCTGCTGCGGCCTCCAGGCATCGAGATTCTGCCGCGCAAGTCGTCGTAGGCAGGATGTGCACTGGGGCAGCAGCGCGGAGGGCCTCAGCGACGCCATTGGGTGTGGTGTGGTGAGACTGGTTGGCGTCTGGGGAAAAGTTGCTGTCCATCCGAGCAAATCTGGTCATCCTTGCGACACAACGGAGGCGGAAGCAACGACAGGCCGTGCGCTTGCCGTGTGGGCTCGCCCGGCATGCCCCAGCCCGCGGCCTCATCTACAAACGCAGATGACGGCCAGCGTGCGACGACAAACTAGGCAGGCGTCAGACTCAGACATGGAGCTTGCAGCTTTGCGTCTCTCCATCGTCTTCACAACCCTCGAGCACGACAGCCTGGCCTAGCATTTGCGCTGCATTGCACGACCCCAGTCCTTCCATCCAATCCCGCGGTAGCGGGAGTGACAGGCGCCGCAAAATGCCTGAGAAGCCCCTCACAATTGCAACCTATGCTGCGGGCGCCTCCCTCGCCGCAATCACCCTCGTCTACGTCTTTGGACCCACCTTCTTCCTCGACGACGATGCCGCCAGCAGCAAGAAGAAGGGCGTCGTGGGCCTCAGCAATGCCGCCAACGACTGCTTCATAAACTCAGTGCTGCAGGCTCTCGCCGGCTTGCCGGATCTGCGCATATATCTGATCAGGGAGACGCACCGCCGGAAGCTCGATGGACCCCAGGTCTACCAGGTGGATCCGGAGAGGAACGCGACCACGAGGCCGGCGAAACTCGAAGGCCTACAGAAGGGGCTGCTCACCGTCGGCTTGAAGGAAATCTTGGACAAGCTCAACGAGCGCCCAATATATAGGAAGACAATTTCGCCACAACCATTCATTCGGGTCCTCGAGCGTGCCTTTGGTACCCGCATCAGCCGGCAGCAGCAAGATGCGCAAGAGTTCCTCCAGATTGTCACAGAACGCCTGTGTGACGAATACCATGCTGGCACCAAGGCTCGGCGGCTAGCTATACGGCAGGGCATCACAATCACAAAGGGAGACACTGCATCTGAGCGAAGAGAGATTGTCGAACAGTTTGGCGCAGCACCGTCCCAATCTCCGGCTCCACAGAGTGACAATAGCGGGGAAGATGAGGAAGAATCACCTTTGGAAGAAGAAGGGTTCCCTTTCGAGGGCAAGATTGAATCACAGATCGAGTGCCAGACCTGTCACTTCAAGCCGAAACCCTCGGTATCAACTTTTGTCACCCTTACTCTGAACGTACCGCAAGTCTCGTCAACTTCGCTGAACGCGTGTTTCGATGGCATGCTCAAGGTTGAACACATTGACGATTTCAGATGCGAGTGGTGTCGACTGGAACATGCGCTGAAGAGTAAACACCATGAGCTTTCTCGAGCAACTGATCCACAAGTCAAGGAACAATTAGAATCAGACATTGCAAAGCTCAAGAAAGCGCTGGATGAAGACCCTGAAAATGCGCCAGAAGATGTTGTGCTACCTCCCACAAGTCAAGCCCCTAAGAGTCGTATTGCGCGTCACATGTACATTTCAGAATTCCCCAAAGTTCTCGCCGTTCATCTGTCACGATCAGTGTTTGCAGTTGGAAGTGCTTCTACAAAGAATCTGGCAAAGGTAGCCTTCCCGGAATCTCTTCCTCTGGGAGGCTTGCTACACCGCAAGAACTACCGTCTTCTTGGTCTGGTCTCACATAAAGGAAGTCACAACAGCGGACACTACGAATCTTTCCGTCGTCAAGTCCAACCTCTTCCTTTCTCCACGCCCGTGTCTTTTGGTGCAGAGGGTGCGTATAGCCGTCAGGCTAGCCCGTATCCTTCTGCGGTGCCATCTGCAATCCAGAGCCCCCGCATATCGACGACCAATCTCGTCGGTACCAGCGAGCGTACATCACCCAGCCCTTCGACTCCAGCACTAGATTCGCCATCTATGCGATCACTTTCCTCTTTAGACTCGCGCCCTTCAACTTCAAGAGGTCCACCGCCGACCTCCGCACCGCGACAACTTGACACAGACTCACTCCATCCACCTACCCCATCTACCCCATCCCCTGACGGAGAGTTGTCTAGAACGAAAAGCCTGCGATCGTTGAAAGAGAAGGCGACCGAAAGGGCTGCCTCAATCGCAGAAGCCAATCCCCTGAGACGTAGATCCAAGAAAGCCAGTAACAGATGGTGGCGCATCAGCGATGATAAAATTAAAGAAAGCAAGACCAGCGAAGTGCTTGGCATGGGCAAGGAAGTCTATCTCTTGTTCTACGAGTTGGATAGGTCGTAGATTCTTCATTTGGGGCGGTATTGGTTCCATGGCGTTTTGGTAGAGCTTATAAAAGCATGAACCATAACTTGTTGTATCATAGTCTTGCTGAGTGCTAGGCTTTGGATGAAGATTAGACTTTGATCTCACGATCTGAGTATCTTGTATATGAATGAAGAAATAAATAAAGTAAAATCAAAACCAAAATCAACACCACCAGATATCCCTTCGAAAATGAAAAGGCAGAATGATGGGCCTTTCCCGTAACATTTGAAATTGTCTACACGTCTATTTCCTATACGTATACACTTATATCGCTGCCTGCGTACGTTGTGCGTGTAGACACACCAACTCTGATTTATCATCCCGCCCCTCATTGGCCCGCACCCGCTTCCCCACCTCCATCCACATCACTACCCCAAGCAATCGATAGTCACTCCGCGCAATGCAACATCCACAATCCTCTCTCTTGATGCTACTCTAGCACTACCCTTGCATTCTGACGCCTCAGGAGCTCCACGTTGCAAGCGAGCTGTGGACTAAGAAGCATAGTGGACATCGTTATTGGCGTAGTTCAGCCAGGCAACAGTTAAGCAAAGCCTCAGGCAAGCGTCAGGCAGGTAGGTTGCTTGACGTCGACGTAGCGTGCCCCTCGTTGGACACAGCCGCGATCTTCTTTCTTGGAAGGCCAGGCAGACGACTTGTGTGCTGCGAGTCTATGTACATTAGGTACTTACACTACACTACACTGCGCCCGGTCTGCCCTGCGATGCAACATCCCCATCTTATCTCCCCCTAGTCGAGGATACTACTACTTACCCCGGCTGTGGATGCTACACTTGTAGTCTTGGGACGTATTTCTACCCTCTGGAATCACGGGCTATTCGTTGCGAGGCTTTTGGCGGGACTAGTGCTAGGCGACAGGAGCTGTAGCTGAAAGTTACCGCGGGAACAGAAACCTGATTGGTGAGAGTTGTTCTTGGGAAGAGAGGATATATATCTACGGGGTCTGGCCGGCTGGCATAGAGGAGTATTTGAGATTGAAAGAGAAAGTTACAGGGTATTACACGGATATCACGCACAAGGAAGCGACACCAACATCTACATCCACATCATCAACGTCATACACGTTCAGCACACCTCTCTCACGTCGAAGAGTGCTCTCAATTCCCATCTCCATCCCCATAACTCAAATCTATCTATCAATTCACCCACCATGCCCACAGCCACCGCTCCAGAAACCACCTTCCTCTCCGCCACCAGCCGCCAAAACTTCAGCATCCCCCCACGGATCCTAATAATTGGAGCTGGCAGCCGCGGCACAGCCTATGCCAGATCTGCCTTGACCTCCACCAACGCCGTCGTCGCCGCGGTTTGCGAGCCCATCGCGTACAAGCGGCTTGAGTTCGGACGTAAATTCATCTGGGGCGACGCCGGCGCACCAAACGATGGTACCGCATTTGCAGATTGGAGGGAGTGGGTGGCATATGAGAAAGAGAGGAGGGTGCGTGTAAGCAAGGGGGGAAGTGTGGGAAATGCGATCAACACGGTGTTTGTATGTGTGCTGGATGAGATGCATGAGGAAGTTTTGTGTGGGATTGCGGAGCTGAAGGTACATGTGTGCTGTGAGAAGCCGTTGAGTACGAGTTTGAGCAGCTGCATGAATATTTTCAAGGCTTTGAAGCCGGATCTGGGACTGGAGGGTGATGAAGGGGCGAGTGGGGTGACAGAGAGTGTTGTGAAGGAGAAAGAGACGTTGTTTGGCATCTGTCATGTCCTTCGGTACTCGCCCCATAACATGTTGTTGAGGCATTTGCTCCTCGAGGAGGATGTCATCGGCGATGTGCTCAGCATCGAGCATGTCGAGCCTGTTGGCTGGTGGCACTTCGCCCACTCGTATGTGAGAGGCAACTGGAGGAAGGAGTCGACGACAGCGCCATCTCTATTGACGAAATCCTGTCACGACATTGACTTCCTGATGTGGCTGCTCTGTTCACCACCTGCCAGCGCAGAAAATCCGAAACCACACTTCCCATCATACATCACATCCACGGGATCAAAGAAGTTTTTCCGAAGAGAAAGGAAACCAAAGGCAGCCGGTAATGCGACAAACTGTCTGTCTTGTGAGCATGAGACACTCTGTGACTACAGCGCCAAAAATATCTATCTTGACAAGCATCTGGCATTTGGCAACACAGGTTGGCCCGTGAAAATAGTCAATCCGGAGATTGAAGACATTTTAAAGACTGCGGGAAAAGAAGCAGCTTCGAAGCAGCTGTTGGAAAATCTCGCTGAAGACTACACGGCAGACACGCCAACAAGCGAGGTAGAGAAGAGGTCATGGTTTGGACGATGCGTGTGGGACGCTGATAACGATGTCTGTGATGATCAATGTGTCACAATCACATGGGACGACGACCCAATTGAGAACGATGAAGATGGACGACCTGTACTTCAAGGCCGAGGGGCGAAGACCGCTCAGTTCCATATGATTGCCTTCACAGAGAAGATTTGTGAACGCCGAGGTCGAATCTACAGCACAAAGGGCGAGATAGAATACGACAGCGCCACGATCAAAGTTCACAACTTCTCAACGGGATATACCAAGGTGCATAAACCACATCTTGCCGGAGGCGGACACGGAGGTGGTGACGAAGGTCTTGCAAGACAATTCCTCATGGCCGTCAATGCGGTGGAGAGCTCAGACATGTCAGCAGCGGCCGCCCAGCGAGAATTCCTCGGATGCGACCTCGAGGAGGCATTCAGAAGCCACGCCATAGTCTTTGCAGCTGAAGACGCGAGGACAAAGCGTCAGGTGGTCGACATGAAGAAGTGGTGGAGTGAGCGGGTAGAGTCGCAACTACACCAGCGGTAACTCTGTGCAAGGGGTTCATGGATGAGGCCAGCAAGGGGAAGTGGGTTCATCCGATTGCCGAGGGAAACCATGGAGATGGGCGCGTACGGCAAGCATGGGAGGTCTTGAGGCTCTTGAAACCGAGATGACGATGTCAAACCTCGCGCCAATCCGGTGGGCGATGCTGACAGCGCTGGATGAAGCAGAGTCAGGTCTCAGGGGACGTTTGACAGCTAATTTGCGGTTTCAGGCAATTAACGGTCATTTTGCTTCCGGTTTGGAGGCCAGACCTGCTCGTTTCGGGGCGGGCATCCATTCTGGGCTATATTTGGGCACATAAGATAGCGGGCTAATCAAACCTAATACTTCCCTTTGCGATGCAGTGGGCGCTTAATGAACCACGTTTGGGAGTGACACATGGCCGGCATGAGGCTCTGCGCAACGACCGCCCTACCCATTTCCCCAGCAGAGCGTCTCCGGGTGCAACGTTTGGACAGCGTCGGGGACTACGGGCGCTTGGATTGGCAGATGGGTTCCGGCCAATAGCGGGAGTGAATTGAGGGCAATTTGGACGGGAACGACACTGGCGCTGCGGGAAGCGACTGCTGGACTTTCGGTAAGGGAGGTACGCGTGGATTTGAAGAGGCTGGGCAGTGCATGATGGTTTGGGCGGTCCAAGGCGCGCGGTGAAAAGTGGGCGAGGCCTGAGACCCGGAGTTGAAGCAGCAACAACGCGCTGGAGACGCGTTGTCGTGTGAGCGGTGACTTGGGCGTGTTATAGTCGTGAAAGACGCTCTCGTCGCCCATTGTGAGTCACTCGAGGCTGCATACCGAGTGCATCTGGGGAGGACGGGACATGCACGTCGCTGGGCCGAAACGAAACGCTCGACTGTCGTGGCCCAATGGCTGCCCTGAAGCCGGCGATGACTCTTAACGGCCTGCAGCGACAAGCAAACTGCCCCACGTCGCGCGGGACGCAGCACGGACCGCGGCCAGGCGCTAAACTACGACACCACGACCATCCATTCGTCCTCTCGCGCTGCCATTCCCAAACTGCCGCCCCAGGCTGGCTGTCTTGCTCGCGAGTACTACACCAGTTTTCCAATGCGGCGCTGAGCATCCCGGTTTCATCTTAGCCAACCGCCCCAGCGCTGCACGCGCCGTTGTTCGTCGCTTGCCCCTTCTGGCCATCTGGTCTACGTCCAGCCAAACAGATGCCCTTTCCCCAGGCCACCATGCCCAAAGCAGGCCGCATCGGCGCAGGAATAGCAAGAACCACTTCGCTAGACATGTTCTGCACACGTACTCGCCCAAGCAGCAGCGCTATGTTTCAGGCGCCTTGTGAGGCTCCATGTCGTAGAACGATTCCAAGGTGATACTGCCGCCAGACCGCCAGATGTCTCCGGGCCGGGCACTTGGGTCGCGATGGATCGTGTTTCAGATGCTCTGGCGCATGGGCGGTGTTGGCTGTCGTGTCTTCGTCGACCGACAAGATATAATTCTGCCCGTGCCGCATTCACCAGTCCACCATCTTCCCCGAGCATCTTCCAGCGCAATAGCCCACACGGGTTTCCGATCGACTCTCTTTCTTTTGTTTGTCTTCTCCTTTCCTCTTGTCTTAGACACGCGGAGCTGGTTCTCCACTCTAATCCCTATTCCATAATCTCCTCTACCTGAACATTTTCTCCACAGCGTAAGCCATTGGCCTTGATCATCTGGTGAAGCTCTGTTCCTCACACTCTGCAGTCTGGTAGCGCCCCTCTCGCCACAATGTTCAGCCGCCAAACTACACCTCCTTCTTCCTCTTTCAACTACATGCCAGGCAGTGTTGGCTCAGACGCCACATACTACTCGCAAGGCTCATCGCCAGACGTCAATGCTGGCATGACCCCTCCACGGTCGCCTGTCAGGCAATATGGTCCCGTTCTGCTGCCCAAGGTCCGAACTCAAGACCAGGTCGCCGAACCTACCCAGGGCCCCATCAGGCATCGCAGGACGACGTCTACCTCTAGTGTTGGCTATGCCTATAGCCCCTACTCACGGCCGGCCTCGATGGTTCGCCGTGATTCAAGTCCTTTCAACCACAACATCCACAATGCTCACAGCGCCTTGACATCTCCTGTCTCTAATGCCTCATACGACTTCAATCTCTCAACCTTGAACTCGCCCATCACCTTCACACAGCCAGAGGCTCGCCGTGCTTCATATGTCAGCTCTCACTCGCGCTCTACCTCCGCCAGCCGCGCCCGCCATGCGCGATCTGGCTCTGCTGGAAGTGTTGATGAGAACGTCATCAGCCGTTATGGTTTCCCTACCTACCGCAACCTCCCCAGCTACGTGACTGCTTCGAGTGCGCCCCAGTCGCAGCTTAGCCTCGTCACTGCTCTTCCCTCCACCTACTCCACTGTTCAGGAGATCCCCAGCTACACTTCCACTTGCGCTCAGGACTTTGCTATCCCAGACTTTGAGCCTGCCCCAGCTGTCCAATACCCAGCTTTCTCAGATGTTAGCTTCGACACTTACACATCTGTCGCTCCTACTTCTTCCCTTCTCGAGTATCTCTCGGGATCGAATCCCTCTCCCTCTCTCGTTCGCCGTGTCACAAGCGCCCCACGTGGCATCCACAATCACTTCTGGTGGGACGTCCGCAACCTTCGCAGCTGGGAGGACTTCAACATCACCACCATCAAGGCCATTCCTTCCATTCTCCCCCTTCTTGAGGTTCCCGTCCCCTCTTCGTATCTCCCCCAGCCTTGCCGCCAGAACTTGCAACCCGAGAACGAGTCTGCTCTTCATGATGTGTGCACCAACTACTACGCCAACAAGGTCAACGCTGCTCTCAAGGTTGCACAAGGTAGCACACACATGGTTATGCGCGCTGTCAAGCCTGTCGCTGGCGGCCGTTCCCAGCCAGAGTTCGTCTCCAACTATCCCTCCGACTACGAGAAGACCATCTTCGGCGACAGCCGTGGTCGCGTTGTCGGTCTCGTCAAGTGCTACGATCAGTGGAACACTGGCATGCGCAGCGAGGCTCCTCCAAAACAGGTCCTCTACCTCCAGGGCCTCGCCCATCTCCACCGCGTGATGCGTGAACACGGCTGCCGCTACGGCTTCATCATGACGGAGATCGAGCTGCTCTGCGTGCGCTGCGGCGGCCCCTCCGACGCCGCAACCGTGGACCCCACAACCGTCAACGCGCAAACCGGCGTCCCCATCTTCGGGTACCTCGAGACCTCTGCCCCGATCCGCCTGTCCACCCAGGGCAAGCACCCGGAGACAGGCGACATCCAGCTCACGGCGCCCCTCGCGCTGTGGTATCTCCACATGCTCGCCAAGGAGAACCCGTTCGATGGCATGGGCACCTGGCGCATGGATGTCGGTGGTCCGGCGGCGCTTACGCGCCAGAACTTCTTGGAGAAGGATACGTGGATCCCGAAGCCGCAGCTGGGTGAGAAGAGGGAGGCTAAGAGGGTCAGGGGCTGGATTTTCCCGGATGAGCCGTTGAGTAAGAGGGAGTGTGGGAAGGGGAAGAGGACGAAGAGTGTGGGATGATGTGGTAATGGTATGAGATGGAAGGCATGTTTTCCGTTGCAGGTTCAGCGGACGCCTTTGTTTCTTTTTCTTTTTTTGGCTTTTGCTTGATTGCATGGACTGGTGTTGGGGAAGCTTGAGCATTTCTAGGGCGTTTTAAGCATAGCATTTACATGGAGTATTTTATTTTAGTTTTAATTAGTAAGGCGGTCTGTGGACCGCTGAGAAATAGTTTAGTAGAATGGTTATCCTGCCATTGAAGTTTCGTTTTGTGCTTCTTTTTGTGTCGTGAATGTGTGAAGTTCTGGAGACGAGGTACATAGTAGATAGATACTCTTGAGGTGAAGGTCCTGACTGTTCAAGGTATTTTATAGTATCCACATGTACTATTTTCCTGTATCCGTTTTCTGTATCCTTGGATGTACTCAGCTTGTTGTACCACCTCGCCTTATCTCCCACACTGTCCTTCCATCTCACTTCTCACCACCCACCGTTCTCGCGACAATAACGCATCACAGCACAGCCTAACACATTATCGTAACTAATGTACTCCACCGCCCATCTGCTCGATCAAGCAATTCCATCCGAACACCCCGCAATCCTACAGTCCCAGGGGTGCACTTCCATACGAGTGACTATCCACCCTGGTCCCGAAAAGTCATAAAATGACGTCATGGCTGTGGATCACCTGGAGCGACTTGTGATTTGCGATTTGCGACTTGCGAGTTACGACTTGTGACTTCTGATACTGTTTTCACGGTGGATAGGTTGAGTGCGCGGTTTCAAGGCGATTGGTTATTGGTGGTGGAATGTAGTACCGGTTGGAAGGGGCTTGGGGACAAGCTTTTGGGTGGGCTTGTGTTGGGGACGGCTTACTTGCCCCGGATTTTCACCAGTTCTTCACCGCATCTTATCCTGGGTGATAAGCACCCATGACGAAGGCACCGCACCTTTGCACATGGGTAATGCGAGAAGAGCGAGAACTGGGGAAAGCACGCTTGACTCTTTCTTGTGACTGATCTGTGACTTTTGCCATGTGGTGGCGGTCTTGAAAGCACGGTGACGGGATCAGCAACGCGTGGGGACTGACGAGGTTTCGTTTGCCTTCTGTGAGGTACCTTGCTTAAGAACTACCTTCCTGGCGCCCAGCCGTGCCAGCCCAGGCTTGCAAAGCTTTGTTCCTTGACATTACCTATACCGATTTTCTCAACGCTAGTTATTCTTTTGCGTCTCGGCGAGTTGAACTGGATAGGTACCTAGGTACCCACCGTGGAAGGCAGACATGGCGCGACGTTTCTGGACAAGCACAATCCTCGGGGTCCTAGCCACAACGCAATGCGCCCGTGCAACAAGAAGCAGCAGCAGCGAACAAGACCAATTCCAAGACGTAACATGGGACGACGATAATTGGGTCCTCTCTACACACACCCTCGACCAGGGCCATTACCAATCCCGCTTGTCGCTGGCAAATGGCTACTTCGGCATCAACGTCGCAGCCGCAGGACCCTTCTTCGAAGTCGACGAGCCCGTCGCTGGCGACAACATCAATGGATGGCCGCTCTTTAGCAGACGGCAGAGCTTCGCGACAATAGCAGGATTCTACAACAACCAGGACAGGACCAATGGCTCGAATTACCCGTGGCTGTACCAATACGGCTGGGAGAGTTTTCTAGCAGGTATCCCGCACTGGAGCGGCTTGCAAGTCGAGGCGAATGGGGAGCTGCTCAATGCGTCGGTAGACCCAGAGCACATTTCTGATTTCGTGACGAGTCTGGACGTCAGAGCCGGCATCGCGAGCTGGCGGTACAATTGGAAGCCCGGTGGCTCGGGCGACGGCACGCTTGATGTCGATTACCAGCTGTTTGTGCATAAGCTGCATGTCAACAAGGCCGCGGTTAGGCTTCGGCTCACCGCGAGCCGCGATCTCAATGTTACCGTGTATGATGTCCTAGACGGTGATTGCGCGGTGCGCTCGGATTTTGTGGACAAGAAGTATGAGGAGGATTCCCCGACCATTTGGACCGCGGTGAATCCGGGCAACGTGACTAATGTTACGGCTTATGTTTATTCGACGCTGAAAGGCGATGATTGGATTGACTTTAGTACGCGCAGCGAGGTCCAAGAGGGGTTTTACAGTACTGGGAATGGCTCGACGATCGCGCAAGCTGTTCAGGTTGAATTGACGGCGTTCCGCCCGACTGAGGTCACCAAATTTGTCGGTGTTGCGTCGACGGATACTTTCCCTGACCCGCAGGATATCGCCAGGAATGCCTCGCTTTCTGGTGCTGAAGAGGGTTATTACAAGCTTCTCCATTCGCATATCGAAGAATGGGAGACAATTCTGACACCGGATTCAGTGGACGACTATCACCTACCAAATGGCTCATTGCCGAATGACCCGGATGTCCAGCAACTTCATATTTTGGCGCACACGAACCCATTCTATCTCCTATCGAATATGGTTGGACCAAACGCGGTGGCTGCAGCTGACAACAATACCAAGCTAGATATTTACAGCGTTCCAGTCTGTGGTCTGGCATCTGATTGCTACGGCGGAATGATCTTCTGGGATGCCGACGTCTGGATGGCACCTGGCATCCAAGTTTCTCACCCGCAGCATGCTCAAAGCGTGATCAAATACCGTGTTGAGCATTTCGAGCAGGCGCAGCGAAACATCGACACTGCGTACCAGTCGAGCAAGAACGAGACTGGTAGATTCACTCCCGGCGGCGCGGTGTACCCTTGGACTAGCGGACGATGGGGAAATTGTACCGGAACTGGAGCTTGCTTCGATTACGAGTACCATCTCAACGGTGACATTAGCCTTGCTTTCAACAACCACTTGATTATCACTGGAGACGGGGATTACTTCAAGGAGACACTGCTGCCCATTTCGAACGCGATTGCGCATTTCTTTGGAGAGGTACTGGACTTCAACGAGACGTCTGGGGCTTATGAACTCTGGAATGCCACTGATCCTGATGAGTATGCGAATCAAGTCAACAATGTTGGATTCACGACTGCACTTATCCAAAGACATTTTCTAGAGACCAACGAGTTCAATACTTGGTTTGGTCTTGACCAGAATGCAAGCTGGTTGGAGAAATCTTCACAGATGCGGCTTCCGGTCAATGAAAATGCCGGTATTATTGTCGAGTACACTGGGATGAATGGTTCAGTGGAGGTAAAGCAAGCTGATGTTGTGCTTGTTGATGATTTACTGCACTATCCTAACCCGTATAGTCTTGCCAACCTGGACTATTACGCCGCGAAGCAATCTCTCGATGGGCCTGCGATGACATATTCATCGTTTGCCGTCGTTGCTAACGAAGTGTCTCCTTCCGGTTGTTCGAGCTACACGTACGACATTTACTCTTCGTCTCCATATGTGCGAGCACCGTGGTACCAGTACTCGGAGCAACTCCTCGACAACGTCGAAGAAAACGGCGGAACCCACCCTGCCTTCCCCTTTCTGACCGGCATGGGCGGCACCAACCGTGTCGCCATCTTCGGATACTTAGGTCTGGGTCTGTACTACGACAAACTGGACATCGACCCGTCTCTTCCCCCACAAATCGAATACCTCGATTATCGAACCTTCTACTGGCACGGCCACGGTATCAATGCAACCTCGAACACCACGCATACCACCCTCGCCCGCCTTCCTCGCGACAAGTACACCCTGCCCTCTGCAAACGCAACCTGGTTCGACAGACCCATTCCCGTCACTATCGGTACCCGAAGCGCCCGCAACAACGCGACTCTGTTCCTCGGCGACACGCCACTCGTCGTGCCCAACAGACCCATGGGCCAAACCCTCACCGTCGCCGGCAACCTACTGCAATGCGGGACCCTCGTGCCCCCCGAGCAAGGCAACCGGCCGGGCCAATTCCCGCTCGCGGCCATCGACGGCGCCGCCTCAACAAAGTGGCAGCCCGCCCTGTCCAACATGACAAGCTACATCACCGTCGACCTGGGCACCGCAGCATTCCACCCGATCAACAAGATCCTCATGGACTGGGGGAACCAGCCGCCCGCGCACTTTGAAATCTTCTTCTCAAACACCAGTCTCCCGCCGTTTAGCGCGCGCGCGTCTGACCAGGACGTCCGCAATGTCACTGCTGGGGCAGTCGATATTAGCGCCCCCTGGGACGCGGCGACGGCGTACGAAATCAAGACGTATGTCGGCAATCAGACGAATGTTACATTGGCTGAGAGCGTGTGGAGTGGGCGGTATGCGCATTTGGGGGTTAGTGGGAATCAGGTTGGCGGGGAGGCTGCGGTGGAGGGGGGCACGGTCGCGGAGTGGAGTTTGGTTAGGGAAGGGGCTTGAGGTTGGGGTCCGGGTCGAGGTGTGTATACTATTGGCGTTTACGCGGGTGCACGAAAAGGTAGTGATGTTTTTGTGTTACGCGAATTAGGATACTTCGGAAGGGAAGGAAGGATGCATACCGTGTGGAGCTTGAGATTTTTGTATGTAGTATGTATGTGTGTGCACAAGCGTAACGTATCCGACTTGTACAATATGATGGAATTGGATCCCGGTGTTCATGTTCGTGTACTTGGAGCAAGTGAGTGAGAAAGTGAGTGAGCGAGTTCTCGGCTTTTGGAGTACGTATGTGTAACGAGAAACGTGAGTCGGGTACAATCGAGACCACGGGACAGTACAGCTTGTCACACGAATAACGGCGGAAAGCAAACACTTCCCAGGAAGGCTGCAGGACGGAAACGAATATGTCGTAGGACGACTGCGGAAATACCCGCATACCCACATTTTCTAGTCACATTGTACATGGGTGAGACGAAGCGTGGTGGAGCGCGGGAACAGGGGGAAATGTGTCAGAGGGACAGAAGGAACTTTACTCAGTTTCGAGTTTTTGGAGTCAAGATGGCGACGAGTGTGTATATAAGGTGGCAGTGACTTCGTGCTGTGGGCTCGGTACTTGCCCTTGCTGTCCTCCTTCGCCGTCTCCTGCCTTGTCTGTTCTGCCATACACCGCGCTTTATATATACCGTTTCTCTTGACATGTCTTCTGGGTATGGTTCAGGATGACCAACCACGAGGCAGGACATTGGGTTCAAAACTTGCTCCGCATCGTTCAGAGTTATCCTGAGCCTAGAAACCCAAATCGCGCGGTACGCGTCGAGTCTTCTGTCCACATCCACATCCCAGCTATCACTCTCGTATATATACACCTGCAACCCTTCCATCATCTATAAACACTATCGCCGGAAAACACCTGCAACCAAACCGCCCCTCCCCTGGACAATGGATTCAAGAGCATCCAGAAGGCGCCCATGTCCGAGGTGCAGATATCCGCTTGGTTTCGGCAATGGGTTGAGAACTGTGGCAGCACTCTTTTCTTGATTGAGCTACAATGTGAGTGGCCTGCTGGAATATGCGTCAGTGTGCTGAGTCGATACTAGGAGGCGTGCTGCAAATCGACGACTGCGACGACCGACAGGAAGCTGCAAAAATTGGCCAGACTTGTCGGATACCACAACTCTCACCGAGGCAAACCCTTGGAGAGGTACCATCCCGATAACTTTTACGTCACATGGGAGACATGCCTTCAGCATGTCACTGGCATAGGAGACTGTGGTCCCTTTTGCGTGTATACAATGGTATACCTACTCCAACACGCCAAAGATGAGGGAAGCTCACCATCGTCAATACCTCCAGGAGGCAAGATGAAGCGGTGGTGATCAGATGCGCCATCGCAAAACGACTGTGTAATCTGATAAAGTCTAAGTTTCCGGAGACTTTATTCGACCTTCTTGAATCAAAGAGGTTGAGGTATACGAGCCAGAAAGCGAGGACGATTCCTGCCAGAACTTTGTCTCCCTAGAGCCTACGAGGTTCCATCTTCGCAAGAGGTCATGGCACTTGGTGGTTGCGGCTCCTGTTCGGTTACCAGCACCACCTCCGTCATCGTCGGTCCAATTCTGCCACCAGAACCCATCTCTTCTCTCTGATATACGACTATAAGGCTATCTTCCTGGCCCACGCATATATATCGATATATACAACACTCTACTCCACGGCTCGGCTCGCAACCTGGACGGATGGACGGCCGGCTCCCTGGAGAAGCCACAGGATCCGCCGACGGAACCAAAAATGTCATGGGATGCGCATCTGCAGGCGAATGCTCTGCATGCGCATGATGCTGAAACATTCCTACGCATGGCCGGTCTCACCAGTAATTGCGGCGATTACATGACTCGCGAAGTCCTTGGAGATGCATTTGTAGCTCGATATCACTGGACTAATCAAGTTGACCGTCGTGAAGAGCAAGTCCGCGTCCTACAGCTCTTCAATGATCTCTTCTGGTTCGACATGATGCATTTACTGAGGCCCAAAGGTACCGTCGTGTCGGTGGAGCGATGCTGGCCGTACTATGAAGGCGCCATCAGCCAACTGGACAAGCTCGGCCTAAGGGCTTACCTTCAGAATTCAGACCTAAGATCAGATGGAAGGGCCACACCACAATGGGAATCCCAGCATCCGGCGCAGGCAGGAAACCAAACGCTATATACTCCGACTCCCAATCCTCATCCGTATATATACGTATATATACCTCCGGCAACACGGCTCAAACGTATGATCAACGAACTACGTAAAGTTTGTTCCTAGAGATTACGTAGTCACTGTCCTTGAGGTGCTTCAAGCTTTACTAGATCGTCACTGCTATGGCATAGGCCATAAAGGTGCGCCTCGTTAACATCGACACTTGGCATCATTTCATCAGAGAGGCAGTCGAGTCTGGTGATGTCACTGTTAACTCCACGTCCCTAGCGACCCATCTGTTCATCTCGAGAAGAACACATACTAGACATTAGATGTCGCTGCAGAGGGGCTATTGGTTTCGCTTGTTCGTAAGCACTTCTATCGTTTAGTTCGCTTCGCTCACTCAACAGCTTCTATAGTTGCGCGCGTTTCTCATTCGCCATTCGAGCAGTTTAGGCATGTCCCCGACACTGACGAGACATCCGCTACCGATGCCGCAGACGGCGGGATGTAGGCATGAGCTTTGGCATGAGCTTTGGCACGAGCAAGCGGCAAGACCATGCGCTATACGAATGCGCAAGACAAGTGTCTGAAGCTGTCCATGGTGATGCGACCAGCCCGTTGTACTCCAACATCCGAAGTGTTCCAATGTTCTGGCCCACTAGCAAGTTCCCCATTGCCTCACGGTCCGTCCAGGTCTATGAAATCAATCGAATTATTCGGGATCTTGAGAAGAGGAACGTGGAGAATGAGCAGAGAACAGCCACGTCATCTGTGGCGGCAAAGGTTGAAAGTGGAAACAAGCCAGTCACCGAGGTCACAACACTGCCATGGAATAAGGCGGGTCGATGGTTTTCTGAGTCCGAACTTGAGAGAGTCTTGCAGACTTGTTCACAAAACCACGGCCTTAACTACTCTTTAGCAAACTCCGAGAACGTTTTTGACCAGGAGCAATGTCAGAAGATCGCGAAGACAGAAGGCGATGGCTCTTCTCACATGTGCCGCAGCCGAGACCACTAAGGATCGCCTCGTAAATCCTAGGCGGCCATGAAAGAAGAAGAGTACGAGATCAGCTCACTTTAGCACAACCCCGAACACTCGCCTCGCCATCAGTACCCACGAGTTTGAATGTCAACGGCCAAATGCATCAACTCGGGTCCCTTTCGCTTGCTCCACGAGGAAGAAGAGCGACTCCGCAATGGCGAGCTTGAACGTGTGTCTCAGCTCATGTGTGGGCGTACAAATACGAATGAGACGGAAAGAAAAGCTCCATCAAGAGCTCTAATCGACAATCATGGAGATCAGTATGCTGTCAGATCGCCTTGATGACATTCTATCGCCCTTGCGAAGTATTTAGAGCTCTCTCACAACTAGGAAGAGAGAAATGGAGAGTCAAAAGGAAAGACAAATTGCGTACGAAAACAGCCTCAATCGCTCTTACAGTGCTACCGAAAAGAGACAAGAGGATGCAGACGATTCACCCACAAAAGCCGATGATAAAGAGGGCGACCAGAACTCCACCTTCGACGATGAGGATTGGATGCAGATGCTAGGAGAGGAAGCCCTATGAATCGAACATCTGGTCAACGAACAATCGATATTGGAATCGTGCGGACTTATATATACGGTACTATCAATGAAGAGGTAGACGACGCTCTTCCACCAAGGAAGATATATAAACAGCACAACTCACGCTCAGTCGTGCCTGTCGAGCTGGAGATCTCAAATCCGGCAAGTTTCTTATCCCAGGACGAAAACTTAGGATCCTTGCGCCTAGCTTTCAAACTCGGCGTGACCCTGAAGACTCCGAGAGAACTTTGCTCAGCTACAACACAATTCGAGCCTTTGGGGAGCCTCCCGTCTTCCCATATTGAATGATCCATGGCCGACAAAGAGCAAAAGCGTGTTCTCGGGGCCCACGATCGCATCAAAGGGGCTTCCGGTCTCCATCGTTGTTGGAATGAGTCTGTCGGGCTCCACTTTCTACGAGATGCAGCAAACGATCTTGCTAAAATATTAATTATATATAAGGTAATGACTGTATGATGTTCACTGCGATGATCAAGCACTACTAATGCGCCTCTAGAGCTGGAGAAGGCGCGCTGGCTGATGGTGCTATCATAATCCACACGCCTGAATCCAAGAAGAATTTCCCTATATACAATCCGACAAAGGCTTTGGCATGGTGTCGGAAATTAGAAGAGTCGTCTGACAGGGTTCGAGGTATCCCGTTGGACATCAAAATTTCGTTAATGAAACAAATGATCTCATTCCCTCTGCTCTATCCCAGTGAACTCCGAGAGTTGATTGGACTAGAAGAAATGTCTGAAGAATTGATTGTTGAAGATTGATACAGGTCACGCAAAAGTTAGTTTGAGGGAAAGTGTTTGAATCGGTCATCCCAAGAGGAGGATTCGGAAGAAGGTGAATAAGACGACGTACAGGATGTTTTTGACAGGCCCATTGGTAAGCATAAATAGACCTTAGATTCTTGAATGTAATTCATTTGCGTAGTCCGTATTCTGTGTTGACCTGTCTTGACAATCTTTTACGCCCATCATGCAAGAAAAGCAGACGTGCATTACTCCTCCGGCTAAACGAAAAGCGGCCGTCATCTTTCCTGCATATATCAAACCATAACTAGTAAGCAGCTCACTCTCCAATATGTGGTGTCGTGTCGTCCCAGCCGCTTCACCCATCCTCAGCGCCAAAAAAAGTTCAGAGCCAAAAAAAAAAACCAAAAAAGAAGGACCTTTTCCGGTCACACCCAACCCAGGCTCGAACCGGCGCGCCACGACCTTGCCTCCGTTAGTATAATTCAGCTTATTCCCCATGTCGCTAACGTCGCGCCGGTCCTTATGCTGGGTGGTCTTCTATGGTTGGAGTATTGACCAATTTAATAGATTATATACAACAAGGAAATACTTTTTCGGCGATGATGGTTCTCAGGGTCCTCCGGGCTCTGCTGCCTGCCTGTCGCTGGAGCTTGGACGCAGCTAAGGGCAGCAAACGGGAGCACTGACTCTGGGGCCGCGTTCTTTCACTTGATTGCATGGGTCACTTTTGTCAGAGGCTTGCTCAGAGATGGTCGGTTCACAGGGCAAGCATTGGACATGAAATGCTTCTAAAAACTATGTTATTTCTCCTCTGTTGCTCAGGTTTCGATACAAGCGGCTTGATGTCGTGCAAAAAGGACCTAACATATTCTAGTTCATTAAACGCCAACTGTGATGCATTTTGTTTGTCGGCTCAATTCCGCGCACAAAGGCCAGAGCAGCGAGAAAGCGAAATGTATGACGCAGCGCGTGTAAAGTTTGACTTGATGCTATCGTAGCGAAAGAGGATTGCTATTTCACTGCACCGCCTGTGGGAGTGAAAACTCTATGGAAGGCTGGATATAACATCAAACTGGCTGGGTATACTAAGCCTTCCAACGCTTCTGCACAGCAGTGCCTCAACCAAAGACCTTTCCACAACTCACAACTCCGGTCTGAAGGCATATCAGATTAAGCAACTCAACATGTCCGGCGATAATACCCATAGCGCCGGCCAAAGCCCCCCGCCAACACCACGTCCGCACGACAACGACACGCAGGCTCTGAACGACGAAGTCACTGGGCTACTCAGCAAAATTATGATCTCCCTCAACGGAATTATGCACGGCAACCGATCTTCAACAATGCGTGGCGTGCCTGCAGACCCAGTGGTATCCACGGATGTCGTCGCCCAGGGGAGTATGTGGGATCCAGAAGACGACGAGTTCACTGGCATGATGTCACAGCATGAGGCAGTGCGCAGTGATTCGAACGGTACAATCCGGGCAGGAGAGGGAAACGCTGTTCAGAAAGTTGCCTCGAGCAACATGTGGGATCCAGACGATGATGAGTTTGACCGCTGGCCTGGCCAGAAGACGTAAGTACCCCTTTTCAAGCGTAAGACTAGCGGTTCACGAACATGGGGCAGGATTGACCGCATCGCCACGGCTTATATGAAGCCTCGTGGAACCTCCAAAGGCACGGGCCGTTACGCTTCCAGAGCTGCAGCCTTGACGCAGAAAGATAGCGGAAATTCCGCTTCGACTCTGAACACTGGCAAGGGCGAGACCATTCAGGCAATCTCTGGTGCAAATTTGACCGAGCAAGAGCATGATGATCTGTGGAACGATCTTCAAGATGTGGAATGTGGAAATCCAGATGGCAGCGACGTACACGATGAGGTGATGCGCCAGTTCTATCTGGACCTTCACCCGGAGCTACCAGCATCAATGCCGGCTCGATACATGCATATCATCGGACACAAAGCATATTCGAAGAGCTCAGACAGCATCGTCAAGCTTGCGATGCCTCGCCTGTGCGATGCCGTGGCGACGGTACTTTACTACACGCATCCAAAATGCCTTGAAGAATTCCTGAGCCCGGATGTCAATCATTTTGAATGGCGTCGCGAAGGAGACTGCGCTATGATCCGTCGTGAAGGAAACGTAGTCACTGTTGGAACTTACCATAACTTTGGCACGACTTATGTCTGGACGTACTTTGTGCGCAGCACCATCTCTTACGCGGGGGCATGGACTGATTACTTCGCCGCGGTATCCTTGATAACCACACCGATATCCCAGGACGGTGTTGAATTCGAGCAGTCGTATGCGGAGCCAAGCACTCATGGCATCTCACCTATGGATCCGAAGTATGCGTTATGTCAGGGACGCGATCTGGCCTTGTTTTTGCTCATCCATCGCGTTTGGGATTATCGTCTTCACTTTAGGTGGCCGATCACTTGGGAATCTGATGGAGTGGTGACAAACGCGAAGGTGCTGGATCCACTCCAAATGGGTGCATCGCAGGAGACAGATGATGACTAGGATGGCGGTTAAAGTTGGCACGATTTTCCTTCTGGATAGGATAGTGATGGAATTATGAGAACTCATGATATTCGCTTGCTTATTGTGTGATGACGAAACTGGTGCAGAAACCTGCAGCTATAGCCTTGATGTCTCCAGGAATATTAATCTCGTTCCAGAAGCCGCTAACCATGTCGTTCTTGACCTCATGCTTGATTGTGGACAAGCTACCGCAATTGCCATGTTTTCCCCAGCCCCAAGATATGAGCTTTCCTTCTCTTGTAAGTGCGAGAACGTGATCTGAGCCAACGGCGATCTTGTTGATAGGAGGTAGATCTTTGGGCAGCAGGTTCCACATGTTCTCTTTGCCCCAGGCCCTGAGTGTACCATCAGTAAAGAGTATGAATATTCCATGCCATGTGGCACCAATGTCTTTCCAGCCTCTGATGTTGAGCGGTTTAGCGGACACAATGTTGAACTTGTCGCGCCCCAAAATGATGTTTTCGCCAATAGTGGAATCGCCAACAAGGTACGTGAAATCTTTCCCACAGATGACCTTCACAGGTTTGAATGGTATACCATCAATCCTTGTCGGAACGGTAACTTTACCAGTGAGCTTCTCACCCAACTGACCAAGACGAGCTTTGCCCCAGCCATAAACAGACCCATCATCGAGGATAGCGACGTAATGCCAAACACCGGCTGCAAAATCGACGACAGTGCCAGGTAGTGTTTCAGGCAGGGAATCTGGCTCAATGTCCAAGGATGTTGTGGTCGTCGTTACGTCTCCGCGACCTAGCTCACCCCATTGGCCAGATCCCTGGGTGGTAATCCAACTTCGGGATTCTTCGTGGCCCACAGTGATATATGCTGAAGACTCGCAAGTAGCCGCGATGAACGATACATTAGCTCCTAAATTTGTGAAAATCTCAGATCTTGATGTTATCTCATGCTGTGCGCCTAGCTGTCCTTTGCGGTTATCGCCAACACCGAATATGAAGCCATCTTGGGTTTGAAATAGAGTGTGATTGTCTCCACTCCGGACTGCTTTCAGATTTTTGAGCGGTGGAGGACTGGAGACCAAGGTAGGAGTATCAACGATTTCTGCAGCTGGGATGCCGAGTTGGCCCTCACCATCGCTGCCGAAGACATACAGTTGCTCAGTCATGTCAAAAAAAGCGGTATCATTGCGAAGGGATTGCGGATATCGAATGTAAAATCTCAGACTTTGGGAAGTGGTAGAGCGTATATCATCGTCACCCTGTATAAGATTTCAAAGTTGCGATGTTCATGTTCGAAGGTCGTCGATGGTGGAGGTGAGGTCTGGAGGCTGACATAATGCCAAGAGATTTGCTCGCACTAATCGCTTACAGGGCAAGTCAGGCGCACGGACGCCCACACAGTCAATTCGCTTTGCACATCGAGCAACCTCGCCTACGACCGTGACAACCGACAAATTCGACGCCCACCGACTTTCACCGCACGTCCAACACACAGTCGCCCATCATGGCTTCCCAGAGCGTGCAATGCTTCGGCAAGAAGAAGACTGCGACTGGTACGCTCGTCCTTTCCCCCGCCAGGTCGCCATGTTGTATCAGATGTGCTAACAATTTCGCCAACAGCTGTCGCCCACTGCAAGGTACACATCCACTGCCACGATCGAGCGCGCATTCGAATGTAATACTCACCTTTTTCTCCAGGCCGGAAAGGGCATCGTCAAGGTCAACGGAAAGCCTCTTTCCCTCGTCCAGCCCGAGATCCTTCGATTCAAGGTTTACGAGCCCATCCTGATCCTCGGAATTGACAAGTTCGGTACGCACACCCACACACTACACCTACAAATACGAGGGAATAGACAAAGGATATTAGAGAGCTTGCTAACGTTGGAGGTAGCTGATGTCGACATCCGCGTCCGCGTCTCCGGTGGTGGTCACACTTCCCAGATCTACGCCATCCGCCAAGCCATTGCGAAATCCATCATCGCCTACTACCAGAAGTACGTCGACGAGCACTCGAAGAACCAGCTCAAGCAGGCCCTCGTCCAGTACGACCGAACACTCCTCGTCGCCGACAACAGGCGGTGCGAACCCAAGAAGTTCGGCGGTCCCGGTGCGCGCGCAAGGTACCAGAAGTCGTACCGTTAAAAAGCGGAAGACAAGGAGAGAGAGAGAGAACAAATGGGACAAACTGGAGCAAAGTGTTCGTGGGGGAGCATGGAGCGGTGTTCAATCCTGGGCTTTTTTACTCATGCGTCTCCTCTTACTTTCGGGCGAGGTTACGTGATATGGCGCGCTACGGCTGCCTGAATGGATCCTGGATCTTGTGACGATAAAAATGAATCTATTGGTTGCAAGTCATGTAAAGATCGTTTCGCATGTGCACATGGTTCTCCTCGTCGCCCTCGCAGCATTTGGAAGCACACGAAGGATCTGCATAACACTGATTGTAGAAAAATCCGAGGATGGTTCACAAATCACGAAAATGCCAACTGCTACGCGTTTCCCAACGTTCAAATTTGAATGGCTAAAGGCCTCTCTAACCACCATTGCACAGCAGCAACAGTACACGAATCATACCAGAGCAATCTCTCCAGCTCCAACGCTTTCATGCATTAACAAGTTACGTAGTAACATCCAGGGAAACCCGCCACGCGGCACCACGCAACGTCCGTCCCGGCACAAAAGTCTACTAACAAACACAAAAGCTATGTTCTATAATCCCACCCCCCTAGACCAGGCTATCCACCCGCGTCGCCACCCGCCTTGCGACGCCCCAACTCTCGACGCGCCACGTCGAAGCACGCGACGGTTTCTAACCATCGCTGCCGCTGCTCCTGAAGGCCGCACAGAGCGCGGCGTACTGGTGCGTCAGGTCTAGGACGTGCTGCGGGAGGCTGGTGCCCTGGATGATGCTGCGGATTTTGACGGCGCCTTCTTCCTCGATGAGTTTGCGGATTGTGAAGAGGAGGTTTGGCGAGAACTGTTTCGCGTTTTAGTTTAGTCCGAATGATTACCTCTGCTGGGTTCAGTGAGAAGGGTGAAAACGTACCTCGGAGTACCACCGGTACTGCCAGGTGACCAGTCTGATCAGCGCTGCCGTGACGTCTCGCGTTTGCCTTCGCTCTTCGCCGAGCTTGAGCACGCCTTTCATGGCCTTGGGCGAGAATTTGATCTGCAGACAGTTCTCGTATGCCTCGACGGCCTCCTCGTTGTGGTGCAGTCTCTCAGCTAGTTCGCCTAGAATCTCCCACTCCTCTGCCGACTTCTTATAGAGAAGCTGTTGCTGGCGGTATTGGGCCATTTCCGTGCGCCAGATGGTGTAGACACGCAGATCCTCGTACAGTACCATGAAGAGGTTGTCTAGCCAACGCTCACATAGTCGCTTGTTGTGGAAGTGTGTATACTGGAGTTGCGAGGGGTCGGCATCAGCGTCGTGTAGATGGGGGTCTTCGGAGCCAGCCTTGACAACTTCGGAAGCGATTGTGTGGCTAGGTTTCTCTATTGACTCCTGGACAGCTGTTACAGGCTCGGATGTAGATGGTTCGCCATTGGGAGGTTCCTCGGTGGACGAGCGCTCCTCAACCTCACCATGACCGTTCACCTGAGGATTCGGTGACGGAGAGCGCAATGCGACAGTACTAGCGGTCCGGGAATGTGGTTGCTGAGTTGTCTTTTCATGGCGGTATTCCTCTTCCATTACGAAAACTTGAGATCTTATCTTCAAGAGTTGGTCCCATCCAATCTTTTTGGTGACTTCTGTGAGCAGGATGTAGGCTTTCAGGAATGTACCCTTGAAGCCTGCCGCATGTAGTTTCCTCAGGGTTGGATGTACGAGCTCCATATCGTCAACGTTACTGTCCTCTATTTCGTCGCACATCGCTTCCGGCATGATTGGTAGGAACACCTTCTGTGGTTCTGGCATCCGCGGCGCATCCTTGTCCTGGTAAGTGAACATGGGACATGAGTTCAGGGTCAACAGAGCGAGATCCCACTGTTCTAGGCTGACGTAGATTTCTGCCAGACGAGCCCAAGTGCCGAACTCACTAGGCGCCGAGACTACGCTCCGTTTCGCAATCTCGAGAGCGAGATCACCACGGCCTTTTTTGTTGCAAAAATCAGCCTGACAATCCAGAAGAGAGTAGTCCATGGGAAGTTCCTGAATGGCTTCGTGAAGTAGCTGGACGGCTTGGACCTCCTCGTCGGCTTCGATGTAGACACGGGCGAGTAAAGACGAAATCTCAGGGTCGCGTGTTCTAAGCTTCTCAAACAGATTGATTCCTGACGTGTATCTGCCGGTCGTGTGAATGTAGTTGAGAAGGCCGGTGGTCAAGTGATTAGAGACAAGGTTTGGGACTTGGATTTCGGGATCGGATCCTAATTGCCAACCTGTTCGAGAATTAGTCTTAGCTGCCCCGATTCCTGAGGCGCGACCTACCATTGAAGAATAGACGTTCAGCAGCGTCCAAGAATTTGTGTTCGCTCTCGGTGCTTGTGATGGGATTGAAGCGCCGTACGCCTACAATCTTCTTGATGGTGTCGCCCGAACCGTCGTCGGCGTAGGAGTATGCGCGCAGGACGCTACATAGATAGGTCTCAAGCCAAAGCTCTTCGGTCGCGACTCGCTTGTCTCCCCGTTCGTCGATACAATAGCTCTCCACTGTTCCTGGAATGTAGACTTGAACGCGCATGTCGAGCCTTGAGAAGGCATTGTAGCAACTGCTCCGGTCAGCTGGTGCTGTGCCCCTCATTTTCAAAATTCATACCAGTATAACCCAGAGACGACCTTGTGCTGCTTGTCATGTGCAGAATATGTAAGGGTGTTGATGTAGGCGGCTAAGCTGGCCGACGACGAAGCGTCTATTCCGGACACATGGTGGTATACGCCAATCTACCACACGTCAGAGGGTTGCTTGCAACGTGTATACAAGGGGAGGCAGGGCGCACTTGTTTCGTTGTAGACTTGACGGGCTGCTTTATGAGGTGGACGAGATCTGGCGGGCCTAGCTCTCGCAGCGACTGGAGGGACTCTGAGCGCGCCTCGATGGCAGATTGCAATTCATCCTCGTAGATCCTGAAGGAGAGTCAGTAAACCTGTGCTTGCAAGGCTGAGGGATGCTCAGGATGAGGCTCGAATAATTCACATAAACGAGCATATCTTTCAGGGCAACTTGGAAAGGAAAGTGGGCGCCATTCGAGATATGGGAACAACTATAGCGAAAGTGCAGGCATACTCAGGAACAGCTGGGGATGTGACCATGGCTCAATTGGCGCCGTGCGCAGCGGGGTTGCCGTCGCAGTGGACGCACGCAACGGGGGCCGGGGTGAATGCTTGCGGCAGCGTGGTGCGCGCGGTGAAAAGGTCGGCGGGCGATTGTGTCAGGGTTCAAGTGGCCTCTTGTTGGATCATGGGGAGCTGGAGCAGTAGCTGCGCGCGGAAGCCGTTGCCAAGCCGCCCCATCCCTGTACGTCCACTGCACTTCCGACATCATTCACTGCGCGTCGCGTCGCAGCTTCCCGATTGCTCCAGCACACTACGCACCCAATACGCTGGCCGATGGCTGCCTGACTCTCGCTCGTTGTAAATTATATGTTGTTCGCAGCACCCTGCCTGCCTACAGGCCTGCCCTAACCCTCCACCAACCCGCTGCAGCCAGCGCCGGAGCGCACCATGGTAAGTTGCCAATCTCACCCTTCGAGGATATCTTGCGATGCCCAGAAGTGGCCTCGACTAGCGCAAACTAACATCTCCCAGTCCAAAGTGCACAAAGCCCCGAAAGCCTCAGTATGGCATCCCTACAACGTCGAAGCCGCCGAGGAGGACGAAGACGAGGTCGACGATACCCAGGAAATCCAGATTGAGGAAGCACTGAAGCTCTACCAAACTGCCCTCAAGTACCACTCCGAAGGACCAGAGTCGTTCGAGAAGACTGCCGCTGCATACAAGGCCCTGTTCTTGTCGGATATCTTCAAGTACACAGAGTCGTTCTCTGAATTCCACCGCCACGAGGTCTTCGGCGACACCCTAGTTTTTGACTCCATTTTAGAAGAAGACTTCGAAGTTGGGCCCGCCCAGGCAGCAGGCGCAGCCGACAGCGCCCCGAATACTCTCCCGCAGATACTGCATCTCTCCTACAAGAATCATGGACAGTTTCTCCTCGAATCCATGCAGTTTTGGATCAGCCAACACGGGGCAATTCCCCAGGCCGAGGGCTGGATCAATCTGTGCGCTTCGTTGAACTACTTCGCCGAGGCCTTGGACAAGGAGGACACTGATCTGGATCTTTGGTTGCGCACTGCTTCCGTCTCGGCCATGATGGGTAGCAAGCGCCTCACTCGCTTCTGCTTGGAGTCGATATTGGACGGCAATGACGAACAATGGGAGAGTCTGCTTCAGCTTCCAGGACTCGAGGAGGGCTTTGCTGGCCAGCAATTGCGAGACTTTGTCGAACGCCTAGAGGACAATGTCTCTTTGATGCAAGCGCCGCTATCGTCAATGAAGCGAAAAAAACTGTCTGAGAAGCTAACGAGCCGCTTGAATCCTTTTCCATTCGCGCCCCTACCTGCTGATGTCGCTAGTGTGGATCAACGGTCTATTGTGAAGAGCACACCATCGAGCATCGAATTGACACCTGCAAAATGGGACTGGGCAAGTGTTGGGGAGGCCATCCTGCAACATTACATGGCAGAACAGCGTGGCCCAGCCTTCCACGCACCTGGATCGAACATCACCATCAAGATTTTAGAAGACAGCGAAACTCCTCCCCGCGCTATCTCTGAGCTAGAAGACACTGTGGCAGACCTTGCAACTGCTCCTTCAAATCAACCAGCGCCTCAGCAGATTCAAGCTCCTACCACTGCGGCACTTGAGTCGGAACAGCAAATGGACAAAAATGGCGATGATGTTATCATGGACGACCGGGAAAGTCCTGATGTCAAGAACGAGGGAGCTGCCCCCGCCCCTCCTTCAGATGCTGTAGCACCTCCTTCGCGAAAGAGATCCACAGATTCCGCTGGGCTTCCGGAAACCGCCGAAGGGGGCCGGTCTCGTAGTAAACGTATCCGTGGACGCGAATCTATCATTGAGCCAAGCGCGAGCGGTGGACGTGTAGCACAAGAGGGTACTAAACTGCTAGAAGAACAGCTTGAGCCTTTTACTCACGCCGACGAATGCCTATATGAGATTGTTAAGGACATCTATTCAAGGCTTGGCGTCGATGGTATCAAGCAACCAGCAGACCTACGCAGTCTTGTCACTGCTGACCCCATTGCAATGCCAGATGATCCTATTGACAAGGCTGCATGCAATGTTTATAAAGCCTTGCAAAGCGGCAACAGCAAGACAGCTCACATTCTTCTAAGTGGCGAGTCATTCGATCTGGTGGGAGTAACGAGAGATGCCGGACTGAATGCATTCTTGGGTTTCGCGAAATCAAGCTCAGGACAAGCTTGTCTGAAGCCAGTACTCGAGAATCAGAAATTGGGTGCATTTGCCCGCAGCGTCAACCAGGGATGGCTTTCAAGTAAGGAAGCTGCTTTCGAATGGGTTGAGGTCTTACTTTCCCTGGAAGCCTTTCCTTCGACTCAAGGAAATGCATCAACAAGCCAGTCAAGCTATCTCCAATTCAGATGGGCTGAGGATCTCAAGCGAAACTTGGTTCAGATCATCGTCAACATGGACGACTACATTTATGAGCGCATGTTCAGCCGAATTGATAACCTCAACCAGCGAATCCTGAGTGCCTTCAGCCGCTCTCAAGCCTACGCCTTGACTGATTTCGAAGCCTCGCAGATCGAAATTGTACAGACGTTGTTCGAATTGCACCTGGACGTGTACTCGCTAATAAAACATCCCCATAGCCAAGTCGATGGTACTACTCAAACTCTCCAAAGTGATCGTCTGGAACGATGGTCAGCACTTGCACGGGATGTTATACAACTACGATCGGATTGTCTGCCAGGCATTGGGACCGATGATCTTGCTCTGCGCCACATATGGGCGTCCGTCTTCCAGATGAGTGTCAATGATGAGGTGGTACCAGAACATGTCGTCAATGCGATGGCAGAACTCAAACGCATCTTCCAAAGCTCCGAGGAACGCGCAATCCAAATCCAGAATAACGCAATTATGCCAGAATTATCCATCGCCGCCATAGATCGCGAGCTCGTTCGCATCAGCATGAAGGATTTCTTCTTGAAAGTCTTTGACCAAGACGAGAAGGACCCTGTAGCAGTGATAGAGAGCTTAGAGCCAATCTTAGAGCAAGATAACCCGACAGGCGGGACTCCTGACCCGGAGGCTCTTGTCACGCAACAAGATCAACCCGATGCTCGCAGTTCGCCCACGGTTGCCAACGAGGGGACAAAGTCACCGTCGGAAATAGCAATCGAGCGCCCATCACCTGTGCTAGAGATGCGAAAATTCTTAGACGGTGCCAATGTCAATGTCCGGCTCTCGCTTTGGCATAGACTGAGGGAGGCATATGAAGCGATCGAATATCCTCCGAAGGTTCTCTCGTGCTTTTTGCGGAGTATTGAAACACTTGTGGCAGACTTCAAATCCACGAATTTCGATGACCTGTCCACACCAGAACAGCAGATCAAAATTTTCACGCGTTTCCGTGTTATCGATGACATGGTTGTCAAGATTATTCGCCTTATTCGAGATGAGACATCTGCATTTGAGTGTCTCTCTTACGAACACGTACAATCATCCATGTCCGCTATCGCTGAATTGCTACACATATTGTCCGCCGCAAACATGTTTCGAGACATGGTTCGAGTCAATCATATCCCCATACCCAGACTGGAGGGATTAGCAAATTCAGCGTTCATGAATATGTTTATCAAGCTTGACGACTTACACTTGCGTCTATGGATGTTGCAATACTATCTCCTGAGAGAAGGAATTTCCCAGAACTTGCAAGACTTCCCCACTCCTAGCGAGGATCTCTTTGAGTTCATCCGACATGTTCACCATGCCACCGGCGTCCGTGGTTTCTGTCACCTTTCTGGACGGCAATTCTTGAGACTCACTAAGGACGAGCTGCTGCGTATGGACGACGTCACCGATGGCGCCAGTCACGACACTGAGCTTTGTCAAGTCTTGCATGATTTGTATGGACTCAAGCTGTTCATTGAGCCACTAGACTGCCAGGACTTCTTAACCACCCCAGATGCGCTAGACAAGAAGACTGCCTTCAGCCTACTGTCTTTCGTCATGTCGCAAACTGCGAAGGTGGATCTCAAGGATCTGCCGAAGACAGAGCTTCGAGGCACGATCGAGAAAGTCCATGCGGCTCTTGGAAGACCTAAGCAGAATGACGACATTACCTTCAACCGCAAGATAATCACATCCTACTTCAAATCACCTGTTAACCCTGTATCGCTCTTCAACTGTCTGAAGGGTGTCGGCTCGCTTCCCACAAAGTTGATTGGAGCTGACGAGGCTGTCGCTGCTTCGAAAGGATGGTACTACTTGATGGGAAATATTGCGCTTAGCAAGTTCCGTTCCGCGAAGCGCATGACCCAAGGGCCAACAGAAGAACTGAATTACGCTCAGGCCTTCTTTATGCAAGACCTTGAGTATTCAGCTGAACGCTGGGAGACATGGTTCCGTCTTGCTCAAGCTAATGATACCCAACTTGAGGAAGCAGTGTCTTGGAATGCCGACAAAATGAACAATAACAGCAGCGTGGAACTAGTTAACTTCCAACGTGCCGCCATCAACTGTTATGTCATGGCTGTTGCGTGCGCTGTCCGGGATGCTGATGCTACGCCTCAAACATTGAGCAACATCGCACAGATGTATACTGAATTTGGCAACCGCATGTATGCCTCGTCAAGGGAGCCGTTTAGCATGGAGGCATTTCAAGTTCGGGAGGCGGAAAAGAGATTCTGCAACAATCAAAATCAGACGGGCACTTACAAAGACGTCTCATTCGTTCCTTTGCAAACCTTCACTGCCTGGAAGTTTGCTGGTACCTTGTTCAAGCGAGCGATTAAGGGTCATCCAAACAAGTGGTGGAACCATTACATGCTTGGGAAGTGTCAGTGGAAAATGTGGTCTGCCTGTGATCATGAACTGCACTATAATCTGAGCATCGGCGCTCCACCTCCTCCGCAACGCGGCCCGACGTGGGAACAGGTCATCGATGGTATTGTCAGTGCGATCGAAAATCTGCCTGGAAAGAAAGGGCGTAACGGCGAACCTATCCTCGAGCCTCATTACAAGCTTATTTCCATCGTTCACAAGCTCTTTCAACGCAAAGCCATCGACCGCAAGAAGGGACTTGAGATACTGGCACACACCTGTTATGCTCAGAACGTCAATGGACCGGAAGGCTCAGACGATTGGGAACGATTCGTCCTCGCTGTATTGAAGGCGCTACGAACGGCTGACAAGACAAGCTGGCACCACCGGGTGATTGCTCGATCGGCTCACATCATTTTCGACGGCGGCAAGGACAAGAAGGTAGCTCTTGATGCGAAGCATGAATTGACTCAGCAAATATTCACCAAGACCATGGCAGTCCAAGTTTGGAAGCCTGAGAATGAGCGTCCTGGTAGACATTTCGTGTACACAACGCGTTATACCAAGTTCTTCATCGAGCTGCTTGACTTGACGGAAGACAAAGCCAATTACGAGGCTTTAGCGAAGCGTGTACGACGGAAGCAGAGCGACTTCTTTGAGCACCAGAAACTGTGGCAAGAAATGTGTGCTCGGTACATCAAATTGCTACGAAGAACAGGTAAAATTGCTGATGGGCAGGAGGATTCTGCTTTCAAGTCAGTCAATCATGAAGAGTTCAACATCTTGGCTCTTCGTCTGGAAGCTTGGTGTCAGAATCCGACAACTCAACATCCTATGCTGGACATCCTCCGTGATGCCATCGAGTTCAAACGCCTCAACAACAGTCTGATGAAGCCCCTCCTCATCGATGACTTGATCGGAGATACTTACGCTCTGCTGTACACAGTGATCGGGCCTACACTGCCACCGCTGCCGTCGGAGCAACCACCGCAGCCCCAACCTCAACCTCATCCTCCGCTTCAGCCACTCGGACAGTCTCTGGCACCATCCGCGACGACACCTGGGGTGCCGATTTCTTCGCTGATGCACGTACAAATGGACGGGACTGTGGATCCAAACACAAACAGTCTCTACAACCGCTTGCCTCCATATCCACTCCAGCCTCAGCAAGCCCTTCCACAAGCGCCGCTCCCGCCGCAGCCTGAGCCCGCAAAACCTCGCGCTAAAGCCGTCGGTCGTAGAGAAATCGCCCGCAGAGCCGAAGCTTGTGTCCAGCGACCCGCAAACACCGGACCTCATCCCACCTCAATGCCCATCCGCTCCCCACCCATCCTCAACGCAACCCTCGCGTCCCTGAACCGAACGTCGTCGCCAGAGAAGTCCAGCAATCCCAAGCCTTCGACCGAACATATCCTCCGCGCCTTCGACAGAAGCGGCACCGTGACAGCCGCAGCCAGCGTCAACAACGACGACATGGACCGCAGCGCGCCGGCGTCGGACCACGACGACGCAGACGACGAGAGCGAGCTGTCTGAACTCGATGACGACGAGGTCCAGGAAATCGAGCAGGAAGTTGTGGCAGGTCGACCACCCGTGGCGTCGATTGCGACGATTAAGTCGTCGTCGTTGTCGGGGTCGCTGTTTCCGAATTTGATGGGGGCGAGGTTGGGAGGCGAGAAGAGGGAGGGTGAGGGCGAGGAGACGGGCGAGGATACGGAGATGGGGGAGGGGGGTGCGGAGGGGGGGAAGTAAGTTGACAGGATGATGGTGTGAAGGTAGTAGAGTGAGATGATGTGTTTGCATTTGTTTTTCTTACTTCTCTCTCTGTATTTTTTACCCACGGTGTTATAGTTTGTTATGGATGCTCGAGCAGCCTGGAACTTCATCATGGCGTAGGATGTGGGTGGGCCATGGCACTGGTTGTTTAGATAGATACCCTTCTTTCCTTGGGGTTGCGAGAATGAATAATCAGATTTCACGTGTGGTCTTTGTGTGCTGTTGGTGAAGTGTTGTGTTTTGCAGCTGGGGATTTCTATGGCACTTACGGGTATGTACATCTCTGTGGGTGGTGAGAGACTAAGATGGACAGACTACCTGCCTACTTAGGTATACTCAAGTGCTACACGCTCGCGCTACGCAGGAGGTTCTCGAAAGAACGCCACGTGGTAGGTTATCCAAAACAACAAATTTTCTCGCGTTGCTGTGGGGACTCTTCGCGTAAGGGCACGTGACGCAAAGTGAAGGTGAGAAAAGGGCGAGAGCGTTTGCACGCCAAGCCTTCCGGTTGGGGACTCACTTATAACCTCGTCGTGCGCGCTCGCTCATCCTCTACTCCTCACTCCACCTCCGCCTTGAGAGAGAGAGCCCTTCGTCCGTTACCTCACTGTCTCGTCGCCGAGAGCACAGTACACCGAATCATCACTGCTGTGGTGGTTGCAGTGCTTCAAGCGACTGCCAGAAACCACACAGCACGATGCCCGTCGTCGGCCAAGGTCCAAAAAAGATGGACTTGTAAGTATTCTCTGTGCTTGTAGGGTTGGCTTCGCTTACAAGTTTTCAGGCTGCGAGGACCTACATTCAAGATCACTACTAGGCGTGGAGAAGATACAGCAACATGGAATGTGCCCATCGCGCTGCTAGTTGAACATTCAGCATACTTCCGCCAGGTACATGAGGGTTCTATTCAAACTGATCCTCCAAACGAAATCAGCTTTCATGATTACACTCCCGAAGTGTTCCAATCTTTCCTCTGCTACATCCATTCCAAGGCTCTTGCCGTGTCTGAGCCGCAGCCCCCAGCCTTGGGGTCCCTAATCGCATCTTGGCTTTTCGGAGACGCTATCTTCTCTGTTGGTTTCAAGAACCACGCGATGAAGTTCATCTACAACAAATACGCCCTGAAAGGTGTCACTTTGGGGGGCCTCAATGCACGCCATTGGATCAGGATCTGGGAACGATCAAATACAATTACATGTCTGCAAAGCTTTGTGGTGGACACAATCGCTCGGAATTGGGTCTATAAGAATTATGAGCAGGAGGATATAGATGCATGGCACATCGTGATGAACAATAATCCGAACTTCCGTCGCAAGGTCATGGATGCTATCGCCGGGATTGGTACCGAAGATTCGCGAGGCCGCAACCCTAAGCCTCTCGAAGCCTATCTGGAGAAACCGGAAGATACAACCAACACAGCTAAGAGGGCTCGTACGGAGGGCGCAGGCGACCAGGCCAGCAATACTGAGTCTGAGAACAATAAGGTGGCACGCCTTGAGTGACAGTTTGCAGATCCCGCGCCAGCAAATGAGATCACCTCGAAACTGATGGTAGTCTGCAACATGGGATCTTGGGTCTAGGGACGGGGATGAGTATGTACAGTGTCTAAGGCTGCCGCGAAAGTCTCAATATGGAAATCAGCATTCTCTTGTGCGAGTCACTCTCGCCTAAGTAGTGGCAATGAAATTCGATTCACGAGATGTTTCCACACATTGTTTTCCTAGGCCTTGAATTGAAGTGACGATGGCAGGCATTGCTCGCGTAAGTGAACAGCAAGAGGGGATAAGGCGAGGTTTTGCGTGCAACATCTCGACCGCAAGGACTACAGTTGATCAAGGTCTTAAGGTCTTTGATATGACTCTAATATGAAAGAGTAGCAAGCCAGGCGAGCTTCCGCGTGCGAGCGCTAAGACATCAATGATCACAATGACTAGTTAACGAACATAAAGTCCCTGAGATAGCCCCAATCTCCCCTACCTTAGGAGTGAAGTATACGCGCGCCTAGGAAGATTTCCATGAGCATTATGCTATAAGTACGATTGCTTTCTTTACTGTGCTTTCAAAAAAGCTTAGTTATACCCAAATTTTAACGACTTACGAGAGCGTGCTTTCAACGAGTTGATTAGTGAAAGACCTTTGGTCGCAACCAACACAGAGCATTGCACGAAGCTCCTGGACTATCCTTTTTGTCTTTTTATCCTTGATTTCGGATCTCGGTTATTGTTATTTCGTTTCAGAGGGCTTTTTAAGATGAGTTTTCCTAGTTGACTACTCATATAACTGTTTGACTTGGTCGCTCCCATTTTCCCACGACGAGCTTTAACAAGCACCGTGGTCGCGACAGCCACCTACAGCAACTTTTGCATGAATAATATCGCTACAGCCGCCATACTCCTCTCATGCGCCTATCATAGTACAAAATGAGTTTAAATATCCGTAGAAGGCGAGAGTGAGTTTGTAAGTTTGCTTTGGCAATCACATTTACAAGCTCAGCCCAGACTCCCCTTGATAAACACCTTTGCTCAGCACTGGATATACGCATCTTACATAAATAAACAACACCTTTCAATCCGGGATCAAATTTTCGGAAAGTTTCATGATATTCGTAGGGAAATCCGCTGCTTTCTCGCCGGAACTTGTGCCGTTCGCTCTGCAAATTCACTGTTCTGCCGCTCGAGAGCTACCTCGAGAAAGCAAGACATGCTATTTGAACCGATGAAAGACCGAGGATAATTGAAGATAATCGTGGTGTAACACAAGACCAGGACCAATCACGGTCTGTGACACGACCGATCGAGATCCTGAGCTTCGTGGTGACGATGAATTATTAGTCTTCCCAATGCTCTCTCATCCTCAGTATCGAATTATTCGTACCAGTAAAGTTAAGCAATAATCCAGTAATGAGGGAAGTTTTAGTGGTTTCCAGCAGACTTTAACACTTCGCGTTCCTCGGAACCCCTATTGAATTAGTCATCCTCGCTTTCGCACATCATGGAAATTCAGAAACCACCAAGAGGAACCTTAGCACTAAATCAGAAGATATATATCTTCCGACTCCTTATCAAAGCTGTTTTGGAATCTGTATTCTCAATTCCAAACTAGAGAAGAATAGGAAGGTCTACAGGCCTTTAGTCCTCCGTTCTGAGTTTATATAGTTATTATCAAGGCTTTAGGCTTACCTCTGACTATTTCGTAGATTCGTGAGCCACGCATTACAACTGCGAATCACTTCTCTCGGCCAAACTGAGTGAACAATTTCTACCGTGTCCCTGCTCACGGTAGATACTCAAACCATAACTCGGGGTAGAGGCGTGTGTGAAGAGATACAACCAAGGTTCGGTTAGAACTTGAATCATGGTTGAGCAACACTAGCCCCTTCGAAAAGATTATTATTGACAATAACTATACTATTTTGCGGCGGAAGGTAAAAGTGATCCACATTAAATGGAGGTATAAGTAGCAAGTACTGAGTACCGAGCTCACTTGCTTTCTGTACATTGCATTCAACTTCTGAAAGACTTTTATCACGACCAAAGCATCCGCATTCCGAGCGACCTTTATCACGACAGAAGTATTCACCTTCTGAGCAACTTTTATAACCACGACAGCATCCACTTCGTGAACGCTTCGTACAAAAACAAAATGGTTGCTACCTATCCAGCTTTGAGTTCCCTGCAGGATCTGAGACTGTAAGTACATCATGATAATCAACAAAATTGGCTCGAATAACAGTTCTAGGCTTGAGGGACCTTCAGTGAAATTCGAACTTGGCTCCGGAACAACCTATTTAATCCCAGCTGCACTCTTGTGCGCCCACTCAGGATACTTCCACGAGAGGAGTGCTACCTTCGCTTCGGGTAGTGTTACTCGCTCAGGCCCAATATGGAGCACCGATGCTTTTCGAATGTTTATCGAATACCTCTTCGCCACAGTCAATCAAGAACTTCCGAAATCGACCGAAAGTTTACGTGCCCTGGTAGCCGCATGGAATTTCGGTAACGATTTCGACGCTAAGCCCTTCAAGAACCACGTCATGACCCAAATTCATGAAAAATTGGCTTGGAATCCTAGCCTTCAAGGGTTTGAATACACTTTTACGCGAGCGAAGGTGCGAATGTGCTTGACGAAAGCAGTTCCTGGTTCTATCCTCTACCGCTTCATTCTGGACACAATTGGACTGCAGTGGCACAATGCGCACCAAATCCCGCACGTGCAACCTGGTTGGATAAAAGTCCTAGATGAGTTTCCGGAGCTCCGTCTAGACCTCTTAGCTGCTATCTCTGCGGCCGGCTCCGGTTCTCCTACCGCCCTGCCAATTGGGGCATACCTAGAGGTCCTGGAACCGACAACCTCCTCGCCCCGTGAGGACGGGACCCCCCTCAGGGGGCCTCACAGTGGAGGAGTCAAGCCCTAAGGGGGGCCCAGAGAATCAGCGAAATCCATCGAACGCGTGGAATTGGGCCTCAATTCCACTGGCGATGAACGGCGATCATTTTTCAAGCAACTGAAATGCAATGGTCACGATGTACTCTGATATTTGATGGAAAATGCTGTGGTGGGGTGTGATGAACGATCCTGAGGGCCCTGATCCTGGGCATGATCACGATCTTTTCTTATCGTTCTCTAACAGCTGTGGACATTTTGCATGTCTTTTAGCTTTTTATTCACTTTTGCTTGTTCTTCTCGAGCATTTAGCATGGTTATGATCCCAAATAACGGCGCATGTGCATATTCGTTTTTTGATTACTATTTTCGCGTTCTGCCGCTCTGCAAGCAGACCTTTTCTACCACATCAAAGGCAGCTGTCTCTTGGGTTAGGCGTCTCCACACTCATGTAAATATCTTTCTCAAACATGATTCTATTAAACAGCCTGTCAAGATCCAAAAAAGTGTGAACTATCATTCAAGGAAGAATTCTATGTCTATTTATTCTCCATTCTTACACAATATACTGTTGTAGATTCATTCGTGCTCGACTGCACACTTGCACGCACATAATGTGTGATGAATACGAAGTTGGGCCCTCATAGCTCTAGGTAAGAATACTTTGAAAGTGTTAGCATGTTCCACGCGGGCTTCTGGTCCGTTCTCCTTCCTCTCGTCCGTGCTTGAGGAAGGCCAGAGCAATGAAGCGGGGTTGTTAGCCAAATATTGACTTTTGACTTGGCTTCCTCCACCCTCGAAATGTTTTATCTCGTCATCACGTAAAAATATAGTATGGTATACACTGTAAATAAAGGACGGCATCTGAAAATGTTGGACACGAGAGGAGAGTCTATTTAGCGAACTTGACTGGGCATTAAGCTGACACTCCCAATCTTCATGGAACAGATACAAGGATAAAAACTGGTCGGCATTGCTCCAAGAGAACCCGGTCTGTGCCCAGAGGCTTCCGATTACATACACAGTACGCTGAACATTTCCGCCATTTTTGAGAATTTCTTTTCTTGCAGAATGTCATCTGCATTTCGTCTGGTTCTGGACATGGTACACCTGGCCGTTTGAAACTGGATAGCCATTAAATTAACAGCCATTAAACCAAATGCTTCGTATACTATACGTAGTTTGGCACTCTTCCGAAACTTGTCCCTGCATAGACAGCATAGGGACCTTGTGTGTGCACAGGGAATGGCGGTTGAGTGACGAACTCCAAGCATATGGCCTCCAACCCGTGTCTACGAAGCATTTCCACCACGGAATTCTCCTCGCCAATGAACCGTACACAAAGCTTCCGACCGAATGATCCCAATTCATTTGGGTCTGTGACGCTTCATTTTAGATTCCTTCGGTCAACACTGGGTTTTTATGGACTACATGAAAGACTATCATATTTCTGAGTTGGTTGGGGCGCTCGATGTTCCATGTGATAGACATGAATCCAATAGCTTTGGTGCAAAGATACATTATGGTATCGTTGAATTGTGTGCTTGTTGCGCGGGACAGCCCGTGGGTATGCCTCTGGCATCGTATCTAGAGAAAGATACAGCAGAAACCAGCAAGAGAGTATTGCGCACTCAACACGAGGGCTAAACTTATTCAACAAAATTCTGGGTAAGAATATGCAGTTTTACGGTTCTCAAAGGAGGGTTTTCAGAGCACTGATGTAGAACATGCTCACAATTCTCTGTTTTGGTTCTTCAGGTCAGACGAGCAACCTTCAGCCCAGCTGGTCTCCACTAATGAGAACTATAATCACTTCAATTTAGTATGTCTTAAGCTCTGGGACGTACTAGAAAGAGAGCAGGGCAGATTTTGTGGGTCCGTTCATCTGCCAAGCAATGTTCCGTTTGCCAAAGCTCCAAGCTTCGAAAGTTTCGCCTGTGACACTCCCTCACTAAGGTCAACACCTGTCATGAAACTAGCGAGGCCGCCCGTAAAATCTACTCGAGCTTTCACAAATCACTGTGGCAGCCTGGGCGCACGAACTAGCCACGTGCGCAGCCACCGTGCGCAGCCGCCGGGCGCCACCTTTAAGAGGCCCTCTCCCTCCTAGATAGTCTCCTCCTGCAATAGCCCTTACACCACCTACATCGCGATATGTCTGCGCACGCCGAAGAAGAGGCGCGCAAGCGTATCATTGATGCGTAAGTCGTCTCCATGCTTAGGTGCACTTGAATTTGGCTAAGAAGCACCAGGCTCGAAGGACCCACAGTCAAAATCACGGTTGAGTACGAAGACCTCGAAACGAGCTGGCGGGTTCCCGGTATTCTCCTACAGCAGCAGACGCCATGGTTCCATGGAATGCAGGATCGTAACCTTGAGGACCCCCAGGATAGCGATTCAGATTCCCACGAAGACAACGATGCTAAGAGTTTCGAGACTTCCATTGACGATACCCCGCCCGCTGCAGTCAAGCTCTTCATCTACTTCATGTTCTTTGGCTGTCTTCCAGCATACGCCCTGGAATACATGCAGATTGAACTCTGCATCCACGCGTACATATTCGGAGAGGCCTACGATGCTATCGAGTTCAAGAACTGCGTGATGACGCACCTGTACAAGACATTCTCCCTGAGCAGCGCGACGTGGAAGTCCTTCTCCTTGACTGAATTCCACAAGTACTACAGACATACATGTCGAGGCTCCCGTGTGCGACGTTTGTTGGAAATCATGTCTGTGGAGCACTTTGCCATGACGGAATACATGAAGAAATCGAGAGACCGCCGTGACTGGGTGTCTATGATCACGAACCCGAGCTTCATGCATCAGCCAAACCAACATTTACTCGACGGACACCGCGCCAACCACGTTGGAGAAACTTCTAGGGAAGTCTTGGCTCTACCTTTGGAGACCTTCTTAGATCAAGGTCTGCCTTGGGAAGTCGAGGATTGAGATGGACTACAAAGGCGGCCTCTGATTGCACGGCGAGTTAGAAGCCTGTGATCTGTACACGCATGCCGATCATGGTGGTTTTGGGGTTATAGTGATGGAAAAGGTTGTTCAGGAATTTGGCCTTTGTAGTGCACTGATCTTGGACGTATTCACGATCTTCTATAGAAAACGAATCAATGCAATGAAGAGAAAGTTTTCCTCCAAGTAGTCATCTTATTTGTACCTGAGCCTCATCGATTCCATTAATATCAGTCACAAATCTTGCAACTTTTCCTACAGCTTTCGCTCGCACTCCACTGCTAAGGCTTGGCTGAGTCCCCTTGTCCTCACTCTTCACCTCGCTAAAATATGGGCGCTAACAGCTCCCCCAACTTGTTAGCTTGCTCGCAACCCCCACACCCTCAACTGAACCTTACAACCTCAACTTCTGCTCTAGCCGTGCAATCCACGCCCAGCATTCAGGGTGCCATCACGCCAGCGCTGCCCAAGAAGCCAGAAGCCTCCGTAGCAGACGCAGCGCAGACGCAGAAACTTGCCGCTCCAATGGCAAACACAGTCATTTCTGCTAGCCTACCTAACATATTTGACGTGTACGCTCGAAATATTCTCTTGTTTTAAATGGCAACCAGAAAACTGACGGATAGCACAGACTTCATGGCCCTGCTGTCACTGTCATCATCGGCAGCGGCCCAGATGAGAAGAGCTACGTCCTTCCCGAAGCCTTACTGAGGAAGTACTCCCTTGCTTTGAAGTTCAAGATGATGGAAATGCGCGCTTCACTCTCTGGCAGTACTAACGTCAACACCAGCCCTTCGGCTCTCATGAAGCGCAAGCTCAATGCCGACGACGACGCTGGCATCAACGACGGCACTGCCACCGCAGACTCTAACTCGCTGCCAGCGCTCGAACAAATCCCTGCTCACTACCCAAAAATTCCCCTCTCCGATGTGGAGGACTACATCTTCGGCCTGTTCCTGCGTTTCATCTACCAAGGCGCGTATGCCCTTGAATTCGACGACCCCCAGCATTGGAGTGATCCGATGGCGCAGAATTCTACTTCTCGTAAGCCCCATAATCCAAGTCATTCTGTTTTTGCTACTGACATATTTGCTCAAGATAACCTCGCCATTCCGGGCTCTCCCCCTCCTCAAGGTCTAGCCAGAGTAAGCGGACATGGACACGGCATGCCCACGCATGGACGCATTCAGACCACATCTAACTCCAATACCGGCAACGCCAGTGGTGCTGACGAAAACAACCGCAGGTTCCCTTCCACCCCCATCAATCACGCTCCAATCAACGCCGGCGACGTAAACTTCAGAGCCTACCGGATATCTGGCCACTACCGTGCCCTTTTTAGTCATTCCATCCCCCCTGACTTTCATCATCGGCGTCCACTCGATCTCGAACCCAAAGATGTTCCCCCTTCGATTCGCGCCTGGATTCTCGGACATCGCCTCCGCGCCGCAGAGTTCATGAACCATGCCATGGAGCACGTCTTCCACACTATGGGCGTGGACTACGTTCTCACGCCCGCCCTGGTGCAGTATGTCTGGCTGAATGCGAGCATAGATTATTGTGGGATGATTACACCTGGCATGCTTGAATTTGTCCTTGACGTCATGATCACCAACTGGGGTCTTCAAAACAAGGTCCTCGCGACGTCGCCCGCTATGGACATCGAATGGGAAAGTCTCCTCGATTTCCACAAGGAATTGCGCTTCCATTTCATTCTCGGATTGAAAGACGGACGTGTTGTTAAGCCCCTGATCAACTACAATGTGATATACAAGGACCGTAATGGTCATCTGGGACGAAAGGATGGCGATACCGGCCAGAAGGGTGGCGATATGGGCCAAAATTGCGGCTCGGGCCAGAACGGTGAAGATATTGGCCATAATGGCAGTGGAACGGGACAGACTAGTATCCAGACAACTTCCAAGCGCATCAAGCTTGAAGAGGATAATTAAGATCCACCTCCAGAACCTGCTAGAGGCGAACGAGGGATCTTAGGGTAGTTTGGAAATGTCTCTTCAAATACTAAGAGTTGAGTTCTTGTCTAATGGCTTCTTGGTCTACAAGAATGGCATTTATCCCTGACTATTTGGCCTATAATACTGGCAATCATGCCTAATCCCTTAGCCAATCAAACTTTTCTTTATAAATTTCCTCATTGATTTAGTGACTTGTGATGACGTGCCCTGAAGCCCAACACTACATCCCCTAGTACTAATAGACAAAGCCCTATTCGAAATTTTCGTGAGACCTCAGTATGGATGCGTAGGGCCTAAAAATTAACAAGGCGCAGGCTCTACGCACCTTTTCATATTGTCTTTAGAGTTGGAGCAGTGTAGGTACGCCCAGGTCAGCCACCTTTCAGTTTTCCTTGGATGACAATATTTCGGTTTGCTGACGCGACTCGCTGATTACGGTTGGTGAGTATCGATTGTGGCGCACCCGTTGGTCGGCCTTGAGGAAAGTGAAGGATAATGGGCGTAAAGAGAGCAAAATAAAAATGTTTCAAAGATACTCGTAGAACAAATACCGTTTCAAACCGGGTTAACCCAAATTCAGGGCACACTAATCATATTTTTTATCAACCCTTATCTCTTGGCACTCGTCAGATCGCTGTAGAAGGCCAGCCACCTCCACCCCCTTAATGGAAACTGACTGTTCAACCGATATGAAAGAGTTATTCACGATCGGATACTTTGCTTCGGGGTGTTGGAGGAGGGTTGACAAAAGGGGAAGAGGTCTAACTAAGATTACGGCCTCCCTGAAGTGAACGCTAAACACGTGATCGAGCTGGAAAATCGGTGTAGTTGGTATTTGTGGCAAAGAATTAGTCTGGAAGGAGTTGGTCACTGGAATAAAAGCGATTGATGATCCCAATCTTCTAAAGGTAGTCAGTTCACAACGCAGAAATATATTTCCGCTTTTTTCACTAAAGCTTTCTACGAGAAGACGCACAACGAGGCCTTGACAGACGCGTTAGACTACTACACTCACGCGAACATGAGCCCAATCAATAATGGCTTGCTGCTTCCGAGTCGGTGCAGCAGGCGGATAACCCCCAGCCCATCCTCACTCCCAAGTCCATATCCCCACGCCCATCCCACCAATACGACAATGCGAGGATGCCTATCTTCCTACACAGCTATAACCATCCCTGTAACCCTCCCGCTGATCTCCCCACCCCCATCTCCCCGTAAAACAGCTGTTAGAGTGCCCCCAGTATTGCAAAATGGTAAATACTCTTCAAACCCTCCGGTCCTACAGTCCATGTCCCTTCCCCCATCCCACAATCACACTGCTGCCCAAGTCTCCTCAACACATCCAACCACAGGCTGACAATATCTCAGCACCAGAATCCCCATCTCCGCTTCTCTTCCCCATACTGAAGCCGCCCACACACCGACATAGTTACATCCTATAGTCAGAAGGAAAAAAATCCGTGTGCAAATGAAGCACAGTAAGATAACCACGCCCGTAACCCTCCTGTCCATATTCACACACTTATCGTTTTCTTATACGGATGTGAGAGTGCCCTCAGTACTGCAGCACCTTCGCCCTAGAACACCTCAGCACTAGAATATACATGTATACTCCCGCCATCCCATATTAAAGCCGTTCACATACCTCTTTACCCGAACAATGTCATCACAAGAACATTTAAGTGCTAAGAACCACAGCCCATCTCACTCCCCTTTTAGTAAGATATCCACATCGTGCAGATACCCCAGCTTCACTAAACCACCACAAAACACGCACATAACATCACCAAAGGCATACAAACAGCACTCAGAATAGAAAACCATTACTTGAATTTTGGGTATATAGTACATCCGCCACTTCAATCCGTTATTATATAATACATCTCTACTCCATCCACTCCCCCACCACACGCTCCTCCCACTCCTCCTCCATATCCCGTGCGCAATCCCCGCACACCGTCAGCCTGCACACTGGAATTCCACACTCCCAGGGCAGGCCGACGGTGTCCTTGTCGCACTTGTCACACTTTACAGGCACATGGACTGCCTGTCGATGTCCGGAGGGCGTCATGAGGTAAGGGCGTACGCCCAGCGCGTTTAGACTGACTCTGTTAGCGACGGCCGCGATATCAATGGGGTAGAATAGATGACCATTCTTGAGGCAGGAGTGCTTGCCGGTGTTTTTGGGGGTGGCGGGGCCATCCTTGGGAGGTGGTGTGGGCGGGTTTTGGCGAGAAGAAAGGACGGGTCCAGGGACGGAGTCGCTGGCGGACTGCTGCTTGGAAGGACCAGATGAAGCGTTGAGCCACTGCTGAGTGTACTTGCGTGACTCCTCGGGCGACATCCTGGTCTTGTCGGGGCGAGTGAACTGCTCGTACGGCGTGGCTTCGAAGAGCTTCGACGGAAGCATTGGCTGTTTTCTTGTCAGTGTATACGGGGGAGAAAGGAGTGCTGGACTCGCCTGAAAGTTCTCCGTCTTCTCATTATCGACCTCGATTCTCTCGTTGCAATCGATGCAGAATTTCGATCCTGTGATCCTGGGCGTGGGTGGAACGCGTACAATGGACGGAATGGCAGGCCCAGCTTTGTTACGATGAGGCGGGATATCAATCAATTTGGCAGTTCCGGGAAGCACCCTAGTGCAGAACTTGAGTTCCGCCTCATGGATTGAGCCCTCTTCGTCAGTGTCAATGCTGCTGCAAATTGAGACTCCATCGTCGTCGTCGGTCTCGGTCTCCTCGGCCTTGGTACAGGCTTGCTGTAAACGTCGAGGATTCCTAGGTGGGGGCGAGAGCATCAAGATCTCGTTCCTCCTTCGCTCGTTCATCGACGCATTGCTTATGGACTCGTCCCTCGCGTGCTCCTTCCTCGTGGGCTCATTCCTCATGGGTTCCTTCATCTTTCGCTCATTCCACACAGAATCGTTCCTGATCTGCTCCCGTGAGAGCATCGTGAACTCGTTCCTCATTCGTTCGTGTGATTCCCTCAACTGAGATACCTCGGCATCATCGCCTGCGTTCTCTGCATCGAACTTCTCGGTGGCACGTATGTGCGCTTGAAATCTCTCCTCAGATACCCCAGCGTCAGTGCCTGCGTTCTTTGTATTGAACTCCTTGATGGCACGTATTTGTGCCAGAAGTCTCTTCTCAGATACATCGAGGAGGTCGTGTTCGAGAGAACTTAGAGGTCCTCGCCGAAGTATGTCTGCCGGTGATTGCCACTTTTCCTTATTGATTACGACACGAGTCCCAGGGTGAGGCTCATTTGACTCCTCATCATCTTTATCAATGGCCAAATCCGCTAGTGAAAGGTCGCCGTCTGTTGATTCGTACCTATGACGAGTTGTGAGCATTGATTCGGCGAGGGACCGAGGTGGAACAGATGCTCCCGGGGGCGTATAGCCGTACTCATACTCCGAAATGACTTCCAACTCTGTGTCGTGCTGGCTGTTGCGATATGCCGTGTTGAGGTCGCCGTGTGATGTTTCAGTGATTGGTGACATGCGCTCGAGGGACTTGGGTCCCTTCTTGCGCTTGCGCCGCTCGGGGCTAGGACGAGAACCGACAGGAAGGCCGTCCAAACGATTCTGGCTCTCGTTCTCCCTGCGTGTGTAGGCCACGGTGCCCTCGTTGGAACGGGATGACGAAGGCAGGTTCATTGCATGTCCCGGGAGGTCCCAGCCAGTGAAGTCGGGTGAGGAAGCAGACGAGAGGCCGACTCGCTTCGAAGCCTTCTTGCCGCTCTCGAAGGGCGTCTCTCCGAATTTGGACTGATCGGCTTTGGGATTCTCTTTACGAAGCTTTGTCGACTTGCTCTTCGCAACTCCCTTGAACCATGTTAGAAGGGGCATCGAGGCGTACTTTCGCAATGCTGCTCTTACAGGTGCGCCACTACGAAAACCACTCGCTTGGTTTTGACCACTATCGCTATGGACACTGCCAGCACTAGCACTGGAGGCACTGGCGCTCAAACCCAGGACCTTCAGGGCTTTGTCTGCCGTATCATTCGGGATAGGGTCAATTTTCAGAGGCGCTTCAATCGAGGTAACCGAACCGCTGCGATCCTTGGTCGAGCGCAAGTTGCCAAAGAACTTGGCCTTCTTCTTGCCCTTGCCTTTACCTTTACCCTTGGCCTCAGGCACTTGAGCGCTATCGATCGTCGACGTGCTTGAGCCCGTGGGAACTTTGAAGTCAGTCGGAATGCCCGCGGTGGGCGGATAGAAGTTCATGGTTGAGGTACCAGCCGTACCAGCTTCGGGCGCTGCAGCGTTCTCTCCAGCAGGCTCGTCGTTGAGTCCAGCCCACTCAGGACTGAGGGTACCCGTGGTGCGAGAGCGCGGCAAGTCTGAGCGGCGGGCCGGGCGCTTTGGGCTGCGCGGCAGGGCCTTGTGACTTTTCTTTGCGGGGGACGTGTCGCCTGCCATGCTCAAACGAGGCAGAGAGAGTGCGCTGGGTGCAGAGCCGTGATGTGTAGCGCTGGGCGTTGGTGTAATGGGTGCGTTGTGAGTGCGACGGCGTAGGTGGGATTAGAGTTTGTTCGCCGATTCACTGGCAAACGGAGGGCGCGGGCATGAGGCAGTGACGAGTGAGGGTGAAAGGGAAGGCGCGACCTCACGTGGGCACGCTAGTACGTGGCCCTTCCTGCTGCTTCTGGACACAGGTAAACACACAGAGTAGACTCAACAGACATGAGACGATGGACCGGGCGTAGAAGGCGAAAGGAAACAAGAAAAGAGTGGCCACACGCACTGACAACACGGGACTGGGAAAGGCTATTGGAGAAGACCATTATACTCGTACTAACCATGAACAAATTCTGGGGTATCCAAAGTAAATGCAACGCATCATAACGCTGTTGTGCCATGTCTAATACCGTGTCCATCCAACTCCTACGCATGAAATACACATCCACAGTCACCTCATTGCACCTTCACCGTGTATGAAGCCCCGCAACGCAGAAAATACAAGGCGCTTGTCCTTCCTAAGGCCCGTCATCCTTTGTCCGATCCTTTGAAAAACTCAGTCTCGCAATGTCTTCAGCCACGCCGCTACTCCCGCGTCTGCCTCGACTGGTTCCTGGAGAATGTGCAGAGTCAAACGATCTCCGAAGCCCAAGCTCGCTAGTATTTCCTGTTGCTATCTCGGTTGGGCTTGTCACCGCTGTATCATCAAGCAATCTGCTCGTTCCGCCCAATGATTGCAGCGAATCTGGCTCATGGCTTGACTTGGTAGATTTGCTACTTGGGCTCAACCCAAGACCTCTATGCACATCCATCGGAGCAGCATGCGGTGGGAAGTTCAAGAACTCTGATATCTCTGCGTCACTCGTACCGTTTCCATCTGGTGTTTTGGGTAGTGCAGTCGGTGACGTGGGACTCCGTGGGCTTTTGGGATTATTAAGCTGCAAGATCTTCTGAAGAGTACTTCGATCGTCGTCGTCCTCTTCGTCACTGGTGGCGTCGAAATATCTATCCCAATCTGCTGGCCCTACGCTGCGGGAAGAGTCTCCGGTATTGGCCCTTTTTGGGAGCCTGATACTGGGCGCTTTCAACGGCGCAAGCTCATCAGCTACTTCCCTCATCTCACTTTCCGTGCGTTCAATCGGTGGCGACAACGACTCTTGCCCTCTGACATGCTCGCCATCTTCATGGACAGGGACTTCCACTCCCTTGGCACGGTCGATGGCAGGCTCGTTCTCGTCACGTGTCTGTGCTGCGTATGTATCGGCAAAGTGGGTATCGCAAAGATGCTTGACAACAGGCCATCCATATGCGTTGCCAAACATTCGGCGGACGATCATGTTGTTGTGTGCATCAGGTTCAAGGCGAACCAGAACTTTGCGCCAAGAAAGGTCCTTGTGGTAAGCACGTGCAATCTTCTCTTCCACACGCACCGTACCCTCCTCGTTACTAGCAGCAGACGACTGAGACGCTGTGCTATCGCCTGAAAAGGAGCGCCCTTGGGTCTTTTTCTTGGGCGGTGGTGGGATGTCCTCGGGATGGTAGATTCGATCATGGAAGATTGTCCGTGCTCTGGTTGAGGGGTCGTTGATCCAAGATGAAGGAGGTACAGGAGGGTTGATAAGATCACCAGCAGATTCGAATATGGTAGTTTTTGGCGGCGCCATCGTGTTCTTCGGGTTGTTCAAAGTCGAATCACCTCGCGTTGCCTGTGGCCTCTTTCTCTGCTGTGTATCCTGCGACTGTGAAGAGGATCCTCCGGCCTCTTCCTGCTCATCATCGTCCTTGAATATTGTCTGGCTCCTTTTGAACATCTTCTTATCCTTTGCAGTATGTTTACCGGTAGGTCGAATATAACTCCAAAGTTGCATCAAGGTATTCTGCGGCTGGAAGTATTGATCCGTCATAACCTTTCCTTCGGTGTCCTTCTTTTGTCCATCAAGGAACTGGTGGGCCGAAGGCTCTGCTGCTGCAGCCTCGTCTTCTTGATTGGTAACATCTGCGCCTGGGAGCGGGACAGCGCTGGCGTCTCCATTGTAAGATGGAGACTCAGTGCCATCACCCTCATCGTCTGAGAACCCGACTCGTGATGGGTTCGGCGAAGAGCTTTGTCCCGTCAATTGGCCAAATCCCCACACAGCGACAGTCCCAATGAGGCCATTCTCTCTTCGTGCCTTGTCCACTCGGCCTAGGCCTCTCCAGTCCAAGAACAGCAGGCAGCTGGTACGAAGCGGCACAATCCCGTCGTTGACTACATTCGAGTACAACGTTCGATTACGGAACATTCGAAGCACCAGGTGGGCTGGTCCTGTGGGCAGGATACGTAATAATGGCTTGGCACCTGGGTCCTCCTGATTCTGCTGGGCTGGGTTTTGGGCCCCAAACCCGCTGACCATAGCGGTCCATCCGCTTTTGGCCAAGGTGGGTGCTCTCCAGGTAAGACCAAGATCTTGACCAGTCCTACCAACGAGCCCAAAGTCCAAGGCAAATTTGACATACATTGGATTCTCATTGCTCAGGCCAAGAAATGGAGAGGCCATAGCGATAAAATTGATAGGCTTAATGTTCTCGAAGAATTGTGGAGAGTGCTTGTGGATGTACGCAATCGCATAGGTCTGGACCAGACCGCCAAGAGAGTGGCCAATGAAACTGATGCTTGTGAATTTGTATGCCCGTTTAGCTTGTCTTGTATCTGGACGGTGAACTGTGCTCCCCTCGTGTGCTGGAATACCTTCATCAGGCTTGTCTTTGGCAGGTGAAAACGTGTTGGACAGCTTCTGGCCCATGGACTTCTTAACGGGGAGGAACGGCTGGTCAGGATGCGTCAAGCGCAAGACATATTTGGCCAATCTTTTGCCCAAATACTGTATACCACGCTCGGTACGGATCACGTTACCGTCGAAGCCTCGCACCACCACCTCCTCTTCATCTTCATCTTCGTCGTCGGGAATGTCCTCTTGGCCTCCTGATAAAGGCGCGGTGGAGACGTCTCCCTGTTTTCCACTATATCTTGCCGCATCTCTCTCCTCCCGGCGCCGAGTTCGTCGATCATCTCGTGCTTGCCTTGCCGTAGCATCGATGCTCTCTTTCAGATACAGCATATCGGCTCCAAGATTGCTATGAAGACCGTGGGTCAGGATGACCAAATGAATCTTCTTTTGTTTCCGATTGTGGTCGACTTCCTCATGGTGTATGTCCTTTGACGTGCGCCTGTGGGAGGAACTTTCTTCGTCCTTGTATTCTGGCAGTTCTGGCTTATTCCACAGACTCGTAGTATCGTCAACTACCAACTGTACGGCCTTGGAGTATACCCCCTTTGGTTGCGCAGGATGGTGTGAGACATGTTTCTTGCTCCCTTGCTGGTGGTCTTGAACCTTGCCCGGAATGCCATGGGAGTTGCCGGTGACGGCTGTGAAGCCCAGGTCAAGAGATCGTTCGTCGCGAGCCACCAAGAGCTCGTAGTTGACGGATGCCGAGTTTGAAAAGATGATTTGGGAGGCAATCTCAATGACCCAGGTGGCGCTTTTGTGTGAGCCGTCAGGGTTCCTGCTGTCGTCGCTCCTGATGTGCTCGGGCACAGTCAGCCTGGCGTTCCAGTAGCCTCCAGCCTTGACGTTGGGCTCGAACTCAGGGAACCCGTAGACTTTGGACGCGTCGGCTTTCTTGTTGGGGTTGAAGGTGGTGGGATATGCGGCTACGTGGATCGTGTAGGGCCCGTGGAGATATGCGGCGCGCAGAGGAATGGCAGACGTGTTTCGGATGCGGACATGGAGGAAGGCGGGAGAGGGCAGGATGCGGTCTTCGGACGGGGTGTACGTGACGGTATACCTGCGCACCGCTTAGTACTGCTTGGTGAAGACGTCTTGGTCCAATATCTCTTGGCCCCTCTGCAGTTTGGTGTTGTTCGGGAGCTACAGGTCTCGTGCTCGCACGCGTCGCGGCTTACCTGACCACCTCTCCCACCTTGACACTGCCCGTCTGGTGGAGCAGCAGCATCCTCCTCGCGCGCGATTCCTCGGCTTGGAGCTCGTTGCGCGACTGCGTGCAGACGAAGTAGGCGGGCTCGGGGTGCTGGCGGCCGGCGTCGGCGGATCTGGCGAGGGCGTAGGTGCGAGGCGTGAGCAGCATTTAGCGGATCTGGCGGACTTCGGTAGAGCCAATGGCGACGGCCGCGAGCGCGTCATAGGTCCTCGGGGTTACAGTCGGGAAACGCGGTGTCTACAGTCGTGTCAGACTGGCGGCGCTGCAGGAGATGAAATGCATGCAGTGTTGGAGACATGGGCAGGCCGCGCCCTCGTCCACCAGAGCGAACGTCATTGCTCGCGTGAACCGCCTGCTGGCATGTCTCGCCTCACGAGGCCACCCCTACTACAAGGAATACCACCGACCTCGTTATTGGCTCATAGAACTGCTAGTCACGAGCCAGAGATCGAATCTCGCGCATCCGCGTCGTAAAATGCACCACGCGGTAATATGCAGCTGCAGGTGGCCTCGGAAACATGTGCCTTCCATCGGAACTGTCCTCAGCCGGATTCCGACCTCACCTCCTTCGTCCCTCACTAAACCATCACCGTCCATCTATCATTGTTATACATCATAGCAGAATTAAAAAATGTCATCAGCCCCAAGTTCTCTTCACGCTCTTCTCTCATGCGTTTTATGCTTTTGTTCCAATCACATCACACAATGTCAAGAACACCAACGCTGGGTTGCGATATGGCAGCGCCCAACATGGACACGTGCCTGAATTTCATTTCTTTTCCCTGTGTAAAGTGTGCTCCTCTTCTTGCTGATCTGGGTCCTCCGACATGACATCGATGCTTCGGTCAAGCCAACGTGGCTCCACTCTGAAATCCTCCGTCTTCCACAAGTAGAATCTTTCATCGCAGGGTGTTCTCCTGGCTCTAACCTCCCATTTTCATGTTCCTCCGTTCCTAGACACACAGCCGACGTTAGACCCAGAAACAGTGCCAAGATGTCGCACTTCTCTCTACAAGAACGGCTGGAAGCGACGGAGTACCTTTCCCAGCGACTTCTCTACCTCGACAATTTCGTGAACTTGATTGCCAAACTGGGGGCCCCAGTTCTGTTGCGGCTCCCTGGCGAGCAGATCGACGCGGCGGCATTGCGTGGCTCCGATTTCGTACACAAGATATCCAGCTTCAGCTTCGTAGCGAGCCTCGCTGTGCGTGCAACGGATCCACTGGGCGGGAGACTTGTGGCCAACCCGATGGATCAGGTATTGGGGCTTATCCGGGTTGTTCCAGAGCATGGAGCTCCAGTATGCCGTCTGCGGCGTCTTTCCAGTGCCCTGCTGGTCGGGCTTGGAGAGGGAAAGTTGAACCGCAATGCCGTTGGTGGCGGCACGCGCAGGAAGAGAAGCGTCAGGAACCGAGCCCATGGTGTAGACTCAGTCGGTCGCAGTGCGTTATGAAAGAGAGAAGCTTACTCTTGAGCGAGTGAGAAAAGTTTGACTGAGGTCCGTTTGTGTAGTGTCCTCACGTGTCTCCTTACGCTAGGGTCAACTTTCACCTTCACTTCTGCCAAGACCTTCATTTTCACGCAGACCCACTAAGTCGGCATAGTCAGGTGAGTCCACGGGCTGCTTGCTCTTCTTAAAAAGCGACAGCGAGATTCTCAGTCTTTCCACCCACCACAAAACCACTTATACACTCACCCAGATCACTCCGACACCTACCATGAGCTGTAAGCAGAACCGGCCTCGACTGCGGGTCTATGCGCTAATCACCTCTCTTCTCTCAGTTCTACGACCTGCCAGCACCATGTTCACCGATAGGACGCCCCTCAGGGTTGGCGCAAATGGACAGTTCGTGACGATCCACAATCCGGAGCCAGCTATGGCGTCGTATTCTTGTATGCGCACATGTCCCTTCATGCGCCAGCTCCAAATGTATTAATTGTAAAGCAGCCATCAATCGCATCAATATCTACGAGGATCCTCTTCCCGCTGGTGGACCTTCACCTTGCAAGTTCTGCCTGGAGAAGAAAAACCCTAGCTCCGCCGCATATATTGAGCTTCTCATGCAATCACTGGACATGAATGCCAATCAACGCAAAGCTGCTTTGGCTTGTACGTGCGACGACGACAATGCTTCTGAGGATTCTGAGATGTCCTTCCACGAGACCGCCACTAAACTCCGCCGCGAAGAATTGTCAGCCTACCAGCGCGACGTGAAGCGCCAGGAAGCAGCCATGTCACCCAGACGCCGACGCAACGCCCGCAATGCCCGCCGCACGCTCATGAAGTCTCTGATGGAAATTGACAAGAAGTGGGAGGCAGTAGTGCAGCAACACGATGAGATGCACTGGCAGACCGAGCGGGCCATGTCCTCCTACTCGCCTCTTGATCTCAACATGGCCTTTGGCAACATGAGCGACTACCCCATGAGCGACCCCTTCACTAACGACTACGGCATGTTCCACCCTTCCGCTCCAGCTCGTCGTGCCTTCCCAGCTCGTCGTGGCAGCTTCCCGTCCCGCGTCCTCAAGCCTGCTGTTCGTCGTGTTGGACTCTCGCCTTCTCAGCTTTCCATGTCTTCTCCGATCCCCATGTTGAGCCTTCGCCGCGATGTCCGCGATAGGCACCCCGCTAGGTCTATCTCTTTGACCGACGAGCAGCGCCGGGCTATCGCTTTGCGTGCCGGATTGGAGCGTCAGACCGATGGCCAGATGGACGTGGACGCCGCCGTGGCCACTGATATGGAACCTGCCATGGAAACTGATGACGAAACCGACATCGAACCTACCATGGGCATCGCCATGGAGACTGAGATGGAGACCGATATCGACGCTGGCATCGACGCCGGCATGGAAGCCGACATGGATACCGACACTGATATGGCTGCGGAGTGAGTCTTCGGCACTTGGATAGCCTCTGGTCGGCACGGCTGTGGCTCTGTTTCTAGTAGTATCGGAGCATCTACTACTTCATGTTGGGCCCATATGGCTCAGTGTTTCAGGATACCCTCTTTACGTCTCAGATGAATGGCATCGTGGCCTGTCTGCTCAGTCATGGATAGCTGCACACTACCTTAGTAGTAGTTAGTATAGCACAGTGTGACACACATATTGAATAACAAGTAAATTCTTCAACGTCTATTGAGTGCAACCCATGTCTACTCCATCGCCGTCTATGTCCTCTTTCCGTCTCTATCATCCACCCACCCCCTACTCCTCAAACAAGCTCCTCAAAATCAACCCATACGCCTCCGCCGCCTGCACCAACTCATCCCGACTCAACATCTCCTCCGGCGTATGCGCCACCTCAATCGTGCCCGTCCCAAACAAATACCTCTTCTCCACCTGCGGCAAGCTCGGGATATCCGTGCCATAGTACACAGGCGCGACCTCCAGGCCCTCGACATCCGTATCCAGTATCGGCGCGGGATACGTCGAGTTTGCAAAGATGAGCTCAAAGGTTGCGTTCTCGGCGGCCGCGCGCGCAACCAGCGGCGACAGCATGCCGGTTATCATGCTGCGCACTGTGGCGGGGGCGTCGGGCTCGCTGCGCGCAATGCGGATCGAGACGCTGGCGTTTGCGCGCTCGGCCACGACGTTGCCTGCCACGCCGCCCGTTATGCGTCCCGTGTTGATAGTCGTCGCGCCGAGGAGGTCGCTTGTGGGCAGTGCGGGCTGGAGGGCGTTGAGCGCGAGGATGGCTTCGGCGAGGTAGTTTATTGCGCTGACGCCGAGCCAGGGGTACGCGGAGTGCGCGCTCTTGCCTTTCACATCAAGCGTGAGGCCTAGACTGCCTTTGTGGCCGCTCGCGAGCTTGCCTTCAGTCGGCTCGCCGAAGATGGCGGCGCGGAAGGTCGTGTTGCGCGCGTACGAGGCGAAGGCTTTCATGCCCGTGCCGCCGATTTCTTCGCCGACGACGAAGAGCATGCCGAGCTTGGGGGTGTCGGTGCGGGATTGGAAGAATTTGTGGGACGCGATTATCATTGTTGCTACGGGGCCTTTTGCGTCGACGGTGCCGCGCCCGTGGTGGTAGATTGTGCCGTTGATGTCGCGCTGGGAGAAGGGGTAGAAGGGCGGGACCTGGAGAAGTTTAGTAAGTAGTATGTAAAGCTATTATGGATAGAGTGGTCTCACGGTGTCGATGTGGCTGGTTATAAGAACCTCTGGCCAGACACCCTCATCCTTGAGTTCCTGTGGGTAGGCAAAGATGTTGAAGGTGCTTGTGTTCCCTACAGGGACTTTGTCGACGTAGTACCCTAGAGCTTCGAGATATTCGCTCACGTACTCTGCGCACTCGACTTCGTCGTTCGAGATGGATGGGATGTTTACTAGCTCTTCATGGAGAGTGAATAGCTCCTCTTTTTCTTCAGTTGTGAGATTCGTCGCTCCTGTTCCTGATGGGCTTGCTACTACGGAACTAGTGGATGCCGAGGGTTGTGAAGCCTGTGGTGCAGCATTGACTGCTGATGCGAGCAGTAGGCTGAGCAGACATGATAGCCTGGTCATTTTGTCTGTGGAATTCTACACTTTGTATGCTTCGAGAGCTGCGATGATCAGATACCTCAGCCGGGCCATGTCAACTATTTATGTGAACTGGGCTCTGCTGCGCCTGGGAGGAAGGATAGTTCCTCGCTAGAACTCGTCTGCCTTGTCCCGAAAGGTACTATGCCAACGTTCATAATTTTTTTCTCAGCCTGGTCATGCGAGATATGCGTCCTCCTTCCTTGGCATACGCCGCCCACGCAAACATCACCAGGCTGTGGAGTACATGGTAGCAAATTCCCGGGCTCTTCCATTGATGTCACGCCGTCTGCTCAATGTTCCCGAAGCTACAATTGGTGTACGTAGCAAGGATCGACAAGATTGCAGTAGGTTATGTACGAATTCCGGCGCCGCGTTTGCGTGATAGCGATGTTCTCAACGTCAAATCCTGAGCCGATTTACGTAACTGGCCAGTAGCCTTGCTCTGGGAAGGACCCTTTCCGTTGCCTTACCGTCGATAGGAGCAGAAGTGGGATGTCGAGTGTCGGCGGAGGATGATGTAAGTCGAGACGAGGAAATGCGGGGTCCCCGACCGCTGTTATCTTGGGGAGGCGACGATAAGACAACGCTTGGCCAGCCATGGCAGCATGAACATGTCTTGGTAAACGGTTCTCACCTATGTTCTTTTGGCAAGTCGAAATGCGAGTGTCGTAGCAGTTGTGGAGAATTCGGACAAAAGCGCTCGTCGGGAGCGGATAAGCGCAGGCAGACTACTTTCGAAGGAGCTTCGGCGAGATATGCATCTTTTGCCTATCTTCAAGTTGAGATATGCTGCCGTAACGAAATTCTAGATCTATGGGGATACAGAAAGATGTATCAGTGGCGTGGAGGTGTGTTGAATATAGGTCCCTAAATATACAGCGGAGTACCAGGATCATAAGCCGGCATCGGCAGTCTAAAGACGTCAAGGCTGCTCAGCCCCTCTCCATGCCACATCTTGAACAACACAAAGCTTAGATTCTTAGATTTGACTCAGAAAGTTTTCTTATTCCGCGTTCTCATGTTATGGGATAATGAGGCTTCGTTGTCAAGGGATCCGACCAATCGGCCTCACCCCATGTCCACTACCCGTCAGTGTCACAATGAACAATGAACTTCGTTCAAAATTCTTGTCCGATATAGCTCCTCTTTTCGCTCAAAAGCTTCTCTTCGAACGAATCGTTCGATAAACTCACAGTGGTGTCATCTTCAATACTTCTTCCATCATATCTTCGCTAACAACTCTCTCCCTCAACATCCTCCAATACAATCCCACTTTTGAACAAATCCATCTGCTCCACCCAACTCTCACCATTCGCCATATTGTATGCAAGCCGCATATGCCCCAGCGCCAGATTAATCCCCGGCTGCACGTCCAGCACCCTGTCCTTCTCTGGCACGTCTGCACACTGCATAATGCTATGATTCATCGGAATCCAGTTATCCGCCGGGATATCAACGTGCTTAAGCCCTTCCTCTTTCTTGAGGCATTCTGCGGCTACGAGACCTGCGCCTAGAGAGTCCCAGCGGCCTTCGCGACGACGGGAGTTAAGAAGGAGGGCGACAGCACGTCGTCGGATTATGGGGTCGCGACAGCGGCGTGCGGTAATGAACATGGGTACTATTATGGAGAGTTCGAAAGAGGGAGAAAAGGAGGGTGGTGCGCGTTTGGAGGCTGGTAAGTTATCGGTACTCGTGCTTAGGGGTTGGAAGAGGTCGCCGGCTGAGTGAAGGAGTTCGGAACGGAAGACCGATGTTGATGCGTTTGATGGCTGGGGAAATGTAATTGGGGTTGGTTTTGGAGCTATCAAGATATGTTTTGCGGAGCCAGATAGACCAGGACTTTGGAATGGGGAAGACCGAGATGAGGAGGTGGGTGTCTGTGGTTGAAGAATGGGCAGTGTCTCGGCGAGATCAACCATCGATCTGAATGCATCTACGAAGGGGTCCCAGACCATCTCTGATTGCAGTCCAGTAGCTGTGGCGATACCAACACGAACTAAGAGAGCATAGATCTTCAGCAATGTGTTGCCGGCGTAGATCTTGATGTCGGCCTGTTCATGTGGCGACATTCTTTGCTGATATTCCGCAAACGAAGTCTCCCACTCTTCAAAAGATCTTACCACCCCGGAGTATACTTGCAACCATGTCGTGTGCTCCACTGCTCCAGCGTCCTCCTCCGCAATGCCTGAAATCCACAGTATGCCACGCAGAATCGCGACCAGATCGTCCCGAGCTTCTGAGTTGGTCTTGTAAAAATCCCGAACCTGCGGGATATCCGGGGGAAAGTCCAGAAGATACTGATACGGCGAAGTGCTGTCCGAAAACGTCATGGCCTGGAAGTCAAAGCGATACAACACATTCGCAATGGAATCTTGAGATAACGCAGCCGCCAGTCTCCTATCATGTTTATGCTGTTGCAGAATTCTGAGCCCATTCTGCAAATGCATATTCGACGCCTGATAGTTTCCTGCGAGATTCTCGTAGCACGTAAAGATGATACACGCAATGAGGACTTTCTCAACATCGACATTGTCCCTTTTCTGGACAGCCAGAAGTTCGTTAGAATTGCGGACAGCTTGCATATACTGTGTGAATGCAAAGCCGCCAGGTTTCGTTCTCACGTATGGGATTGTCTGTTCGAACCGCTCGTGGATGGTGCTCAGCGCCAATATCCCATGTTTGATCGCTGGTTCCGAGTGGCTCAGCTGCAGGACCTTTTGGTTCCAGAGCTCGGATTCGAAGAATTCCGTCCATCGCGGCAGCGTGTGGATTAGGAAGTAGTGAAAAGACCGGTTCTCCTGTGGATTTGAACTGAGACTCGAAGAAGGATTTATGGAGATACTAGGCTTCACAACTATCTGAGGAACAACCAGGAACGAAGAGTTGCGAAAGGAGGCCGCGGCGCCAGGCAAACCTCTTTTCGCTTTGTCAATATGCTTATACCCATCACATGTTCTGCCTGTTTTGGTACAGCGGTTGCACGCTGGTTTTGTCTCATCACACTTGATCCGACGTATCCTATATCGCAGTTAGCATGTTCCCATTCGGATCTGCACGTGATTATTGGTTAATGACCGAGAACCTTCTCACCTGCAAGTCTCACAGCCAGTCTTCACACGGACCTTCAAACGCTTCTCGAGTTGCCGCAACGTCTTCTCGTCCATCTCCGCCCTGGCTATAGGAAATGGGGACACCTTTCACAGGAAGCTTGTACCGTGTAAACGCAGAAAAATGGTGCCATGGTCCTCAGTACAAATACTGAGTGAGATGTAAGAAGAGTTCGGTCCGTGAAGGTGTTGGGGGCCGTGCCAAGCCCTAACGCTATTGGTTGGTTCGGACCTTAGTGACCCCAATCGATGTAATAGCTCCGCGGTGAGTCTTAGTCTGCCGGACACTCAATTTGTTACTGGACACAACACTTTTGGAAAACACATCTCAGATGGTATGGGAAAGCTCTTAGCAACCACTAAAGTATTGGTAAACTTTAAAGGCGCGTAGAAAATCAAATTATCAAAATTCTAGTCGTCGCGGGTATCTCTGTCTAAAAACGCCTTTCTATCACCAGGTCTATCCGTTCCAGTAAAGCACAACAGCCGCCATTTCCACCACCAAAATTCCATATACTCTATCGACAAGTTTCCCTTGACTCCATCAACAAATTTCCCTTGAATTCAACTACAAAATCCCATATACTCCATCTACGAATTCCTAGTAAAAGATTTCCATCGCCAGAATTCCATAACAGTAACCCCGTTCATAGATCGGCTACAGCATATCAGGTGGCGTCTGTTCAACTGAAGGCTTCAAATTGAAGAATCTTTCTTTCGCCACATCAAGGACAGACAAGAAACCATCTCGTTTGAGCATGGTTATTTTCCCACCCTCCATTTCAGCGTCTTCAGAAGCCTTCAAGTATTCGACCGTGTCAACGTTAGAAGATATGTCGAACCCAACGCATTTAACACCGCCATATTTGCTCGACTCGTCCATGCCAAAGGCATATTTTGCTGCGTCTGACTCGTCGCGATCCTTATTGAGAACGATGCGTGCTATCATGTACTCTCTTCCATCCATAGGTTTCGTGAGACTGACATCGAATAGGTCGCCATCACCTGATCGAAGTAGTTTGCTGGCGTAGCTCCAAGCAATCAGGTCCGAGATCGAATTGTAGGTCCTCGGCAGATGTCTATCGACGGAGCGGTAGCTTAAGGGACTCTTGCCCATAATTGCGAGTGGGATTAAGAGCAGGTACAAGGCCAGCCAGATCATGGTGACAACTAAAGGTAGCCTGATTACAAATATGGTTGACGAGCCATTTTCGCAAGGCACCACGGTTATTGTTGTGGAGGTCAGAATGGGAAGGAGTCGTTGAATCATCGCCATGCTTGATGTCCAAGCTACTCTGGTGTGACCTTTCCATAGAGCGACGAAGGGTACGACCAAAGCAGGGAGAGTGCTGTAGTTGAGTAGGAGAGTTTCAGACGCCAAATTTGGCTCTGCCATGCCCTTGAATGGTTGATTTGTCCGGGTGAAATGGCCGATATCTTGCCAAAATATAGTGAACATCGAGACGAAGAACGATGGTAAGAACTGCAAGATAAACGTAGCGACGGGGTAGGAAATCGGTATTGTCTTCCCTTCCTCCATTTGTAACGCTAGCCCGATGATACAGGCGGCTATCAGCAGTGTTGCGAGGCCCATCCAAATATAAGCGATTAGAGGCTCCATATTCAAAGCAGTAGAGCGATAGCGGATGTTGGATAACTCGAGCATCGAGACTGTGGAGTTGTGTTAATTCTCAAGTCCAATATGGGGAAAGGGACATCGTACACTTCTTGGTAATTAGAGGTTGAGTCCGCTCAGGTTGTCGGACGTTATTATGAAGCGAAAAGTCTTCCTTATTTGCTTCATTAGGTCCACTTTTCGAGTTCCGTGGTGTTCCGTCTTCATCTACGGGACGTGAGACAGAATTTGATGGGCGTAAAGTTGATTCCGATCGCCAGGAGGAGTTCGAAATAGTCTCCAGCTCGACCAAGGATGTCTGTTTGGTCTTTTGTTGATCTGGTAGAGCAGGATTTGATGCTGAAGCTACCACACAGTCAGTTTGCACGGCAAAATTGATCAATACTGCAGGTGAACTCGCCGTCGATCTGGCTACGCAGCTCGCCAAAGCCATGCCAAAACTTGTTACCCATTTTCCAATACCCGAGCTTGATCCTTCTATTACCCAAATGATCATTGATTGATTCTCTTGCCGCAATGTCTGTGCCTTCAAATCCGTCAAGGAAGTTGCTACTACATAATATAATCAAGTGATCTAAAATCGTCGTTGGATCCCACCTAAGTCCAGTGACTTGGTTGTGTAGGCTGTAGTTGAGAGCTGTAAGAACTATACACATGACAGAGTAGAGAGCGATGAGTGCCACCAAAGACCAGGAGGTCACAATAGCTTCTACTTTGCCCTGGAAATTCGTTGTGTTGATCAAGGCCGATTTGAAAGATAAGATACCGTGAGACAGCATTTGCAAGATCCAAAGGATTGAAAGAGAGATATTTCCAGTCTTGATCGCCGCTCGCAAGCTCAGTCCTGGGAAGTAGTTGGCCAGGATAGTTTGTCCAAATGTTGATCCTTGCGGTCGAGCCGCAAGCATGAATGGTGTGATTCGACTGAGTTCGACGGTAATACTGTCTACTGATGACGCAGTTATGGTTCCAACGATAGCAGGTATTGTCTTGAGGGCAATATGACCCCAACCGTCCTTGAATGTAAAACGTGGGAAGTAGGTCAAAGTGACAAGGAGACCGAGGACCACGAGGCAGAAGGTGAGCGTCCCGCATACGGCGATCGACCGCAGCATCAATGGCATGAACTTCAAACTTGGAAGCTCATATTCCTTTGCTTCTTGCTCTGATATTGGTGTGAGGTTCCAAGAACTTGTTTGGTTGGGATCAGAGGTAGCGTTGCTGTTTGAGTTGGGAGGCCGAACAAGTTTGGGGAGGCGAGCGATTAATGGTGCTTGTAAAGTACTTGGTCTATTATCCCCTCGCATCGCGGTTTGCTAAGAGAATAGTTTCTTTGTCGTTGGCGAATAGTGATAAGATTGAAGCTTCAACTGTAGTAAGATGGAAGCTTCCGCAAATGCATCTTTGGCACAGCTTTTAAACCTACTTCCCATCCTCTCTGACTCACTGATATGTTCATGAGGCCCATGTCGCCTTCTCTTCTCAATACAATCCCAAGTGTATGGGTGAGTGGGTTGTATGACCTCCAAAGCAATGACAACATGCCGCAGCTGGACGAGAACTTCAGGGTCATCGCAAGTATGAAGACACTAGTGCTGTTTCAATACAGCCGTCTAATCTGAATAAAATTGAAGAAAAGGGTACAAAAGCCATCTTCGGTTTCACCAAAATCTCAGAATGCCAATGAGCACTTGTACTATGTACCCACGAACTCGAAAGATAACGACCCAACCAGTACTGAGTAGAAATTACATATGTCTCATGAGCTACACAGCCTCACAGTCCTCCGCATTACACAAATATTGGGCTCAGCTTGAACCTGCACTGACCTTTCTGCTATGTACACTCTCGAAGCTCTCGCCGGCCAAAATTGTTTATTTACCTTGTCAGAAGGAGAAAGTATTGCATATCTTCTCAAGAACTCTAAACAAACGAACAGCTTTTCCAAAGAGTCTGACATTGAATCTGGGTTCACTTGCCCCTATCTCTTCCCCATACTCTGTACCTCGCGTGAAACAACACTTACACTATCACAGCCTTGTACACCTTATATCCCCGCACTTATACAACCCGTGCCTGGATTTCACATCCAATGATTTTCGAGTTTAAAGAGCCAGGTGCCTCTACGTCCCAAGACGCGTCAGCCCTGCCAACTAAGTGCCTGTCCAGTGCAACAATTCTAGCACATTCAATACGCTGGACGTAACACGATTCTCTGACTCGACAACAAAGTCGCCGCTTTGTTTTCACAGTCAATCGAGAGCCCTCGATCATAAGCGTAAAAGGAGGTTCTGCTCGGAACATTCACATTTTGGCCTTATAAGGTTTCCATTTTCTTTTCATCAGTCTAGAAGAGACCAGTAAGTCCTGCAACAGTAAGTTGGACCGCAAAACGTCCGCGGGACGACGAGCACTATAAAATGATACACACTGACAAGATGCAATCCAACAAGCATCGCGTCAACAAACCTCAATCCTACGAACTAAAACCCTAACAACCTCCACACTATCAAAGCAACCCGACGACCATCTCTCCACCGTTAAACCTCCCAAACATCTCGCCAGCCTTCCTACGCCCTCTCCCTACAGGAACCCATATCTCCTTCAGGACACGTGAAAGTCAGGAGGAGGGGCAGGTCGGAATGGGCTCAATACATCACTCACACCAGATCGCTAAACTCGCTAACATCACACACACACATCCTCATTTCATACATACTTAAGTACACAAGCAAAAAGAATAGATTATCAAGTCAGTCTCCCGACAGACACCCTCCAGCTAACCATCCAAGTTCCACCAGCAGTCTATTGAGAACGAAAAAAAGGGGGTATCCGCAACAGCCAAACCTCAAACCAACCCCAAAAACCCACGAACCGTAAAATCTCCAACCATAAAAAGCCAATATTTTCCATCCTCCATCCCCAATCCAACCGAAACCGCATATCATACTCTAAATCCAATCCGACTGACAAACAAGGATCGCAAACAAAAAAAGAAACCCCCCCACACCGGTGGTCATGATCACCGTCTCCCCTCCCACCACGCCCTATCCTTCTCCCTGCGATGCGGCATCGAATCCCGTATCTCCGTCTCCCCACCCTCATACTCCGCACTCCTCGCGCGCGACCGACTCCTCAACCGCGCACTCTCGCGCCCACTCTCCCTCTCCCTTTCCCTTCCATGCTCCCTCTTCCCCCCAACAACCACGCTGCTCCGCCGCGCCGCGCGGTCCTCAGCCGGAAACGTCGACCGCGGCGAAAACGTATCCCGGCGCCGACTGCTCCTTGGGCTGGCAAGGCCGTCGACACGACTCCCGCCTGCGTCTGCGCTGAGCGGGCGCACGGCCTTGCGCTTCTTCTTCTCGCCCGTTGGTGGTGGCCGCCGGATGTACTCGTAGGTTTCTGGGTCGCGGCGGGCGAGTTCGCGCTCGAGGCGCCACAGCGGGGCTTCAGGGAGTTCGCGCACGGCGAGGCCCTCGGAGCGCCGCAGTTTCCAGAAGATTTCTGGGTCGCTGAGCTTGGAGGTGTGTGGGCCGTAGTCGACGACGAGCTTGTAGGCTGAGGCGAGGGCGCGCGCGTCGTAGACGCCTTTGTCGAGGACGCCGGGCCCTTGGAGGCGGTAGCGGGCGCGGACTGAGGGGTGGATGTATTCGTTTGTTGAGGCGAGGGGGCGGTCGGTTGCGCGGTTGGTGATGGGGTCCATGGCGGTGTAGTGGCCTGGTTTGCGGGGCTGGGGGACGTTAGGGAGGGGGTTCTAGCGTAGGGAAGTGAGAGTGGGAAACGTACCATGCTGCCTCCTAAGGCGAAGAAACCCTTGAGCTCACTGTATATTTTGCCGAAACTCCATGGTCTCACTCGACCTTCCTCCTTTTTGTAGAATTTCTCGTTCAGCTCGTCTTGCTCAAATAGATACTCGTCCCTCATATCGAGGAACGGCTCTAATTGGCTCATCATCCATGCAAGACTGATATTCGCAAGCTGCATGTCATCATAGCCACCTCCGACGTTCGTATGCGCGCCGGGAAACCACACTTGTCGTAACGTAGTGCGGTTCCCCTTCGGCTTCTCCCATACTGCTGGCGAAAAGGCCGAACGTGGCTCATCGAGGGCAAGCGCTTGGAATGCATTTTCCACGCAATTGCTGAGTTTAGTGTCGTAGAAAGAGGTAGCGCCAGATTGTTTTCTCTGCAAACCTGCTCGCTGAAGGAATCCAATGCGCGGTATACCAAGACTGCCCACTGTATCCCAGACACCGATGGCTTTGATCGGAATGTCGAGTCGAGTTAGTCCTCTGCGTTCCAGCTCCTCTGCATAACGGGGATCATTGGCACTGGGTTTCCGTGGGAAAGGAATATCATCGTGCTTTGGGATATAGTTTGGATTCCGCCTGTTTTGGATGTCTTCGTAGACTTCTGGGAGTGTATTCAGGCCTTTCTTTGTGAGGAGGCCGATTTCTCCTATTAGGCCTCCAATACTACGAGCAGTAAATGCGCCCCGTGAGAAGCCTAGGAGAAATATTTCGTCCCCTGGGTGGTAGTTATTTGCCAGAAAGGAGTATGCTTCTCGAACGTCTTCTGAAAGGCCTTTGCCGATGGTTCCTCCGATAAAGCGATTGATGGGCCCTCCCTCGGTTCCAAGACCCTGGTGGTAGTTGACGATTTGCGGTACTCCGTCCTGACTGACTGCTTTGATAGCTCTTGATATCCGGGTGATATTGCTTGGAATCGCAAGACTACCATTCTTCATACCGTCGTCCGAATTATTCCACGTGCCATCACAAGCCACAATCAATCTCTTGAACATGCCCCTGCCGCCGCTCAGTCCAGGTGCTGCGATGAGAGGTCCATTTCTACCCACACTCCTGCTCCTTGGTCTGGCCGGAACATCGATGATCAAGGGTGATTTTGCTCCAGAGCGAGGAACATCTACTACAATAGGCGTCGGAGAAAGCGGAGCTCGAGTACTCGGGGCTCGACTGATACTCCGCGCCCGTGACGGTGCTCGAGACATCTTGCTGCTCCTTCTCTTCCTCTCCTCTGACGTTGAGATCGACGACGCGCTTGACGCCGAGGAAGGGACGTAGCCCGAACTCGAGTCGGACTCAGGATGGGCTACGTCGACGTGGTCAAGCCACTTATTGACGCGGCCGTACTCGTCGTCAGGCACGGTGAGGTTTCACTTGCTCTCCTGATTAGATTCGGTCGATAACTGGCACGCGGTAAAGGTCCTATTCGGCTCTCGGACTCGGCCAACTAGCGGGCCACGTGTAGAAGTCTCCGGAAGGGTGCGCTTCGTCCCGTCAAGCGATCCAGATACCAGAATTCGCTGGATTTCCTCAAATGCCCTTCAATCCTCAACCTGTCCAGCTTTCCCAATGTCTAGCTCTTCAAAAAGTCGAACCTTGTTTCAACTAGGCTGCGGATATAAGCGAGGTGGTGCGTTCAGCCTCAGAACGTGCAGCAACAGCGAGACGCAGGGCACGCGATCGGTCCTGAAGAAAGGGAGAAAAGTTGGATAGATGGGCAAAAGGGGAGGTTGGCAGACGGAGTGCGCACAGTTAGACGTGTGGTTGGGCGTCGTTGTCCCAAGATTTGCTGGTGATGCGGCTGGGGCCCGATTACTGGTCTCGCTTGTGGTCTGTTCTCCCCAGCCACCAGACGTCCTCTGCGAACTGCCCGCCCATGGCTCCACGATCTTCACAACCCATTCTTGTTGAACGTTGACAGCGCATTTCACTCAAATGTGCAGCCTCGGAACGTACGTGCCGGGATATGCGCATCATTCCATCTCTGCAAATGAGGCTGACCTTTGCGCCGTTGAATGCCCGAGGTTGTTCTCGAGAGCATCACCGCAACTTTGCCGCCAAGCGCCTCTCCATCCAGTCCTGGTCTAGGATGGCCTGGTCGAACGGAGTCGCATTGGGCGCATGTTTGTTCTGCCGGTGAGGCCCCGTTTTTCCGTTTTGTCGTGCATTAGACGCATGCAATGCTCGCGGTAGTAGAGGTTTGTCCCTGCGGTAGAGCTATTAGTGCAGGAGAAAAGGTGCGCGTTGGATCTGGCGGTATGATTAAAGGTACGTGTACGCCAGCAAGTAAGGGAGATCCTTGTACGCCAGCAGCAGTGCTCGGGTTCGAGAACGCTTTTTAGGCAACGCGCAAGATGGTGCACATGTGTTCGTGAGCAAGTTGCAGTGAGGAAGATGTCCATTGTTTTAATTTGACTTGACTTTTCTCCAGCAGCCCCAGGTCTGTAAGAATCCAGTCTTGTAGCTGTTTTACCGCCATATGCATGATATATCGCAACATATACTAGTCCTGGTTCAAATGAATCCACAGCGCCGAAAGACAACCAGTGCTTCAGCCCAGATCCCTTACTCCCAGACAAATAGTATACACTCCACCGTATCGTACAGAATTCCGTCCTAGACACCAGAATCTCTAGAACTCCATACAATGAACCCACATCCCTAGAGTGTATGAAGCAGCGCGAGCGGCAGAAGAAAAATATCTAGGACACACGCCTCGCAAAATCAAGGTACGAGAGAAGAGACTAGATGATGAGACAGACAGAGAGGAAACTCGCGCAAAGTAGAGTCGTAAATGTCATATGCCAGCGCAAGAAATGATCCAATTTAAAAGGAAATTTTGGTTAGTATTCATCAAATAAATTATCGAGCTCATCGAGTTCAATTGTCTCGGGACTCTTCATTTCCCAGTCGTCGTCGTAGACTGGGAATTTAAACGCGGCCACTTTGAGTGATGGTGGAGGCATTTCAATGTGAAGGGTTGACTTCAGGGCGGGGCTGCTCAGCGCAAGGGTGGGCTGAAAGCTCGATACGTGGCTCATGTGGCCAAACAACGCTACCGCAGCCTCGGAGTTCTTGCGTGCAGCGCTCTCTTCTGTCTCTTCAATCGACTGGGCGACTTCTTCCATGACAACATCGATCTTGGGTGTTGGCTCCTTGGGAGCACTGGCAGATCGCTGGCGCTCAGCTTCCTGACTCCTCCGCCGTTGTTGCAGGAACGACGCAGTCTGTGTGAACTCACGCTCGTCCTTCTCTAAGGGCGGGGACTGCGCTCGACGGTTGTGCGCAATGTTGACGGTGGTAGGAGGGTGGCTCTGGTTCGAGAATGGATCGCTTGTGTTGCTGTCGTAGTCTGACAGATCCAATTCTGGGGACGGCGACATGCGGTCCCGTGATCGTGCCTCCAAGTCTTCCTCTTCGGATGCAGCGGACGACAGCGATGGAGTGATTATCCGCGCGGCCGCTGGGACATTGCCTGCGTCGACAGGAATAGGCTGGTGCGGGCAGGTGGAGAGGTAGTAGTAGACGCGCTTAGGGTGGGTGCCGACAAGCTGCTTGTCCAAGGGACATCTCGACAAGGCGGTCCAGTTGCGCTTGAGGTAAGTGGCCAGGCGTGACGAAATAATGGCGGCAGGATTCGCTGAACTATGGAACGTCAGCATGAGTAACGGGGGCTGGGCGCTGCAGTCGTGCAGCTTGGAGCTCAGGGTACGTACCTCTCGACTATGGGGATGGTGGGCGACAGAATGGTCGCGAGCTCCTTGAGCAGGTGGGGCCGGTTACCAGTCTTCTGTAGCTGCTCAATGACGCCTACGACGATTTCGTCGTCGATGCCCTGGGTATCGATCTTGTTCATGCCCGACGCGCCGCCGGGCGAGGGTGGCGGCGTGTCTGCAGCCCGGCCTGAGCTCTTGGGTCGCTGTTCATCGAAGCGCAGGGTCGAAGGGCGATGCGGCGAGGGCAGCGATGCGTTGGAGCCAGAGTGGGAGCGCTTCTGCTTCTTCGCGACGTGCTGACTGTCGATGGTCGAAGGCGGTGAGCGCGCGGATCGCATGGCTCCAGGCAGCTGGATGCCCAGCAAGGGCAGCGAGAGCGACTTGCGGCGGGTGTTGTAGGGCATCGTGGTGGCGGCGACGCAGTCGCAGAGGTCGCGCGGGAGGGGTGAGAAGAAGAGGACGCGAGCCGGCAGGGAGGGAAATAATTATTGAGGCTGGCAGAGGGGATGCAGCCAAAAGCGCTGTTGCTGTGCGGACGCCAGGGTCGACGATTGGCCCCGGATGGAATGCAAGTCGATGCAGCCTATACCACACAACCGCTGCCGCTGGGTGGGATGCAAGGCAGAGTGTGACGCTTCTGCCTGCAGCACTCGCGGGCGAGATGAGAAGACACTGAGGCTCGAGAGATGGCAGATGGAGCAGCTGTCCAAGGCGGTGGCCGAGATGCACACTGTGGCTCTCACGTCCCAGTGTTGCGCGGGAGGCGAAGGTACGTGGATACGTAACCGGGCGACGGCGACTGGCTGAGCGCGCTTCAGATGCAAGCAAACTACAGCAACACGGCCACGGCGAGCAGAGCAACACAGACAAGAGGCAGCTTGACGCACAGCGGAACACACGTAGGGCAGATGGTGAAGACAGTCCCTGAACTGGTTCGGGGGCGATGGAGGAGGGGGTGCGACGAGGAAGGGAACGGAGGTGAAGTGGAGCAGGTGAACAAAGCGCCTGCTAGGCCGTGGTGTCTGGCTAGGCGGCGAAGGTACGGAGCAAATGCGTGTGTCTGGTGTGGCTCCAGGGATCTCTCTTCTCGTTGCCCCAAGATATGACCGCATGCTACTTTTAGAGCGAGCCCTCGTTGCCTTGCTGGCCAGGGGCTAGATGCTGCAGCGATCCTCTCCCTTCACGCCGTGGCTGGCGTGCAGGTCGCACACGGGCGAGCATTCAGACAGGTACCTCTCCAAAAGCAAGTCGACGCCTCCTTCACCATCTGTGCCTCACCGGACTCCCGCCGTCAACGTTTCGCACATGCTTTTCCCTGCCGCCCAATCCCGTCGCCGGCTGCTTTTCTGCCACTTTTTACATGTCTTTTGCAAGTGCTGGAGCTTGGGGCTCTCCGTGGTTCAAAATAGCTAGCCGAAGTTTGTGGTAGCTAGCCATTACCTCTGCCATGATAGGCCCGATGGGCTCCAAGCTCGAGAGGAGTTCGGCCTCTCTGCCCCAGTGACCTCATGCTCGACATGCTCTCGCTCAAGCAGCAGCAGATCCCGTCCAGGCGCACCGAGGCGGCCTGTCGTCCAGCTGTCCTGGAGCTGACCGCCCTTCCGCTGCTCGACCACGACCATGTCCTCCGTTCCTCAAGCAGCCAAAACGGCCGCCCTCGCGAGTGGTTGGCCGCGCAGCCATGATCTGATGCTGCGTGCATATCATCTTGCTCCGGGCTGCAGGCAACCCCTGTTTCGTCTAGCTCCCAAAGTGGATTTAGCCTCAACGCCTGAGCCGGGGTCGCCAGGGCGGTGTGCTCGCGTTTTTTTTCTTTACAATTTTTTTCTTTTCCGGATCTTTGCCTGCGGTAAGGCCTCGGCATCGGCCAATAGGCGCAACGGCGAACCCGCTGCCCGACGAACATGTTTCGGCCTGCAGTGCCAGACGCCCCCGGGCAGAGACGCAATTGACCCGCGCCAGACGCCACACCATGCTGCTCGAGAGTTTGGTTTCACGGCAACCCAAGCAGCGGGCCTCTCTCTCAAACATAGCACACGCGACGTCCCACCACCGCCCATGATTGGCAGGGGGCCGCACATGGACCGTTGCCCATTCAGGCCAGGCGCCCTCGCCAGGTCCGGTCTTGCATGCGCAAGCACAGCGTCACTTTATGTGGGGAACAAGGAAGGTCTCGCGCCCACTCGAAAACCACCTTGCGGATGCGCTCCGCGATTCCCCAGACGAACCCAAAGAAGTGCGAATCAGGAAGCTCACTGCTGGTGCGACAGATCCAAGAGCGTGTTTGTTTCCTCTTCATTCAACCGCCGCTTTTGAGTCAGGACTCTGAGTTCAATGCATGTCAGCGATAGAGGATCGTTAGGAGCGCGGCACACCGATTATGCTCCGTGAGCTCATCGTTTGACGATGCGAGCTATCAGATAACAATGTCCGGCGCAACAACACATCGTCTGCCCAGGAGATCCCTATCAACTGGCTCAAAGTTTAGCTGCCTTGTTGGGTCAACTCTAAACGATTTGTGACTATTCTGTTTGTCCGCAGACTAACCTTCGCCGCACATCTCGCTTCACTTGCTGTTGTTCGTGTGCATGTCCCGATCCGGGCCCCTTCCCCTCATTGTACCAAATTCAGCTGTAGCTTGATGATGCCAGTCAACATCACCAAGCAATGCAAACAGCCGCATTTTTAGGACATGGCAAGCTGCGCGGCATCCGAAGAGACGCGGCGTCGTCAGTGCGGCATGCACAACTTCGCAAGCTCGCTAACGCTTTGCGGGGCGTGGAGAGGGTGACACAGCACTCCTCATCTCCAGAGAGTCGACCACCACGGCCGTTGTGTAACCTGGTGCTCGGGTTGCGCAACGGGTGGCTGCGTGCCCATGCTGCCATCTACCGTTTCAGCGACTTGCTTCCGCGCGCCTTCTCGAGCCTTCAGCTCAACCCACCATGTCGTGCCAAAGTTGTATCGCTTGATGTTTACCACTTCTAGGCCACTGTCCTCGACAATCTTTCCAATGTCCTTGTTCCACCAGCATCCGTGCTCGTCAGCGTGCGCAGGAGCAGTTTTGTCCAGCAGATCATTGAGCCAATCGTAGTGCGATTTGCCATGCTCGAGTAGCAGTATCTGTCCGCCAGCCTTTGTACATGCCTCGATGTTCTGCAGCAGCTTCACGGGCTCTGGTGTAGAGCAAAGACCCATGGTCTGTATCACCGTGTCATATCCGTCCTGCGCGCCATACGGAGGAGTGATTGGGTCTATTGCAGACTGCTGCTTGAAGAAGACTCTGCTGAAGTACTCCTTGTGTGTGTCATTCCATTTCCGCTTCGCAACCGCCAGCATTGGTCCGCTTGTGTCCAACAAGGTCACCGTCGCGCATTGCTTTGTGTTGTAGTATGGTATGTTCCTGCCGGTGCCCACGGCCACTTCCAGCACATGGCCATTCGCCATTGCGGCTAGCTGCTTGCGCTTGGACGTGAGGAGGAGAAGCGTTTCTGACAGATCGACCTTCTCGTCATAGCTGTCTGCTTCCTTGTCAAAGCGATCTGACAGGTCTTCGGGCAGGTCCTTGAGATCCACGTCTCGTGTCAACGATGTGTAGAGCATGACGCCATACATGCCCATCCCGAATGCCACCAGCCCGATTCCAAACATGGGCCATTGCCGCCATTTTCGAAGTTTCGCCTGATGATGTGCTGATTTCAATTCTTCGTCGGAAAGTCTCTGCATGTCTGCTATTCTTGGCCGTGCTGCCCATACTTTCTGCCATTGTTCCTTCGGGGTGCCCTCGGGGCTGTGTAATGATGGCTCAGCATTCGGTCGCGATCGCGGGAATTGTCTGTTGAGTGGAATGGCGCGTCTAGTGGGTATCGTGGATTTTACGGGGTTTGACTTCGGCGGCTTCGGGAATTTTGCCATGGCGGCCGATGTGAGGCTCTGGATTGCGAGTAGCGAGTGACGGTGGGGTTCAATTGCAGATGTTGTCGAGATTGTGTTGTTGTTCGCACAGTCCAGGCACTTTTTTCGCGAGACCCAAGCAACCGGGACTGTCCAAGCTCCCCGCCGCCACGAGGTCTGAACCGCGCCCAGCCGACGCGTCCGGCCATAACGATATCGGCCCACCAAGTGCGAGACGACATTTCTGCCCAAGATGTAGGGTCCACAGTCTGTTTCCACGTCTTCCTTCTGCAATTGCTGTCTGTGAGCGTTTACGTCTTTCTTTACTTGCGCCATGGCATCTTCGGAACCCGTAGAAATACCCTCATCCATCCTGATCGTTGGCAGCGGCGCTTTCGGCCTATCTACGGCTTGGGCATTGTGCAAAGATGCAAAATTCAAGAATACTTCAATTACAGTTGTAGATCGCCAGCCCTTCCCTACTCCAGACGGCTCAAGTGTGAGTTTGATTTAGTATCTCCTTTGCTGGTTCGGACAATCCACCTATGTGACTTAAACTTCCTTTTCCTTCAACTTCTTATTCAGTCAACCATTGACTCAAACTGGTTCATATAGATCGATACCTCCCGTATCATTCGCCCCGACTACGCCGCAGAACCATATACTCGTCTTGCAACAACTGCACTACAGCGCTGGCGCACTGACTTCGCACCGGAACACTACCATGAAGTTGGGTTGGCATTGACTGCTTCAGGCCCAGAACAGTACTATGTCTCAGACTCTCTATCAAATGTTCGCAAGATTGGGGTAGACAAGACGGAAGTTTTAAACACAGCTGAGGATATAAAGCGGGTATGCGGACTTGAAGGGAACGACGTATGGGGAAGTGGAAAAACGGGATACGTGAATTGGAGCTCTGGCTGGGCCGATGCCGAAGGGGCAATGAAGTGGCTGCGAGAAAAAGTAGAGAAACTGCAGCGAGTCAACTTCGTCACCAGCTCCGTGAAAAAGCTGCTCATCAACCACAAAACCAACACCGTCTCCGGCGTCCGCCTACACAACGACACCGAGCTCCACGCCGCCCTCACAATCCTCGCAGCCGGCGCCTGGACAGCCTCGCTCATCGATCTGCGCGGAATCTGCAAAGCAACCGGCCAGGCCATCTGCTACATGCCCATCACCGCAGCCGAAGAAGCGCAGCTCGCGCCCCGCCCTACAATCCTCAACCTCTCCCACGGCCTCTTCATGATCCCGCCCAAGAACCGCCTGCTCAAAATCGCCCGCCACGGCCACGGCTACCTCAACCCCACCACGTTCCCCAACCCAGAGTCCGATGACCCAAACGACACCATCACCGCGTCCCTGCCCTTCACCGCCGTCGACGACCCGCTCCAAGCCGTGCCCCCAGAAGGCCAAAAGCAATGCCGCGACTTCCTCGCCGCTATCCACCCCTCGCTCGCCATTCCCTCGCGGCCCTTTACGAAATCCAAAATCTGCTGGTACACGGATACCCGTAACGGCGACTTCCTCATCTCGTACCACCCCAAGTACGCGGGCTTGTTTGTGGCGACGGGCGGGTCGGGCCACGGGTTCAAGTTCTTGCCGAATATTGGAGAGGCAATTCTGGAGTGTGTGTTGGGAAGCACGCCCGCGGATTTCAGGGGCAGGTGGGAGTGGCCGAAGGAGACGGTGCCGGAGGAGGAGTGGAAGGGGGATGGGAGTCGGGGTGGGCCTGTGGGGTTGGTTTTGGGGGAGGAGACGGCGAAGAGTAGGGGGAGGTTGTAGATTGGAGGTTGTAGATATAGGGGTTGTTTATGGGGGAGGCTGTATGTATAGAAGGTTGTACATATGAAAGGTCGTGATTCGAAATGATCACTAGCGATGTGTTTATGCGCATATGATAATCAACAAATTCGTGTATTATGTATTGCTTCTCCTCTCACTATTGCATACTTTATGTGCAGTTTAAACTTCGATCCTGTGATGGTGTTAGATAAATGAATTCCCACCAAAAAAATCGTGACATACACTATTAAAGTTATTTTACAGGCGTATTCTTTCTTGCTATGTGTTCTATGCGACATGATCTTTCATTTTGCCGCTGTTACTTGCCAATGTCACACTTTGTGCAGCGTACTCCCAACATGATCTGAGTGCATGTAGATACTCACCGGGAATGCGAAAAACATGAGATCCAAGTACTCTGCTCCAGCGCATCCGAAGTTGATTTCTTCAAGCCCTTTGTAACGTGCTCTAAGCCGTTCTCCAAACACCTGCTACGAAGCCCAATCACCGAACCTCGACATCTCACCCAAAAATATGAGTGCCAAATCCTCCCTCCCACCGCCCCTCCCACAAAATCCCAACGACGCCAACCATCCATGCCCAGCCCGTAGAACCGAGTTCAGGCAGCCATCCCACGTCCACTTACCCAAGCATGCTTATTGCAGCGTCCATACAACGCACTCCTTGACCCCGCCTTGCCCAACACGGCTAGCCCCTCCCTCCTCACAGCCCGCACACACCACACTATTTAACCCGCCCACACATCTCACTCTTCTTCTCTTCTTCTCTCCATCTATCCCTCATCTGCATCTCTCTTGTTGCACACGCTCCCAATTTTCCCAAACCTTTTACGACACTCGGGTGTTTACCCCTTTTTCGCTTACTTCAGCAACCCCGCCCCCCTACACGCCTTTACTCTTCACGACGACAATATGCCGACTGTTGTGCTTGAGCCTGGTGTGTTGGTGCTTGTGACGGGCGTGAATGGGCTTATTGGAAGTCATGTTGCGGATCAGTTGTTGAAGCGCGGGTATCATGTTCGTGGGGTGGTGAGAGACGTGGGCAAGAATAAATGGGTGGCTGAGTACTTTGAGGAGAAGTATCCAGATGTGAGGTTTGAGCTAATTGCTGTGCCTGATATGACTGCTGCAGAGTGCTACGATGGCGTTGTGGATGGTGAGTTATCACTTTGTTATATTGCTGTGGTTGGGCATTGACGAAGGTGCGAAAAATAGGTGTCCAAGGATTCATTCACGTCGCTTCGCCGCTTGGCGACTTTGCGGATGTAGATTCTGCGATTGCGATTGGTGTTAGTGGTGGCTTGAATGCTCTCAAGGCGTGCGCGAAGACGGCGTCGATTACGCGCTTCGTGTTCACTTCGTCGTCTCTCGCTGCTACATTCCCGAAACCAGACGTCGAGTTCGCTATCGATGGCAACAGCTACAATGACGAGGCGCTCCAAGTCATGAGGGAGGATCCAAACCGACCAGGGCTCTTCAAGTACGCAGCCATGAAGTCCGAAACTGAGAAGGCAATGTGGAAATGGATGAAAGAGAACAAGCCCAGCTTTATCTTCAACACCGTTGTAAGTCCCCCTTGGCGGTCGACCTATAGAGAGTGATTAATCTTGCTGACAATGCATCGAGCTTCCGAACGCAAACTTCGGCCCCCTCCTCATGCCGCAGCACCAAGGCTTCCCTTCGACCATCGCCTGGGCCCGCGCCGCCTGGACAGGCGAGTACCTGACCGAACACACCCAAGTCATCGGACCTCAATGGTTCATTTCCCCCGCCGACACCGCTCAACTACACATCTCAGCCCTTATCCACGGCGACGTTGTATCTGAGCGCCTATTTGGTTTTGCAGAGAGGTGGAGCTTCAATTCGCTGCTGGCAATTTTCCGGAAAGCGTATCCTGAGGAAATGTTTCCAGAAGATGTAGAGGGGCTGGGTGTAGATAGAATGAGTGTGCCTAACGAGAGAGCCTTGCAGCTTTTGGGCTGGGTCAAGGACGGTGAATGGGATGGGTTGGAGAAGAGTGTGAAGGATATGAGTGAGGGATGGGTTAGGGGTGAGTGAGTTATTGGTGTGATGATGTGTGTGAACTTGTGGTAGAGTGACATGATGGAAGATGCTGACTGAAAATTGATTTAAGATGGACTTAGTCGTGGCTATGATTATTCTCCGCCGAATAGTAGATCGACTGCGCCGGAGTTTGAACTTCAAAGCGCTTAACGAATTTCTTTTTTTATATCATGAATCTACTATACTTCCCAATGTATTTTACTTCGCTACACTGAGACAGGATGTTCATCGAAACTGTTATGCGTCTTCGTGTCGAACTTTTTTAAGGCAACATTCGAGAAAGAAGATCTGCAGAACTCTGAGTATAATAAGCCTTGAGTTTAAATTAAGAAAACTCCTCAAAAGACTCTTGTGAAATAAGTGTGCCTTGAAACTGAATCACAACTCTTATTCCTGGCTCTTTTGGAAAGATTTCGGTTTGCAGAAAAGGGCAACTTGCTTTGGCTTATTTGGAAGAATTCCTCTGGTGATATGATAGACAAAAAACCCGAGGGCAGATCGATTCGATTCAAAGTTCATGAATAGGGCCGACCTCTGCGAGCATACCGAAAAGCAGGAACATCTGATCTGACAAAACAGGGCTCTACCATATACTCGGGGAGAACCAGAGACCTGGTCTGAAGGCCTGCGGAAGTTGAACAGATCCCGTCGAAGGCCGTGTGGAAATTCAAAGGCCGATCAGCACAAGACACATGGATCCGTCTCTGCCCAGGATTTATGCAAATTTGCACGTTATAGCCATCGCTTACCCTCTTTATCCAACTATCAAGTCTTGTGAGCGAAATGTTTGACCGTCTACATCACGACCCAGACTCCTGATTGGGCTATGACGATGGCGGGTACCGTGCTCGAGTAAAAGCGTCCCGACAACCCTACACAACGGCATGATGCCCAGACTTCCGCGCTCTAGAAAACACGCACCCCTGCGCCCCGCGAGAGCGCGATGATGCGGGGACAAGCAAGGCGATCCGGGGTTCAGACGCTTGCAATTCGTGGAGAATATGACGCCGATGTTCCTCCGACGGGCGTTCACTTGGCAGACATCGTTTATGCTTTTGCCAAGTCCGCGCCGCGAGCATCCTCGCGTCGTCATTCACGGAAACACTTTTGGCCAAAGATCTTCCGCTGCTTGTGATCCTTGAGCTGGGGGAGCTATGACTTGCGAGAGCTGCGCGACGTGATGGGGAGCTCTGGTCCTCTGGTTGTTATACGGGCGCGGCAATGCAGGGCTGTGATGCGGACAGAAATTTGACCACGAGCAGTATCCATGGACAGGAAAGCTGGGCAGGCAATGATGGTCGAGGAAGTGTATAAAGGCTAGGGCATGCTGCAGATGCTGTAGAGTACCTCTCCTGCATCACTGCAACCTTCAATTGATCCCAGGATTTGTCTTTTCGGAATCTTGTTGTAGCTCAAAGTTGATTTGACTGTCACCATGAAGCTCACTACTTCTCTCGTCCTTCCTCTTCTTCCTGCCCTCTCTCAAGGTGCAGCTGTCAATCGCCGCCAGAATGGTGATGGTCCTCAGGGTTCCACGGATGCCACTCAGGGTGACCTCAGTGCCCGACCTCCTCCTCGTTTCCCTTATCCAGTCAACCGGTTCCCTGTCGCCAAAGAGACCGTTGTCTTCAATGAGACCAGGTACATCCAGCCCGGTGAGGTGTTTGACGGACAGATGAAGCGATACGAGCGTGAAGAAGGCGCATGCAACGAGCAAGCCGAGGGTACAGATGCGGATACTGTCTTCAACTTGCTGCCTGGATCAACGATCAGGAATGTGATCATTGGAAAGCACCAGGCTGAGGGTATCCATGCATTGGGAGACGCTTGGGTCGAGAATGGTGAGCGAGCATCTCGTTTTTGATAAGCAGTGTCAATACTAAATACATTATCATAGTGTGGTGGGAAGATGTCTGCGAGGACGCCCTTACCTCCAAGGGTCTGAACACCCAGCTCCGCGTCATCGGCGGTGGTGCTCGCGCTGCCACGGACAAGATCTTCCAGGACAACTCTTTGGGTGGAAAGCTCACTATCAATGGTAAGCAAAAGCCCTTGCAAGGACAAACTGCAGATGTAGTAAACTAATGGACATATAGGATTCTTCGCAGAGACATTCGGTACCTTCTACCAAAGCTGCGGTAACTGCCTCAACCAGGCAAAGCGCAACGTCACCATCGAGAACGTGATTGCCGTCAATGGTACCAGAATGGGCATAGTACGTCTTAGCATCAAAGGCTTCCAGTCTTGTCACGAACAAGGTTGCTGACTAGCGATGCAGATCAACCCTAACTACGGTGACGAGTATCGTATCAAGAACTCGCAGACCCAAGATGTCAATCGCTGGGTGGACAAGGAGATTGGAAACAACGTCCAGACTGTCCCGTACACTGTTGGTACCGGTCCCGATGAGAAGTACGCATGGTATGTGACTCCCTTGACCTTCACCCTCAGAATATCATGCTAACAAGATGAATAGTAAGTAATTAACCTTCCAACCGCCTTTCAACGTCGAACCCAGGCTTCTTCAACGCTCCTATCGAGCAGGCCGAAAACAGTTGCATGGTGTCGTTATAACACTCGCCTTACCCGTTCCCCAAGAAGCATACTTACACATTCCAGTGTACAACCTTACCCGCGACAACCTCACCGAGTACGCCGGCGAGGTCCTGAACCAATATGTCCCCGAGGACCCATACCCATGGCTCGCTGAGTTCTGGCCCGAGAGCAACAGCACCGCGAAGTTGTAGAGGAGGGGTGATTTTTCTAGAAGCGAATATATGCTAATAGAGTAATGATAATGCAATGGATCTGATATCAGTGGAGAAAGCAATGCTGTTGTTTGATGTTGTGCATCGGTAGCAGTGGTTTTAGCCGTCAGTATTGTTGATTATTGGTGTCCATTATCGTCGCCCATTCTGATGTTGCTAAGGATGTCTCTGTGAGGCAACTGAGAGGTTCCTACAATCTTCCTAGAGGCTTTACTGTCTCAAAAAGCTAACGCATGGCTGACAAATTGGAATGCAAATGGAATGCGCCGTCAATTGTCCGTCTCTTATAAACTTGGCCACGATACGTCATCGCTGCGACTCAACATGCTGAAACTTGGGAGAACTCTGGGAGATAAAAGTATGAGAACAAACATGAGAAGAGAAACTGAGATAAAATTTGGATGACAGGATTGAAGGAACTGGGAAGACGGAATGACGTTACTGTCATATTTGACGGCTCTATCCTGATCATGCGTAATTAGCAATTGGCCTAGCTAGGCTAAGAGCCTCAGATTTTTTCAAGGAGAGCTTGTTCCACATTTCAGCGTTTCAAAGCTTGCGATCAATTTCGTGCTCGAATGACGAAGGATTGCAACACACTGTGGAACAAGTTTGAAGATACATGGCCAGCTTTTCAAAAGGCACTGTTGCACTGTATGCCATGGAATCGAGCCGTACTTGCTGCCCACTGTGACAAGATGGAAAGCAATATATGTGTGTATCGAAGACTGAAGTCCAAGCAAGGTACCATGAGTGCTACAATGACCTACTTAGGCAGGCTTAATTCGGTACTTGAGCCCATGGTTCGGAGCAATTTACCCCGGACTAGCGTCATTCATGTACAACAACAACACCTCCACCCCTCATCCTTTCCCACAACGACAACGACTCATGAATCAAATGTCTCCATCGAGCCAAAACAAGTAATTGTGCTTCAACATCCGTTCGTCCTAAACATTCTCTTCTCGAATTCGGGGCCCAATACCCCGAAGCCACACGTCGAACATTTCCAGAAACGCTGCCGTTCCGACGTTGGTGCTGCAGATATATTGCCCTCAACCCACTAGGAGAATTAGCCCGGACTAGGCGACTCACGCGACCGTCTTCTCCGCATCAAAGCACAATCTAAAGCCGGGGTACTTTAATCTGTTTCGAGGTTTTGTGACCACAAAAGCGCAATTGTTTAAATTTCTCCAGGACACGTTTGCGCGCGCCACCGAAACGAAATGTTTCAATTTATTCCGTCGTGTTCCATTCGTCCAGAGGGGAACTTGAATTTGGAACTTGATTGATATAGGGCTCAGTCGGGTGCCCTTTCTTTAAATATTGCCTCTGCCTTTTGCTGTCCCTTTTGCTTTTCCTGGTTCAGAACAAGACAGGATATCCCGGGTTTACCAAGATGTTGTCGGTTTCAAATCTCATTTCGCTATTGGCGCTGGCTGCTACAGCCTTCGCTGCGCCTAGTGGTGAATTGCAAAAGCGTGCACCAACAGTTTATCTTGCTGGAGACTCTACGATGGCAAGGGCCAATGGCGTTACAACCGGTAGGGATATCGTCATGGACTGTCTGAACGCATTTTTCTGACAGCAAATAAACTAGGCTGGGGCGTGTTCCTCCCATACTCTCTCTCCGTATCAGTAGTCAACAAGGCCATTGGTGGACGCAGCTCACGCTCCTTCACCGTGGAAGGCCGCTTCACCGAGATCATCAACGCAGTCCAGGCCAACGACATCGTCATCATCGAGTTCGGCCACAACGACGGTGGCTCACTGTCCAGCAGCGACAATGGCCGCAGCGTCTGCCCCGGCACTGGAAATGAGATATGCCAATCGACATACAACGGCCAGGCCGTTACAGTCCGCACTTTCCCCTATTACCTGACTGAGGCTGGAAAGGCTATTATTGCAAAGGGTGCAAAGGTCATCATGAGCAGCCAGACGCCAAACAACCCCTGGGAGAGCGGATCGTTTGTCTACACTGATGGAGGTCGCTTTGTGAAGTACGCGAAGGATGTAGCGACGGCGCTTGGATCGAACGCCATGTATGTTGACCATGGTGCATACACTGCGAGCATCTTCAAGTCACTCGGAAAGGCGAAGACCGATGCGTTGTTTCCCAGCGACCACACGCACACGAGCCCAGCAGGTGCCGATGTCGTGTCCAAGGCGTTTGTGAAGGGCCTTCAGTGCGGCGGTGGAGGATTCTTGAAGGACTATGTCAAGAATGCCACGGCGACGATCCCGGGAACTTGTTTGTAATGTGACAAAGTCCGAGAAAAGTGTTTAGGTCTTACTTCAGTGAGTCGCAGAACGCAAAAGGCTGCCAGCATATTTCAATGTAAATATTCCAGTTTCTAGCTTACGGAGCAATTAACGTGATCGATATCTTGGAACTTCTCAGAGCCAGTGTTTATTACCATGATGCGAAAGAAACGCACCACCATCACCATTTGCAACACTCGCCTTTTCAATCACAGCCAGAACAGCCTTAACCGCATCTGGAGGCTGTCCAGGGCCCGCCCAATTCGGATCATACTCTTTGAACTTTGCGGCCACGGCCATCAGCTTCTCAAATTCCTCTGGAGACCCTATAATAATTATTAACATCTCAACTACCCACAACTTTGAGACCAGGGAGCATCTTACAGTTATTGCGACCAACGTCTACTACACCCGGGGAAATGCTGAGGAACAGCACACCGTCCTTGGCGAACTCAGCGTGGAACTTTGCCATCGCCATATTAGTTGCGGCTTTGCTGATGGCGTAGGGTCCCGCTTCGTGGACTTGCCATTTGGCGGCAATGTCGGTGTCTGCGTGACCGCTGGAGATGGAAACCACCTTCTTGACATTTCCCTTGAGGATGAGTGGCATGGAAAGATTGGTAAGATGGATGCCGCCAACGACATTAGTTCTGTAGCCGTCGAGAAGATCTTTTTCAAGACGAGCGGGCTCACGGCCGCTGTAGAGAAGAAAGACAACATGTTAGCCAAGGAATTGGCTAGAAGCTTTTCATGGCGATACTTACAGCACGCTAAGGGGATCAAAAGCACTCCAGTCACCCATATATGCCGCGTTCAGGATGAGGTAGTCGAGACTTCCGCCGGTGATTTGAGATGTTGTTTCCACGGCGCTCTTTCAAGCAAAATATCAGCATACATCACTTGATGAGAGAATGGGCTATTTACCTTGAGCGAATCGTAGTTCATCATGTCAGCTTGAACGATGTGGATATTTTTCTTATTCCAAGCGGCGATCTTGGCATCGGTTTCGGCCTTCCTCCGCACAAGACCAATGACTGTGTTGTTTGGATCGCTTGAGAGATTCTCGAGAAAGGCAGTCTAGCGCTAAGTCAGAAGATGCTCTCTACGGACTGGGAAAGTAATGACTGACTCCAAGGCCGCCATTGGCGCCGGTGATGAGGTAGGATGGCATATTGTGGTCGATGTTCAATGGAATATCTCAGATTCTCGATTGTATTGGTACTGAGATTTGTTGCGAAGTGTTTTGTCAATGAAGTATGGGATGAGGATGAGACCTGTATCGTCGAGAGAGTCCTGCTCTTTATACCATTCTCAACATTATACTTTTGCTGGTCCTTCGCCGCGGACGACCAATTCACCGACCATAGAGCTCGCAAAAACCTACTCGACTACCCAATCGAGTAAGCCAAAACTAACCGGGGAACCTTATGCAAGGCGAACGGGGAAACTGGTTCTGCCGTCACGAAGGAGGATCCGTACCACAGAAGCGCTACGCCACTCCTCCGCGTCAAAGCAACGAGGCGTTCCCTTGAAATACTAGCTGGGCTGAGTCAACGATTGGAAAATGTGCTCAAAATCTTGGGAACGTCAATATATCCGCAAACACCGCGCCACCTCCGTGCGGAATCGCAGAACTATGCCGCTGGATAAAGATGATTCATAATGTGTTCTGGTTGGCGTTTGGCCCAAAGGAGTAACGGGGCTGATGGGAGTCTCGCAGAAAGTTGCTTTGTCTCTGCTTCGGGACTAGTGTACGTTGGGGCGCCCGACCAGATTGGTAACCACATTCAGCGCCCCATCGTCCGTCCGTCTTAACCAACACTATCCCATGTTGTCTCTTGCGGCGTCCTGGTCTCTTCTGGTGCATGAATCCAGTGTTGTGGTCACAGGGACTCGTTTGCTGTCAACTGCGCCTCATGCATGCACGTAGTAAATAAGGCCGAGTCGGAGCGGAATACCCGTATCAATGTCCGTATCAAAGGGCTGCTGGACGTGTAAAGGTCAGGCTTGCGTTGGATGTCGAAAAGAGAGAATTTGTGTATAAACGTACTAATCCGTTATTAGATCGAAAGGTCTCTTGCGACCGCACTACCCCAACTTGTCTCCGATGCTCAAAATCTAACCGCTCCTGTGGCGGTTATGGAATTCGCCTTTCTTGGCCCACTGATGATAATCAGAAAAGAGCGGTAATCAAGACGTCTACGTCAAAGAACGTTCCATGGAAGACGTCTCGCAAATCCTTGCAATGGATCAATATTGGCATGACTGATGTTCGTCTACATCTCTTGGCTACCGTTGGTGATGGTCCAGGTAAAAATTCTTCCCTTTTGAGACTATACACCCATAACCTGACCATCCAGATTCAGCAAAAGGGCCTATTAGCAGAGAGCAACTAGTTATAACCCACAGTATTGGCTTGACGCCATACGTACGAGCTGCCGACGATACCCAACTTCTACTTTACTGTATGTTCCCCCTAAGACAACTTCAACCTTCTCTCCTAGCAATACCCTAACCTCCTCCACAGTTGAAAATGTAGTCTCCAAACTACTCCCCATGATCGGATCAGAGCGACCAAGAATCACCCGCACACTGATGAACATGGCACTATCCAACCAGACTCCGGCATCGAGAGCAATTCTACATGCTCTCCTTGCACTGGCGTCGCATCATCGCGGCAACGACCCTGTCTTCGCGGCACAGATGAAGCACTCGGCTGTGCAGATACTCCTGAGCACCACGAGCCCAGATATGGATTCCTGTACGGCTATCGAGCATATCGCCGCTGGCATCGTGCTCTGTACTGTTGATGTAAGTCTACATTCCCGCATGCGCACTGCCGACCTATACTTGCCCAATCCCCAATACGCAATATCCCAAGGCTATTATATATACCAAGACAAAAGCTCTCTCTTCCTACTCCTCGTTTACTATCCATCTCCACCCGCTCTAACTCCAACAACCTCTAACCTCACACCACATAGATGCAGCACTCACCCCCCTCCTGCTGGATAACCCACATAACCGGAACCCGCACTGTAATAAGCGCGCTCTCGCACTCACCACTTCCCTCGCCATCCCCACCCTCACCAGCCTCCCTAATTCTCTCGTGGGTCTTCTACTTCGACACCTTCACGCGCTTCAGCCTGCGCCACTGGCGCACAGAAAGCATCCGCGCGACAGCCATGGAACTCGGCTTCGATTCCCAGGGCGAGAAGGCGTGCGCCTTGCAGTACATCATTGCGAAGCACTCGTTTGCGCAGGATGTGAAAGGTATAGAGGCATTTGCGCACCCGCTTGTACGGATGGTGGCGCAGGTCCTGGGGATCCGGATGGGCGCCGAGGAGGCGGGCTGGTTCGACGAGGCGTATCAGAAGGGATTGGATGAGTTGAGGGCGGGGTTGGAGGGCTTCGATGTCAAAGGTCATGGGAATGTGCCTGGCACTGGCAGTGAAAAGCCCTCTCACAACGACCACGACAACGACCACGACACAACGCACCTGCAGCTCCTCCGCCTCTCGGCACTCATCTACCTCGAACGCATCTCGCGCTCCTTCTCGGGCGCCTCGCCCCAGCTCTCTGCCTACCTAGTCACCGCGCTCTCGCTCATCTCAGAGCTAGACTTCATGCCCGCGCACTTCACGCTCTTCGTCATCGGCTGCGAGGCGCGCACCGACGAAGAGAGAGGTGTCCTGCTGTCTTTCTTTGCGCGCATGCAGACCCGCCCGCATCTGATTTCGCTGTTCCAGGCCCAAAGTCTGGTGGAGAGCGCGTGGATACAGCAGGATCTTGATCTCGAGGGCGGGCTGGGGTATCTGCATAAGTTGAATTTGGTGTTGAGTTCAAGGGATGTGGTGCCTAGTTTCATGTAGACAGGTAGGCTGGAAGTGCGTGCTTGAAGGCAAGGCAGATTTGAAGATGAAGTGTTACTATATACCTAGATAGTATCTGAGCATTATGAATGCAAAATCTTGTTGTAAATGTACATTTTGGCCCCTGACGCCACGCTGATGATAGAAGTAAGCAATCAAACTCTTTGGTTGGTATCCAAAGCCTCTCCGCATTTACACCTCGAAGCCCTCTGCCCTCTTCCTGAACGCCTCTCGCCTGTCTGCCTCACCACCCGGATCGCGTCCTGCCGCCTCAATCACATCGACCTTTTGTTCCTCGCCCACGAGGTCCACGCGACCCGGTCGCCTTGGCCTAATGCTCGTTTTCTGAATGATGGGGTAGAAGTATGCTGCCTTCTGCAACTTGGTGCTCCTCAGCCTATCCTCCTGGTGCTTCGCCGGATCGTGTAGCGCGAGCGCAACGACATCGCCGTACGTATCGTGTGGATCGCCGACTTGTTGCGAGGTCTCGTATGTGCGGATGTTTTCGAACTTAAAGCACTTGCGTGGCTGGCCTTCGTCGTCGTCGACAATGTCGAAGGGGATGCTGCTGTCGTCTTCCGGATCGAACGTAGTGAAGTTGCGCTTGATGCCCCGCACTTTGTCCTTGCTTGCAGGCAAGAAGAGCTCGAACTGGTATCGTGGAATGGGCACGGGCGCGGTGGGATCCTGCTTGTGCGCTTCCTGCTCCTGGATGTACATTTCCTCGTCCTGCACCGTCTGGCCAGCCGGACGGAGGAGGGCGACGTCCAAACGAGAATCGTACGAGTTGTCGAGAGGATTGTTGATAGGTGGAGCCGTGAACTTGTACATCATATACCCTCCAGTGTCGGGAGTGGCATCCCAGTCAGGGAGAAGGGGGTAAGACTCGAGGAGCTTAAGGTTAGGGTTTCGAGGATTCTTGGGCTTGTTCCATGCCTGTCGATCTTCTGCCGTCGCGTCTGCTGCCCTCAACTGCTCGGCGCTGTCCTGGCCATTGTACGCATCAGCTGGATACGCAATGTTGAACCCCTTCAGGATGTGTCGCGCGATATTGATCGGGTCATCCAACGAAGTCTCGGCCCTGCGTTTCCGGCGCAGACGCATCGTATTCGACGAATTGCTCGACTCGAACTTGGACCCGCCAGTTGTGTTCGACGTGACATACTCGGTTCGTCGCAAGAAGGTGATGCTCGCCGCATTGGTGTTGCCCTTTCCGAGAGCGTTCGGTGGCCTCATCAAGGCCTTGTCGGCGGCGTGTAGCGGTGGCGGCTGTGGCATTGCCTGGATAGCTGCTCAACGCGTTAGAAATGCAGTGCGCCCGGCGCATGGTGGAGCTCTCTCACCAGCTTCATCCCCGTCGAAGACTTTTGGGATTCCGACCAGGTCGATCGGCATTCCCAGCTCCGCATCTGCCTCGATGTTGAGCGGCTGCTCGCGCGCAAGCCTCGAGGCAAAGCTCGCAGAAGTGTATTGTCCACTTGACAGGCCAGTATTGGGGATGTCGAGCAGTTTGGGAGGGCATGGTGGAGGAGGCAGGGCATTCGAATAGCGGATCTTCGCAATGTAGTCCTGGTGGACTACGGGTCGCCCGGAGCTCATGGTGCCGTCGGTGTCGTCGGCGTGGTGGGAAGAGTTGAGCGATGTGGTTGCGCGGTCTTTGAAGTTGCTCGAGGTAAAGTTGGAGGAGGATCGCGATGCCGACGCGCCGGAAAATCAATCACCCTCACCGCGCCAAGACCCCTGTCAGTCCTGGGTGCAGACAAAGTAAGCAGCCACACTGTGATCGCACGTTGACCCCGCTGGTACAACTGATCAGGAGAGATCAGTCTAAAGCAATCTCTGTCTTATGACAACAACGATGCTTTTATACTAGACACCTGCAAAGGCAACCTGAACAATAACAAGACAGTAATCCAGCAAATTGTAGCTCATAACGACCGTTATAATTATTAGTAATTCTATGAAGGAGACCCTCCCCTATGTACACAAAGCACCTCTGCTACATCATATTAAAGGTCTGCTAGGCTCCCTTTGGCACCCGTGCCACCCACCAGCGGGCACCTCGACTATTTTTCCGTTTGCCAAACGCCGTTCCTGAAGATCCAATCCCTAAGTTCAGTTTTGAAAGGGACGTCCGATGCCCGAAAGCATCGAGGCGCACGACGTCTGGCGATATACAGCTTTGTTTGACAAGATCTCGACTCAACAAGATTAGCCTTGCTTCATTTACTGGGCCTTCCTGGCCTTGGCCATCTTCTTCTCGCGCCTCCTCTTGGAAGCCTCGGCGCCGGCCTCGGTGTCAAGGCAGAAGTCCCACCACCTGAAGCTGCTGGCATAGTTGCCAATGAACTTCTCGTGGTGAACATCGTGGTGCTCGGCGCCGGCCCAGAAGGGCAGGAAGTGATGCAGGCTCCAGGGGAACTCGTAACCGCTGTGCGCATCGATGGCCTGGAACAAACGGACCACAATCCAGATGTACATGGTCAGGATGTGAAGATCCTTGGTGATTGCGCACCACATGATGGGCACACCGACGGTGCCGAAACCTAGGACCATGACCTCAATGGGAGAAGCGTATTCTGCGGCAAGGCCGAAGGGAGCCGAGTACTGGTGGTGGATCTTATGGATGTTCTTGTACAAGAAGGAGCTTGCGTGCATGAGACGATGGGTCCAGTAGTGCCAGGCGTCCTCCATGACGAAGAAGATGGCAATCTGGTAGGCCATGGTGAAGGGGCTAGGGAAGGGCACCGAGGTCTCGAGGCCGAAGAACTGGCACATGGGGTGGAACAGCCAGATCTGGGGGAGTTCGACGGTGAAATGGGAGAGAAGGACGAGGAGGGCGCATTGGGTCTGTTCCCAGGCGGTGGGGATCTTGTTCTGCTGGCCATTAGCCCTGGTTCATTCACCGCATTTGGATGCGAATCGTACCGGCTGGATCTTGTAGCGCCTGAAATACGGGATGCAGTCGATAATGATCCACGGCAGCGAGCGGCCAAAGTAGAGCCCCTCGTGGATGGCGAAGGACATGATGCCGGTGGCCAAAACATCATTACCCATCCATGTGTACCAGGCAAGCCACATCTTCTCAAAGTAATTGAGCTGGACATTGTACTTTGAGATCTCCTCGAAGGAGCCCCAGTATGTGTCCTGCGCCATTGGCGTCAGAACGGCGGAGGAGTTCCTGGTGTGGTGTCAGTAGGGGACGTTTGATTGACGACGCGTACAGCCGGGGCTTATCGGGGACGTACATTTCTGCGATGCTCCGGGGAAACAAAATCAAAAAAGAATTATGCGCAGTTTCCGTCGAGGTCGAATGGAAGAAGGCGACTGCAGAGAGGAAGAACAGGCGGAAGGGTGGCGAGCGGAGAGGAGTGCAGTGAGGGGAGCAAAAGAAGGTGCAAAGGAGGCGGATTAAATTGGAGAAGGTCGACGCCCTGATCTGCGAGCGCCTGGCACCACTTTGCCATCTCAGGGACACTCTGGTTCCGAGTGGATAGGGCCTTGCCCTGCCTTGAGCGCTATGCCCAATGTGCTACGATGCAGCCAATCAGCGGCGCCTGTCGAAGGGCATTCGTCTTCACCGCCTTCTGCAAGATGGGGAGATTTGAACGGCTGCGGCTTGCACTGTCCCGGATCACACCAGCGGTCCCTCAACCACGGCCACGAATCTCGCCCATCGTGTCACTGTGAACCCACCGTGCCGATAATGCCGCTACTTTCCTTTCCGTGCCTGTTCATTATCGCATGATGCTCTCCTCCTCCTTGTGGCGGTGCGCTTCTTAGACCCCTTGCTCACCTGTGGCAACTGACGTCCAGCCAATCATCGCCGAGCAATGTTTTGGTCATCGATCAAATTCGAGACTCTGCACGTTCCCGCAGCGGAACGAACCTCTTTCTGCGCAAATCCGCTTTCCTCCTTTGGATTTGATGACTTCGCTGCTAGACATTTTGGATGATTGTACGCGCATGTCTTCGGCATCTTACGTTTTTACCCTGAGAAGTCTTCGAATTTTTACGCGGCGTTCACGGCATCATCGTCAGCATCAATTTACTTGCAGAACAAAAAGGTCCAAGACTCGAAAATCTTGAACCGAATTACTACTCATCAAGTTCGTTCTCCTCTCTTCGTGTGTGACCTTCGTCTATCCTATTGTTTTGCCCCCTAGCTTCCAGCTTTATTACCAGTTTCCCTACCAGGCCCGTCTCCTGTTCTAGAGTAAAACGCCATGACGTGTGTATTCTGAATCTTCTCCTGGACGCGGTGCCTTCTCAAGACTTATGTCCTTTCCATCATCTGAGCTCCCTCTGGCGTGGGCCCACATATAAGCCATGCCTCGCCCATGCGCTTGAGCTACTTCAACGCCGACGATGTTTTCGGTACAGAGAGTCGCCGAATGAGTCCAGATAACTATTTCTTCAGGCGTGATGGATAGCAGCGGGCTCTGTTATTCTGGCTTTCGTTTCGTAAGCCGCGAAGTTGGTGGTGAACATTCGTGTTAACGCAGCGAGGCATTTCGACTGCACCATTTGGCAAATGCTGGACTTTTCAGGCAGGTAAAATCTGCCGGACTTGCGTCCCATCTGTAGCCACAGAGTCAGTGCATGTCTCATAAAAAACCGTGCAGACTTCTTACCCCATATCGTTGTCCCCCAAGTTGAAGTACTGCGGATCGGTTCAATGGGCGCGAGTGACTCCCTTGGCGGTCGAAACTCCTTATCACTTTCACCAAAGGTCGGACTCGGTGATGGGATGATAGGCGTCCTCGGCATTCCCGCGTTGTTGGGAGTCGAGCCGTCTCCAACTAGACACACAACGGGACTGGGACTGGGCTGTTCTCTGGTCCTCGCTTTCGATAACGCGCGGCGAACCATTGGGCGTAGGAAGGGAATCGATGCTGCGATGATACCAGTGTTTTGTTCGACTTGGCTCCAGATCAGAAGGTTGGCTGTATTCTCGCCTTGATGGATGAAGTCGGATAGCCAGAGTACCATAACGCGTAGCCTAACGGCAGACGCAACGATAGCTAAGAGGCCGACGGAGAATATGGCGACAAGCTCGATACGTCGCCGCCTAGACATCGACTGGAGGTTCAGGAAGAAGAGTATCGGGAGAGTCCAGATGAGCACGTCCGTTGTTAAGTTATATGCGGCGTTGAAGAGCCAGAATGGGATTGGGTTGTAACACTGCGTTGCACGGATCCCGTAGAATCCTCCTTCGAATACTTTAAAGGACCACGCATCGGACACGGGATAACACGTGAAGACTGCAGCAAAGATCATCGAAGCACCCCCGAGGAGAATGATGGTAAGAAGAACGCGCACTGTCAGGCGGAATCGTTTGCTGGAGGCGGCGATGTGGTTGTAGACTAAAGACTCAAAATCAGTTGTTAAATCCCAAAATGGCGTTAGAAAGATGCATGCATACGTACAAATCAGGATAGACACCTTTATGAGACAAACATCTAGAATGTAGCTGACGCGATAAATCCATATCCACAAGAGAGATCCGGTTGCGACCACAGCATAAGTCTCTCTACTCTACAATTCTTTAGTTTGAATGCAACAAGAGCTTGGCGTAGCTTACATTAACACCACTGTAGTCCAGATACTGGACCATTTTCCAATTTACTGCAACTGAACCCCAAGCTGCGAGCTACGATGGATAAGTCGAGGCTCATGCGAAGTACCCGCATACCGGTCACTTACCAGAGCCAAAAACATAACCCAGTCTGACGCGCTCAATTTACCAACGAGAAAATATCGACTATAGAATCTAGAGGAGATCAGTGTGTTACAGAATGAAAGGTAATAGGTTGGTCACTACCTCAGTCCCACAATGAATGTCGATATCCCCGTAAGCACAAAGGCCAACACCACAGACAGTTTTCCATGAACCGCCATGGTACAAAGGCTACGGCGACTGCTACCGACAGAGAAATTCAAGGATAGAGGACGTCGTCATTGAACCAGTGTCGCGAGTAGTACCGAAGACGCGACAGACGTCTAGAAGCATGTGCAGCGGTGGGCGTTTGTGGGGCGCTGGCTGTCAAGCAAATAGCGAATGCGCCACCTGCCGACCCAAAGATGGCGAACTGACGCTTTTGAACTCCAGGAGATCGGTCGCTCACCATGCGGAGGGTACAAGGGTACGAGTCAGGAGATGCCTGTTCATAATACCTGGATCTGCGCTGCACATCCTCCTGGGGGCGCCACAACCTGGATACAGTCCAGTGATAATACAAAATCTCCACGGATGCCTTGTCACTCCGCACTTGAATATATGAGAAGACTGCCTGTACACTGTCAAGTGTGCAGGTTTCCCCGCCTTTACTCGAGATGCAATGTTTAGGGTGTTTGCGGCAATACCCATAGGCGACAAGGTTGTGGATAAATCAGTACTTGGAGCTCGGACATGTCTCGCAGCATAATGGTCCAGAGGTTGTGAGCACCAACAATCCATTTGTTGACGCGACTTCGGTCACGGTTTCGAACAGGTCATTCTGATCTCCTCAGGCATTTGCGCGACTCATCCACGAATCGCTCGTTGATCGATTTCTGTGTTGGGCACTCAGCGAGTGAAGCCTGGCGCATTTCTGCCATACTAGGCGTGAACCTGATAAGTGCAGTGTTGTAAAGTAGCAAGCATCGCGCTTCACCCGATTGATTGTCCACTCAGCGGTGTCTTACCCTCTATGCAATTACTGGGCACGTACTCCGTAATATCCGTAGCCTTGGTCTCAATGCAAGAAATGCCTGTGACCAGCACAACTACCGACTGCCCCGGCATTTTTGGAGAACAACCCCGGTAGGAGCCTCTGGGTTGATGTACGGCGGCAAAACGTCTTTCAAGCATGTATGTCGACCTTATCGTGAAGGTCGAAAAGAATCAAGGGTACTTGTACATGGTCCTTCGCCTGCAATGACTTTGGTGGCACATTCCCTTTTGGTGCGTCAGATGGAAGCTCCCGCTTGCCGAGTAGTGAGATGCCACGCTCGTTATCGGATGCGGGCAGGGGTCTCGCTGATGCGAGCGAAACGGACTTCGCGTTACTCCGTGCTTGAAGGTCATTGTTGGATTCTGGAAAATACTCGACTCCCAGATGATTGCATTCTGAAGAATGGAGACGATGTGGGTGGTTGAATTTGAAAAGGAGAAGGTATGCTTGCGCCATTCGTCAAAGGCCATATCATCTGATTGGCTCGGAAGCATAGAGGTAACAAGAAATTCATCAATGCAGCAAACAAATGTGAAGCAGAAAGATCAAACCCAGTGAGACGCGCAACGCGACTTCATATGCAAAAGGCATGTGCTGAATGTAATGAACAAAGAACCAACCCCCGAGGTCGTTAGGGTTGTGCAGCAAATGTGAAACTTACTCACGACCTTCGAACCACGACAGTGCAACGCCTCATGGTACTTGTACATTGGATGGCTTATGACACAGAAAGCCATACTTGTCAAAAGCGCGAATGGCACACGCCTCTACATGGGCACGCGAGTTTGTCTCAGGGATTACAGCTGTGGGTTAGTAAGTGGTGAGCGATCTTGACACCTCGAAGGCTCAATAGAGAATGGCGTCTTCTTCCGAATGAGGCTGACACATCTCTATACTCTACCGAAGGAAGGCTGGCACTGCACTCTGCAACTATCATCTATACAATTCAGAATGTTTCTGGACATGCCAACCACGATGAGAGGTTGGGCAGGGTGGGTGTGCCACGTGGGACCTGATCTGCAGCCCGCTCGACGCTGACATGACCTGAGCTGGGTGCTTTCTTCGTTGTCAAGAGGTAGTATGGAAGTTGGAGGTAGGTGCAGACAGAGAGGCCATCAAATGCCAGTAAGGCACAGTGGAGAAAGGTCTGTGATGGGTTTCGACAAACAGTAGCCAGAAGGAGCAAGGGGATGAATAAGCCGAACGTGCTCGAGACATGGGGAGAGAAGAGCAAGAGAGGATGATGGTGAGAGAGGGCAGCGTGAGCAGATGCATGAATGCTGGAGGTGGAGGCTGAAGTGAGTGGCTATGCGACCGAGTTGAGCTTCAGCAGACTTCGGAAAACGAAACATGGACTCGTATTGGATTGCGGGAAGACGCAACGATGGTGGCGGCCACGATTGGAGGCAGGAACACCAAGCAGCCAGCCTAGTTGGCGGGGAGCGAACGTCGACCTGGCAACCACGACACGACCGCCGCTGCCGTTTCTCTAGTTAGCAATACCGCAGTCAAGTCGTAGTAGATGCTGAGCAGCTTGAGGCACAGCAAGTAGAGGCAGCAAACTGTTGCAGAGGAATAATACGACGTTGCAGGGACGCATGACGATGATGCGCTCGATCAATAAAAGACGGTGGAGCTCAGTTAATTTTAGCTGGTGGCGGGAACCTAGCTGCCGACCCAGCTGGGAATGGCGTCGCTCTCCTCGCGCCCCCTGTCGGTCCATTTGCAACCATTTGACGGCGCTGCTCCAGCCCTCCTTTCACCTGTCCATCTCTCTTCGGTCGCTATTCACCTTCGTTCCCGCCTTTGCGTCTCTTCACCCTTCGCCAGTCGCTCGCTTTTTCGACGGAGGTCCCAATTCGCCCGTGTTGCTTGCGTCACCCCCCTGTGTCGCGTACTCGCCCGCTTGTTGACTCCCGGTCACCAACAATTCTCGTTGCACGACCGCCCGCCCACGAGCCTGCCGCCTTCCCGCCTGCCTTCCGCCATCACCGCGACTCGAGGATTGCACCTCGCCTGCTGCACTTGACCTGTTACTTGGGGATAATATCTTCAGCGCTGGAACAATGAGGCCCTCACAGCTGCTCGCCGCCGTCCTGGCCTTGTCCTCGGCCACGGTTGCCATTTCGGATGCCTTTGACAACATCCATGGCCTCACAGACGTCAAGAACGTGCTCTTTGGACGCCAGGATGACAGTATGTTATACATTGCCCTCTCGACTGCACACCCGGCTGACCCATCTTCCTAGACTCAGAAAACAGCTCAGACGCACCTCGAAGCACGCCCGCCCCGTCATCGTCAAGGCCTACCCAAACGAACAACAACAACGACCAATCTTCCGCTGCATCTGGCAGGTCGGCAAGTGGTTCAGCGAGGGTCACGGGATCAGCTACTCGAGTGACGACCGGCAAGCCCAAGGCCACCAGTTTCGATCCTCGCCTGCCCGCTGGAGGCATCTCCATGGTCACCCCGAATGCTCTTGCCGGAGACCAATACTACAAAGTCGGTGACTGGGTGACTTTTGCCTGGAACTACACTTCGGTATCTTCCATGCCAACTGCCATCGATGTCCTCGCCTCATGCACCGCCAACCAGGCAACCTACACCATCGCCGTCAACATGTCTGCCACAAACACCCAGGTGCTTTGGGATACCAAGAACACACCCGAGGGCCAAGCTCCCTTCCTCACCGAAAAATACACTCTTATCATCTATGATTCCGAACTAAGTGTCACCGCGCCTGCACGTGCCGGTTATCTAGGTGCTTACAGCGGATTCACTTTTGGCATGTACACACCACAGCCTTACGTCCCATGGTCTGGTAAGTTCATGTTGCTCCTCGCATAGTTGGATGATGGTAACTAACCAATGCAGAATACAACTGTGCAAACTGCAACGGCGCCCTCTCTCAGTTCGAAAAAATGACCCTCAAAGCCGTTCTCATGACAACCGGAACCACCATCGGTTCAGTCCTGTACTTCACATACGCCTTCGGCTTATGGTAGAAAGTCCTATCCATACTAACACTCTTCTCAGCATAAGCAAATCATCACTCACGATAACGGCAATCCTTACGCTTCTCACCTGTTCATATTACACTCTCTCTACGTTGTTTAAAAGAAAGAAGCTGGCGGCGCTATAGGTTCGACAGCTTTCTAGCGAAGGAAGGGGTGCATTGGGAAAACTTCCTTTTACATTCCTTTTATGGGGATCACTTCACAGTCTGGTGTTCGGGCGTCTTGTTTTACAGAGAGAGCAAGTGGGAGAGGAAACAATTTCTGCATCCTGAAACCACCTACACAAATCTTAATTATCAGAAGGGAGAACTAGTCTGATGGAGACTAGGAGAAGGAGGATCGATGAGGAGGAGGAGCCGGGATACTAGATTAATATCGGGTACGGGGACCTCTAGCTGCAAAGCTTTTGTCACGATGTCCATGTAGCTTGACCAATATGAAAGATTGAACACGTGAGAGCACTCTTCTAGCACTGGTGGTGATGTTGACAAACAACGCGTATCTGAGGAATGTACTTTACAGGTATGCTAACTAGAACGTATGCTAGCTAGAACTCGGCAGAAATGCAGTAAAAAGTGGTATCTTCCCAGAGCGCCGGAACCTCGAACGCCATAATAACCAGGAAACCATATCATCTGCCACCCGCCTACACACGTCTCGCGCAGACAGCAGCCAGTCCTTTCACAAACAAGACCTAACAGCCCATGTTTCCCCAGTACATCTCATTCTCCACACCAAGTACCTAACCCCTCGCACCCGTCCTCGCCCCAGCCCCAGTCTTCCACTCCTCCTTCAACACCCACCGTCCCCGCTGCGCACTCCCACTGCGCTCAAGCGTAGCAATCATCTTGAGCATCTCCTTGAACTCTTCGTTCCGGCCAGGCTGCGCACGGCAATAGTGGTCAAAGTGGTCGACCAGCATGCGCGACGGCACAACGCCGCCGTGCGTCATCATGAAGTCGCGTATCATCTCGAGCATGCGGCGGCCCCGGAACGTCTGGGGCGTCATGGCAGAGGGCGTCGAGCCGCGCGATGAAGATGCGGAGGTTGATGCCGGCGTGAGGGCTGAGGCGGGATTGGGTCGGCCTTGACGGGCGGCCAGGTTGGAGAGGATGGATGTCGAAGAGGGGCCGCCGCGAGCGCTGGAGGAACTCATGCCGCCTCGACCGCCGCGTCCGCCGCGAGTGCTGCTTCTGGGTGGTGAGGGGGGTCGGCCTGCTTCGCCGTATTGGCCTGTCCATGTTGGTACGCCGGCGGGGACGTTCCGCGCTTCCTTCATGCTCTTCTTCAGTTGCTCTGCGGCGAGGGCGGCTTGTCGTTTCGCTTCACGTTGGATGAAGGCTGGGTCGGCTTGGACTTTACGCTTGCGGCCTCCAGCTGTAGAGTTGACAATGGCATCGTGCTCGAGGACGGAATGGACGCCAGTTTTGGCGAAGATGGTGGACATGAGTCGAGAGTCTGCTGGTTTATCTTTCGTAGCTGTATCGGTTGTGCCATCTTGGTTGGGTGAGGATGGGCCTGCCGAATCTTCGTCAGGTGCTTTGAATGCTTCAGTCCTTGAGATGCCTGTCACGGCTGCTAGGTCTTCAGAGGCTGTTGCATCTGGACCAGCCGTCTCTCCGTTCTTCTCAAACTTGACTTCGGAGCCACGAAACATGTTTCCTGTTTCTGTCTCTCCTTCATGCTCACCGCCGAGCGTGAAAAGATCGTGTAGATCGCTCATCTGGAATGTTTGTCTCTGTTTGGGATCCTTCAACACCTTATTCGTAAGGAACTGCTTGAAGATCTGACGATGGTAGATCTTCTCCTCGATAGTGCCGGCAGACATGAGGCGGTATATTTCAACCTCTCGTTTCTGACCCAGCCGCCACGAGCGCTCTCGGGCCTGGATGTCAGTTGACGGATTCCAATCAGGATCATAAATGATGACTCGATTAGCGCCGGTCAAATTGACTCCTAAGCCACCAACCTTTGTGGTGAGGAGGAACACGTCGAGGTCAGGATTGTTATTGAACTCATCGACAAGATCTTGACGAGCCTTGATGGGCGTCTCACCATCCATACGACGGTAATTGATGCCTGGTATCTGATTGAGAAACTTTTGAAGGATATCAAGCATGATACGATGTTGGGCAAAAAGGAGTGTCTTGTGCCCGCCCTTTTTCCAGAGCGAAAGCAGCTCCTTGACAACTTGCATCTTGCCAGACTTATTGGCTGATCCATAGTCGTAATCTGCCTTCTTCGACAGTATTTTGTGCTCAGTCAAATCCGGATGGTTGCACACTTTGCGCAAATAGTCCACACCAAACAGCATCTGCCGCTTGCCGTTGGAGATGGACTTCATGTCCTCCGAAGCTAAGAAGTTTTCGTAAGCTTGGCGCTGCTGGCGCGTCAATTTGCAGAAGAGAACTTGCTCTTTCTTCTGGGGAAGGTCGGTTGCCACATCGGCCTTGAATCGTTGGAGGAGGTAGGGGCTGACCGCATCCTTGAGAGTCTCCGCACATTGGACTGCTGTCTCAAACTCAAGGTTGGAAGCATTTGCGTAACCACCACGCTTGATAGGGAATTCAAACTGGTTACGGAAGTTGACAAGCGTGCCGAGGCGCATAGGAAAGACGAAGTCAAACAGCGACCACAACTCGGTCAGGTTATTCTGCATCGGCGTTCCGGACAGAATGATGCGGTTTGGTGTGCGCAGCTCCTTGCAGTGAATCGTAATTGAAGTGTTCGGATTGCGAATCTTGTGTCCTTCATCCAAGATTGCGCATTCCCACTCCGTTGGTATCAGAAACTCCGAATACGTCTGTAGTCCAGAATATGTCGTCACAAGAACGTGACCATCTCGTTTGACCTTTTCCAAGATCTTTTTGGCTGCTTTTCCAGCACCTGTCAAGGTCGAATCATAGTCACCATAGCTTCGAAGCTCCAGTTCACGCTCTAGACGATCCTCTCGTCGAGTGTCTAGCATCCCACTACCCGATGTATGAAGGATGGAAACTCGCAGAGCAGGCCACCAGCGATGGAACTCATTTACCCACTGCTTCATCACAGTAGCTGGACATACTACAATGACAGGTTTGCTGAGAAGTTTCGAGTAGTGAAGACCAGCGACGAATGAGATGGCTTGAATCGTTTTACCCAAGCCCATCTCATCGCCAATGATACCGCCAACGTTCTGCGAATAAAGCTCGAAGAGCCATTGCACACCGGTCTTCTGGTAGTCGAAAAGTGCTGGGTAGATGTCGCCAGGAATTCGATATCCTCCTTCAAACGAGGTATCAGGCTCAGTCGGGTGCGGCAAGAAGCACTCTAGTTCTCCTTCTTCGTCAGCGACAGACTCGCCATTTCGTTCTTTTGCCTTGTTCCTTGCTGCTGCACGATTGTTTGCCCAAGCATCGACGCGCTTCCGGTAAAGTCGTTCGTTGCCATCATCCACGCCTGCCATATCTTCCTTCACTGGTTGTTCGACATTTTCAGTCTTTGATCGCTTTCCTTTTCTGCTACTAGCTTTGCGTTTTCGACCGGTGCTCTCCTCAGCATACGAGTCATCTTCAATGATGCCGTCGGATAGACCGTCAGACTCATCTAGGGTCGCAAGCTGCCGGTCAGTGAGACCAGGTTCGAACGCATCATCAGAGTCTGCATCGGTGGGCTCTGGGACGGCATTTGACTCCGGTGTTCCCAGCGAATCACTATCTGGAGTGTACTTTCGCCTTTTCCTTGACTGGGTTTTGGGCTTGGGGCTTGGGGCCTCAGGGCTAGATTCAACCTGAAAGCCTGGCTTCATGAGATTGCGGTGTGACACTGGGCCTTTTGTCGCGTCTTCAACCATATCCTCGACCTCGGCATCCATAATGACCTCTCCCAATGTTCCTGAGCCTGCTTCATTCTGTGCCAGCTTCGAGAATGGCGTGATCTTGCCGGTGCGTATGAGGTAGTCACGGCGGCTCTCGTTCGGTAGAGGTCCGCTGACGCCGTCTTCTGTCGATTCGATTTCTCCTGGTGCCCTGTTTCGGTCATTGATGCGCTTCTGTATTTTGTCCATTTCCAGATCCAAGTCCTCGATTTTCTTCTGGTACGCGACGATCTCGCCACGAAGCTTGACCTTGTGACTCTCCACGGCTGGAAGCGCCAGACGATTGCGCAACTTCTGGATAGCAACTTCCGCTCTCTTGGCTTCTGCTTCGGCCTTCTCCATGCGCTTCTTGTCCCGGCCATCGGCTTGTTCGGTGAGCAACTGGTCCGCCTGGCGGCCGATGTCCCTCTCCAAATCATCCTGCGCTCGGGCGCCGGTAGTCAAGAACTTGAGGCGCGTTTCCTCGTCGGCATCTGAGGGTATCTCCTCTGATGCAGTATCGATCTCTTCCTTGACTCCATCTGAGGGTGCGTCGCTCGAATCGTCTCTAGCCGGCTGGACTACGTCGGGCGCATCAGCCTGCGCTGCGGGATCTGGCGTGGCAGCGCGCATTTTGGCGATTTAGGAGTCAGAAGAGTGTATGTGTAACGTGAAAGCTGTCGGCGAAAAGAGGTTCGGCTGCGTGTGGCGGCCTGTTGGAGTCGAGGGAAGTTTCGCTGAAGGCAACAGCGTCGAGTCAAAGGCGAGGAAGGCGCGAGGGGTCGGCGACGTGCTCAAGCTGGCAACATGATCGCAAGCGCGGATGTGAATCGTTGCACGCAGCAAACGCCGGGGTGAAGGCCTACCATGGTACGAAGTGAAAGTCCCTTTGCGGCAGTAGATTCGCTCACCTTCACCGTGGATTATTCGCGAGGATGATATCATTAAAATGCGCTAGCTACATTAGGCAATAGCCCGCGGCGAACTCCTGCCTCACACCGCGTCTCTTCTTCCTCACCTATCACTCTATTTCTCGTAGAACTTGAGATGTTAATGTCTACCTTTTGAGGATTGCTATTAGTTGATAAGGGGGATGGGCCCATCATCTGAAAATCTCGTATTCCTCTTACAAGTTCGCAGTCGTAGTTGAGATGCATGATCAGTGGATCTGATACGAAGAAGTCGAGAAGAGCAGGATGGGACTTTTAGATGGAGTAATTATTACACAATGCCAGCCAGAGCTGAGACTGAAGTTTGACCCGGAATTTGACCCCTGTGTCAACAATTTGATAGATTTCCAACCTCCGACGTGGTCTGATATTCACAGCTTCGCCCTCGGAGGCTCATCATGATTCCACCCTGGCATATCTGCGAGATCCTTCGCAGGCGCAGATCGTCTTGACTGTAAAGCATCGCCAACACCAGGTCGCCACCTCCAAGCATGAGCAAGATCTTCTGCCAAAGTGCCCTCAATGAGTTCAACAACGTGCTTGCCAATGTTTGGCAAAAGCTTAAATGAGTGCCTGTTGGATCACTTGTCAGCATGTGGTCATTCTTAAATGACTTTAACGTACCCGCTGTCTCCTGTAGCAAGCAAGAAATTCTTCCACTGTGGATGTTCGCAGATCAACAAGGCTGCATCAGCGGTGTCCGTACACCAGCACATTGCACGGTTGAACAATTCCTTATCTTTGAATTGTGGCAAGAAAGCAGCAACTGCTTTCTTGATACTGACTTCCGAAGCGTAAGGATAAGTATCAGTGGGGTGCTTCGCGTGAGATCTGGGGACCGATATGCGTTTCGGTGCACTTGCACCAAAAGGTTGGTGCTTTTTGAAACGCGTGAAGCCTGGAAACTCATCACAGACTTTAATTATGCCATGTCTGTTTGGAATGTTAGTGAGTGAAAGAAGTGACCGAAGGGTAACAGACTCATTCGGTTCGAAAAAGAAGCCTAGGTCACCATTGTAGACGACCGGTGTGTCCTTGTATGCTGCAGCCTCGTCCGGAGTGAGTTGCATGTGAGCATACACCCATGCCTGTACCAATGTCAGGCTGCTACGTTTCACACAGTTTTCGAACACTTACTTTCGACACGCACTGGTCTTCCAGGTCCACCAATGCAGGACTCCATGCTCCAGCTGCCAGAACAACCTTGTCTGCGTAATACCTCGACCCATCGGTGGTTTCAACCCCAATGCAGAGACCTTCCGCAAGAAGTGGCTGCCTGAAAGATCCTGCACCACCAAAGCCAAACTTGACTCCCTCAGCGCGCAGATATTCGCCAATTGCGTTGATGGCCTTGCCTGCGGCCAGCCACCCGCCATCTCGACTGAAGACCGCTTTCCAGCCCTGAAGGACATTTATAAGTTAAGGGAAGATGCAAAAGAACGATATTCCTAGTACTAACCTTGATCTGGTCTCGACTTAAGAGTGGCATCCTGGCCAGAATCTCATCCTCGGAGTCCAGCCACTCGTTCGTTTGCTCCAGACCTGCATTGGAGTCGAGCAGTGTTTGATATGCCTGCCGAAGGCCATTAATTCCACTTTCGCCGTGGGCGCAATCAAGCTATAGGCTCATCAACACAGTTCTATACTATCCTTCTATTCAGAAAACTCACTCGTCCAGTGTTATGAAAGAAGTCCTTGAACAGCTCATCCTCTTTCCACATGTCCCTCGCCTCCAAACTCAACTGAAGGTCGACTTTGTTCCGCAAGCGGATACCCATGATCTTATTCAAGTCATTGCCAGCTGATTGTAATGAAGGAATCGGATATGTATCCAGGACTGTGATATTCGAAGGTGTGTATCCTGAGCGCAGGAGGTGAAGCGCCGTAGATGACCCAATGGTACCGCCGCCACCCACGACAATGACTGTCGTCTTTGCTCGTGATGCGGACATACTGAGGCTGAAGTGAGTGTTTCTTCTTTCACCTGGAAGACTTGACAGCCGGAAATCGTTATCAGAATGCTCAATGAGTCGAGTATCAATGTGTCATATCAAGCCCGGAATGCACCTGCTGACTTGTTAAGTATCAACGAAGCATGAACACGCCACCATGTACATGGCCCGATGTCGACTCATTATTCCCGCACTTTGGACGTCTAAGGGACATGCACTGACTTACTATCGCAGAGTTGTTGTCGGCATTTGCGCCGGTCGGACGTCGGATACTGCCCGCATCTCGCTTGAAGTTCCCAACTGGTATTCTTGCCTAGAACAGTTAGTGGAATCTGCTCGATCAATGATTTCACTTGATCCAAAAGCATTCCACTCTTGTAGATCACTCTCCGAAACGCCTTTTTAAATTCGATTCAACCCTTATTCGTGGATTCTTCGATAGCAGCCTCTATCAACGTACGTCCCACTCCCTGTTATCAAGTTTCGACCCTCCAACACCGGCATCGGCAAATGCTAGCCCGCGGAACACATCGCCTCTGACTCGCACGAACATCACCACATTAAGGCCAACCGTTCGCTTTCTCAAGCCATGTGCCGTGCCTTAGTGCACTCTTACCATACCTTAACCAGCCTTAGCATCGCCTGTCACCATTCCGAACTGTTCCCATTACCAGATTCACCCTAGCGTCAATCCCTCTAGGCCGACCGTGGCCCTCGGAAAAAACTGATAGCACCAAACATTCGGAATCAATACCAGTCATGCTAGACTCCACAGGCCCTATCAGTTGGGTGGAACCAGTGCTTTACCCCAGCTTGGGGTATTGTAATACCGAGATCCACAGATAAGCCGGTCGCGTGGTCGAGATATGGCAGATCGAGGAATACATATAAAGAGTCGCAACCACACCCTCGTCCTCGGGCCAAATATAACATCTCTCATCACTTGACCGGGTGGTCCTACTTTCACTTACCGACGTCGTCGTCCCATCTTCGGACTCTTGATTCAAGATGTCCCAATTCGATGCAGCTCCCCCAAATACACATGCCGGCGGCAATGACGATGCTCTACGTACCAAAGGCAATGATCCATTGAATGCTCCTCCTCCACATGCGATATCTGATGAAAGAATGAATATGGAAGAATATACTCGAACTGTACCTAAATGGAAGCGTATATGGCAACACAGTTTAACCCAGATGTTGCTGCTTAGCGTACAGGCCTTCTGCGGCCCGGCTATGGCTGATGCCATCGCAGGTAAGATCAGAGGGTTTTTCGTCCGATCTTAGTTCAGCTGGCCATTTTCGTCATTTCGTCATTTTGGCAAAATTTTGGGTTTTTTGTCTGATATTACCTGAGCTGATTCTGTATAGGACTTGGAGGAGGTGGTCTTGCCACTCCCCAGACTTCAAACATTGCAGTGGCAATCAACTACACGATGTTAGCAGTCTGTTGCGCTCTAGGAGGTCCAATTGTTAACAAATTGGGGACCAAATGGGCATTGGTTATTGGTGCATGCTCATTTCCTATTCGAGGCTCTTCATACTATTGTAACAGCAAATTCGGCAACCAGTGGTACTTGATCCTCGGTGGTTTCTTCACTGGTATTGGAACAGGTACTTGGTACGTCGCCGAATCGGGAACAATCATGTCGCTTGCACCAGCTGGCTCTCGTGGAAAGTACCTTGCACTCTGGATCGTTGCTCGAAATCTCGGACAGCTAGTTGGAGGCTCTATCAAGTAAGTTTATACAATCCCTTCGAAGATGAAACATCCTGATAAACTGGATTAGTTTGGCCAAAAATCATACAAAAGGCGCAATTGGTGGAGTCACACCCGATACCTATATTGCATTCTTGATTATCGAGTGTATGGCTTTACCGTTCGCATTTCTCATTTCGCCACTTGAGCGCGTTGTTCGCTCTGACGGAACTCGCATTCTGGTCTCTGAAAAGTTAGGAACGAAGGCAGAAGTCAAGCTTATCAAGGTCACAATGACTTCAAAGCTGATTCTGCTTTCCGCCTTTTGGGCAATCTGGTCGTTCTTCTACGGGTCAGTCAAGCTGAATTTGTACCGCATTGCAATAATTTGACTGATGATAAAATTAGTGGAACATGGTCGACTTATCTCGGAACCTATTTCACTGTGCGAGCTCGTGCGCTCTCCTCGCTCATCTCTCCCTTCTTCTGTATCGTCGGTTGCTTTGGCCTAGGCTTTATTCTAGACTTGAAAGGGGTGAGCCAGCGTCGTCGCGCTCAGATTGGTCTTTTCACGGTCGTCATACTCAATCTTGGTGTGTACATCTGGTCCATCGTCATGCAAGTAAGATTCAACGCCCATAAACCTGGCAAGATTGATTGGGAAGACTCGCTGTACGCGCGTTCATTTTTACCATACTTCTTTGTACAGACAACTGGTCCGCTCTCACAGTCATACATGTATTGGCTACTGTCATCTTTTGCGACCGATGCACAAGGTTAGTCTGCCCCAATCAGCGGTACATTTCTGAAGATTAAACTCTGACCTCAACTAGCTAACGTCCGTAACGGTGCGGCATTCCGTTGTCTTGAAGCGATTGGCCAAGCTATTTCATACGGAATGAACACACAGATCAAGACTTCTCCTCTCATAGGCTTCTGTGTGACCTTCGGTCTGATGGCACTAGCTGTAGGACCGATGCTCATCCTGGTGAACCAAACTCCCGACCGTATCCCAGCCGACGTCATTGCTGAGGAACAAGAACGCCAGGAGAAGAAGATCAGTGTAGTTGATGTCGAGACGAAGGTGTAATTAGCGTTGGCCAAAGTTCTTATGTTCCAAGTTTTTGTCACGCTGAAGGCGTGCGAAGGAGAAACATGCAGAACTGATGCATTCAGATTAATACATGCTCTATTTTGTGATCTTCGGTATCTCTGTTTCTTTATTACGTGCGTAGTAATCATAAGTCAAAGTAGAGTTGAGCGTAGGGCGCGCATCCGCTCACATTTTGCTGATGTGGCATAAGCAAATGATGTAGACGGTCAAAATCGGCAAGTAAGAGATGTTATAGTCAAAGAGCACGAACGATCCATTTCGCAATCCAAATTGGACCGAAGCGATACAATAAACCCCGCCTGGCCGAAATGGGACATTCAGCTGCGCAACCGCCACACTCTTGTCGACTTCAAATCTTCCCTGTCCAAACTCGGTACTCCGAGCTCAGTTGTAACACCTTGGTAGACTCGCTACGGTTCTTATGGACAACGTTGGAAACAAGCATTCGCTTACTCAACGAGGCGGACAATTCCCGCTTGGCTGAGCTTAGCACACCGGTGAGATAGGCTAATGTCGACAGCGCTGACTACCTCAGCCAAACAGTGTTAGGCCCACATGCCTATTGAAATAGCGGCTGACGTACACAAATGATAGTACTCGGGGCATGTTACAGTGAGCAGGGGCCAATATCTCCGCAGAACAATGGAAAGGGAGGGTTATATAGAAAGCAAGCGATCGCAACCAAGCTGAAGTATCTTGTATATCTTGAACCATCGAAGTAGCAATCCACATTTACATAACATTATCGATCATGGGGTCTATGCCAGAAGAAGACGCAGGCTATCCTTCGATGAAACTACTTATGCAGGCAATGGAAGAAAAGGCAAAATGGACGCCACAAGATACTATTTTTCGCTCTCCACTTGCGAACTGGGAGGTCTCCGGATACCGGACAATCACTTGGAAGCAGTATATCAATGCTGTGAACAAACTCGCCTACTGGTTGGATGAAAAGCTTGGGAAGGCTACGAATGGCATAGAAACCGTGGCGTATTTCGGCCCCGATGATGCGCGATATGCCATAATCTTGCCTGTCTGCATCAAGACCGGGAGAAGGGTGAGTTTTATTCTCAAGACCCGTGAACCTACCTCACAGTTTACAGGTGTTTATCCCAGATGGTCGGATGACCAAACATGGGTTGAACAATCTTCTCGAGAAGACTGAATGCAAAACATGGCTCTATGCTGAAGACGAAAAGCGGGAGGGGTTACTTGGATCTGATCTGGACTTGCCAAAATTTGGCTTGCCTTCTTTGGAATGGATGCTGGACAGTGAAGAGCAAGAATCCTATCCGTACGACAAAACTTTCGAGCAAGCAGCGCATGACGGCATTGTCATCATTCACACTTCTGGAACAACTGGTTCGTACGATGCTTAATCAACAAAGGCCTTTGCTAAAACTCATCAGGGGACCCAAAACCGATCTATCTCACGCATGCAATGTTTAGTGTCACATCAACGTACCTCGAACTCAGTCGAAGGCATTGGCCTCAAGGTCTTGCATATGATTCTTGGATTGGAAAGACCTGTCTGTGCCCCTGCCCTCCTCAGTGGATTGCAGGTATGCATACAATGGTCATGTCAACAACCTTTCTGAATACCTCAACTATCCTGCTTCCGATTAATATAACAGACCTGACTCCAGACATCTTCAAGAAGGTTCTTCAGATGAACAAGGTAGACGGAATCAAATGTCCGCCACATACGATCCATAATCTGTACAAGGACCCTGAAACACGGGCGTTACTCAAATCACTGGAATTTGTCGGGTATCTCGGCGCTCCATTGGATCGAGCAATCGGTGACGACTTGTGCCAGTACACGAGATTGACCCCGCTCATAGGCGCAACAGAGAATGGCGATCAGCTCAGTGTAAGACCGCTCGATCGAAAACTCTGGTATACACATGACTTTGTTCCCGAGAATGGCCATATCATGGTTCCCTTCGATGGCGGCGATTCGGAAGATCTGCATGAGCTCTTCATTGGCAACCCGAAAAGTGGACGCAAGAATCCGTACCAAACTGCTGTCTGGAATCGTCAGTACAACGGATCCGATCGAATCGAGACGAAGGAACTGTACGCTCCAGTTAAAGACCTGGACGGACGAACTCGATGGGTTTTCACGGCACGCAGGGACGACTTGACCAAGCTAGACTGGCTCGCCAAATTCCATGCACAGGATATTGAAACTCGCATTCAGCGCCATCCTGATGTTAAAGGTGTCTTCGTTGGTGGGGAAGGGCGTCCAACGCCTTACGTCATCATCGAAGTGGAGGAAGGAGTGTTGGAGCGAAAGAGTGAGAGCCAACTTCTCGACGAGCTCTACTTCAGCGTGGTATCGGAAGCAAACAAGGCGGACATTGAGGAGATCCAGATTCCGAAGGAAACTGTATTGATTGCGAAGAGCGAGAAGCCGTTGAAACGAAATCTGAAGCAGGGAATAGTGAGGAAGGGGGTTGAGAAGGACTACTCTGAAGAAATTGAGAAGGCGTACTTGGCTTTGAAATTGGCAGGGGCAAGCGCAGCTTAGGTAGAACAACAACTGCCAAACGTAGCCTTTACTGTTTGTAGCATTGTTGCCTTAGGTGTCTCAATTCCTTTCGTCTCGTTCTCGATACTCAATTTACCTTCCACGACAGAGTTCAGCACATCACCCCCATTATCATTCATCTTCCATCGCTAGATTTACTCATCACACATTTTCACAGTCCTTACCCGTCACTGGAGCAATTCCATTTCACCCTCAGTCAAACTCAAAGATCAGCCTGGGGCTCACTATCCGGATCCCTTGAGTAGCACATCAGAAAACCTGCAACCATGTTAAGTAGTGATCTGCACGAAGTCTTGATATTGGAGTGGTTTTTGATCGGAATCGCCATTGCCATCCAACTCGGCATGCTGGCATACTTCTTCCTCAAACGTTCATATTACGGTGGAGTATTCAAAACGAAACTTGAGGAATTCTGGGCTTACATTCGACTGAAATCCGGGTGGTTGTTTCCAAGGCCTAGGAACGAGATCGTCCCGAGCACTGTCACAAATGACATCGACACAACCAAGGTAGCGCATGCAACTATCGAAACAGCAAACGAAACGGATCCCAGGCAAGGCATCGAACTACAGCCCATTGCTAGGCCTAAGATACGAGACCTGGTTGACCTGACGCGAGTTCCTGATAGCGTACCGTTACCCGGCCAGATATTGCACACTCGTCCTCTCGACCCAGACGTTGCTAGACACGCGCATAGTCTTCTTCCAGAAGAGCATCGCGAACTGGAAGCCGCTCGGATACAGACCATGGATGATCAGACAACACTCGTCGATGATTCCATATTTGAAGCTGCTGCTACGCCTAAGACGCAACTCTTGGATGATCAGACACGAAGCAGACATTCTACCAATTTCTCGATGCCAGTCCGGCCGTTTCACACTCATCCAATTGACGCGACGACTGTTAGACGGGCACACAATCTTCTTCCAGAAGAGCATCGCAAATTGGCAGCCGCTGCCAGGTCTGAGCTACAACCTTTGGATACCCAGATACAGGATCCAGGTCCTAGCAACGCGCCGTTACTAAGCCAGCAATTGCAGACCTTTCCACTTGATCTGAAGGCTCTTCAACAGGCACACAATCTCCTACCTGAAGAGCATCGCGAGCTCCATCGCCAAAAGGTCCAACGCCGCGAACATGAGTCCCTAGCAAGACGAGACCGCCTCGAACTAGAATCTGAGGCTGAGGAGAAAGACAAAACTTACGTTAGCGGAGTGCAGAGTTTGCGTTCCACCACGTTCAGCTCCATTGATACGAGCGAGATGGCAGAACAGTTCAGCTCCATTGGAAAGAGCGAGATGACGGAAAATTTGAGCTCTTCTCTCATGTCCACGCCAACGACCGAGTTTGAGAGAGGAGAATATCTTTTGCCAATTCCCAAATCGTCGTCCTACCAGCGAGATATTTTTGACTTTATCAACAAGACCGAGAGCAAACTTGACACCCCTCCAATTGGAGGACCTACCAGCGCAGGGTCTACAGTCAACACATATTCGCTAAAAGTGCCTCCACCCAGAGCAAGCCAGGTCGAAAAATCACCAGCTGCGGCACCGTCCAGTCCAACGTGTGCTTACTCCAAATATTATCGAAGCCTGATCGCAAGAACCGGAGAAACACCTGTTCACGCCGCGAGACGGATATCTCAGCCCTTCGGCATCATCACCTATGGAGGGTTTGAAACAGTATATCCGCGCATGATTGCTGAATGCCAATGCATGGAGACAGGTAGATAGGCCTACCGGATATCCACTATTCCGCTTGAAGTTTGCGGAGAGCCCATGATGCAGCCATCGCCGTCTGTAGATGATGTTGTTTCCACAGACTCTGGGTCATGCAGCTTCCAACAGCCAGAGCGTATGTCCAACACACACGATTTGGCATCGGACGGAAGTTCTGTCTACAGTCGCGCCACAGGATATTCTGACTAGAAGGCTATCGATGCGCTCTTGAATGCGCATATAAAAGAGGGTCCTGAGCAAGGGAGTTAGGCTATATAAATTGATGTCAACATGTCCAGGATCTGGGAGACGGAACTCCATTCCTAGGATTAGGGCTTGAGAGGGTTGATAAGGTACTTTGAATGTTCTCTAGCGAAAAAGTGGTTGTGCCGAAAGGCCCATGTGGGCGCCTTGATGCCTCAATCGCTTTAATGAGATACTCATCATATTTTGAGCTCCTTGCGTGTCTCGTTGTGTACCTATGTTGTTCATGTAGAGGAGGTGTGAAGACTTCAGCTCGTCGTGTTCTCGTCCCAATTCAGGCAAGCGGGCCCCAGCCTTGTTCGAGATATCACCACTCTTCGCAACCTGAGCTTCTCGTTCCAATTCTATCAATAATCATATTGCTTCTTTTGGATATACAAAGAAAGGTAGTGGCCCTCGAGTAACACCCATGCAGGGTGAACGCAATGATCGTCGCCGACGCCCAATGATCGATTGGCATTACTGGCCGATCGCAAGTCTGCAGCCTTGCGCTCCGTCTGCACCCGAGCAGCTAGATACACCGAGCCGTCCGGAAATCGAAGATGAACCATTGATTGCTTGGGGACTTGCCCAAAGCAAAGAAGAATCAAAGAACTCCAAAGTCACCGTGGATTTACTTTACGGCGAGGGAGCGAATTTGAGTATGCTTGAAGACCAACATAAGGAGCATCACATAACTAAATGTACTACAGATTGGGATAATGATGTAGATAACCAAGATTTGGAGAGACTGTTCAAGGTTTGCATGAAAACGGAGTATGATGCATGGACTTACTAATGTTTGAAGCCCCTCGAGATACATTCACCATGTCGCTCACTTCGAGTCTGGTACGTTGCAACAATCTCCACTTCGAAAGTGATTTACCAAAAAATACCGATCGTCATGGAGAATCTATACCACAAGCAACACTCAACTAATGCACAAGACATTCAGCTTCATCAACACCCTAGATTCAGCCCGCAGCTGGCTACCTGGAAACTTTGACATCCAACCGGATACCGTTCGCATTCTGCTCAGAGCAGGGCTTTCAAAGGCTATCCTTACCAATATCTACTCCCAGTCTGGATACTGGGCCAAAATGGGAAACCAGCGCCACGTCTGCTATGACACAGATGAGAATCTAAAAACATTCGGTAAGAATAGTCCTTCGCTATCGATACAGAGATTAATCGATTCCACAAGAAATATGCTACCAATACCGCTGCGGGTGGGATACAGGTGTGAGCTTCATTCACTTCGTGCGCACCCGGAACCAGAGTTCGTACTTTTGCATCAACTATCCCGACTTCGCAACGCAGCGATTGAAAGCAATTGTTAACAGCAACCCATTGCTTGCTCATCGCGATTTCCTTCTCGACGCATTGGTAACCGACGATAGTTTAAAGCAATGGCAACACGAAATTGGCACCCGTCGAGATACACTCCAGAAATATGTAATTTTCCTACCCCTAGAGATCTCAAACTCAATCTAGGCCAGCAACTGACGCATGTTGGCAGGAGAGGCTGTATCAAGAGGAAGGCACCGATTTCAAACTAGCAACTATTCAATTACACAGGGTGTCGAGACATTGGTTGACCCTTGGCCAGGACTGTGCAGACTTCAAAGCGCAAATGGAATTCGTCCGCGAATCCTACGTCGTGTACAGGAAATTACTTACAGGAAGCTCACCTCCATGGAATATCGATAGGTCGGCGGATATGCGCGAGTCGTTTGATATGCTGATATCATCATGTGATACTTGTATGCGATGGACGGAATTTTATCAAGAACGAACGAATGTCAGCATCAACTTGGTACGATCATTCTGACACAACACTAGCTGCTCAGTAGCAAGTATTGACTATAGTAGCTTTTCCATCTCGTGAATCAACGCGAGTCTCGCACGAGTACGCAGATTGCAACGTCGACTGCAGAAGTCGCACGGCAGACGCAGCGGGATTCAGCTTCGATGATCACGATTGCAGCTGTAACAATGTTCTTCTTGCCCGGCACGTTCATCTCTGCAATCCTCAGCACGACTTTCTTCGACTATGGAGATGAGGGCCTCAAAGTTTCCAAGAAGTGGTGGGTTTTGCCAGCCCTAGCGATACCACTCACCGCAATCGTGTTCGCCGTCTGGATGGCATGGCGATACATGACTTTGCGCAGGAGGATGAAAGTGCCGGTTCAATTCTCAGAAGAGCACCCCGATACTCTGATGCTATCACCCAGTCGAAGATTGGGATGGAAACATAGGCAGGAGTAAAAGTTCGCGAATACCGCGTTGGAGTTCAAGGTCGGCCCATCGGCACGGTCCGTCTTCAACATCCGTTCCGTTCACTCCAAGACCCCTAACATTCAAGGCAGCAATATTCTTCCCGACCCTATTCGTTTCCGGCATCCACAAATTATATGAGAATGTTTGAGATGTTTCCTCCAGCACTGAAAGAACGGGCATTTTCGTTGCGACCACCGACAATGCCTGCCGACCGACGGTGCTTCAACGACCGACAAGATGCGAACAACAGTGTATAAATGCTGGCCATTGACGTGCTTCTCATTCCCGAAAATACAAGCATCTCCTTCAGCTTACCCACCACTTTCACAATCCCAGAGCTTCTCTTAAAACCACACCCCCTATAACCAACCCACCATGTCCAGCCCTACCACCACCACCCAAACGCCCCTCCGCGTCGGCGTCCTCTACGAAGACACGCAAATGACGGACCTCGCAGGCCTCGACCTTCTCGGCAACCTCACGCCCAAAACCATCGACCTCGTCGCCACCATGCTCCCCTCTTTCCTCCCGCTCAAAGCCCGCGCAATCCCCATGACTTTCCTGTACATCTCCTCATCCCTGGACCTCGCAACCACGACGCCCGAAATGCGCGTCCAGCCCACGCACACGTACGCCACCGCCCCGCGCGACCTCGACATCCTGCTGCTGGGCGGCCCGGACCCCATGGCCGTGCACCCGGACAGCCTGACGTTTCTGAAGGAAGCGAGTCGGCAGACGAAAGTCATTCTGACGACGTGTACGGGCGGCATGTGGCTTGCGCGGGCGGGCGTGCTGGACGGGAAGCGCGCGACGACGAATCGGGTTATGTTGGATTTGGCGCGGCAGGTTGCGCCGGGGGTGGAGTGGGTGGATCAGCGGTGGGTGGTGGACGAGGGGCATTTTGAGGGCGCGCAGTTGTGGACTGCGGGTGGGGCGGGGTGCGGTGAGTTTGCTCTTGTCAATGATGGTGAGAGACTGCTAATGCTGATTATAGGTATTGATATGTTCATTGAGTATACGCACCAGACGTTTGATAAGCAGTTGGTTGAGCTTGGTTGTATGGGGTTGGACTTTGACTTGGAGGGACGCAGCCAGTTCTACAAGGGGCCACTCCCGAGCCTGGGTTGAGCTGTTGAGGAGTGTGGACACATTCTACTTGCAACATCCAGTTCTCTGAAAACAAGGTTGTAATCGTCCGCAGTCTTCGCACTGTTGTTGCTCTGTGACTTTCATAGAAGGGATGACTTCGGAGAAGTGGATCCTTGTAACAATATGATAGTCCCAAAAACAAAACAAGTCGACACTTTGACAAACTTTCCAGTTTCTCTTAAACTATATACTAGGTAATCAGTCCCACAAGCCACTAGGCCCAAGTAATTCCTTGCGGGTCTATTCGTACAAGGAGATTTTCAACCTAAACATCAAACCTTCGTTCCCTGCTCCCTTAATTACTAACGCTTCCGCCCATTATTTCGGTGCCGTCACAACGCCCTCATATTCCCGGCTTGCTATGTAGTCGAGTGTGCGCTGGAAGTGCTTTCTCGGGTTTTCAAGACTTGATGCATTCTCGTTGGATTGGAGGTTCGAGTGGATCAACTCGATCAGCCCGTTAAGGTATTTCGTGGTCACCTATGCATCATTAGCCCCAGGGTCGAGAGATGACGTTCAAGGCAAAACTTACAGCATCATTCTCCTGGTCAAAATAATACACATATCGGTTCAAGATCTCAACAAAGAGTTCCACAGAGACTGCGGCATCCATGCATGCATCAGCTACACGCAAGGCTCGTTGTAAACATTCGAGCACACGCTTGCCATCACGATACAGCTAAATTTTGTCAGTCGGCCATCTTCACAAAACATACTTTGCCACTCACATTCTTTGGGTCCTCTTCGCCAAGCGCCCTGACCTCCGTTGCCCACCAAAGATGACTTGCAAGATAAACAGCGCGACATTGATCTGGCTTCTTGAGCAGTTTGCTTCCATGCAGCGCGCATTTGGTGATCAAAGTATCATAGTTTTCCTTGCCAAAATTTCTTGTCGTATGCAGAGCACTAGCGATCACGCACACGGCCTGGAATTGTGCCCTTGAGTCACTGATGGCCTCCTCGTAGATCGTAAATGCCTGCGCAAAGTACTCGTATGCAACCTCTTCGAACCCATTTTGATCTGCGACTTGACCGCAGGCGATGAATAGGCGGAGAGATAGATCCGCAGCACCATTAACGCGAGTGTAGAGCGTAGAAAGAGTGCTGTGCATGAACTTGTACAGAGCTGAAGATTGCGACTGCCAGTTGTCGTCGAAATGCTCACGCTTTTTGTATTGTCGCGCAAGCTTAAGAGATGCCGTAATGATTGCAGGTGAGGTGTATTTGACGCGCTCGTTACCCTCGGCGAACGCCTTGCGGGCAGCTTGGAGAAGCTACACAGAGTTAGCAATGTTCCTAGATACAGTGTTTTGATGCTCACTTTGAACTGAGTATCGTTGTCTTTTCCACGAATGAGATGGACTATCCGCGCTAACCAGCCTTGCTCTTCAACAGTCTCCTCCGTCTCTTGTGCCCGTCTTTGGATAGGGCCGCCAGGGTAGCCTGTCGCTTGTTGAATGCCTTCCCGGATGAGAACCTTGACGATCTCCAAGACACTCTCTAGGTTATCTACAGAGACAATGTACGTTTGATTGCGCATCAAACTTCTCGCTACTTCGCCGGCAACTGCTCTTCTGGTTGGATATGGCTGAGAATGTAGGAGAGGGATGAAGTTGGGTAACGCTAATGCGGTGAAAAGTGAAACATAGGTTTTGATAGGAGAGAGCAGGAGGCTGAGGATCTGGCTTTGTGTTGCTTGCGAATGCAGGTCTGCGCTGTTTTGGTACTCTGCAACCTTCTGGTTGGCAAAGGTCAGTACCTGATCGATATAATCCAGGCGTTCGGGGTAGATGTTCCTAACAAATCAGCATGCGTCGTCATAAGGTATCAATATAGTGCTCACAAGGCGAGATTAGCGAGTGAGACCAGCAATCCGATAGTGTCCTGGATTGGAAGTCGTTGCATCTTGACCAAAGTCTGGACCTGCTCGTGGAAGATCTCAAACAATTTTACATTGCTCGGTATTCCACGCTTCTTTTCAACATCGGCATCCGTTTCGGTCGTTTCGGTCTCGGCAATTGATTCAGCAGCGGTGGTTGATGATGCGGCGGAGTCCTCTTCTGAGCTTTGGCGTGGTTCTGAAGACTCTCCGTTCTGTTGCGCTGGTGCTGGCTCGGGCTCTGGCTCGACGGCCTTCTTCTCCTTTGCTATCCGCAAGTTCTCCAAGAGTTGTGCGATAGAATCTTCCTCGTTTTTCTTGCGCGACTCTGGGCTTTCCGTCTCGGCCTCTCGTTGCGCATAGGATGATAATCGGTCCATCAAGCCAACGACGATCGCTTTAACGTTCACGTGGGGGTTCAAGCGCGCAACCGCAGAAAGGAACTGGTCGAGAGTATGCAAGTGGAACTCATCGGGGAAGACCTGGGTCACAACTGTGAACGGTTAGTGTGATGGTATTGCAGATGCACCGCCAAACATACCCTCTAGGAGGTATTCTTGTGCCAAAACGTCTCTGCACTGCACAATTTGCTCCAAAAGTGGGTTCAAGATCTTCTTGTAGTTCTCGAGATCCACAAGTTGGCTGAGCCTGACGAGATTGCTTCCCACCAGAAGCTGGAGCTCCTGTCTCTCCTTGGTCCGCTGCTCGCGCTCTCTCGAGTGTCCCTGATGTTGTAATCGCACCCAGAGCTTGTTCATCTCCACAAAGTTGGTCAGGATGAAGCTGATTGAGTCTTGCAGATTTCCCTCTGGACCCTCACTGTCGCCTGATGGGAGGCAATCGCGCGCCTGGCCCGCAAGATAGTAGCGCAAGAACAGTCCACGGATGGGGTGTTGGACTCCGCGACTCATCTCCATCATGTCCTTCATGATCTCCTTGACGGGCGCATCCTCAATGGCCATGTAGACGGTGCCGACTGTGACCATAAGATAGAGGCGCGGTATGATGTTTCCGGCATACTGGACGAGCTCGTACAGATCAGCGAGGTGGTTGACGGGGTGGTTCTCGCGGAGGTAGACGGCCAGGTGGCGGAGGGCATCGAAGACGGCCATGTAGAGCTCGTAGTACTGCTTGGGGCCGAGACTGCTGGTCCGGAGCTCCGAGACCAGCGTGGAGCTGCGCGATTGTTGCATTAGCATCTGGCAGCCCGGCACGAAGCTCGTGTGCGTGGGTTGTGGAGCTCCTACCTGCACTTGAGCGCATCCATCAACTTGCCGGGTGTCTCGAGACACCGCTTCATGAGCATCGTCTGCTGGCGCACCACGCCCAGGGCATCTTCAAGCAGACGCGCTTGGTCTTCGACAGGAGGCGGCGACGCCATTGTGTGTTGCTGGCGGCGGAGATTCCGGCGTGTCGAGGGCTGGTGGAGGTATCAGGCACCTCCGACTCGGGCGGGCATGTCAACGGCCGCCAAGGACAGGGATCAGAGCACTGGGAGCTTCCCTTTCGAGCTTGCGTCATCACTCCGCCTCTGTCTTCGCAGAACCCAGTGATAATACATGAATCTTCCATGTTTTCTACTCTACTCTATTGTTCATGCGCACGTAGGCGCGTTCATGGTGCTATTTACTTGTTCAAACTAGCAATAACGCCGTCCCAATGCTCATCCGTACCGAAGCATATCCATGCTCACCATATGTCCATTATTCGTACATCATATAGATCCGTACTTGTATCAGATTGAACTCCAGAATGACAATCAGACGCCTCCTATGCTTGTTACATTGAAAAAAAGACATGATAACGCCTTTCTCATACCAGACCTCAACTTGAGGTTTGATTGTAGGATAATCCAGGTGTTTCTAGAACCGGTAAGACAACCGAACTTGAGAAGACTGAAGTTGATATCGAAGGCGAGGCAAGGAAACTTGTTGTCGCAACTACAGCTTCGAACGACTTGACGCGGTACTTCGTATGCCACATTCCATCGTCGTAGTACTCCGTGGTCTCAGCGGCCTGGGGAACAGTCACCGTCACTCTGATCGGCTCTGGGGTCGGAATTGGGGTCGAGATTGATGTGATTGTTGATGTTGATGTTGATGATGCCGACGATGCCGAGGGACTGCTCGTCGACTGCGAACTTGAGCTGGTAGCGGCTGGCGCTGGCGCAGGTTGAATGATGACAGTCGTGACCTCTTGCGTTACAGTTGGTCCGGGATTGACTACTTGCACAGTCTTCGTTCCTGGTGCTACTGTCACGGCTGGTGGAGGTGCCTCAGTCGACAGTCCACCGTCGACATTGATCACTGCATAGCTCTTCGCACGAGGAACAATGTATCGAGGTCTCGGTGTGTCGAGGGGAAGTCCAGAAGCGAGAGTTGAAAAGACGGTGACCAGAGCAAAGAATCGTGTGTTGAAAGGCATGTTGCGAATGTTGATGAGTGCCTTGTATCGTGGCTTGAGGTTGCGAGCTTCGAGTCAGGTCGAGGTTGAGGGAGTGGGGCGAATACGAATCGTATTTGGCTGACAATGACTGAGGGGACGAAGAAATAGGTGTAAGATGCAGTTTTCCGTTTATGAAACCCATCGTGGCAAAATGTGGTGCGTAATTACTCGATGGCTGGAAATGTGGTGGTTGGTTTGATGGATGATGAGGCTGGGATGGTCCGAGCGCTCATTGGTTCGCGCCAAAGCACTAGCGTACTCTTCCCATCACCAGAGCCTCTCACCACCCTCCGTAACGTCTTGGAGACACACATTCCAATCATTGAGCCAATGTTGGAATTCAGGACGGTGGAATATCGACTGAATTATCTCCACCAGTCGTGACAGTAGCACCAGGAACAAAGACAGTGCATGGCTCGCCTTCTAATTCTTGTGGTACTGTATCCTCTGGAAGTTCAGCCCTAGCATTTTCCGGTAGCTCTTGCGGGTGGTTGACTCCCCGTCTGAAACTGTTGTGCCATCTATTCCACCATTGCAAAGGACTTCCTCCGTCCATCTCGTGGCAGCGAGCGTTATCATCAAGCTCTACTTTCTGCTCAATCTCCACTTCTTTTTGCGCAGCTACTACTGACCGTCTTGTCCTGTGAAAAAGAAGAAACACGATGTTGAAAACCAACAGGAACGCTAGTGTTCCTCCTAAAGCTATACCAACTATAGCTCCTGCCGAGAGACCCGTTGAGGATATCGTAACCGTTCTCGGCGCAGAGGTAAGTATACCAGTGCTGGTCGCTGATGGGAAGAATGTCTGAGAGGCGGTCAACTCTTTGTCGACTCCAGACCTGGTTGCTGAGGTTTCGAAAGTCGTATATGAAGGCCCCCCACGATTGGAGGCATCCGAAGTAGCAATGTCTGCGTATATGCCAGTCAAAGGGGCTTTCGAAAGAAGTTGAAATGAGATTGTTTGTATATCCCATGACATAGGATATTGCAAAGTCGCAATTGAAGACATGGCTCTCAGCAACGAACAAGTTATCTTCGATAGTGATGAATTTCATGGAGTGTTCGATATCTCTATGCTTCAACCTCACGTTATCTACCGGGCGCAATGAGGCTGCGCATACTTCCCAAGACGGCACATGGGTACACAAGAAGACTGTGGGACGCGGGCAGCGCAACACAAATAAGGCTGAGCAATTAGATTGCAGCCAAACACATTCGCCTGTGTAACAATAGTGTCGCGATATCCTCTCACGACACATGGATTACATTGCTTCGCCGCCCCAGGTACCAAGATTTCAGTTGCTCTGGCAGGGAGGATGGAGCGCACCGGGGGTTGACACTTCTATATTAATCTTTCAGCTACAGAACGGGCATATCGAAGATTTATTGTTCTTGGATGCCTGGCTTCCCGGAAAATTCCTCTCGTACGTCATAATAGTAGGGAAAAGGCAACTTCTGCGCAGATTTACAATAGGAAAGACTTTGGTTTATAAGAATAAGTCCCATATTCCTTCCCTGAGAAGTAAGGTATGCATACTTAGAGGACTTCGACTAGCTTCAAGCTCTGGGTTTGCTAATCATTGTGCTTTCAAGAGGGTGTTGGTATTTCCTACTTTTGATATCGCACCAGAGACGTCATTGTGCTGCTAGAAGCAGAGCGAAATTTCTTAGTATCCGAAGTATATTACCTTTAGCTCTCTGGAATCTTCCTGCACACGAGATCCAGGAATCTCACAGCTTACCTAGCCACGATAACACCATGCACTGGTTTCACCGCCTCACATGTAACCAAATGTGAACAGGGATACAGCAAGAAAGATTCATTTACCAATTGTAATCCTAGATTAAAGACCCCAGCAGCCGGCTGACCCGAAATCAGCAGAAGACCATACAAGCGGGGGACAATGTTCTGGATTACTATCAGGATATCTTTCGTCTATCGTCTATCTTAGTCTATATTATTTTACTCTGGCTTCGGCTGACCATGCGGGACACCATTCGCGGATCCATTCGCAGACCCATTCGCACCCTTTTCAAAAGTCTTTGCGTGGCCCCTCGCCGTCGCCAGAGAGTCAGCCATAAGCCTTGCGAAGCCCCAGACATCGAATTGCACGGCAATCGCACGCGATCCAGTCTGGATGAGCTGAGGAATCATGTCCAAAGTCATGGCACCACTATGTGCTCGTTAGGTTTTTGCAGTCTCAAACGAGGATATGAGCTCACTTACCCGAAGATGGGGAGGTTATTCTTCGCAGCCGCAGTGCCAAACTTGGTCATGGCCTCGATGAAAGCAGGTTCTGGCTGGCCGCCCAGTGCCTTTCCAAGATCAAGACCAGCATCGATCATATAGTCGCCAGGACCGAACATGATAGCATGGATACCCTCAATCGACGCAATCTCCTCTACATTCTCAATGCCCTTGACCGACTCGATCTGCGGGATAATGCAGACATGGTTGTTAGACGTAGCGACATTGTACGGGTCATTCGGGTACAGCGACGTCGTCAAGCCAGGAGTGAAGGTCCAGGGGCTGAACGAGCGGCGCCCAATAGGCCCATAGTACATTTCCTTGATGAAGTCCTTGACCTCCTGCGCAGACTCGCAATGGGGAATCACGATGCCGGCGGCGCCCGCGTCGAGCGCCGTGGTCAGACTGAGCTCATCATGCTTGGGCACGCGTACCACGACCATGGATCGACCTTCTGAGTGGTGCTGAGCGGCGTGGATAGCGCTGATGCGCGTTAGCGTAGCCCGCATACTTGTATTTCCGTTCGCGGAAGAGCTTCCGGGGCTTCGCCACTACTTACTCATGCAGTTCTAGGCGATTGAACATGCCATGCTCGACATCTATCCAGATGAAATCGGGCTTTGTGGACGCGATTAGCTTGGTGACGAATGTGCTGGGGATGCCGTGGGCAACGCCCATGAGGGTTTTGCTGGGGTCGGCTTGTGCTTCTGCGAGGGCTTTGCGTAGATTGCCCGGATATGTGAGCATTGAAGCGCGGAAGGGCGCGTCTGCGTGCAGCTCCTTCTGCTCGCTGTAGGGCTTGAAGTCTGCCATTGTGAAAAGCAAGTTGTTTTACTGAATTTGAATTGGAGAGAGGAGGAAATAGGGAATTGTTGATGAGAGTCGGAGGTAGATGGTCGTTCCTGTGCGGTACTGCCTCCGACATTTTATATGCTTTTCCCACGTCGACCGGACGAAACCGATAAACTACGACATGCCATGGAAATCTCACTCTGCATGTTTCGTGCTGTTGGTGGTCCACCCCAAACCAGGCAAATAACGGCCCAGCACATCGACTTGCAAGGAGGATGAGGGAGGCCTGTGAAGATCGATGCGGTTAGCGCTTATTTCTCAAGGTTGTAGTTACCCCTCTTAGGTAACAATCTTGCAGAGGCGAACACGTTTAGAGGATGAGGTCAGAGTACTATCAGGCAGGTATGTAATGGTATCGATTGCTGCTAGTCAAACGTACGCATGCTGCGAAGCTATAGCCACAAACGTGGCTTGTTGTCGTGTAAGACACTGCTGACTGATACATTATCTGATCAGGGAGCTGTGTACTCCGAATCCCCTTCGGTCAAGCGCGCAATCAGTCAGACTCGGACCAAACGTTGTGCCGCAGCGCGAGGCTTTGCAACGTCTACTTAGGTAGGTAGACGCGCTACATTTGTGGTTTGCCGATCCGATAGGTGGAGATAGACTCTTCTCCACCACATCCTCTCACCGCTGCCATCAGAACTTCACCATACGTGGCGTGTTGAGTCGATTATCCATAGTAGGGTAAGCTTTAAAACTTAAACAATAAAAGGGTATTCCGTTTCCTCCCTGCAGCCAGGGTGTAAATTCATCGACTCCTCCGAAGAACCTGGACCGTAACCAGGACGAAGTTTAAGACCGTTAACTCCATAGTTGAAAGAGAAGGAGGTGTGGTGTTCCGTGATTAAAACAATACTGAATGGCGACCGGAAGAATGTACAGGTGTTGCCTTTTGGTTGGTCTTCGAGTCAATGCCTGGTAACGACTTTGCCCGAAAAGACTATGTCCGTTCAAACCCGTGGAGGGTTATGCGAGACGACCGGGTGTTCGCAAGTGCACTCTGGTGAAGCTGGTCGAGTTGGGTACATACTCGAGTAGTTTGTCGAAGAGTTGGTCTTGAGGGAGACCTCTGTGACCGATGCGTCCACACTTCCCTTCTCCACTTCGCTGATCTCCAGACTCTTCTTGCTGTCTGGCTCCATTATTCCGCCATCCTGCTTCCTCTTCAAACGCTTGGGGAGATCGAACAGGATGGAGAGGCCGATGCAGATGGCCAGAAGACCAAAGATGCCGCCAGCTGCGATGACAGCGATGACGCTGGTTGAGAGGCCGCCGAGCTTGGTCATTGTGATCGACAGATGAACGTTTTCGAGTGGGATCGGGCCGGATGTGATTGGATAGTGACACCTGGAACACGAGGGTAACGCGTGGGAATGTAGTGCAGATGTAGTGAGTAGACTAATATGGGATTGTTTTGGTAGAATGAGTGACAGTTGACGATTGACGTGCAGGACAGAGGCGGCTCTGTTTGAAACGGAGTTACACCACACCACCAAGGAGCGAGAGGGCCTCCTTATACAATCAGCCCACGCCATCGTGGAGTCCTCAAGCGAAGTGAGAACCGATCCTCCAAGGCAGTCTAGAGCCTGCCGCCATCCCGCGAAAATCAGCTGTGGCTTCTCAAATCGTACTGCGCTACATCTCTTTGAGACTTCACAAAGCCACGAGCCTGGGCATGGTCGAGTCGAGCCAAAGCCGGTCGGTATTCGCGCGAGGAGTGGTGGTAACCATCGTCGACTACCTAGTCAGGAACGTGGGTCGCACGGACGACTCAGGGGTCGGTTGGTGATGGTCTAGCTGGAAACGGGCAATTGGGCTTTGTGGCGGTATCGAATCCTCAGCTGCTTGACCGGCTCTCGCGTTCCTCGCGAAGCTTGTCCCTTGGAGAAGATCTTTTAGCGCACCATTAAGCGACTTGTTGCGCGAGACGTGACAATAGAACGTTTTGACGTGACACCCGTAGTGTCAAGATTTTCTGCGACGTGTCGTACCGTTCGCTGGCACAAAGGTCAGACTAGATGAAAAGAACCAATCTAGCAGAGTGTCGGCAACAGGGCGTCAAGACAGCTAAGCTCGTTCCGTGGAGTCTTTGTTCCTGACAAGTCGAAGCTTGGGTCGGGGCTCCCGCAAGGCTGATGAAGGTTGTGCAAAACCGAGCGTAAGGCTAGCCCAGTTTCCAGGATTTTGGCCCCGTGTAGGCTTAGTGGCACTTCGGTCCCAGCCGTGGGGCCTAAAATTAAACTCACATCCTTGTTCTCGAAGCGACAAGACCCAGCAAGCCACATGCTCGCCAGGCACCGGGGACCAGTCCTCCCGACTCTCTGGCTTGGACGATCCAGACCTGGGATGCGGAGGAGGACAAGAAACATTTCGTGGCAGTCCTGCTGTTGCTGTGCTGTCAGGCTATGCCATCTACCATTATTGCGAGGAGCATTAGATGCGGTACCTGCATTCGCTCTGACCGATCTTGGAGATGACGCCTCGGCGCTTTCATCTTATTTCGCTTGGCAGGACAGCTGTCGAATCCTGGCCGAGCAAATGCCGCGCAGAAGATTGTCGGCTTCGTGTTCTTCAACCTTCAGCGCCGAGGACCGTTGCGTGAAGAGTCCAGGCAAGATCAACAAAGTCTGTTCCGAATGCATCACACATGGTGGTGGTCTGGCCAGTTGAACTGAAAGGAGAAATGATGGACAAAGAATTCAAGGCTTGGATTGCTTCGTACAGCTTGAACGATGCTTTATTGTTGATTGCGCCGCGTCTCACCAATAACGCAATCCGAATTGCATATTTTTTTGTTTCGTTTGTCAGAGAAGAATTATGTTGAACTTGTTTCCAGACCTTGTTTCTACACCAAACCCAATCCTTTGACAAATCCGCCCGTCGTTCTCCATTGTACCAATCAGGTTAGACTATAATTAAGCTCCGATTAGTTGTGAGCTTGCACACAGCATTTGAAACTGTTTGGGCCGGGGCAATATCCTGATGACCGGATTCAGTACTTCGGCATTCAATCCATGGAGGCATTGTCAAGTTTCGCACCTTTCAGCCAGACACCATTGTACTTTTCGCAGACCTTGTCTTGCGACCATTGACAGTCGCCGTCATTCCATGGCCCACACTTCTCAAGCGTGCAACACTTAACATTGTTGGGGTCATCCGGACAGTTGTTATTGGTCGTTTTTCCACCCCGAGACGAACAATCGGACGTCTTGATGCAAATCCCATAAGTGTTCGTCAAAGAACCTTCGGTGTCTCCGCCAGGATTGCAGCGATCGCCAATGGCGGCGAAAGCGAGAGCTGGGAGGATAGTAAAGAGGATGGAGCAAGTGAACTTCATGATTAAATTTCAACCACGAACTCTTCGTGACGATGTAGCGAGCGACGACCCGAGCGAGAAACCTTTCTCTTAAAGCATTTTCAGAGATTCATGTTAGACAACGAAAGCGAAGTACGAGCCGCTGTCTTGCAAACTTGGTCGCGTGCTGTAAGTGGCCTTGCTCGTAGATGAATTCTCCGGCGTGGCGTCCAATCTGGCTTCATGTTGTACACCTGCATGGGTTCGGACGATGGGGCGGCTACAGATTGTGTATCGTGATTCGTTCTGGTCGTCGCACAGGTGCACGAGCGTTCATATCTGTGATATTCAACTCTCGCTTAGCATATATTTTGGTGGTCTTAATATACGGATACACCTTCGTCAATCGATCGAAGTCCACGTAGGAGGTCGTAGTAGATGCAGTCAACTCGGTTAGTCAGAAAAACATAGACAGTAAGTAAACCGAGTAGGAAATCATAATCGAGTAAAGGTGTATTCAAAGATTCCTCTCATATGCATGCTGTACTGCTCTAACACAGTAATAAAGCAAGGCAATGCTATAGTAGATAGCCGGTATGAATATGGAAATCCAAGAAAATCGTCCACAACGTAGATTCGCAGAGATTGAAAGGTGTCATGAATCTTAGCTCGTTGAACAGTTGGCGTGCCCTAGCATTGGTTTATTTCGGCTCGACGAAAAAGACTTGACGATAATATCTTGCTTCTTCAATGCTTTCCAAGATATCCGCCCTAGCTTCGTGGAGCATTTTCTTCTTCGGTATATTTTTCAGGACATGCTTCGGTGCCCAGCGTCTCGCAGCTTCTTTGATGGTGCTGACGTCCATGATACGGTAATGCAAATATTCCGTCACGATGTTGTACGGAGATTTAACGAGGAAAGTCTTGTCTACATGCACTGAGCTGCCAGCAAGAAGACCCGTACGACGCTCTGGTACGAATCGTTTGATGTACTGGAGGAGCCCTTCTGCGGCGTCTTCTGCTGTTGTCGAGGAATCAATACAAGCCTGTGTCAGTCCGGATTTGCCATGATGTTCCGTGCACCATTCGCCCATTCTATCAAGATCCTCTCTGCTATGGCGAATGACGGCTTCGTAGCCTTGTTCATCGAGAATATTGAGGTCTGCGTCTGTGACAAAGGCTGCTAGTGACATGATTGTGTCATGATCGGTATCAAGACCGGTCATCTGCACGAGTCAATAGGATCCCAGGCGCAATGCAGATTCCATACTTCGCAGTCTATCCATACCAGAGGCGCCTTCGATACGGATGCCATCTCGGATGATGTTGTGTTTCGGGTTGATGGGAGTGGTGGAAAACGTGAAGGGTTTAGTGCCAAACCGCGTCTGTGCGTAAGTGGTGGCAGTCGCGTCGCGTGAACTAGCGCGTCGCGCACCAATTTGACCCCGACTCTCCCTCCAGCCCACCAAACACATACACGCCAATGACCACAACCTGACCTTTTGTTCGAGCATACCTTTTTTCACTCTCTGTGTTTGGCCACGTTAATAAGTTATAATCCAACATGTCTCGCGCGGCAAAACTGGCCGAGCTCAAGGCTCTGCGCGCTGCAGGCAAGACGCGCATGTCCACATACCAGGTCGAAGAGGAAGAGCAATTGTACGACGAGGTTGATGAAGACGGATACAAGAAGATTGTCCGGAACCGACTAGACCAGGACGACTTCATTGTTGACGACAATGGTGAGGGTTACGTCGACGACGGGAGAGAAGAATGGGACGACGGAAATGGTCGGTACCGCTACGCCGCCACGGATAGCGAGGAGGACGAGCAGCAGCCTGCCAAAGGCAAGGCAGGTACGTACCAATACTTCTGCATACGAGTTTGGCGGTAATACTAACGCGTACCAGCGAAACGAAAACGCGAGGAAGACAAGGAGAAACAAGACAAGATCAACAATGGCATCAGCAAATACTTCAGCGCAAAGAATGCCACCAAGGCTCCCAAAGCCAAGGTATGTCTCATCCTGGAGCAGATAGCAAAATTATGGTTACTGATGTATCCAGCCCCTCGCCACCGCTGCCGATAAAGACTTCATGGACGACTTACTCGGAGAAATCGACACCAACCCTGTCCGTCTGCCTACTTCTCGTATGCGCCCAGTCAAGACCGAAACCCGACGAAAGACTCGCGTGCTCTCACCATCGATATCTGAGAACCGCCCAGCTGTCACGACGAGGCGAACAAATGAAAACGATAACTACATGCCGGATACGCCGCCTGCGCAAAATGGGTATGCGGATGATGATGGCCTTCCCACATTTGACGACGACGTTCCCATGAGCGATCCTCCCCTACAGTCGTCGCCTGTCGCCAAGGCAGTTGAACGAAGAACACAACCATCGATCAAGGTTGAGGAGGAAGAAGACGACATGATGGAGGTAGCACAGCCCATAGGCCACCTGGGTGTGCCTGCTGTGAGCGTGAATATGGCGGGAAAGCGACCCATAGCAAGGATTAAGAAGGCAGACTACCCGACGCCAGCCAGCTCATCACCTGTTGGGCCGTCCACAGGGCCTATCGATGCCTCTTCCTGGAATGACGTTACCAGCAAACTCAACGTCATGAGCAGCCCCGCACCACAGACCACTGGTGTGGGTAAAATGAGACCAGAAGATGCTCTGGAAGAAGATGGAAGCCTCCGCATGTTCTGGATCGACTACACCGAAATCAACGGCAGCTTGTGCTTGTTTGGCAAAGTCAAAGACAAGAAATCTGGCAACTATGCAAGTTGCTTCATGAAAGTTGACAACATTCTCCGAAACCTCTACTTCCTACCTCGAGAATACCGACAAGTCAGAGGTCGTGATACCGACGATGAAGTCGAGCTGGAGGCGGTGTCTGACGAGATTGACTCACTTATGAGCAGACATCGTGTAAAATCTTTCAAGCTCAAGCCGTCTTCTCGAAAGTATGCTTTCGAATTGCCAGATATTCCGAAGGAAGCAGACTATATCAAACTGCTCTACGGATACGACAATATGCCTCTTGCAGCAGATCTGAAGGGAGAAACGTTTTCGCATGTGTTCGGTACAAACACATCGCTTTTCGAACAATTCGTCCTCTGGAAGAACGTCATGGGCCCTTGCTGGCTCAAGATTGATGATCCCGACTTCGGCTCAATTCACAATGCTTCATGGTGTAAGCTAGAAGTTCAAGTCAAGAAGCCTAACAATATTGCCGTTCTCAGCAACTCGGACAATCTTGACGCACCTCCCATGACGTTGATGAGCTTGTCGCTCCGAACCGCCTACAACGCAAAGGATAACAAGCAAGAGATCTTGGTAGCAAGCGCCATGATTTACGACAATTTCTCCTTGACAGACACGACTCCAATTGACCAGATGCAATGCAAAAGTTTCACCATTATGCGACCGAATGGCGCTGCATTCCCCACCGGATTTCAGGCTGAGGTTGAGAAAGTCAAAGGCACCTTCATGCTCAAGAAGACGGAGCAGGAGCTGCTTAGCCTATTGATGGCAATGTTCCAACGACATGATCCCGATGTTCTTGTCGGCCACCGTCTTGATGACGTCGACTACAGCGTTCTGCTCAATCGACTTCGGGAGAAGAAAACTCCTGGATGGCACCGAATTGGACGTCTCAAGAGGAATGATTGGCCCAAGAACATGGGTAAGGGTGGTGGCAGCGTCTTTGCGGAGAAACAGCTGGCTTCCGGCCGTTTGCTTTGCGATCTGGCCAACGATCTCGGTAAATCTCTCATGACGAAGTGTCAGTCATGGAGTCTCGAAGAAATGTGCCAGCTTGTTCTTAATAAGCGACGCGAGGAGCTTGACAATGAAGCAGCGCTGAAGACCTGGGCAACCACCAAGGAAGGCTTGCTTAACTATGTCAAGCATTGCCAGGCGGATGCATACTTCATTGCCGCCATATCGATGAAGGTGCAGATGCTTCCTCTCACGAAAGTCCTGACGAACTTGGCTGGTAACTCGTGGGCTCGAACTTTGAGCGGTACACGTGCCGAACGAAACGAGTATATTTTGCTTCACGAATTCCACAAGAACAAGTACATATGCCCGGACAAGCAATGGGGAAAGAGCAAGGTCAAGCTTGAAGACGAGGTCGCAGACGGTGAGGAGGGTGTAGACGCCAAGAAAAAGGACAAGTTCAAGGGTGGTTTGGTTTTCGAGCCAGAGAAAGGACTTTACGACAAGTTTATCCTGGTCATGGACTTTAACTCTCTTTATCCCAGCATCATCCAAGAGTTCAATATCTGTTTCACCACGGTCGAGCGGGCGGATCTTGCTGATGAGGACGACAAGGTACCCGAAGTCCCGGATGCAGACCAAGAGCAGGGTATCCTGCCACGTCTTATTGCGACTCTTGTGTCTCGTCGTCGAGAGGTCAAGAAACTCATGAAGGCGAAAGATGCTACACCCGACGAGTTGGCGACTTGGGACATTAAGCAGCTCGCCTTGAAGCTGACCGCCAATTCCATGTACGGATGCTTGGGATACACGAAGTCACGTTTCTATGCTCGACCCCTCGCTATGCTCACTACATACAAGGGCCGAGAGATTCTGCGTAGAACCAAAGACATGGCTGAAGAGAAGATGCTGCGTGTCATTTACGGTGACACTGATTCGGTCATGATCAACACCAATGTGGACAACATCCAAGATGCAATCAAACTTGGAAACGAGTTTAAGAAGGAGGTCAATGACAGCTACAGGCTCTTGGAGATCGACATTGACAACGTCTTCCGCCGAATCCTATTACACGCCAAGAAGAAGTATGCTGCTATCAATATGGTACCTGTCGATGGAAAGTACATCGAAAAGCTCGAGGTCAAGGGTTTAGATATGCGACGCAGAGAATACTGTGCACTGTCGAAGGAGACGTCTACGTACGTTCAACCTAATTGATTTCATTTTAAACACACTAACATATCACAGTGAACTGCTTAACTTCCTTCTTAGCGGCGAAGATCCCGAAGTTGTGGTCGAGAAGATCCACAACTACCTCCGTGAATTGAGCAACCAAATGCGAGAGTACACCATTCCAACACGTAAATACACCATTTACACACAGCTTGGAAAGAATCCCAAGGAGTATCCAAATGGCAGTTCAATGCCATCCGTACAGGTTGCTCTACGTCTGATGGATAAAGGAAAGCACGTCAAAGCCAAAGATGTGATGAGCTTCATCATCACTGGTGAATCCTCGGGATCAGCGGAAACCGCAGCTAAGAACGCTTATCCTGTCGATGAAGTGTTGAAGGCGGACAGCGACTTGAAACCTGATATCGACTACTATCTCCACAAGCAGATTCTGCCTCCTGTGGAGAGACTGTGTGCTCCTATCAGCGGCACAAACGTTACTCTCCTCGCTGCTTGCCTGGGCCTCGACACATCGAAATACCGAGTCTCCACAGTCTCTGGTGGCACACAACAAGACACCGAGATCCACCCACTAGAATCTCAGATCCCCGACTCCGTCCGCTTCCAGGCCTGCACACCACTCTGGCTACGCTGCCGATCATGCACAAGCGTCTTCCCATTCAAAGGCCTCTCGTCGACATTCCACCTCCCTGCCTCGATGCAGACCATCAGCCACGAAGGCATCCGCTGTCCAAACTCCAGTTGCGGCAAGATTCTACCAAACATCAGCGTAGTAGCACAGCTCGAATCTTCGATTCGGCAGGTCCTCGCTTCCTACTATGCCGGCCATCTTCTCTGTGACGACCCGCAGTGCGTCAACCACACAAGTCACACGCGCAGCATATCGGTATACGGACACCGGTGTCTGGGCCCCAAGGGCCATGCTAAGGACTGCATGGGCAAGATGGCATACGAGTTCAAGGAGAGGGCATTGTGGAACCAGCTCTTGTACTTCCAGTCCCTCTTTGATGTTGACAGGGTCGGCAAAGGCGAGGCGGGTGTCAAGGTGGATGAGAGCGTTGAGAAGCTGAAGGTATTGGCTGAGATGAACAGAGAGAGGTTCGGCACGCTCAAGGGCGTGGTGCAGGGGTGGTTGGAGAGGAACGGGCGGCAGTGGGTGCAGATGGATACTTTGTTTTCGTTTGCGCTGCAGCAGTCATGAGTGAGCGTGGTCTTGTTCAAGTTTCTTAGGTTTCTCTCCGGTTTTGGGGATGTGGAAACTGGCGTTTATGGGCATTTGGATGGAGCACGTTTCATCATGTTCAGGTCACGACGGCGTCTGGTTGCTTATACACTTGATCGCCCCAATTAAGTTTCATATTGTGAAAGTATATTCCTCTTCCTATCCAACCTTACATATTTTAGTGATGTAGAAATCAAAGCGTCAACGACGGGGTATAATGTTTTGCTTATAGATACAGAAGAATGAAGTGTGTGTGATAGTACATATCAGGTTGTTGTGTTTGTAGTCGCGTTTGCATGAGTCGCGTACCGACGCAGAGCTTCAAAGAAGACAGTGATGAAGCGGTGAATATCGTGGAACGAGTTGTATAGCGGCGCGGGCGCAACACGCAACACATCGGGTTTGCGCTCGTCGACGACCACGCCCCTGTCCTCAATATACCGAAGCACGTCGTCCAGTAACCCCGGGTTCAGCAGCACGCTGAGCTGCGCGCCGCGCTCTTCCGGGTTCGGCGGCGTGATGATCTTGTACGGGGCTTCGCCGCCAGGGTACCGCAGGAGGCGGGCTTCGAGGTATGCGGTCAGGCGTATGCTGCGCTGGCGCAGCGCGTCGATGCTCGTTAGGGCGAAGACGTCCAGGCTCGCCATCACGGACGTCATGTCTAGGGCGCTGGGGTTGCTGAGCTGGAAGCCACTTGCGCCGGGGATGGGGACGAAGGTGTTGTCCATGCGGAATCTGCTGCTTTTGTCGCTGCCCCACCAGCCGCTGAGGCGCGGTCGGTATGCTAGCTGTGTGTTGGTGTGGCGGTCTGCGGTGCCAGCTGTTGCTGTTGCAGCGCTACCATTGTGGGTGGTGCTAGCATTGTCTTCTTGAGCAACAGGACCAAATTCAACCTTGCCATGTCGCTCGTGCACAAACAGGCCGCCAATGACTCCTGGTCCGCCGTTCATGTACTTGTAATTGCACCAGGCTGCAAAGTCCACGTTCCAATCATGTAGCTTCAATGGCACATTGCCGACTGCATGGGCGAGATCCCATCCCACTGTGACACCCAAGGCTTGACAGTGTCGCGTGATTAGCTCAATATCGAAGAACTGGCCGGAGTAGAATTGGATGCCGGGTAAGAGAACAAGAGCAGTCGTTGGAGCGTGCTGAGATATTACAGACAAGATGTGTTCGTTTGAGAGGTAAGGTGACGAAGCTGATGGAGGGTCTATGGTGATGAGGGATGAGGGATCAAGATTGTGATGGGCAATCTGCGAGAGCGCGGCGTACTGGGTATAGGTCAGTGCTGGATCAGTTGCGCAATGGTATTTTAAAGCTTACATGGTCGCTAGGGAAGGCTTTTCCTTCGATAATGATCTTCCATCTGTCCTTGGTGGGCCGATAGAAGCTTGACATGAGCAAGTGCAGATTGGCTGTCAATGTTTCCATGATGACCACCTCACTCGGCAGGGCGCCAACAATTTTGGCGGTTTTGTCTTTGATGGCATCGTCTATATCAAGCCATGGCGGAAGACCGCCCTCATAATCTGTGAAATGGCCAAAGACACCTTTTGAGGCCCAGGTATCAAGGTATCGAATGACATATTCTTTAGTTCTTCGAGGCTGTAATCCGAGCGAGTTGCCGCAAAAGTAGATTGATTCTTCTTTCTCTTCAGATTCCGTCACTTTTTCTTCAGTTGGCCGAAAGCCAAATTTCTTATTGCGCAGATCGCCTTTTGTTGGGATCACGAACTCGTTCCGCAGGGTGCTCAGGTCATCTCTAGCGTCTTCTTCTCTTGCAAATTGCTCGGAGCAGAGCTTGTCAGGTGGTAAAGCCAGGTAGGCATTGGTAGAGTAGGGCATTCTGGGGCAGCAGACGCGTAGTCTGTGAAGCCTTTGAAGCGAACGATTGAAGAGAAGAAGGGGAACGAGTTTAATAGACAAGACGGCCAGGTACAAAGCGGATGCCGGGCATGGGACGCGTGGGGCATGGCGGGGCGGGGGTAGAGCTCTGACTAAGCGGGCCAGACCGCTGGGAAAAGCCGGCGCTCCGATTGGCTGCGGCTTAGCTGTCTGACATATTTCCAGCCGGCAATGACCTCAGACTTCTTGATGTGCCCGTCTGGTCTCCAACAACCGCATCGATATCCGCCGCAGTCATGATGCCATCGCCCAGTACTATGTGCTCGTCGTGCCTGCGTGTAGCTAGGCGGGCTTTCAGCAAAACCTCCGCCCAGTCACCGCAGGCGGCTTATGTAACCTCTCGAACCTACACCAGCAACATATCTGCCACTTCGCCGCAACGGGCTCACCTCGATTTCCTCGCTCCCACTACCTGGACAAGTCCGAGGTTGCCCTTGAATTCTAGGGCGCGGATTCCCATTCTTGCGCAACCACAGTCCAGCGCTCGAAGATCGCTTGCCACAGTCACCGATCCCTCTTCTGCAAGACCCGCCCAAGCAATTCAGAACCCGCGCACCGATGACTCCGGCAATCCCATGCTCATATCGATATCTCCACGCGCTTCAAACCGCCTGCACAAGATATCCATAAGCGACAACAATCCGAACCTCGCCCTGCGAGTAACCATTGAAAGTGGTGGTTGCCATGGCTTCCAGTACCTCATGGACCTGACGGATTTGTCCAAGAACCCAGCGACCGAGGAAGACACAATATTCGAAGGAGAGAAGGGCGAAAAGGTCATCATTGATGAGCCGAGCTTGGAGCTACTCAATGGAAGTACGGTCGATTACACAATGGAATTGATTGGGAGCCAGTTCAAGGTCACAGGCATTCCAGGAGCGACGAGTAGTTGTGGGTGTGGGACAAGTTTTGATATCAAATTATGAGTTTGGAAATATCAAACTTCATGTACTATCTCTGTATATATTATGGTTATGACATCATGTTACTGATCACTCTTGTAGAATTCAAGTAATGGTTAGTTGTGCAGTACAAGGGACGGTAAGAGCATGAAGGGACAAAACTCTTCTCAGCTGACCATCTGCTGCACCACAACCATCCTTTAAAATATTGTAAAAAAAAATAAAAATAGAGCGTTTGTACTCTGTACAGCAGGTAGGCTAAGCTTTAGAGCAATTTAAAAGGTTACTGCAGTGTAAGAGGGGTTCAAATGTTGTCCTTCAGAAACAGAACAAGTGGATTTTTGAACCCCTTCAGCACCGCATTAACCTTTTGAATCGTTCTGAAATTCAGCCTACTTGCTGCGCAGAGTATAAATACTCTATATCTCTATTTTTATAGTATACTACAGGGTGGTTGTGTGCTGTACGTGGTTGAATCTCAGACCCTGAGTTTTGTCCCTTCATGCTCTTACCGTCCCCCCTAGTGCAGGATCGGCATCACCAGAAAAGCGCAGTCATGGCATATCACGTCCACTTTCAAGAGCTTCGAAAACGAACTTCATCTCATTTGTTCCATGTTGAGGAAGAGTATACCGCTCTTCCACTCGTCATGGTGTTTCCGTACAACCCAACCCGCACCTGCGTACCCAGTGATTGAGACGTCCAGACATGTCCATATCCTCCGTCTCTTCAGTGCCCATCAGTAAATATGCTTCACTGGTAACCCCCTTGCCGCAAAATTGTCTGGAAGCCAAATGCCACACAGAGGCGCCGCAGCGTCCAAAGACACTACATCCCATCCCCCTAAACCCCCACTCAACCCATCGTCACCTCAGGCTCCATCATCCAAAACCTCTCCTCCAGAATCTGCTCCGCCAACCGGCCCGCCCTCCTCGCCATATCCTCCTCCTCAACCTCGACGCTCATGCGGCCCATACCCGCATACCCTTCGAATTTCCCAAGCCAAATGTCGGGCCACTTGGGCGCGGAAAAAGCGTTTCCGGTCGTTGCTTTGAGGTGCCACGAGCCGTCGTACCCGATTAGGAGGCCGACTACGTGGTCGAAGCCGAAGACTTTGAGGGCGGTGTGGCGCGTGAATGTGCCGATCTGGAAGGGGGGAGGTTAGTTAGTTGGTCAGGCTGTGTGAGGGGACTTGGAGTAGGGGAAGGGAAGTGGTCATAGGGAAGCAGGAACGCACGAAGACTTCGAGGCCTTTCCTCCAGATAACAAGCTGGGTGCCTTTCTTTCCAAAGATAGCTTTGAAGGTATGCACCCGTGGGCTGAGGAACGATTCCAGTGTATCAGGCGAGATGTGGAACAGGATCGTCACAACGGCATCCTGCAGGCTGATCGTGCGGTCTGCATCCCGCTGATTCTCGTTGCTGCTGCTGGAGTAGTCGCTTAGCTCGAAGATATGCGCATGAGTTGTTGGACCGCTGGCTGGAAGACTCGCGAAGACGTCTTTGAAGGGGCTTGGGAGAGGGCTGCTGGAGCTAGACGACGGTGGCGAGGGTGGCAGTTCAATCTCGCGAGACGACGATGAGTGGTCACGTGGGAGTTCCGCTGAGCTGGACGATGACGGCTCGCGCGGGAGTTCAACCTCGCTGGATCCTGAGGGACTGGACATGTTGAAGCTGGGTAGGAGGCAAAGGGTGGTAGGAGAGAGCGGACGCAGCTTAGCTGTTGAGCTGGAGCTACGGCGGAGCTGGCTTATAAGGCGGCATCTCGCAGACTGGTATGGGTTGGTGTGAGCGATGAGGGATGAAGAGTGAATGGTAAATTGTGAACAGTGAATATTGTACAGTGGCCGTGAGGAGATGAGGAGATGAAGGGGGGAGCATGAGATGACATGAGGAGGAGGAGGAGGAGGAGGAGGAGGAGGAGAAGATTTGAGATGAGCTCACGTCTGGTCGCTAAGGAGTGAAGGGACTCTTATAGAGTAAGGTGAAGGTCAGACGGCTGAGCCTTGTTCAGCTGAAAGGGCGTGGTAGTGGTGAAGGAGTGGTGGATGAATAGTGGCTAGGGCCATATATATGTAAGGCTCCTTGTGGAGTATTTATTGGGACTGTAAACTTCTTATGGGTTAAAAAGTCAACAAAAAATCGTTTAAAAAAGGGAACAACATTATCCCACCCTGCCAGAAAGAGTAGCAAGTAGTCAACAAGCAACAGAAGACCACCCGCCAACCAACCAACAAAATAAAACCGCAAAAAACAACGTACTCTGACTCGATTTTTGTTCCTTTCTTTATTTGTATTCTTATTCTTGGAACTCACGGTTTTTCGGTTGTAAAAACGCCAGGTTGTAGCCCTTTGTTTTTTTTTTTATGTTTTTTTTTTCTGTTAGTATTAGCTGTCACAACCGCGAATCGAACGTTGGTAGTGCCGCATCCCAAGCGCCTTCTTTTTTGTATTTATTCTAGCGCTTGAACCACAGCGACACTACTTTCTTGGGTGCAAGTAGATTAAATTAAGTAGGTTATATGCGCCAAGGGCATGTGTGGGTGTTTTGGGCGCCCTGGAGCTAGCGTGTGGGTTTGTGCGGCCACGTGCTAGCGCGGTGAAGGTGAAGGTGACGTACGAGGAGATACTGTGTCTGTTTTCAAAAGGATGGAAGGAAACGCTGAGTTCATGACTAAGGCCCTCTGTTTATTTCCTAGAGTCATATGAAGTTCGACTTCTTATGCCGTTATAGCGGCCCTCAACCATGGTTTCTTGGAGTAAATAAAACAGCTTCTCATTCGGCTTCAAACCCCTTCAGGTACGCACCCAAGCTTAGTTCAAGTTCACAAAACACCCCAGCGCTGCCCCAAGGTGTTATGATAGATAGCATCTGTAGAAATCTCTAGCTGTGGTATTACTCAGTTCAACACAAAGTTGCACTTTACGATCGCGCCAGGGCCCAATGACCTTCTTTGATGCTACAATCGCGATGCCTCCTCTTCAAACGATGTCGCGTATCCTCCTCCACAGTACTATAGCGCAGTCGTGAAGATCAAGCCTTCTCAGCATGGACCATCTCACCCTTGATTGGAGTCCTATACTCTCCCTCCTCGGCAGACTCGGAGTCGTATTCGCCTGGCTTAATAAAGAGGCCATCGATCGCCTCAAGGGACAAATTCGATGTCTCGGGGTAGAAGAAGTAGACGATCGGGACGAAGGAGAAACTCGTGCACATGAAGATGAGGTACGTCTTCCAGTCAAGGCGGTTGATTCTGGTAGGCGTGTGAGCAGAAGTCTCGAAGAATCGTGCTGGAATAAGAAGTCGACTTACAGGACAGGTGTGATCATGACAACGAAGAAGTTCCACATCCAATGCGAAGACACCGAGATCGCAGTACCACGCGTCCTAGCCTCTAGAGGGAGGATCTCGGGACCGTAGACCCAGGGCACCACATTGATTGAGGCCCCGAAGATAAGCATGTATATGAAGAAGAAGGCAACAGCTGCGATGTTGGCGGCCTTGTTGGTCTTCTGAGAGAGGAGGGCAGCGATCATGAGCATACACACTCCAAGCCCACCACAACCCCACATCATTGTCTTTCGTCGGCCCATTTGATCCAGCCGGAGGGATGGCAGTAAACATCCAATAACGAACATGAGCTGAACGAACCCGGCAATGATCTGCGCAAGTCGAGGCGTCTGACCAACGTTCTGCACAAGAACGCTGGGCAAGTAGTACACGATCATGTTGATTCCAACCATCTGATTCATGAAGAGGCCAAACCAAGCGAGTAGGACGCGGCGTCGAGTCTTAAGCTTTCCATCCTTGAACAGTCCCGAGATCTTTTGAGCACCGGCACGCCTGTCAATGGCAATTGCCTCGCGTATGGCATCGATCTGTTCAACGATAAATGGATCGTTGCGCTCTCGGTCGAACACGGCGCAAAGCACGTCGATGGCTTCCTCTTCGCGGCCCCTGGCAGCGAGCCAACGGGGGGATTCAGGCAGTCCGTAGACCAAGAAGATGACGGAGATGGCAAAGATAAGTTGGATTGCAATTGGTGTGCGCCATGCAACAGATCCAGGCAGATGCTGGAAGCCAAAGTCGATCCAGTACTGGCGCAGACTTCAGTTGCTATCAATGTGCAGACTTTGGACGAAAACTTACAGCAAGGACGATACCAACGCCGATAAAGAGAACTTCCCAGGAAACAAGACGACCTCTGTGCTCCTTTTCGCATAACTCTGATTGATACATAGGCACAGTAGAGCTGTCTATGCCCGTCCCTAGTCCTGTGATGACACGGCCGATGATCAAGTGTGAAATGGAGAATGCAGATGCCTGAAGTGTCGCGCCAACGAGCACAAAGCCCATGGCCATCCAGATCTGAAGTTTGTCAGGTGAGGTGCCTTTAGAACATTTTAACTTTATCATACCATACGTCGACGACCAAAGTGGTCACCGATAAAAACATTTAGAACGCAACCTGCGAGAGCGCCAAGGCAGTATGAGGAAACGATGATGCCAGTCGTAGTATCGTTCGGGTGATTGAACTGGTCAAGATAATCGGGCATCTGGAGGATACCCCCAAAGACACCCTGGTCGTAACCAAAGAACAAGAATGCGGCCAGACAGCATGTCGCAATCGCTGTTCTCAGAGGCTTTCCTCGGCCGTAGCAGGAGCGCCAGGCCATTTTGCAAGGATGAAAGAAATGTTAACTGTAGGGGATATGAACTAAAGACAACTGGAGCCTGTCCCGCACTGGTGTCTTCTCATTTTGTGGGTATTCATTGACTTATATAGGTCCTGTCTTCAAGCATCCCCAGATTGTCTCCCCAGACTCCAGGAAAACCGGCTCCGCACATCCATGCTCCGTCCGGGAAGGTCATTCTGGGGAAGGCTCGAAAATGAAGTCAGTGCCAAGTGGACGATGTCATTCATGGTCTGAGAGGTCCGACCCATGCGGTTTGTGCACATGGTAACTGCATGGCATGACCGTTAGACGGAATCTTGCCAACGAATAAGAGATAATGGCGGGATCTTACCGCACATTGGCGCTGTGCGGAGGCTTCTTGTCGTCGAACTTGCCAAGGCTTCGGTGCATGATCCCCATGGGGAGGTGGGTGGATCTGCGGTTGTCTCCTTCGGCACCTTTGGGGCGCTCCGGGTCTTCCCAATGAGGCAACCCGTGAGCGACCTTGCACAACCCGCTGCATCGCCTCTCGTCAGTCAGGAAAAGTCGGAAATAGAGTAAGCACGTCCTCAGTGCTAGAAAAAGAGACCGGCTTCCTCTGCGTTTATATTGAAGCTGCTTATACATCTGTTTTCTCTAATACAGCAGAGGAGGAAGATGAGGCCTATAGGACTTTAATCCTCTATTATAAGTGTATCTAATTATCACAAAGGTGCCAGGCTTCTATCCGACTATTTTGTACGTCCGAGAGCGTGTCTCGCCTCTGCAAGGTAGAATGAGATCAGTACGGAGATTGACCCGATCCCAGGCTTCTGCTGATGCTCGTTGATCTTGTGGCTTGAAAATGTTTCAACAAAGCCAACGTCAAAAACTACTCAAGGGTGATGCATGATTCATGAACTTTGCGTACTTGACCAGCTCCTTTCACCCGACGCTCCTTAGCCTATATTAAAACAGAAAGAAACACCTCAATGTACTCAAGTATTCTCCATCACCCTTCGTAGGATTTGGACCTCATGCTTAGTGACGAAGACATTGTTTAGCGCCGCAGCAGTTTCAGGGGTTTGTTCTAGCCCAAACCCGTTGACTGCATCGACTAATTCTCGAATCTTAGCACCTTCCCAGTCGCCAGAATCAGTAGTCCAGAAGACTCGTTTGATGCCAGCAGATTCCATGTACAATATGCATCTGTAACATGGTCTTGACATACCAGCAGTTGCTGGCTGTTCAGTGTGAGGCCCGGAGGGTTCATTCTTCGCGGTTTCCTCTACTGGCCGACGAACAAGCTCTTCATGTAGCGATCCAGTGCACAAAGGCGGCGATGAATTAGTATCAACCTGTAGAACGGACTCTATAGGCTGCTTTGCCGGTTTGCCCCCAAGTTCGGGAAGTAGTCTAGCTACGTACAAATCGGCTCCGTGGAGACGGCCTTGCTTCATTCTTTCTTTAACACTGTGGGAGTCCTGAAAGCTTTTCTGCATCAATGCTGACTGGCCCCTGGCTCGGTGCGGGTCAAGAGAGCCTCTCTCATTCTAGTTAGTACTCCACATTGGTCTAGAGAGGTCTCTTCGTATCTCACCTTGATTGATTTGAGACCCACATCCTTTGAGTGTGGAGAAGGACCACGATTTGGGTCAAGATTTTTGGATATGCAGGAGCGATTGTCTTTGGCTGCAATTCGCGGTTCTAGGGACCGGTTCTCGTACTGTGGACACTCGCATGATTGCTGTTTGTTGCCACGCTCATAGCGCTTGCAGCAAAGATTGTTGACCTTCCTCTCGCCTTTCCCCAACTTGATTTTATTGCGCCCATTTATTATCTTTAGGTTCACCTCGAGATTTTTCGACTTGTTCTTCTTGAACCCGTGTCTGGTCTGCGCATTGACTTGCGACGAACTGTGCCGAGGATCCCACGCAGACTGCCTCAACGTAGGATCTGATGGCACGACCTCGCAGTCTGTTTTTCTTTTTACTATCTCCCGATAATTTGAAGCATTTTTTCCCGTAAGACACGGCGCTGAATCCTGACGTGCTAGACGCCGAAATGGCAGAGTGAATCGCCATCATCTCAGAGTGCATTGAAAGTGGCGCGGTAAGCTTTCCACCGTAGTGCGAAGCCTCACACGGCATGCACAAATCGGGTATTCCTTTTCCTGTTGTATGCATGTCTCGCTTTAGCTTGCTCTTGCGCTTTTCCTTCCACATCGCAAGAGCTTGCCCGTCCAGCGAACGACGTGGAAGTCGACCGGTCTTCACCGAGCCGCTGTTGAAACCAGGGCGGTAATCGTTGTATCCTTGCCCAATGACTTTTCCACCACATACGACGATCGCGCCATGTTTGTAATGGAGTGGAGACTTTTTGGCCTGTTCAAGGCAGAGTGTGAGGTAGCTATCAGACTTCATTGTTACCTGTTGTAGCACTCTTGACAGAAGATTCGTATTTAAAATTGAATGGTAGTAGCCGTGATGAATTTTGTGTTGTTCCAGGCAGGAAAGGGAGTTGAAGGATATGAGTTGTACTCAAGTGAGTCATCGATCAATGGTCCCTGAAGAGTAGAGCGCTAGTGTGGCTACTTCTCCATCTCCGACTTCTCTTCAGCGCAACACAACAAAGCTCTCTCTGCTATGGGTGGTACATCTCTTGCAATTGCTTGATTGTATTTTTTTGATTCGTCTTTTTGTTTCGACACTTCGGTTGGCTAATTATTTTATAGCATCATCTAACCATTCCCTAAACTTCTACGAACCCCTATTCTGCCCATACTACCGCGCTAACACCATCCTCATTTTCCGGAGTACCAACCGATCCGATTCTCAGATCAGCTACACGGCTGCCGAGTTTGCCAGTGGCGACATCTCTTGCAACGATCGCAACGTTCGCTGTCGTCTGATCACCAATCGCGACGAAATCTCCAGCTTTGTTAATGTCGAATGTGCGAGGATATGTACCGTATGAAGAGGTTATATTGGTCCAGACAAGTGTTCCATCCGCAGAGATCGTGAACTGCGTGAGCGAGTCGTTGGGAGCGAACTTTTTGTCGTTTCGATTGGTGGTATAAAGGAAATTATCTTTGACCTTGATCTCGCCAATCTTGGTTCCCGCAGCAGCAGCACTATTTCCTTGGTATGGAGTCAGTGTTTGCTTCAGGGTCAAGGTCAAGCAGCCTCCAGACGCATACGACACGCTCCACCCGGAAACTGAGTTGGAAAGTTCATTAGCAATGAATAGGACAGTGCTCTCTGCGTCTCGTCGGATACGCGAGTTACTGCCAGCCTGTTTCCAGAAAACGCCATGTCGAGGGCCAGTCCCAGGAGCGGGTTTCGCGGGAGGACATTCCGTCAGCTGGCCAGATGTTTTGTCAATCTTGTTGATGCGGATCAGATCAGCACCCAGATCGGGCACAAGTAGAAAGTCTCCTGTAGGATCCACGAAAGCATGATGCGGATGCGGTGCATCTTGCCGATTAGGATTTGGTCCTTTGCCAGCCATGGTATACTTCATCGTCTGCAGTGGTTGTCCCCCGTTCAGTGGCAGCTTGAATGTTGTCAACTGCGAAGATTGGCTGTATTCTTGTCAGAAAACCCCCATGGAGAAATGTTTCTCAACTGACTAGTGAGCATTCGCGATGAAGCCTCGACCGTCCGCGCCTCCGTACAGCGTTGTTGCAACTACACCGAGCGGTGTCGGTGCTTTCCCAATCGACGTCAGACTACCATTGTTTCCAATGGAGAAAGAAACCAGACTTCCCCCTTGCGCACCATAGAAAACCTCGTCTGGAATGTACCTATCAGGAAGTACATGTTAGTTCACGGCCTGATGCATCGACACCAGCATTCAAACGTACAGAGCCTTGCCAGGACCATCATATGTTATCCAACTCGGAAGCTTGTTCCCCGTAGGGCTCGATTTAGTCAGTGTTAAAGAGTTCCCACTGAACGTCAAGTAGTTGACGGTGCCCGAATAGTGTGTCGCCCATAGATTTGCAGCTGTAGCAACGCCACCAAAAAGAGGTAACAGTGAAGCAATTGAAGGCATCTTGGCAAGACTTGGTTGACCGCAAACAGTCCTACACTATGGCGGCATGTGTGCGCTATGTATACCACGAATTTTCCGCCTTCCCATCTCCGCAATTTTCGCCATGATCACACGTACACAGTCACCTCCCAGGGCTACTATGATGAAACACGTTTGTACAAAGCCTTGCGCCCAAGAACCGAGTCCATTATGCATTCACGCACTCCGCAAGGTACTCAATTAGTCTTAGTTTGTACGCTCCGTTGCCGGATAAAGCGGTCACACGTCGGAACAATTTATCGCAATATAATTGCTTGTTTCGAACTGGGATGATGCGTTTCGACTGGCTGCCGATCCTGGCTAATAAACGAAGACAGAGTATATCAGCCTTATTTTTCGGCAAAACCGTCATTGACGTACATTTAAGAGATCTCTTGGGATTGCTTGGCTCTGTTTCTCCCGGGAATGTAACCGCTGCGCCGCAAACTTGCGCCGGCACATGAAGAAGGCACGTGTAAGCTGGGTATGTACGCGGCTTCAAATATGAAGATCGTTAATCCCACAGAATTGACCAATCTATATTGGTCTTTATTGTGAGAAGTTGCCGGTTTCCGAAGAGGTATATGTAAATGTTCGCGGAACACGACGAATTAGTTAGACCAATTATTGTCTTCATGATTTCAGGTTTCTAAGATGCTTTTGGCTTTATTTTAACTCTCTGTTCTAGCAGACCTCAAAATGACACCTAGTCAAATCTCTTTAATCTGCAGTACAAATCTAACTTCAAACTGGCCTACTTCAGACTTGCAGTCTTGTTCCAATTCTTGTCTGAAGTTCTCACCATAGACTCTATTTTTACGGAATCTGGTCGAGGCGAGGTTCGTGCCACGATGATTACTTATAAAGGAAGTTTACACTCGACAATCTCTCGAAGCCTCTCTTGTCCTTGCTGGTACCACCTTTGGTACTGTGACATCGTTCAAGTTCGAACCTTTGACTGCGCCAGATAACATCATTGTCTTTAAGCACTTCCTTTCACCATAGCGCAACCTAGGAGCTGATGTATGAGGAGTACCGTAGAACTTCGCAGCGTAAAATCAGATTGCAGAAACGGGCATGCGCCTACTTCTCCCCCCGCAATTGACAGGAGTATGCTTCAACTTTGAAGACTTGAAAAGCCGGGTAAGCCAAGAAGATGTACTCAAGTACTAGGTATTTTTGTATCAACCAAGTACAAACCTTCCAGTCGCCAAACGACCTTTCCCCCCCAACACCTCCCAAAACCTAGGACATGACAACCGTACTCCACTCCTCCCACCCTCTTCTTCCCCTTCCCTTGCTAGCAATCAATAAGGCGCCCCCTTAACAGCATGCACATAACACGCCCTGCACCCCGTCCCATTCCCCCTCCAAACCAACACATCATTCTCCAGCGCGCCCTCACACACCATCCAGCCCTCCCTCTCGCCCCCCACAGTCAAAAGGTACCCATCATCCAGCGCCAAATTGCCCGCCGGCTGCACGCTCGCCAGGAACTGGAGTTGCTGTCCCGCGGCGACGAGCGTGCTGTTGTAGATCTGCTGGCCGCCGCCGAAGGGCGCGCGCGCGAGCGTCGAGAGGGTCCCCGAGGTGAGGTTGAAGGTGGGGAGCGATGTGTAGCCGGGGCCGGTGAGGCGGAGGAGGAGAGCGGGTTGGTTGAAGGGGTCCTGTTGAGTGGGGGAGGGGTGTTAGGGGGGAGTAGTGGATGGGGCAGTGGAGATGCGTACGAAGAGCGAGGTAGCCGAGACGGCTTTTAGGTCTGAGGAGTTGGCGCTGGGGTCGAGTTGGGTGGTTGTGACGAGGAGGAAGGATGTGAGTGGTGGTGGGAGGGCGGCGGAGAGGGTTGCGCTTGCGATGAGGAGGGTGAGAAGAGGGTGACGCATTTTGTTTTGCGTTCTCTGATATAATTATACTGGTAGTAAGAAATTCTCTTTTACTCTTTTGTTTTGTCCTGAAAAACAATCGTTCCAAAATAGGATCAGAGACGGTAAGTGGTCAATGTTGTTTCTTAGAAGAGGTGAATAGGAAATATTTCGATGTGATGACGGAGGCGAGTAGATCTCGCACCGAATTATATATCTGTAACAGGCGCCCCAGGACTGAGAGGTACAAACCGACTTTCAATGTGCCACAGATGCCATCATAGTCGACCCTAGCATCATGAATTTGGTCTTCAGCCACCCAATTGCGGCTCAAGCTACCCTTGCAGATCTGACGATCCCTGCATATTGCAGTAGCCAACAGGAGTTACAGAAGCATGTGAAGGTATGAATACTTGGATGTTGCGCTCCGTTCAAATATTGATCACAAAGGGCGACGATGTATGCGATTCAGCTGAAAGTTTAGAGGTTCAGAACAAAATAGATGGCTTGGCCGACTGGTGGTCTAGTAGTGTTACATATCTACATCTTTCGCTTCACAAAAACTCAATTCCAACACCAAAGCTCAGCCCTTTCCTCGCATCCTCCTTAGCTCGCATAACAAGGGGCAAGCTGAAGTTGATCTCAAATCTAGCGATAGGGTGAGCGTACACCAGACCGACACCTGCAGCAGCACTTGGTAATTCCTCTGTCAAGCTCTGGAAGGTTTTCTTCAAGCTGGACTGTACTTCGGATGAGTTACCAAACAATCCTTGGTCCTTTTGTGAAGATGTCTGGGATCTCAGCGAGAGTAAACGGCCACCGTTGATGAAAGCTTGGAAGCGTAGGGGTGTCTCTTTTCCTACACGGGGGACGGGGAAGAGAAGTGAAGCACCGCCGGCAGCATAGATATCACCGCCTACTGCATCTGGGCCGTCATGCGGCCCAAGACCTGCGAGGCGGAAACCCCGAACGCTGTTGGGTCCGCCGAGCTGGAAGCGGTCGTTGATTCTTGATGCTTGGGGCTTGGTAGTCCCAGGAAGAGTCAAGGGGTATAGAAGACCACCTCTGAGACCAGCGGTAAGAGTGATGCCGGTGTCACCGAATGGAAGAGCGACTTGCGACTCTGCCTCTGACTTGAAGAAGGCAGCATCGCCTTTGAGGGGACCGAAACCTGCAAGTTCTGAGACAGTCTTCATCAAATATCCGCTGTTAGGAAGGAGAGGATAGTCGCGCTTGTCATTGATCCAGGTGTGTGTGAGACTTGACTTGAAGGAGTCGCCCGCGTCCGCTCGTACGGTAGGTGAGGCATTCTCGGCCAAGCTGGTAACTTGGCGCCATATGCCCGAGTAGCCGAACTCATGCTGATGACCCGTCTGAGACGTCCAAAGAAGCTTTGCGTTACCGCCCTTGAGAACCTCCTCGTGACTTGCCCAGCTCTTCAAAGTAGAGCTTGCGAAACCATTCACCTGAGCCTTGAAGTCTGGGTTGCTCAGTATCGGGGTGTCGAAAGCGAGCGAGTATGCCGAGCGTGTGCGCGTTCCAAGAGAGCCATGAGCGTTGAGAGTCTCGGCTCCACCGAACAAGTTGCGTAGTTCAGCATGAACATAGGCATCCGCTTCCGAGGCACCGGCCTCTGTTCCAGTTTTGATGGTGTAGTTGCCCCGCTCGTGCGCTGAAATGTAGACATCGACATCGGTGGGCGAGCTCGCAGCAATGGTGGGATCCGGTCGATCGAGATATACCGAGATTGGCGACTTGAAAATGCCTGCATCACGTTAGCAATGGATGGTGGTGGTGCCAGTCGCGTGTCCCTCACCAAAGCGGTTGAGCTTGCCAGTAGCTTCTCCCACCTCCTTCAAAGCTTCTTCAAGAGTATATGGCTCTTCACGATTCGCGCTGAGTAAGGGGTTGACGACGCGCTCGAGGAAGTCTCGTCGGGTCCGGTTGGCGTTGAGGATGCGGACAGACGATATCGTCACGGGCAGAGAGGTGTTGTCGCCAATCTAATCCGACATCAGCATACGCTCCGGCGGCGGGCCAATTGGTGTGATAGCGAGCACGTACTAGCTCCCCCAGCCTCTCCTGGGACTTCTGGTGCTGTGTGTGTAGCCGCGCATTGAGCTCGTCTTGCTGGCGCTTCTGCTCTGCGGCATCCGTCTTGTTCCTCAGCCTTTCGAAGACCTGATGATAGAATTAGCTAATACCCTCATGTGAATTGCCAATTGTCCTGCACGCACATCGTCGTCGTTGGGCGACGCCATTGGAGTTGTTGCTGTCGCTAGAACTCGATGCTTGGCGATAATTCAGAGGGAAACCTTGAAGAGATCCCGACCCCCGACGGATTGAGCATCACGTGCCAGGCCGGCCGTCCAGCGGAACCATGGGTGGAGGCTGTGCCGGATGTGTGGCCCATTACTCATAAACCTACCCTACTATTTCACCCTCCTACATCTTCTTTCCCCTTGTTTGCTTTCACCCAGTTTGTTTACCGCTGCTGCGACCCTTCTTCGCTGGTCTCGCACATCGCCTCTCCACCACCCACCCGCCACGTCCCGCGGACCACTTCCGTCGGGAGTCGCCCAACGTCACTCACTGACTTTCCAAGTCCAACGCCCCGACGCTCCCTCCCTCCCTCCACTCACACACAACTGCCCGCCATGGCAACCCCGGCCGCAACACAGCGCCTCACCAAGGAATACGCCACCATCTCAAAGTCACCACCACCCTACATCATCGCACATCCCTCGGAGCGCAACATCCTCGAGTGGCACTACATCCTCACCGGCCCGCCCGACACTCCCTACGACGGCGGCCAGTACTGGGGCACCCTCATGTTCCCGCCCGACTACCCGTATGTGCCGCCCGCAATCCGCATGCACACGCCCTCGGGCCGCTTCCAGCCTTCCACACGCCTGTGCCTCAGCATCAGCGACTTCCACCCCAAGAGCTTCAACCCGGCGTGGGGGGTTAGCACAATCCTCACAGGCTTGCTGAGTTTCATGACCAGCGAGGAGATGACGACGGGTTCCGTGCGCGCCAGCGAGCACGAGCGGAAACTGTTTGCCCAGCGCACTAGGTGGTGGAACAGCACCGGCGGCGGCTCCAAGACGGCATCTGCTGCAGGCGCGAATGCGAGGGGCATCGGGAGCATCAAGGCCGGCGATGGAGGCGCCAAGTTTAGGCTGGAATGGCCCGAGGTCGACGAGGAGAATCTCAAGTGGATGGCCGAGAAGCGCATCGATCCCGCCACAGGCCTACCGCGCCAAATACAGTCCAGCTCACATCCACACTGCTCGCCAGAGGTCGCGGGTCTGCGGCGACGTCCTGGAGCCAGCGCGACGGTAGTCCAAGACGCGGCGCAGATCGCCCGAGACGCTCAACAGAGTGTGTGGAGCCGACACAAGTGGACCATCATCTTCGGCAGCTTATTCATGTACATTATGATGACGAGGGCAATGGACGGATCCGTTTCCACCGCGGCCTAGATATACTCCCGAGCAAGACACACCGGGAAGATAGAGAGCGCTTGGATAATCTATGAGCCGTCTCATATTGAAGCATAGGACACAGGACTGGACAGGATAGGGAGATTTCGCGGGTTTTCTAGGCGTTGGGCGCTCGACATACCCGCATTTAGGAACAGAATAGATCGGCAGCGTGGGAAGTAACCCTGCGTACATCCTTGTACCAGATCAACACACCTTAATTCTACATACATACATAACATGGAATCGAGTGGACTGTGAGAGTGAATCAGTCGTGAAGAACAAATCGTATTGCTTCTTTTGCTGTGACGGTTCCTTGTATTGCTGATCTTCCCACGCATGCAACTTTCCTTCACCGTTCGTGTTGCCCTTTCTCTCGCGTCCCTTCTCGTCGATCTTCTCGCAGTGAGAGACATCCAAGCCAACCCCAGCCATCTCAGAGACATTGTCTAAAAGCCCACTTGCATTCACAAGAACCACCCTTCTTTCGCAAGTAGTGCACTCCTTCCAACCCACCATATTCAAGTATTCCCTTCGAACCTCCTTGATCCCTTACTCATCCCTAGATAGTCTATCGCCTCCCCTATCCTTCTCTTCACAATACCATCCCCTCCCTTCTCTCCTCTCCTTTTCCCATCTCATCCCTTCCCACCCTACCGCGCAGCCATCATAAACTTGCGCCACCACACCGTCTCCGGGTCCAAAAACCACGGGCTAACAGACTCGATGAACTGCTCTGGCGATGGCATAGTCCCGGCCTCCATGTGCTCGACTCCCATGACGAACACGTCGCATGTCGTCAGGCATGTGCGGCCGAAGATGCACGCTGAGATGTGGTGCGGCATGATTGGCGTGCGTGGTGGACGTGGTGTTTGAGTGGGCAGTGTGAGAAAGCTGGCTGGAAGGGAGGAACCTGTTGATACTGAGAGGTATGTATGTGATGGTATGGACTATGTATACTGCAAAGCCTGCGGAGGAGGAGGCGTCTCAAGATAAGCGGAGGAGTGTGTCGTCGCAGCGATGGTTGGTCTGATAACGAATGTGATGGTTATGTGGACGACGGAGTCCAGGGAATTGCCGATATCGTCTGTTCTTCTTCATCGGTGATGTGCGTTTGAAAGAGCGCGTTGTTCTGCGGGGGAAGATGTGGAGTATTTGCCTCTGGTCGTCGTCCCACACTTCAGTCAACCGTACAGTAAGATACACCGCTCGCCCGAACTTCCTGGTGTAGAACTTGATAATGTACACCCCCTGGATTTTAAGGATCCTATATTTTTCCGTTCTGGGGAGACGGAGATGCACGTTTGGTGTTTTGCCTTCGTAAAGTCGCCACTGTATGTGGGTCGTGGGATAACCTGCGTGTTTGCCGACGGCAGATTATTCTACGTCCAGCAATCAGTACTACAGATCGTCGTGGCGGACGGTCAATGTGGCACAAGGTGCGGTCCGGCATGCGTGTGCTGAGTGATTGGAACGAATGGCCACAGTAAGCCCAAGATGGCAACGTAAGTGCTGAGCTGACTGCGCTGCGTTGGTTGCGTGAAGCACCTCGGGAGGAATGGCGAGACCGTCACATGGAGTACGCTGTATGTGTAAGATCTTTGTAGCTGTACATATACACGTACTCGTGGCCCGTACCGGTTTGCCATCGTATATAAAGACTCAGCTGCCCATGTCAGCAGATACATCTGCGCGATCTTATGCAGGAGCCTCTCCACACCTCCGCCAACCCAATAGCCACGGCCCGACTAGGAAGGCGACGATAGATGTGAAATGCAGTGCTACATGGGGGCATCCCTTTTCCGAGGACGTGATGGATAGTGGTGAAGCTATAATTGTGATCTCTGGTACGATTGGAGGTGTTGGGAGGTAGCGTGGTGCTACTGGTTCGCTTGATGATGACGTGCAGCGAATGGGAGGCGAAATACTGGGGTTGGACAGCTGAGAGGTGACCAACATGCTTGGTGTGAGATGACTGTGGATGTGGGATGAGGCGAAATCTGCAGAGTAAAGGGATACTTACGGACGCAAGTCATGGTACAAGCGTGATGATCGGGTGGAGAAGAGAGGAGCCGAAGAAGGCTTCGATAGCCACAACGTGCTATGGCGTATCACTGGCGCATACGAGGCTTTGACGATAGGATTTGTGCATATCGAAAGCTTCAGCCTCTTTTTGGCTGTTGCATTTTGCGAATACGCCTTGGACAAGTTATTGGTGATAGAGGCGCTGCATTATGCTCCGTACCGACGCATGCGACTCATGAGGGGCAATATTTGACTATAGGCTTTGAGAAGTTCTCCTGAAGACGTATGAGATATCAGCAACATCTTCGGTTGGTCATTTGTGTGTCTACAAGTTGCAAACTTTGAAATTAACTAACTTTTACCAACCAAGACTGGTCTACTGTTGCTGAAAACGAATCGACGAATCCGCAGGATCAAGAACCATAAAAGTGCTCTCGGGATTGGTTTCGCCGAGTGGATCAAAACCACTGCTTGCTTCGTTCAAGTTGTTGAACCACGAATAGTCAATATTCCAGTTTCTTCCTGCTGATTCCACATCTGGTGTTTCACCGGCAACGTTCTCAGGAGATGTATCTTCGTGCAGCTCTGACTCTGACTGATACGCATTTGAGGTGGTGAGAGAAGTACTTTCTAGATTACGAGGCGTCAATGACGAATGCTTTGCTGCCCGAACCTGATACTGATCAAGAACACGCTCGGAGTCTGGATTCTCTGGAATGGCTTTGACTAGCACACCGGTAGATGTTGCAAGCATACCGATCGCTCGCTCTAGGAAATCAGCCGATCTCGAAGACAGCCGTAAGACCCAGCGGTACTCATCGAGCTTCGCCTTGTATCCGTCTGCCTCTGCTTTTTCCGTTGATGTAGCCCAGAGAAGTGATATGAAAGTGCCAACCAATGCGAAGTTGTACTTTGAGGCTGAGTACCAGAATGACTGAAGATGCTCGGGGCGCAAACTTTGAATGAAGTCCATTGCTGATTGGAGCCGAGTGTGCGCCGCCTGGCGGCATATTGTTCTCAGATTTGGCGCATCTACTGAAGACAGTGACCTTATGATACGTCGATGTAGTGTGATTTCGACGGCGTAATATCCAAGGTGAAGGTACCCTGCAAAGTGTTAAACAATGAGCTTCTGGCTGCGTTTAAAATCGAAGTACCACTTGGACGTAGATGGAAAAGGGGGACAAACCTGTTGAAGACAGTTTGCGGGCAGCCAAACTATCAATCTTCACGCTAGTGGGCAGTTCTGAGAACCACTGTCTCAAAGCTAATTGAAGTGGCTTTGCCGTCTCAAGGATCTGGCGAACCCCCTCGTGTGCCCGCGCTTCCATTTCTCGTTCAGCTCGCAGGGTGTAGAAACTCGACAGAATGAGAGCCAGTATTTGAGTGAGTTTGATCATTTCACAAAACAATGTGCGTCCTTTCTCCACTTCTGTGCTCCCGTCTTCATCATCTTCGTCAGCTGCATTTTCCGGGAAGTCGTCGTCCTGAAGAAATTGCACGTCCCAGTCCGAAGGTGTGATGTGCGATGGTCGGCCATGCATGAGAGCCCCCCATTTGTCTTGCATGAACAGACCCCATGCGAGTCTTTTTCTCAAACCTCTTTCCCAACTTGGGATTCGCCAACTAGAGCAGTCCAGATGGAGACCGAGATCCTGTGCAAGACCGACCAGCTTACTAGTCAAAGCCCACGAGTCACCCTCGGGCCGTTGAAGCAGGAGAAGGCCGGCTTGTATCGTAGAAAGCTTCGGTCGATATATTATGTTCGCCAATGTCTTGAGTGCGAGCTTCTCTAGGAGGGTAACGTTTGGTTTTGGCAGCAACGCTAGCTCGCTAGAGTAAGACCACCAGTTGAGTGCTAGCAAGTATACTGCTGCCAACAGAGGCGGCGAGAACTCTCGATGCGTGCGCTCATATTTCTCCAGATAGACCTTCTTATGTATAATAGGAAAACTGGGATGAACAATCCTGAAGTAAAGATGAATGAGGGCTTGACCATGAGGTGCGACTATTGTCTCTATTGCATCCAGATCCGGTATATCTTCCTGTTGATTTTGTGTTCCAGCATCGGGCGATAACACGAATGCTGTTGCAGAGTTATCCACTCTCCTCAATGCAGAAAGCCCAAGCGCTATATCCAAGCCAGGGGTTTGATCTTGTTCCAACTCCAAGAGCCGCTGCTCAAATAATGACGTGGAGCCAATCAAGTGGCTGTGTTTGTTGTTTTGCAGTCCCAATGTTTTTTTCAGTAAGGAGGGCCCTCTCAAGTTTGCATAATCATCGATAGGTTGTTCTTGCCGAATCTTGGGCACATCTTGACGAGACGAATTAGCGCCGCGTAGTGATTCAGGTTCATGCAGTGTTTGTGTTCGTGTGGAAACTGTGCTGTCATCACCGGCTACAGCTCTTCGCTTCCGTGGCTGTGCGTCCTCGTTGAATGTGCACTCCTGGCGATGAAAACGGCACAGTAAACATGGCGGATTTCCATCAATTACTTCGCATCGTGATTTTCGTCGACGGCATGGGTCACAAGGGCGGCGAGACCTCACTTTAGTGCCATTTGCGGCATCCACTCCTGGGTAGAAATCGTGCGGGGAGAAAGGCTGGGTGGGACTGAAGTTCATAATAATTGTCCTATGCGATGTCAGCTTCGTACAATTTACGTTCAAAGATCAAAAAGTAGTTGAGAAGTCTGAGAAACTTCGATTCAACGCCTCCCAGATTCATCCTCCTCTACCGGGTGCCCGCCAGCCTTCCTGAGGTCTTTATGCTTTTGAGGTAACGTGATTGTGTTTCGTAGGTCTTTGCACTCGAGAAAACATGTGGCTGAGCAAACTAACGCGCGCGCGAGAGAGAGAGGTACTTGAGTGAAGGAAGCGAATCCTTACCTGCTTTGGCTAGTTATGCGCAGCCCACAACAGCAGGAGCAGTGCAGGTTTCACGCCGCAATAGTTGCTAGGAATTTATGCTAGGCGATTATTTTGATTGGCTCCAACAATATACGTATAATCCCGACGTGTACTGCTTGTTCTTCAAGGTAGACCCGAAAGAAAGGGTAAAAACAAGACTAAAACTGGAATGGAAATGTAAGATTCGTTTGGGAGAATTCCAGTACCATGTATCTGGTTCTTAACGTCGATGAGATGGTTAAGAGGCACGCGATCGATATGCAACTTCCCAAACTTCTGAGAATCATAGACCTGAGATTGCGGGGCGAGGCACCGGGCCTCAGGCGCTGGCAGCGGAATGGCTTGATAGCAATCATGCGGAGGTCGAGGTAGAGATAAGACGCAATGCACTGAGCCAATCAAAACGTTGAACAAGCGACTATTATTCAGCCACGCTGCTAATTAGAACGCTACTCGACCAACCAGCACGACAACCTGTTACGCGGACAGTGTATTCCTTCATTCTTTCTGCAATTTCTGGAAAGTCTGTTGAACTTCGAGTGACTGCCTTCACGCAATATTGCTGATTTCCTTCTCTTTGGCCACATACGACTCCTTCGTGGACCCATCCTCCCCTTCAATGATCGGTGGGGTCTCTTCTCCTTTCTGAGGAGGATATACCGCGTGTTCAATAATGGACTCGGTCGGCACGGAGATATATGTACAAATGACATAGTGTGTCCCCAGCGACATGAAAAATCCGAATATCCAAGCGAATGTGTAAATCTTCCAAGCACCGCCAACATTAAGTGAGTGGTCGATACTCTTGGCAAATCCTGGCATGAGAGGAGCGAAGCCGACGATAAAGGATACGTACGCTCGCCAGTTCCAGCCGCCGTTGTACCAATAGATACCACGGTCCGTATACAGTTGGTCGACATCGAGCTTGCGCTTTTTGATGAGATAATAGTCAGAAACCATAGTGCCTGCAAGTGGTCCCATCAAGCACGAATAACCAGAGAGGAATGCCAGCAGGCCTGTTGCATTCTTGATGATGTTCCATGGCGTAGAGATGATACAGAAGATAGAAATGAAGACGGTTGCTCTGAAGATCGTGATATACTTTGGTGCCTGTAGTAAGAACCACAATGTTAGCCTTTGCCATGGAAATTGTCATGGTGCCTTACCATTCCAGTGATGTCGTTGGAAAACGGATACGTGCCTGCTGCGACCTGATTGCCAATGGTCGCAAGAATGAAGCTGGCAGACACGAAGAACTTCGCAGCGCGCGAATCGAACTTTGCAATGACAGCGGGCATATACCACTCAAACTCACCCCAGAGATATGAGTGTGCGTCGGTCACAAAGATGGGTGTAAGGGCCCCAAGTGTGCCAATGATTGGCAGCGCAAGGAATTGATGGGGTCCGGCAAGATTGTTCTTGGAAAATCTTCCAAAATCGGGCATGTTGACAGCGAGGGACGAGAAGAGGCCAATGATGACATTCAGTCCGGTCAAAGCGGAGTATGCTGTGTTCATGTATTCCGAGTCAATATGTAATTTTCCCTTAATTAGGGGACCGCCTCTGACCATCATGTTAGCTTTACCTTTGACACATGGAAGGGGCACGTACCCTTTAGTGACGATGACTGCCCAAAGGAACAAAGCCAAAAAGGTTGGTGGAACGATCACACCTTTGACCCAGAAGAGTATTCGTAGCTTCGAGATTGGCATCAATGCAAGTGCCGTCTGCATGAACCAATACAGAAATACACAGAGAAGACCAGCAGCTGATTGATTGTTAGTAAAGCCAAGATGTGTGGGGGCGGAGCAAACTTGCAGTCAATACCTGCATCCTTGGAGAGGTGATTTGGGAAGTTGATAAAGCTTGGCCAAATTGCCTCGATGCAACGTTGCAAGAAATTTCCAGCTTGCACAGTCAAGATGGCAGTCCACATAAGTGCTACGAAGGCTAGAGGCTGTCAGTGACTCCGGTGAAGATCATGAAACAACAAAGGCATACCTCGGATGCAGATTGCGGGGAATGAGCCATACATCCCAAACATACTTCGAATGACTACAGGGAAGGGCACAGCGTATGTAGCCCCCATTTTACCGGTGAGGGTGATGACCACGCTGCAGATGGCGAACCCAAAGAACACAATTGGGATTGTCTCTCTAGCTGTGAAGCCCAGGGCCATCACACTGCTCACAGTAGCAGCTAATGGAGGCGCGAGCATGTCCGACTGCCAATCTTGGGGAAACAATGTCAGCCGATGTCACTTCTTAGCGGTTGTAGCAGTCGCACATACATGCCCAATAATCTATGGCTCCCCAAGTGCGTTGCTCAGGGGGGATGGGGTCAAGGTCTGTGGTTGGATGTTAGCTCCTTGTGGGAAGACCCTAGATGCCGTGGGTGACCATGAGTAAAGATCGCATACCTTTGTTTGACCAGCGAGAGCCATACTTGCCACTCTCTGCTTGGACTCTGAGATGCAAGTGCGGCCTAAGCTTAGCCTTGAGGACGGACATGGCTGTAGATGTGTAGTTCCAAGGTGTACTAGGATTCACAATTCAAGGCCACCTGTATGCGGTAATCGTACGAATAACTTTGAAGTCGTTTTGGGAATTCTTGCAGATACATATACCCCAGCAAGGGTTCACAACTACCTAGGACTATGGAGATCTTGGAAGAACGATATCAGCAGTCCCCCAGTGCCGAGAGATATGAGCCTACGGCTTGTCTGCGCGCCGGTAGACATCCAGAAATGTGGATCAGGCTGGAGAACTTAAAGTTCGTGTCTGGCGAATGGTAATGGAGACCATCAGCCAGAGTCGCTAAGCGTTCTGGGGTGGTTAGTGAAGGGCTCTCGGCTAAGTCGAATGCGGGTTAACGTACCCCAGATAAGAGAACTGGACGATTCCGCGCCGTCGCCGGCCGCAGGCCCGCTGCATGAAGCTTTGCGACAGAGGAACATTTATCTGATAGCTATGCACATTTCATGTCCAATATGGCCTTTTCTTTTTCCACGTTCTTGCGCTAATCTCAGCTTTTACCCCTCTTCTTTCTTTCAGCTGAGTTTGCGATCTGGACAAGTTAATCAGATTACCCCCCTTCTACAATCGACAAACTCTCGATAGGCTTGACTTCTAGATTGTCGCGCTGTAGAGCTTGATACCTAACGTCCAACAATATGACGAATTCTACATCACCAACGTCATTACTTTCGTTTGACGCGAAACCATGTGCGTAATTGTTAGAGCCGCTGTGATTGGAATTCACACTGACTCTAGTTTCTTGATCAGATGCCTTCTCTTTCCCTCTTGAGCATACTGCTCTTCTCATCATTGACATGCAGCGAGATTTCCTCCTGGAAAAAGGCTTCGGCGAAATCCAAGGAGGCAACCTCGAAGCAGTCCAGGCCTCAATTGCGCCGACGAAAAAGCTACTTGACGCATGTCGCGCTGCAAACCTGACAATCGTTCACACCCGTGAAGGTCACAAGCCAGACTTGTCTGACTGCCCATCATCTAAGCTAGTTAGACAGTCTGCTGCACCTGGTAATACACAGCACAAACTTGTGATTGGCGACAAAGGTGAACTAGGCCGACTACTCACTCGTGGAGAGTATGGACACGACATCGTCGACGAATTGCAACCCCTTCCAGGAGAGGTCGTTATCGACAAGCCCGGGAAAGGCTCTTTCTGGAACACCACCATACTACATCAGCTTAAAGCAAGAGCAATCACACACCTTATTGTCTCAGGAGTAACTACAGAATGCTGTTTTGCGACCACAATTCGAGAAGCAAATGATCGAGGCTTTGAGTGCTGCGGCATTGAAGAAGCAACAAGTGGGTACAATGATGTGTGCTTCAAACAATCGACACTGGATATGATTCACTGGTCACAAGGACTTTTTGGCTTCATTGGAGGTCTCCAGCCACTGCTAGAAGCTCTTGCACCAGTGTCAACTGCACGTCTTGAAGGTGGCCTGACACCACCACAGACGCCGCCTGCTTTCGACGGCGATCTTACTCTGAAAGCCCTCAAACAGTCGTACAAGGACGGTCTATCACCGGAATCGGTGGTTGAAGCAATCTACGAAAAGATCGAGGCATACAAGAAAGTGGATTCTGCAGTGTGGATACATCTAGAGCCTCGTGAGAACGTCCTTGAGGCTGCACGGAAGCTAGCAACGAGGTTTCCAGACCGCCATGCTCTCCCACCACTATTCGGCGTACCCTTCAGCGTCAAAGATAGTATCGACATCGCTGGTATCCCAACTACCACTGCATGTCCACCAATGGCACATGTGCCCTCAGCCTCTGCGGTAGTATATGATAAAGTCATAGCCCAAGGCGCCCTCTTCATCGGCAAAGTTAATCTTGACCAACTCGCCACCGGGTTGGTGGGATGTCGCAGCCCGTATGGCACGACGCACTCAGTATACCACAAAGACTACATTAGCGGCGGCTCGAGTAGCGGCAGTGCTGTATCAGTGGGTGCAAATCTCGTCTCATTCTCCTTAGCCACAGACACAGCAGGTTCTGGGCGTGTACCAGCTGGCTTCAACGGCATTGTCGGATACAAGCCTACACGAGGAACAATCTCATTCCGCGGCGTCACACCTGCCTGTTTATCACTGGACTGCATTGCACTTTCGACCAAGAGTATCTCGGACGCTCGCTCGATTTGGCAGATCCTCGAAGGCCACGATCCGCTGGACCCCTTCGCGAAGCCAGAAATAGGATTCGAACGACACATAAACAGCATCGGTCCACAGTCACAAGCCTTCAAATTCGGTGTCCCGCCACCAGATGCTTTGGCACTCTGCTCTGCTCCGGCGCGAAGAATGTTCAACGACTCTATAAAAACACTACAAAAACTCGGAGGCGTCCTAACTCCCATTGACTGGTCTCCATTCCAGAAGGCTGGCCAACTCTTATATGACGGAACTTTCGTATCCGAGCGCCTTGCTTCACTGCCAGACGACTTCCTCGAGAAGAACCGATCCGCACTACACCCCGTCATCGCACAGCTCATGGATGCCGTGGTCAACAGGAAGAGCTCTGCTGTCGACGCATACCGTGACCTCCAAGCCAAGGTTCTGTACACAAGGCAAGCCGAGCAGGTTTTTGCGTACGCGGGGTCAGGAGTGGATGTCGTCGTTGTGCCGACGGCGCCGACGCACTGGCGGATTAACGAAGTGCTCGCTGATCCCATCAAGAAGAACAGTGTCCTGGGCGAGTTTACCCACTTTGGTAACGTGCTTGATCTTTGTGGTGCCGCTGTGCCCGCGGGTATGTATCCTGTCTCTGAACTGAGTGGCAAGGACGAGGATGAGGGCTCGTTGCCGTTTAGCGTGACGTTCTTGGGCGGATCGAGACTCGATGCTGAGATGCTGGAGATAGCGCGCAGGTTCGAGGAAGGCGTGAAGACGGCGTGAAGAGCGTGAAGGTTAGGACAACGTGAAGAGCGTTCAGGTCAGGATACATGTCGATCCGTATTGGGGGTGCAGCATCATGTGCAGAGTTTCAGAGCAACAGCAATCTGTTTAGACACATGGCGTACAATGAGCTCGATTTGAATTCCATCACCTGCATTTGAATCATGCCATGCTCCACAGTGATCGATTACGCAGTGACATGATGGTAAAGGAAAGGGTCACAGACACACTTAATATCCCATGCAGTCTCCACAAGTCCAGAAGCACAGAAGTACTCAGACTTTCGTACATCAGGAAAATTCGGAAACAAGCAAGAACAGCCTCAGCACTAAAACAAGAGACAGGTTTCCTTCGTGTCCTTATCAAAGCTGCTCACATGTCTGTTTCCTCATCCCTACAGCAGAGGAGGAGAATGAAGCCTACGGGACTTCAATCCTCTGTTAAAAGTGCAGTTAATCATTAGAAGGGTACCAGGCTTCCACCCGACTATTTTGTACGTCCGAGAGCCAGACATACCAACCCACCCCCAACAGCTCTTGAAGCCCCCAGGATCCCACGATCAAAAATAGCAGCATCACTCCATACCAATCCCAGCTACCCATAAAACTTTTAAACTGTTTATTTCCCTTTTATGCTATTCAATGGTATCCCACAACTCCCCGACAACCTATTTCTTCCCAATACTGAACCCGCGCGTCATGTAATCCGCACTATTCCCAAGCCCCGGCTTGCTCTGACCCTTGGAAAACAAGCTGTTCACATTGTCATTCTGCGCAAGCTTGCGCCTTTTGTTGCGCTCCTCCTGCTCTTCCATGACCTTGCGCGTCAGCGAGGCGGTAGAGGCGTTCTTGATGCCGTTGCTTGCGCCGTTTGTAGCCTTGCTCTGCTTGTCTAGCTTCGTCTTTTCTGGGTCTGACGACTTCTTGTCCTCATCTGAGGTCTTGGCGCCGTTTTCGGCAGCCTCGCTGTTGGCGTCCTTGTCGATGTTCTTCTTCCGCTTTTTGCTGCCTGGCGCTTTCTTTAGTGCGTGTGTGAGGCCCTTCTCCTTGAGGGTCTTGAGGCGAAGATTCAGACGAGCGATATCTGTTGGCGCTGTGGGTAGGATGGGGATAACGTCGTTTTCGGCGTAGGGCTCGCTGCACTGTTGCAAAGTTAGTTGCTGTTTCCAAACTTCCTGCGCTGCCAACCGTGCTGCGCAGTTGGTGAAAGGGGAGGGAACATACAGTCAAACATGTAGTCTCGTTGACCTCTTTAACCACACTCCCTGCAAAGGCATGTCCACATGGCACAATGTACACAGCCTTGGTGCCAGGTCCCAACGCATTGCCCGTGATCGGACACACCCATCGTTCTCCTCTACCATTGCCTTCGCTTTCTGCGGTCGAGATCTCGAAGTTGACCTCAACCACATCTTTCAGGCCCTTGACTCTGTCACCAAATGTACCCAACTCGGAGAACCCACCCTCAACCGTGCCCTTCACGCCACCAACTTTGCGCATTTCCGCCTTCTCCCCGCCTTCCTCTTTCAGAAGGTACTCGATGATGGATTCTTTGTTATAGAGCACGCCCGCTCCATCGCTTACGACAGGCCGCGCGAGTGGTTTCCGTGTGAGGGGATCAGTGGTCCATCCGTACTCCTGCTGTTCGGTTTGCGCCTCCTTGATTTGAGCGGCGGTGAGGGCTTTAGCGGCTTCTTTGACCAGCTCGTTGCGCTTTGGGATACTTCCGCCGTCGTTTCCCATGTTTGGCGAGTAGATGCGACGTTCTGTGGTTGGATGCGATAGTGTCGAGATCGGGGGTTTGCGGAGAAGATGCGGAGGTTTGAGATGTTTTGGGAATCTCGGGCACGGGCCATATTCACCACATTTCCATGGGCAAGCGCATGTGACAGTGGTTCTGGTGAGATGCAATATGGATTCAAGCAAACACATGAGATATGCGTAGTTCACGGTAATCTATCTCTAAAACCATTTCCCAATATGGTACAGCTATAGTATACAATATATCCAACTCCATGCATCGCATCTGATGCATCCATAGTAACCTCGTCACAGATGATGCTTGAAGACAGCTGTTAATCGCTGTCGTCAAGTTTCAGCCTCAGCTGTTCTACCTTTGCTTCAGATACGCATGAGGATCGACATCATCCCCATCCTCGACAACTGTCTCTTTTGCAGGGCTCCACCTCTGGCCACTCTTCGAGTTGACCCTTTGTATGAACGCCGAGAGCCTGGCTCTCTCTGTTTTGAAAGGCGCCTTTGATTCTTCGGGTATCAAGTTCGAGAAGAGCAGTCTGTCATACAATCCGTGGACTTTGCGAAGTGCTTCAATAGCATCCGCACGAGCCTCGTTCTTGAGATAGACGGCACCAACGCCGTTGTTGTCCTGTCTTTGCGCACCAATGCTGAGCTGTAGACGGATGTTGGACACAAGTGGGTTAAGGACGGTGAGCGAATCGACAAGGTCGGAGCCGTTGGCCAACGGGAACGTAAGAGCAAGATTTGCATACATGGCCACGGTTTTGGTGTCCGCGTCTTCCAGAGTCTTCATCATCACCTCCAATATCTTGGTACCATGTTTGAGAGAATTATGGTTGTTCTTGTCCCGGACGCAAGTGCTCATTGCAATCCTGAATGTGCCTGGCCGGGCTTCGACGCCTCTATCAACCACATGTTGTTGCAATAGCTGAGCAGCTTCCGCAGACTTTCGGTTTTGGCGCAAGTTTCTTAACCGCAAGTTCAAATTGTTGAGATCTGGTGCAATATTATATGTCGTTGGATCGGTGAGTAAGTACCAGTACTCTGTTGCACCTTTAGCCCCGACAATCTTCTGGCACGCTTCTTGAACAAGAGAGAGCGTGTTGTTGCCAGGTTTGGCGTAGGCTGGTGAGTTCGGTACCAATGCGCTCATGCCCTGAGGAATCAAAGGGAGAAACTCGTCTCCACGCATGGAAGCATTGCCAGGTGCGAGGTGATCATCGTCGAAACGAAGTTGTTCAGGTACATTTGGTGCTCGAAGATTCGGTAATCCTGCTTCTTCTCGCTCCGCTGAACCTAGCCGAGGAACCAGTCGGGGAATGTCCATAGTTTGCTCAACCAAAGAGAGGACGTCATCCCAGTCCCGCGGCCGGCTACCAACGAGCAAAAGTCTCCCCATTCCGCAAACCAACTCTTCATCGATGACTAGATCAGCATTTCTCCACCTGCCTATAATGCCCTCCCACATACGTCGTCCTTCCATTATGCCACGCTCTTTCCTAGCCGCAGTTTGGTCTTCGGTCTCCCCTTTCGGAGCATCTATAAGAAGGCTGTGTCGAATCGCATTGATAATAGTGATATACGTATGAGCATTTGCCGCTGCAGGTCCCTTCTCAGGGATTTTGCCCGCAATACCCCACAAAGCATCCATGTCCAGTGCTCTCGCGCAGACTCGCAATGCAGCATTTGTATGGATGATGGACGGCTCAACTCGTGAGTTTGGTGCGTAGAGCGAGTGGTATACGGACAATGCTTTGGTGAGAACGTGCGGAGTGTGGGCATTTATTGACAATCCGCGAAGAAGAATTGTGTACGTGTATGAATCTGGAAACTGCGCCCGCTTCTTCATCTGGTGTCGTGTTAGCACTCAATATCACGGGGCGAGAGGCGATTTGACCCACTTCATTGTACACTTTGAGCGCGTCGCCGACCCTCGAATTTGCCAGATAGTGATCAATGATGTGATTCCAACTGACAACACACTCCATGGATTGGCTCGCCATCCGGACTAGTTGCAGCACCTCGTGTGTTGGCTTGTCTTTGGCCAATTCCTGCCTGACGAACTTGGCCAGCTCCAGCGGGTCCTGTAAATGGCGCAATTCTTTTTTCCTCCTCTCCCATTCACTGACTGACATGGCCGGGTCGCGCCTCCCCAACTTTGCTAGATTTGGTGCGCCTACTCCGGTCTCTGGTCTGCGCCGCAGTGCCTCTCGCTCTCGCCGTTTCTGGCTTTGTTCCTGCATTGAGTTCTTCCATGGCTCTTCTCCATTTCTCGCCAACCTCTTGACTTGTGTAGGATTTGGGGGCCTTGACTCTACGGACCGGTCGAGATTGCGTGTGGAGAGCAGCCGCTGTTGGCTCTGCCTGACGAGCGGGAGTGCATTGGGCCGCAGGGTGCTTGCGCTGCTACCTTGCGGGTTGAGCGGTTCGAAGCATCGCCGTAGACAGGCGCGGCAAGTAAGCATGGAGGGTGTGGGTTGAGTCGTTCTGCGCTGGCCACGGTGGTGCTCAAGTCGTCTCAAGAAAAAGTTCAATGTTGCTGGGTTCGGCACAGCCGCTTGCGGGCCGACGCGGCATCACGTGACTACCCGAAGCACTATGTCATCCCGACCTTCACAGGACGGCCACTACACATGTATACACCGCACCCCGGCACGGTGGCAGGACCTGTCTGGCGCGGCGAGGCCAGTGTCCGCTCTGCATCACGCTGCCAGAGCGCGCGGAGAAACTATGTTCCCTATTTGGACGTCGTGGACGGGGCGAAGGCTAGCAGCTTATTAGCAGATATTGCAGTCTCGCATCCGTCGCTACCAAGACCAGGCTGGCCGAGTAGCCTCGCAGAACCGAGCTCCTGGAGCCGTAGCGTGGGAGCCGGGGCAGAGCGGCGGGAAAATAGCCCACAGAGCGCGGCTAGTGCAAGACATAGATAGCTTGCTCTACTACACCGGCTGCGGCATAGTATCCTTCTGTCTGATCGGTGAGCAGGCTGCCTGCTAGACCAAGATGCGCACACGCCGGCCGTCTTGAATCCTTCGGCCAACGTGGCGGACCCTACCTAACGACCGTTGGCTGGTGGCACATGGAGGATCCGTGGGCGTGGCTCTCGTCAACAATACTCCCAACGGTCGCCATGGTTGGCTGCATCGTCTTAATTTGGTGCGAGCATGGCGCAACAGCAGACATCGGTGCTGCAGACGCCCACGGTTGCCTGTGGCTGCGCGTCTGGCATAGCATGGGCGCAAGGTGGGCCAGGCGCTGGTGTTTGCTCAATGTGTTGTACATGTCGAAGGTGTGTTGGCCTTCTGCTGTCCTCGACTCCTCCATTTTCACTCGCACCGTCACACCAGGCGTCCTCGCCCACCTCGCCCATGGCACAGAGCGCGCGTCCGGTTGGCCCTCCAGCGCTCTCTTTTCTGCTTCCGATGTTGCACCGTCGTCTTGTCGTCGAGCCAGAGGTTGCAAATCCTGCTGCTGCTGTGTAACCCAACCTCGCCAGCGCCTTTACCAGGTTGTTTCGAGGGCGCATGCACGCATATGCTAGTTTCCGCCGTCAGATCAGGGGACCTAGTGTGCGACCTTTGACCGTTTTCTCCATCACGCTTGCCCTGGCGTTAGCTCTTCCACCGGCGCCCGCAGAATAGCAGGCCCGCGTAGCCTGGTAGTTTATCTCTGATGATGTGCCGCTAAGGGCGATCTCGCATCTGCTCTCCAGATCCTAGTGTGCTGTAGTGTGATACCTGAGCCAGACTGTTATAACTAGCCAATTCTATATTGCATCACAAATTTCAGATGTTGCCAATCCTGGTCGCCTCCCGCTATTTCTCTGCTATTGCCAGCCCACACCCTCGGCTTCGGTTATGCAACGTCTGGTCGGGTGAATTACCTCAAAACGACTGTCGAGCAGAATTTCCACTCGTCTTTCCAACCCATCGCTTGCTCGGCTGAAGAAAATCTGGCTTCCGTCAAGTGATTAGCCCCAGCCAGTCGCATGACCAATCCATATCGTTGAGAATCATCTTCTAATCATGGTCAAGGGAACCAGGTAACAAGCTTTGCCCCTCACAACTTCGCCCGCAAGGCCTCGTTCTAGCCTATCATCACCCGTCGCTCAGTGCGGCACACTGCCATACCTTGCTGCACACGAGACGAACTCACTCCACTTGCCCGAACACCTCTGGCATGTCCTGCGGGAATTCTTTGACGTCTTGGGTGGGCAGGCGCATGCAATACCTTCATCATGTGCCGTTCATTCGTGGGTTTCCCAGCCGCTCCAGTCGTCAGCCCGTCCCAACAATCAATTCCACCCCAGCCTTGGGCATCTGCCCAACACTTATCCCCGGATACGACACGGTGCACCTTCCGTTCACTCTTGGATGCGTCATCCACTTCGTAATGCAATATCCTCCAGACATTGTTCAGCTGCCTTGATTGGCTCTTGATAAAAATCGAAAGTAAGCGAGACGACGTCTAGCACTGGAATATGAATTAGACTTGCTCATACCTGGCTGAACTTGTTCGTGTACCTGTATACGTGGTAAAAAGACGAGGTTGTAGGGAGGGGTTTGGGATATTTTAGGAACGCATCTCATTTTTGTGAGGTGACGGGCGTGCATCCGACCTTTTCTTATGTACGAGAGGTCTGTCCGCGAACAATCAGCACTCAAAGAAAGCTGTGCATGGTTACAGAATTGACAGCGTCGCCCCAAGTAGCACTGTGTCATGGCATTGGTTCCCCAGTTCCCATTGGTCCTTGAGGGGGCCTGATGATATGGTGGTATACGTGGCCACCATGCGAGTGCAAAGTGAGGGGAATGGATCCTGTTGCGATCTTCGCTGCAAGCCGCATGCCTTGCACTCATGCTTGAGTAAGTTTTGCCGGACAAGCAGACATGCCTCTGTTTCAACTTCCATGCTTCCACGCTTACTTGCGGGGAAATTTCATGCTTGTTTGAAACTGCCTCTAACTGATATTGATCCTCTCCGCAATTATGAGGCGGGTGTGTTGCATGTCAAAGGGGCTTGGGTGGTATACACGCGCGACATTGCAATAGAGCACAGCAACGGCCTGTCCCTGCAAACGGGGCTTGAATGCTACACTCTCTCTACCTTAATAGATATGAAGCATTTTGATCATGCGACCGACTTCACCGTTGATACATGATTCGCCTACTCTTACTGGTACAACAGCAAAGCCATACATAGACTGCAAACCTCAGAGGTAACGAAGCGCCGAACCTTCGTTCGTTCCACGTTGTCTGTAAGAGGAACATGCAGGGACCCATACTAGGCAGCGGAATGCAAAATGGTGTTACTTGGGACACAGTCAAGCAGTGCAAAGATTCAGTAAATGCGGATCGATAACAGGACTAGCAGCAATACTTCCATTTGCAATAAAATCGAATAATTGTTTCTGTTGAGCGCCGTTCACATGCACTCCATCTAGGCCCCAGGAGAAGGTATGAAACCAAAAGAATTCTCAAAATCCGCTTCGGGATAATTAATAAGAGGCGTGATCAAGGCTAAACCTCAATGCAGTTTCTCATGTAGTCCAAATAGCTCTTTCCCCATGGGAACATTTCGTAGAACTTTTGAACAGCCATGCCAACTCTTTTGCTCTCATCCCCATAAGTCTGTTGCCACCATCAAGAAGAAAGAGATCTTAGTCCGGCCGTAAACACCGTCATTTAGAAATATACAGCCGCCAACCGGTGAAAATGCATGGCCCACCTGTGAGAAAGATGCTGAACCCGACCAATCTTCCTGCAGCATGAATGTAGAGAACCGCCACAAGGAAATTCGTCAAAACTCGCATGCGTTCGACTAAGAAACACGGAAAGTTGAATGCTTTTTGGTGCATTGATTGTTGAGAAATGTCCGATGGTTTTGTGCGCAGTCGCTTCGTAACGAGCGACTTAATGGCCTTGCGAGTACATCTGCGGGTTCTGTCCATACGGAGACTGAGGATAACTGCTGCTGTTACTATTTGGACTATTGTATGCGTTGCTGTTTGGGGTCGCATACTGGGCCATGCCTTCAGGGAGACCTGGACTTTGAGTGCTATACTGAGGGGCGGCTGTGTTGCCAGAGGCTGCAGCCTGATACCCGATAGGAGGCAATTGGGGATGCTGAGGCGGCTGTCCAGGCACACCGACTGCCTGTCGCATTTGTCCATAGACAGGTGGTTCACCAGGAGGAGCGCCATCGTGCTGACGCTGTTGCACATCGGCACGGTGTCGTTCGTCGTCAGCTTTGCGTGCGGCTTCCTCCTCCTTCTTCTTTGCCTTCCACTCTTTTCGAATCTCTTTGAACTCTGTGGTGATAATTAGCTAGCGGCCTATAATGAATGTATTATCACGGTGCCAAGGTATGTCGGCATGGGTTGACAGCGGTTAGCTTCCGTCATAAGCTGTCCAGCGCAACGGGAACACCACCAAAATGGTGCCTTACCAACACGCTCCCCATGCCGACCAAGCGCGCTAAGCTTGCAAGGACCACCAGAAAAATGAAAACTACGCCCTAGCGTATGAAACTAGCCAACGTACCCTCTGGAGTGCGCTTTGCACCATGCGATTGCATTGTAACGTGCGCATTCAAATGGTTTAGAGTGCCATAAGCCTTCTCACAGCCATTCCACCCACACTTGTACATGCGTTCAATCTCTTCATATCGTCGGCGCGGACGCTTGTGTTGTTGTGCGCCGGGAATCGGGACGAAAGAATAAACAGTCGAAAGTGGGTGGCCTCCCTGTGCGAGTTTTAGCTTCGTGATTCTATGGGAAATAGAGATACGCGACTGCATTTTGCACAAAACGCTAAGTGACGCGATGCGATTGTCACGCGAATTGGGGTCCAACATGTATTCACGCGACTGGATGACTTACCGTTGGAGGTCTCTGGACTGGCGACACCATAGCTGGCGCAGGCGGGCCTGAGGTGGCAGGATGCGCATAATGCATACCTGGCTGAGGGTAATGACCGGCCCACTCAGGGCGCGACGCGTACATCGGGGTTTGTGGTTGCCCTGGGTAGTGCTGCATGTCGTGGTGCGGCGTGTAAGGCGAGTATTGCTGGTGTTGGGGGTAGGTTGGGCTCGTTTGTGCCGCGATTGATGGATCTATAGGTACATCCGAGTCAGACTTAAGTTGTTGTGGTGATTGATGGCCATTTGATTGGCCATCTGGAAGAGGCATTGACGGACTTTGTTGTTGCGCCATACCTCCGGGTGCTTGCCCTTGAGCGCCTGGTTGGTACGAACGTTGAATATAGTCCGGAAACGACCCTGATCGAGCCGAGGAAGGGTTCAGACTGTAGTCGGAGGTAGGGGTGAGGTTGGATGCTCGTGGATCTTGTCCTTGTGGAGGATATTGCGCAACAGATGCTTGATCTGCAGAAGTATCCTCAGAAGGATGATCAGGGAAGGTTGGGTAGGGCGAGCTCAAACCTGACTGCGAGTACTCTTGTTGTCTTGCGTCCATAGACTGTACGTGTGGTAGAGTAGAGTGGCACCTAAGCTCTAAGCTGAGTGTGGCTGCGCGTGTCCAGGAGGAGGGATGACTGCAGAGATATGGCGGTCGCGAACCCTCTTCGGATGACGATCACACGAAGACAAGCAGCTAGAGCGTAGGAAAGTGGACGGGGGAGGGCCAAGAAGTGCACAGCCTGAAAACCAGAGGATGGAAATGTTGTCAGGACGCGGTAGCGTGGAACTTAAACGCGGGTGATGTGCAGACGGTGTGATTTCCAGAGCGCCCAGATGGAGGGACAAGCAGTTCGGCAGATTGACGCCGTCGAAAAGATAACGCACGGAAGGCGCAAGCTCGAGTCCACCGGGGCAGGGGTGGTTAGCGGTCAAAGGTCTCTCGAATCGCGGAGCAGATGGCGCGGTGCAGAGTGAGGTGCGACGCAAAGGTTACACGAATGGTGCTAGCGGTGGGTGAGCTTGCACTGCGGGTCTGGTAGGGGCGAAGTGTGGATTTGGAAGATGCAGCTAGCTGCAGCACGGTCAAGAAGGCTTTTAGACTGGGTGGCGCGCGCCCTGGTAACGGCCACCAATGGAATCGCTGGGACGATTCGCCGCTTACCCAGCAAGACCTTAGCACACTAGATGAGGTAATGGAGCTCCGTGTCGAATGACGACCAGGATGGGAGCGAATATGGCAAAGCCGAGCCCGAACCGTGGGAATGGCAGCAGCGCTGGTAGCCTCTGGATGGGTACTCTAGGACGCAGGCGGGTTGGCGCGGAGCGCGAACAGTGGGACGCTGGACCTGTCTCCAAGATGGACAAGTGAGGTATGCAGCGCGGGGGAGCGTGCGCGATCAATGGTAGGCCTGGTTGCGCTAGCTGAGGCAGCCGGGTTGAGGTAAGCGTGGTCGCCGAGAGGTGAAGGAAGTGATGGCAGGTGGGCCACAGAAGAGGTCGCTGGGTGCGGAAACGCTGACTGGCTCCGCCTTTACTCTGGCCTGGACAGGACAGGACAGGCAGTCGGCCCGTCGTCGGTATCGATGACAGAATTTCACTCTGAGAGTGGCTCTCCCTGCACTGCGACGTCCCAAAAACTCAACTGTGCCGAGCGCGCCGAGTGATCAGCCTCTCGTCCGGCCGGAAACTCCGCGCAAAAAAATTCCACAGGCAGGCAAAGACTGACTGTGGGCAGCTCGCGCGCACGCAGTCGCGAGAAGTGGGCCGGGACGGCGGTGGGTGCTCTGGAGCCCTCTTTTTCTAAGCGTGCAGGTGACTCGCGCAATGGCGACGACAGATGCAGCAGCGGCAGGCAGAGGTGGATGCGCAACAGAGAACACGGCGGCAAGCTTTCTGGACGCGTCGGCAAGGCGACGGTGCGAGTGCTGGCGGCGGTTGCACGTGTCGTAGCCTGTGCGGGCGCGATGCTGGTGTTCCTGGGGAAGACTAGAGTAGGACACTGGCGACGGGGCAGCGTTAGGGCAAGGCACCGGACGCGATGGAGGAGGTGGTGAGCAGCTTGAGATTCGCGATGCAGGCTAGGGACGAAGATGGGAAGGCGTGAGGGTGGCGAGGGAGGTGCTAACCGCACGAAAAACAATCCGAGGCAGGCAGGCACGACGCGCTGACTAACCGTGTGTCGCCCCCTCGCGCGCCGTCGAGGCCTGGAGGTTGCCCGCCTGCCAGGCCTGCCCGAGCCCAGCGCCCCCAGCCCTGCAACGACTCTCGCCTTGCCCTCGCGCGACGTGCAAAGAAGAGTGCAGCGATGTGCTGAGGCTGAAGGCTAGCACCCGCGCTAGACACGGCAGGGAACATGGCGCGCGAGGCCTAACACCAAAACCTCGTTAGGTGAGACGGTGGGCGGTAGACACAAAAACGTCCCCGACGACACTGCACCGCTCGCAACCTCCACGGCCGTCGCCCTCGCCCTCTCTCGTCCCCTCGCCCACCACCGCAGCGGCCTGCTCTCGCTGCGGGTGCGCACCTGCGGCCCTCGGCACGAGCGGCCACCGAAACGACTTGCATGCCAAATATTGGACACGGCACAGACGTCAGAAGCGGCAATGCCGCCCAAAGCGTGCAGCCAGTGCGAACACGGCCACGGCCAGCGATTGCGGTGAGGCCACGCCCGCTCGATGCTTTCACCAGCGGGCGCATCAGTCCGTGGCTCGCGATGCCGGCCTCCCACGGTCGAGCACTCATTCATCAGCATCTGTCACTCGCTTTCATCTGTTCGCGGTTGTTCACGGTTGACGTTGCGCCCGTCCCAGACATGGCATGCGCCCTTTCGCTGACGGCGAGCTGACCCTGTTTTAAGATCCTCTTCAAAATTGTGACGATGCGCCCACAATGGCGGTAAGAGCCCGCCGAGGTTAGCCAGACCCACTTCCGCCTTGCCATGGCCCTCGTGCGAAATTGAAACTGGTACACAAGAACTGATCAACTGAGAGCCTGGAGCTGATCAGAACCCTCCACAAGCATCATACACTTCCAGCGCACGACGGAGCTTGCTCGCTCAAGTCTTACTATTGTAGTGCTGCGCGCAGGTCTTCACCCCGTTCCCTACTATTCTTGACATACAGAGTACGAGAGCATGGGCCTCTTGACCGCCTTGAATACCATCCCTCTGTTCAGTCCGCACGTATCCCGCCTTTCTTTGATCCAGCATGCCTGCAGCAGTATCCGCTCCAGGCATCATGCTTTTTCCACAAAGATAATCAATCCTGGTTCTTTGGTCAGCAGACCAGGCATTCCTGCACCCAGCCACGTCGTCGGGACACAAGTCCGCCGTGGGCCGTGGCTGTTCTGTTACATCTCTCTCATATTGAGTGCACAAGAAACGTGGAGCGCCGGTTAGCATCAAGTGTCGCTGCTGTCAGCCGCGGAAAAGCGGGGCTCTCTGTTTCCTTGCCTGGATAATGTTTTTTTTCTTCCTGCACGCTGCAAATGTGGTTTGTCGACATCATGGATTTCTTGTCTTCCGTCTTCCCATGCGGCCGCGATATTGCCTCCGATTCGTCACCCTCATCACGTTGCATCTCGCATCCCAGTAGCCGACGTGTCCCAGCATTTTCGCTTCTCCTTTGAGAAACTCAATCCCTCTCGCATATTGCAGAATTATGGCTGATCTGTGATGGTCCACGCCGATCAGCGTACGAGGCTTGAGGTTCCTGAGATTTGTTTTCTCCCCTTTGTGTTGCTTATTGAAGGAGGTGCTCCATCCGTGTTACCCGCATCCGATGACAGCTTGTGCAAGCCACACAGCAAAGTGATCGAGGCTGAACGCTTTCAGCTCCGCGGGCTGTCACAGGCCAGAAACCCGCGCATCGTATGCATACGAAGGGGTTGAATTTCCAGACGGATTGTCTCAAACCTCACCCACGGCCCTCTCACCAGAGGCTTTTACAGCCGAACGGCCTGTTTGGTTGAGTTTTCCTGATACCAAGCCTGATCAGACCCAGGATAAATACGAATAGGTGCCGCTAGCTTCATTGCACATGCGCCGTCGAGCGGGAGCGGGAGTTAACTTCGATCACAGCGTGGACATCGCAACAGCGCGATGAGCCATGGGAGCGCCAAATCGCCCAAAGGTCTCTCGGAGAGCATGCACGCTGAGTGCACACAGTCTGCCATGTTGGTCCAGGCCGGGACGTTCTGCATCAGAAAGGGGCATCCCATACAGTGTCAGAACAGGATGTCTCTGAGGTCTGAGGAAAGGTGATTGTAGGCGAGCGGCGCTCGAAACGACGTGGTGATTCGAGGAAATTGGAGACATTGAGAAGACCCCTTGGCAATAATTCGTTAAGGCGACCCGGCGTCTGCATACAATCCTGCTGCGCTACCTGTCACAGCCAGATCAGGCCCTACAGCGTGGGTTGCTGGACGAGTGTGCAGCATCGTCGTGAGTCGCTGCATCCTCGACGCTTATTCTTAGCCACGGATCTTGCGGCTAGCATTAGGTCCAACTCGTATCCAGGAACACTCTGCTGACAAGAGTTTTGGGCGACCGCGCGACGGCAGCATGGGGGACCCTTGCCCCCAGCACCAAGTGGGCCTGTGGCGGTGCCAAGCCTCGGCCGTACAGGGCCTAAATGAGACCGAAGCACCCTCACGTGGCAGAGACAAGCACGGTGCGCGCGCAGGAGCGAGCGAGTGCATTTCTGATTATTCCCCCATGTTGGACGGCTCCCGAAAGGTCGGATTCGACCAGTGCGTTCTTGTGTCACTATCGTGGCCGATCTGGCGGCCAGGTCGCGCCTTCGGGGCGTCCTCAATTGCTGTCATTGAGACGTCGCAGCTGTCATGTCTCGGCGGAAATCGCAGCACATGCCCCTCGCCGATAATATTCGCTTGTCTTGCATACGACGACGCGGCATCTCGCGCAACAGGCGGGCTTCCTTCCGTTTCCAATACTCTCTGCTGACGTCGAGCAAGTGGAGAGCACACAGTATATCCCGCTCCCAGCGTTATTATTGACATGGGACAAAAAGTGCGCAAAATCCCTGCTCGAACGCCCACGTCCCCTGTGCTTCTTCCTCTACGCGAAGCCCACTAGAACACTGGGGTCTTATTGCAGATCGAACGCAAGCTGTTCAAGGACCAGGCTCGCAACTTGTCAGCCGATGGCATCGCAAAGTCATGCATCGGCCTTGACTAAATCGGGAGGTGGGCAGTATTGCGGGACACTGTTTCGACAACAAGATGAGCTGCATATCCGGTGGCTGTATGATGCTGTTCCAGGTCGAAATTCGGGTCACGCCGCGTCCCCTCGCACATTTCAGCGCCTTCCTCGTTCAGTAACCCGCCTCCTTATCGAACACTGTCTCTCACGATGCGCTAAGGTCGAGTCAACATCAGACCTCAGTTCGTGCCTGATACTACCCCCCTGACTCTTGTGTGTCCATGAGCTCAAGGCCTCGAATGACATAATCTCGCAGCGAACCTCCACTCTCTGCTGTCCCACTCTAATAGCGCCCAGTGGCCGCGATATCCGACAGACTTCCCGCGGCACTCGACCGCGGCGTGAACCCTTCGACTCCACCATGCCCACTTCTGCGGGACCAACATACCCATGCAAGTTCGCTGTCTTTTGCGAGAATCTCTATCAATTAGACAGGTACATTCCGACTATGATGATTTGGCCAAATCACGCCGAGGCCAAACTGCCTTGCATCCCCACATGCAAAGACTCCGCCCAGAACACCCGAAGAATGGCCGATTTTGGCGTCCGAACATCGCTCCGCCCAGCTGGTGCTGATTGGAAATGGCGTGGACGCGGCGCACCACTTCTTGCTTACGGCGAGAGCTCCTGATGTTGAGGCGGATATTCCCTATTTTGCCTCGGTTACATAGTGCCGTTTTCGTGTGTTCTTGCCCTGCGTTGTGTACCCATGTCTCTCGTGCATGGGTCTTTGTGGTTTTCTGCGCACGTTGTTCATAGACTTTTTACGAGCGGCATGTAAGTCATGACTCCTGCTCAGACGTCCCGCAGGTTCTCCACGTCTATGAGTTGAATACGGTGTCAGACTGGCAAATTTGGATCTGAAGGCGCGTGACATCAGGTCATGACAAGGTGTTTCGGCTCATCATTCATCCCTTGTATTCATATCTGGCCGTTGAAACAAGTAGGTACGTACTCCGCACCTCAATTGAGCCCTGCACTCTGCTCTCGCCAGTTTTTCCCAGCGCCCTGAGCCTTGGGACTTTCGCGTCCTCCGGCAAAAATCAATAAAGCTTGTTATTTTAGTATACATACTCGGGAGATGAAACGGCGTCCAAAGACATTCCTTGATGCAACTCTGTAGCGCGAACCTAGCTCCACATGCACCCCTTCCCAACTCGGCTTAAGCAAGTGCCCGGAGATATTCTTCTTTGGGAGCACGACCACCAACCGGTCATCCTGTCAGTGTGAGCCACGAACCAGTTTTATCATTCTCCCTCGTCCCAGAGCAGCATACGAACGCGAGGCTGTGCGCAAGCACTATTAGATGTTTCGAGACGCGTGCCCTAGCGTATTCGTGGACTTTACAACATTCCAGTAGCAAATTGCAGTACCCTGTTCAAACAACGCGTCGATCGCAGTCGAAAATCAATAGAGTCGCCCAGTGGTGCACCATGAACAGATTCCCATGACCTATTCATATGGTTAGAATGGCAATCGAACAATACCAAGACCTCGCATTCTGCTTCGCAAAGCGCCACAAACTTCTTTCCACATTTATTCCCTCCCCGACTTTACCCTAAAGCCGATCTCAATTCTAATCTTTCCAATTGCGTCATACCATGGTAGATTTTCGTTGCACTCCGCGGACGTAATCGGAACACTTTCCTCCCCAAACCCTCGTATCGAAAATCGAAAATGTGTCCAAAAGTGCTCGATCATGATGTCTTTGGACGGCTAAATCGGAACTAGGAATATCTACACAGGCGGGGCAGGTCAGGACCCCTTCTCATCACTCACTCGCAAAAATCCCGGAAACAGCCCGAGTTTCCCCTTGGACATGGGCAAACGTTTGCAGCGAACCGCATTTTGCCACTTTTGCTGGGACAATTGGTCATCTGGGATATTGCCTGTTGGGCATTGGCATTTCCTTGGATCGGATTTGTGTTGAAGGCTGTGCTTGGGATGATGGCATAATGTGGGAATCGGATGTTCGTGGAAGAGGGCTTTGTCGATCAGTGAGGGATCACCCACGGTGCAATGGCTGATCAGCAAGGGCCGGAAACAACTCCTCTGCCCGTCTGTCCGGCATACTCAGGGTTGTCTCTTTCAGTAGTGTTTGCTTGCGCCATACACCTGCCTTAGGACTGTTCATGCGCGGCACACCAGGTGTGGCCTTGGAGCCGGTGGGCGACGATGCGACGGTAGCTTTGGCCCTATGTTGACTTCATTCTTACGATGATAGTCGTTCTTTCAAGCAATAAGAGACTCAGTAACTTTTTTACTGTTCATGTGGTAGTGAAGGGTTGTCACGGCCACTCAGGTCGGCAGTAAGGGGCGTGTTTCTTCAGAAGGCAATACATTCCTCTAGTAGCACGGAGGTTCTGCTTCTTGCGAATGAATAGACACGCTAAGTACGACTTTGTATATTATCAAAATCGTTAAACAGAGTACATGTGGACGTGGTCATACAATTGTGACTATTCAATAAGACGCAGTAGCGTACTTGTTTGAGCAATCTAGGATGTCCTGATGCCATGATGCCGTGTTTCTTGCCTATTCTTATATGTGTTTGGGAAGTTTTTAAATCGATTCTCTTCATATTAAACAAACCACTAATTATGTGCTAATTCTCTTCTTACTCAACAGTATACTTTAGTATACTCCAGACTTTTCGCATTATCAACCGAACTGCAGGCACCATGTCCTAAGAGTAGATTACAATTCTATGTCCTCTACTTTTCGCGCGAACAGACCTTCACCCTAGTTTCTAGTTCCGTGTTGGTCATCTAGCAATAGACGTAAACATAGCGCTGCATGCTGCATCTCAAGGTAATCATAGTACCAGTTCCATATAGGATCCATTCGGACCATTCGGATCAAGATGAAAGAGTACCAGTTATTCTTGTAAGAATCTAATACCCAGAAACCAAAAATAAAATCGAAGTTGAGGATAGGCCAAAGGCTGGTTCTACCGGCATTGCTTTCTTCCACATGACGGGATCACTTTGCTTCGAGATCTTCATGTGAATAGCATTTCCTTATCGGAAGTGGTCACAATTGACGAAGTTTTCCGTCAGCATCAAAGGGTCCAAGTTCGCGACCAACCATGGACCATGTAATTGCTTGTTGCCTGCAAGGCCGAATTCTCGGTGCGAATGCTCCCAGCAGCCACCTCCGACCATTTCCCCCTTTGATACACACCCTCTCTATGACGAGGCGTCCCGGAAAAAGAGAATTCCAATACCCAAACACCAGAGTGAGCCCATACCGAGCGCACACTCCCAGGCCAGACTTTCACCTAGGCCCCACTGCAGATCTCGACACCCTGCTCACCATCCCCAGACCTCACTAACGGGAGCTCGAGTGCGCGGCCTCACCGTAGCGCTCTGCCCATGCAGGAATTTCTCGCTGAATCGTGCACACGGGATGCGCGTCACCTTCTAGACCCTTTTCTATCTATACAAGCGATCTAGAACCTGAGGCTTTAAGTGGAGCCCGGCCCTGATTCGAGCAAACCCCAACCACAACTTCCCCTCTGCCCATTTCTGAACGCTGGTTCATCCCGCGCAAGTTGCCGCAAGTGCAGATTGATTCGTATACCATTGGTCTAGACGGGGAGTGAGCATGTTTTGGGCGTGCTAATCACAAGGCACGCGGGTTAGAGGGTCTAGGCTAGTGGTGATATTTCTTTGCTGGTCTTCAGGGACACGTGGTACTGGGAACTTCCGCGAGTTTTGTTGTCGACAGGAGCGGTGCCGCAAAGTTGGCGAGAGATGTACTCGATACCTTGGTTTAACATACGAGAGAGGGGGTGATAAAGTTGGGACGGGCCGTTGCTGGATAGGCCTTCCGTTCCTGGAAACATCATTGTACGGATTGGGTGGGCATCGACTTTGTATACGAGTTGCGAAACGGAGAGATGCTCCGTTGGCTTTCGCAGTGTGCCTTGTCCGCATCGTCGGTTGACTGAATTCATCATTACCATCAGACAAGCAAGATGATGTCCTCGATCTCCATTGACGTTCGAATGACCGCGTCAATTCTTTGTTCTCTCTGCAAGATCTGCCCAGACGATCTTTAGACAATGCAGACATGCCCATATCTAAGGCCGATGGGACGAAGCAACGTGAAAATGTAGCAATGCGACCATCAATTGGTTGTTTCAAATGTGCACGGAAAGACATGCAAACATACTTCCAAGGTCTTCTTCACTATTTGACTTGCTGATTAAGGATTTGGTTTTGGGTTAAGTCTTGTCGTGAAAATGAAGCAACATGAGCCAAAGGTGCCTTCTCGACCTGCTGAATATCGAAGATATGTACGTAGAGATTCTTTTGAATGCTTTGGAGTGGATGTGGGCTCTAACGCTTAACCAGTAATTGACTGTGGCATACGGAATCATATTTGGTCTCATAATATTCACTTACTATAATGCCATCAATCTTGAGCTCACTGTCGCGAAAAGTAGCAGATGAAGTTCATTCCTTCCTCCCATATAAGGAAACTGAAATTATATATCAATGTGATTGCCGAGAACTCTCCCACTCGGATCATATCGCTCCATACTCTTCTTCCTTCCACCTGCAAAGGGAATGTGTACACCCTTTTTTTCTTATCGTTCGTTGCAGGCATCCCTCATGCAACTGTTTCGCTGGAACTTGTTCGGCGCTGCTCCTACAGCCACTCTGACAGTCCGTCCGCACATGCAATGTGGTTATGAGAGGAAAGCGAGGAGGCAATGCAATGATCGGTGAGACATGTTTCATTGTTTTGTATTCGGTCAGTATCACGCTGTGGCCAAGGAAATTCGAAGGCATGAATGATATGCTGCTGCATTAGAATGCGGGGATGCTAGAAATTGAAAGCATCACTGACATGTACATGGGACTTTTGTCATAGCTTAGGGCCGATATCAAACACTATTGTCGAGGACAGAAAGAGAATGCCACTGAAGTACATAATGCAATGTTAAAGTATCAGATCTATAGAGGTATTACGGTAAGAGAAGCTTTTGGAACATAACGCCATTAGCTCCATGGATGTAAACTATTTGGAACAATCCCACCACCGGAAGGCCACTAGCCGCAATGGATAGTTATTGTTCCACAGCATCAGTGCTGCATGATTGAAGAAAAGAAAAAGGAGACACCAGTCACTCTAATCGACTGTCCTGCAAAGCAATTAAAGCTTTGCTTCTTTCGGGGTATCAATGGATATCGATGTTCCCTATGTAAGTACAGCGGCCGTCCGCCGTTGGCCATGGTAGGGAAGATGGACGGAAGAAAGTGGAAATCTAGCCGAACGCCCAGGTCTACAGCAGAGAATTCACATCATACTGGTGGACGGTATCGTCAGACGATCAACGTGGAGCATCTACCAGCGGCTGTTGCGGATAGGATCGCCGTTGCCACCAGTCCAGCCTGCAAATGTTAGTGCTTGAAATTGGGTTTTTGCCGTCTTGAATACGTACCACCACGACCACCGCGACCACCGCCACGGCCACGGCCGCCTCCCCAGCGACCACCACCGCCACCACCACCTCCGTAGCGGGCCATCTCGTGGAGGCGAGGGTCAATTTGCTGCTTGGACTCTGAAAGAATCTGTACGAGATCACGAGCCTGTTTGGAGTCTATCATTCCTGTTAGCAACATCAGGTATCAAGTGGGTTATACGTACTCTCTGTGGTGAACAGCGTGATGGCGGTACCGTTAGCGCCAGCACGACCAGTTCGACCAATTCGGTGAACATAGTCCTCTGAGTTGTTCGGGTAGTCATAGTTGAACACGTGAGTGATATTGCGAACATCTTGAAAACAAAGGTTAGTAACTGATGGAAAAAAGAGCAGACGATCATGATTGGATCGCGTGAAGCTGCAGTATGTTGCATGCAACCGTCTCTGTGCGCTACGACGAATATCACGGCATCATGTTCCAGTGCAAAGGCTGTGGATATCTCCTGGTCCAGGAAACCCTTGGATGAGACTGTGACTTCTTCGAAATCAAGTGACTCAGCTTGCTTCAGTAGTACCATGGTGATACCTGAAACAGTAAGTAGCGAAGAAGAGCTTCACCAGCTTGACCAAGGATCCCTGGGAATCAGTTTTGAGAAGTATTGCAAGCCCTGGACGATGTCATGGAAAAGAGTGAAACGAGCGCACAAGACGACCTAAGCAGAGCACAATGGCAGTTCACGCATAATAATACTTGGGCTTTGGGGAATGGCGGAGAGATGGCAGGGGAGGGGAGGGGGTTGTGTTTTCATACCGATACCGCGGGAAGCCACATCGGTGGCGACCATGATAGGGCTGCTGCCGGTCTTGAACTCGTTCAAGACCCAGTCGCGCTCATTCTGTTGCTTGTCACCGTGGATTGCTGGATGAATCGTTAGTCAATCTGTCATGGAAGGCTGGATGCAGTGATGGCTTACACAACGCGGGCCAACCGTCTTGACGAAGGAATCGGGTGATCTCGTCAGCGACGCGCTTGGTTCCGGTGAAGATCAAGATCTTGTTCTCTTTGTTGTCCATGATGGTTTCGAGGTGCTTGGCCATCCTGTCACGCTTCTCGAATTCGCTGACTACCTCAACAATCTGTTGAATGCGATGATTGGCAGAAAGGTCCATGGAGCCGATGTTGACCTGGATCCAATCCTTCTGGTAATCAGCGGCCAACTGTCGCACCTCCTTGGGCCAGGTGGCGGACCACATGCAAGTCTGACGGTCGGGACGAATCTGGCCGATGATCTTGCGAATCTGAGGCTCGAAACCCATGTCAAGCATACGATCAGCCTCATCAAGGACAAGGTAGGTGACACGACGAAGGTTGGTCTTTCCTGCCTCGAGCATATCAATGAGGCGACCGGGTGTGGCAATGCAGACTTCGACACCGCGAGCGAGGTCACGGATCTGAGGGCCCTTGGGAACACCTCCATATACGCAAGTATTGCGGATGCGCGAAGATTTTCCGAACTTGCTGATCTCTTGCTGAATTTGGACAGCGAGCTCACGGGTCGGGGCGAGGATGAGGACGATAGGGCCGTCGCCGGGAGCAAGAAGAGGTTGGGCGTTGATGTGAACGATAGCGGGAAGGCAGTAAGTCAAGGTCTTGCCGGAACCTGTCTCCGCAACACCAACGACATCGCGACCGGAGAGGGCCATGGGCCAACCCTGAGCTTGAATAGCAGTGGGCTTCGCAAATCCTTGAGCCTTGACTTCGTTCATGACGTAGCTTGGAAAGCCAGCTTCGTCGAAAGTCGTAACGGGCTTAGGGATGCTCCTTCCTTGAACCGTCATCTGATGTTGTTTGCGATATTCCTCGACTTCAGCATCGGTGCGGTCGGAAACGGCGGGATCCTCCTTGTAGAACGACTTCTCGAACTTCGGAAGAGTGTCGAGATCTGTGCCGGGTCAGTTGAAAGCTGAGATATTGAATACACGAAAACATACCCCAAGTCTGCTGCTTCAGGCCCTGGCCGAGGTTGGACATTCTATCACCACCGCCGTTGCGGTCGCCATAGCCGCCACCGCCATAACCTCCACCACCGTAGCCGCCGCCGCCGCTATAGCCGTTGCTACCGCCGAAGCCACCACTGTAAAAATGTTAGTAAACTACACAGGAAGAGCTTGGGTAGGATAGGAAGGGGTTTCTACGCTGTCGCAGCAAGTACGTGACCGCCCGCTTGACCAACAACAGGAAGCGGAGTGAGGGCGGCCGCCGAACTTGATCTGCGCGTAGAAAATGTGTGAGAAAGGAGGGAGCTGATGGAGGGGTGTTCCAAAAACCACGACACTGATGCCCGTCCCGTGGTGGGGAGGTGAATCGCCATACCCATACGTTGCGTATTGGCTCGTGTAGTCATAGTTGTTGTAGGCCCCGTATCCAGCGTTGGTGTAGTCGTACCCGTTGGAGAAGCCGCGTCCGCCATCGCGTCCGCCGCCGTAGCCACCACCGTAAGACATGGTGATGTGCGTGTGTTGGTTTGTAGAGACCGGTGTAAAGGAGAAGGCAGGGAAATAAGGGAGCGTTGCCTGGGAACCCGAAAGCCCGAGGGTGTGTTGGCTGCAGAAAGGCGACAGAAAGGTGTCGCAATAGATGCAGTACCGAAAATGGACAAGAAAAGTAAAGGTGGGAGTGAGGTGATGGCGAGGGTGGGTGGGGAGGAGGATAGATAAAGAGTCGGTGCCTTCGCCTCCTCGTCGCGCTTGCAATTTTTTGTTACGCCAAGACGCTAAATCGGGGAAGGGTCTGCCGACTTGCAGCCGGGGCCGGGTCATTCACGTGACTGCACAAACGGTTTTTGCGTGGCGAATTTTTACTATCATCGATTGGCCTGCTGGCAGAGGATAGTCCAAGTTGAGAGCCTCTTCAACGTTTATCCACATTTCCCCCACCAAGGCTCATATCCCAGAAGCCGCGTTCCATCTGTGCCAGATTAGTATTGCCGCTCCCAGGTCATCGGATGCACTTCGCTACTCACGTTCGTGGCATGAATGAAGATCCGCGCGAGCTCATCAATCCTCGATGTCGATTGTCTTCCCGCGTGCTCTTCGATGAGATCTGACCCCCTCTTCATAGCATCGACATATTCATCCCCAACGTAGCTTTCCACCCACTTCCAGTATTGGCTTCCCTCTCTCAGCGTGCTTGGATCGTCAAACAAACGCTTCGCTATCATACCATATCCAATCAGACATGGCAATAACGCAACCTGTAAGGCGAGCCAGTCTTGAGACTGTCCAATATCGAGGACGTAGCGTGTGTATGCGGTAGTTGCTTGGTCTTCTTCTTCACGCTCGATGTCTTCAACTTCGAGCCCATATTCTTTGCAGAAATCAATGTGTAACTTGATCTCTTCTTGTAGAGTGACAACTTGCTGCACTGACCGGCCAATATCTTTGAGGGAACTTGATTTGTACGCTGCGAGCGCATTTGCGCGCGCGAAGTGAATCTGTGTTGTTTGTCAGATGTTATTCTATTTCATCTGCGAGAAACATGTACGTACCAAGAACAAGTAGTCCTGAACCATGTAATACTTGAACTTTTCCACGGGAAGGGAGCCGTCGCCCATCTGTCTCACGAATTCGTGTTCTGTGTACTTCTTCCATGGTTCTTTTATGTCCTCTCTCTCCAACAAATATTGAATAAACCCCCCAGGCGCGAAAGGCAGCGAGTAAAGCGAATGGAAATGATTTATTGGCCCATTGCCGCGGCCAATATCGGTACTTGTCTTGATTCCAGCTTCGATATATCGGTTCGCTTTCTCGACAGCCTTCTGAACGCTCAAACCAGAGGCCAGGTTGCAGGCGATGGCGGATGCTAATGAACAACCTGTGCCATGTGTATTCCTACTCCTCACATATTTGCTCTCAATTAGTGCAACACTGCCTTCACCGACTAAAACGTTAAGTACAATGTCTTTCTCGCTTTCGTCTTTGCTGACGCGCTTCGCCTTTGTCAAGGGTAAATGGCCCCCTTTGACCAAAACCCATTTAGGCCCTCGTGCTTGAAGGTTTTTCGCCATTGAAACAATGTCGTCGATACTTTCAGGCTCTTTCGTTTCCAGTCCAGCTGTCTCAAGAAGCAGCTTTGCCTCAGGTAAATTTGGTGTCAACACAGTAGTCAACGGAAATAGCTTGTCTATAAGTGTGGCTATTGCTGCCTGGGGGAGAAGTTGGGACCCGGATGTTGATACCATGACCTGCGTGTTTCTCAATTGATAATCTCGTTCGGATATGTTGCAAAACTTCTAGATGATCTCATTCAAAAGAGGTGAACGTACAGGATCAACAACACTAGTAGTCACATTGTGTCTACGGAAAGCGTCGGCCACGGCTTTGATTGTCTCTGCTGAAGCAAGCATGCCTTTACGATATCAGCTCCAGTTCAAGCATAACTGTGGTGTGAGAAAGAGATCACCGGTTTTGACAACATCCACTCCCAGATCTTCACAGACGGCATCGATCTGTTTTCGCACAAAATCGGGTGGAGTTTGATGAATATCTTGCACACCAAGAGTGTTTTGTGCAGTCAGGGCTGTTGTAGCTGTCATGGCATAGCATGCATGAGCTGCAATCACTTTCTGGTCTGCTTCCAACCCCCTGTCTTCGCATTAGCTTGCAAGAGCTATAGCAGGAGTTGAAAGGATGCATACGCCCCACCTGAGCTGTCTGAGCCCGCGATCACAAGAATTCGCTTCATGGCAAATGGTGCAAAATTGTGGAGTGGAAACGATTGTTGTTCCCTACGTAGTACGTCCGCAGTGTGAAGTTTCTCAGGTACTATTTTCGAGCCCCGCTATCCGAGACTAGGCGAAGACCCACGTCATCAATGTATTAATCTTTATGTGGTCAGACTGTGTTGTCAAAGAGAGAACTCAAGACGAGTCTTTTTATATTTTTATTGATCATGCAACGCCCATATCCCTGGCGCAGGGACACTCCGTACGCCAAATTCTGCCTTTTCAAATCACGATGCCCCGCCATACGCATGCTCATTTGTTCCTAGGTACCCTAAACAATGGTGATTCAATCTGATTCCCCCTCATATTCAGATACGTTGGGATCTGCACGTCGATAGTCAGTATTGAATCAAACCAAGCTCCACTTCGTTCAACTTACCTCGGAGCGCCATATACTCCAACACTCCACCTGTCTTCTCCATGAGACAATCTCGTACAAGGATGAGATCATCATCTGCCAGCAAAGAGTCTGGATCTGCCATATCGATCGTTACTCGAATATTCTGATTACCAAGCCCTAAACGTGAGATGAAGTCTAACAGTCCGTTCGTGGTGAACTTGGATATTCCAGAGAGTGTAACGTTTCGAAGATTTGGCAGACTTGCGAGGCTGTCTAGAACCACGTCGTTCAATTCAAGACCACTGACGTATAGGTCTTCAAGCAGAGCCAAATTCTCGATGATTGTGATGAGATGTTCGTCACGCAAGACTTCGGGCAAGATCAACTTGAGGTCCCGGAGCTCGTGTAATTGCTTCAATGAGTCAACTAGAATATCGAGATCATCCCTGAACATGCCATCCGTTTCACCCTGGAGGGAAAGTAATTTGAGGGATGAATGCTGATGTACGAGTGCTTGATGGAATATCTTATGCTCCTTGAGCGAATACGAGTCAATCTCCAAGCTGTCGAGCTTGAGGTGGTGCTCGAGGAGGACAGGGGTAAGGATGGCCGCTCCAGATTGAAGCTTAGAGACGCTAAGGCGTTGGAGACTCTCGCACTTGCTTAGCCAAGAGATTGTCTCGATGAAGGTGTCATGCTGGGTTGCCTCAAGGTCGATCGAGCCATGTATATCCTCGACTTTGAGTGTCTTGAGCGCGGTGCATCCTTGCAGAAGTGACAGATGAGGCAGTGAGTCATTCGAGACACAAAGTCTCAGCTCTTCAAGCGACTTTCCATGGTTGTTGAGCGCAAGGAATGTCTCAGCCGCCGCACCGATGTCTCCAAGTGTTTGCAGTGTCCTGAGCGTGTTCGGCGGTAACGATGAAAGAAATTTTGCAAACTTGTGGTCGCTATCGTCGGATTTCCACGTGTAGATCATCAGGGATTGGAACTGTGGGCAATGTTCGCAAATAGAAGCCTGAACCAGCTCATCCTCAAGAGCTTTTCCATCGAAGAGTTCCAAACTCTGTAAGCGGGGAAGCCGTGGTGTCCAGTTAATCAAAGCACCCGAGAGAACTAAAAAGGTCAGATGACTTTAGGGATGTCCAAGGTTAGGGAGCAATCTACTTACGTTCGCCGCTGATTACCTCGAGCGTAGGTGTGTGTTGAGTAATGACTATAATTGGTTAGATTGACTTAGTGCGGATAGCCTTGACATTTGACTGACAATCTCCAATAGCATCAATAATCTCAGTGGTCTTGAGTCGGGTGTATTTTTTTCCTTTCATATTTGTCCTCGTAATTGTCTTTTCGAATTGTTTCAGTGGGCCAGAGAAGAATTGCCTGAAGTGTGAGCTTATGAGGGTAAATACAGCGGGATTCAGCATACTTTGAGACTTTTAACTGGAATCGGTCGTCCTCAAGCAGGTATCCCAGATCGCGGAAGTCAAGCGATTTGATGTATCGGCAGTATGGGAAGAGTGTGGCGTCAAGGCTAGATGCGATGATTGACCTCCACAAGATCGACCATTTTTGAATCGTCAAAAGTTTGGTCGCAGGCGGCAAATCGTATAGATCCTCGCCACCACCACGCACGGGAGCTAGATGATGCGATCTGTTACACGAAATTAGTATGATTGAAGCATTTTTGTTACGGAACAAATAATCTGAAAATGCCGGAGGACTCTCATCGAAGAGAGTGATGCGTGGTTAGCCTTAAGGTATTGTAGAGAGTCTGCCTTCCGGCTGGATGCCAAAGGGCCTCTCGCCTGTACTATCCTACTTTTCTCGCGATCGAGAAGCATGCGTATGAAGTGGCTAGAATCATAAAGTCAAAGCAATTTCTCATACCTATACAAGTGCGTCAAGGCAGGAACCGCGAGAGATCGGCTAGAGCATGCACAGTTGAACAGAGTATCAAACTGCGCTTGGTGAGCCAGCTCCTCGCATAGAAGATGTAAGATATCATCTGGAAGCGCGGGCTGTGCCATCTTTCTCAAAAGAATATTAGACAAGATGTGGATGTTGATGCTTCGATGAGTCCCGGAGTAGACGCAGGGTTGTGACGTCGCCACCTTTCAGCTCAAGCGCTGCGTCTTAGCGCGTTCCTGACGCGACTTCCGCTTTCGGTCTTGACCATTGCATCTACCACACACCAGCAATGCAAGGAATGATGAACCGCAATCATGGTACTGCTCAACTTCACACTCACCCCTGAGGCGGCATCTAAGGTCCACGACCTTCTCGTCTGCCTGGGAAAGTTCAGCGACACTGTAGCTATTGAAGCGCGTCAAGAAAGAGTAGGTCAACTGCCCGCCCGATTCCCTCGAGTGTCTTCTAAACCCCGTACCAGTTCACATTTACTGCTCTCAATTCTTCCAAATCAGCCTATGCTGCTGTGACTCTCGACGGCAAACAATTTTTTTCTCACTATGAATGTGTTCCTAGCCATGGCGGACCAGATGGTCGCTTCACGTGCAGCATGTACACGAAAGCATTGCTGTCTGTTTTCAAAGGACGACTCTACGATCCGCTAGGCAGAGATGGCGCTATAGACCATTGCGAGGTTACAGTTCAAGAGCGAGAGAATGAGGCGCAGTGTCGATTCATTGTTAAGATGGTGTGCAATCAAGGTGTAATCAAGACTTACAAATTGACCTACGAGGCTGTCGATGTCATGCACGCTCTTTTCGATCGCAGCGTTGCGAAGAACAGATGGGTTATGCATTCTGGCGCCATCAAGGAGTACATCGAGTATTTCGGCACGAAGACGGAGATGCTTGACATCTTCGCGGGCGAGGATGGCCGATGTGTATTCAAAAGCTATACCGAGAAGGTCTCGAACGGGAAGGAAATCCTTAAGCATCCCCTAGTCACTGCGGTGGCTGTGAACACATCAGACTTTGATGAGTTCATTGTACAAGCAGGGTTGCATATCATCATCAGCGTGAAGGACTTCAAAGCCATCGTCATTCATGCGGACACCCTTAAGACGAGCCTCAAGGCATACTACTCCCACCCTACCCGGCCACTCCAGTTTAGTTACGGTTGCGATGGCCTACTCTGCGAGTTCACTCTAATGACATCTGGCGATTACGCCGGCGCTCCACCCACACCCACGGCAGCACCCCAGGCGGCCAACAGCAGGCGGACTTCTCGTGCACCATCGACGACCACGGAACGCGCCGAGATACACACCGCACGATCAGAGATGCCTCCACCGACCGAGCCCGCATCACGACGGAATCGCACCGGACGATTGCGGAACCCAGGCTCCCGTCAGAACTCAACCATGTCCCAAGTCCAGCCAGCCCAGACAGATTCTGAGAGTCTCTTCATTCCAGATGATGACGATGTAAGAAGACAAGAGGAAGAGGAGGAGTCGGCATGGGCGCCTATGGATTATGAGAAAGAAGAGACACTTGGTTGGGACGCGAGTGCGAACCATGACGCATCGATATTTCCAACTTTCCGCGATAGTGGTAGTGGTTCAACAAATAACACCGCAGATAACAACGAGATATTCGAACCAACACAGCGGGTGTCACAGGTCAAGGGCTTATGGTAGCAGGCAGAAACTACAAGAGTGCAGCTAGAAAAATATGCTCGAATCATTACATTACATTGTACTACCAGGGTCCACAGAGCGGCATGTTGTCAGTCTGTCGTGTTGTCTTCGCCGTCCTCATCGTCATCCTGGTCCTCATCGTCAGACTGAAGCTGTTGTGTCAGGGCCAACGTCCTTCGAACATATATGTCGTGTTCCAGCTCTGGCAGTGCCTGGATTCGATCGATAAATACAGAGCTGAAGTGGTCGTCTCGAATGTAGATCCAGAAGTTCTCAGCGAGGTATGTTGCTAAGAAGTCCTTGAGACGGTCGTGGGCGGGGAGCGAGACATCCATGTCCTCATAGAAGCGGCATGCGAAAACCATCATGTCCCAGAGGTCAAGTTCGATCCGTTCTGTGAGCTTGTCGACGATATGATCCATCATGTCAATCATTCCCAGTGTGTCGGCTGTTGCCCACGCCGACATGCATTGCGCAAACGCTTCCCGGTTCTCACTATGTCCAACAGGCACCTTCAGACCGAACTGTCCGCTTTCCAGAAACTCGGCTGCGAACGCAAAGTCTTCAGGTTCGACTTCAGAAAGACCAGGATGAGTCAATTCCCAGAGATTGTTCTCATTATGTGTGAAATGCATCACTCCAGCTCTTGCATCTCTGAAGTATGGCCGGCTCCATAAACAACTCATGGGTAATACCAACTCACTTTCTTCTTCACCAACTTTAATCTGCACAAATTCATCACTTGTATTGCTTTACGCCGTCAGTCGGGTCACACTATTAGCCCAGAAGACTTACAGTTCTCCTTCGACAACGTCACTAGTAGGAGCCGTGAAACTTTGCCCAAGCCTGTCGAGGCCTAGCAAGCGCCCAGAGGTTTGTTCGAAAGGAAAGCGAACGGGAGGAATTGGTCTAGCTGTTGGAATTTTTCTTAAAGCATGTTCATATGATGAGCTGGCCGAAGTCGCGTTTCCTTGGGATGGCTTCTTCTCTGCTGGCCGACTGTGAGCCTGAGAGCAACGTTGACTTTCACGAAGTGCCCGATTCAGTTCTGAGTCGGAATCGGTGTCATCATCTAAGTCTCCAAAGTCTGACCATGTCTGTTCGTCATCAGAGATAATTACCATTGCCGCCTGCCGTTTGTATTCCGCCGTCCAATGGTCGAGGCCAAGGCCTGCATCGAGAGCTGAGTCGGCGATAGCAAACGCCTCTCCAAGTCCAGGAGCATCGGCGTGTAGGCTGTTCCAATTGAATTGAACACATGGATCGTACTCGTGTATTTCGGTCGTGGAAGCCCAATGACTGAGAGAATTAGCAAAATAGATAGTGAGGGAAGTGATACAGACAAACTATACACATCTGAAATTCGCAATACGAGTGTCACGTATCCAGATGGCCGATTTCGAAGGAAGTCATCGGGTGCCATTTGGTCCACGCAGACTACTGCAGGCCATCGCGGCAGAGTAGATCCCGAGGGGCGCCACAGTATTAGAGCGCCTGGTGCAAATACTGCCATCGAGAGTTTAGCTACCGATCGGCAAGCAAGCAAGTGGAGTTCAATGGCTTGACTGCGAGTTGTGGGGACAAAGGTGAAGAGCGGGCCAAGTGAAATGTTGGAAGTTTGTAAAAAGATATGGTGAGGACTGGAAAGTAGGTGTTTCTTGGTCACTTGATGATGAGGGACTGGTGAGGGGACGGTCTTGACGGCAGCTCAAGGGCATCTCCGTACCACTAAGGAAGCCACGAGGTAGTATGGGTGAGAGACGAAGTAAGTAAATTCATTTCAGATAAACTTGTTCTACTGCTTCAGAAGGACTATATGCTAGGCGGTTAGTGAGACTGGCGTGTTGTGGTATTGAGAACGGAGATGGTATAGTGTTCAACGTCTTGGTGACGGCCCTCCCACACAAGAAAATGGGTTTCTAGAGTATCAAGACCGTCAACAATACGTAAATAGCTTCGACAAGGTGCCAACGAAGATGCGTCACCCTTTTCTGGTGCTAAGAGTCCTCTCACCGAAATTCCGATTTTTACTGGTTCAAGAGAGGTCTGTCTGCGGTGAAGTCGGCGCGGAGGTTTACATAAGCCGCTGTCCGCAACAGCGAATCGAAGGACATCTGGCTTCAAGCTCCGAACTACAAACTCCACGACGCGCGCTTTCCTTTCCTGGTCCTATTCGCAGACCGACCGCCGCCAACTCAGAGGACGCGCGGAACATCCTCTCCCTTCGCATCCAAGGAAAACCAAACTGCTCATCGGCAAACGAATCGGGAGCAAGAACCGCATTACCTATCCTGCCAGCGACCGCAACCACCACAAGAAACCGCCAATATGCTCGGTCTCAGCGCAATGCAGCCCCGGCAACTAGCCGCCCAAGTCCTCAACTTCGCGCTCGTCCTCTCAACAGCCTTCATGCTCTGGAAAGGCTTGTCAATAGCCAGCGATTCACCATCACCGATTGTTGTCGTACTATCTGGATCCATGGAACCCGCGTTCCAGAGGGGGGATTTATTGTTCCTGTGGAACAGGGGAATGGACACACAGGTTGGGGAGATTGTGGTGTACAACGTGAAGGGCAAGGATATCCCAATTGTGCATCGTGTGGTCCGGCGATATGGAGGCGGGTAAGTCGTGCTCTTCCTTGGGAGATTAGTTGGATGGAGAAGGAGGGAGTTTGATGTACGCAGTCGAGACAATCTAGAGTGGAGATAGATATCACGGGCTTCGAGATTATGTGCTAATGTTGACGTAGTAAGACACCCCTCCGCTTGCTCACCAAGGGCGACAACAATCTCGCAGACGACACCGAGCTTTATGCCGCGGGCCAATCATTCCTCAATCGCAAAGAAGACGTCATCGGCAGCGTTGTGGGTTTCATTCCGTTCGTCGGATACGTTACAATCCTTCTCAGCGAGCACCCATGGCTCAAACAAGTGATGCTTGGGATAATGGGTGTCATGGTCGTGCTGCAGAGGGAATAGTCCGGTTGCAGAGGAAAAGTCGCGTTGATTCTGAATACCCGAAGCTCTTATATATGCATGCGTGGCACAGGCGGTTGTCAGATGGTGCATAGGCTGAAATACATTTTGTGAAGCGGCACCGCTGAGAACGATGCATTACGGCGTTTCTATGATACTCCGGACATTGCGTTTGATCCAAGCCAAAAGGAATAGAAACCGATTCCATCATATTTGCCCAAAAAAATGGTTCAACAATTGGGTGCCTGAGCTCCGTGTATCTGCCTCCTCGGTACAGGCACCTTGGTACTGATCTCAACGATTGCTTCATGCATCAATGCAATTATTCAATATCAAGTATCAATTCAAAAGGATTGCCTGGTATAAGTCTGTCATCCTCTTGATGGCACTATCCAAACGTACAATCTGTGGTAGAAGACCTGTGTGACCTTCTTCACTCAAGCTACCCCTCAGTTCTTTTCACCTGAACGTACTCACTCCACACAAAAGCAAAGAAAAAAAAGCCAAAAGAAAAACAATGCGCCGCACGGGGATTGAACCCGTGATCTCCGCCTCTCATTCGCTTTGGACGATGGGAGGGCGGCGCCGTACCACTGGGCCAGCGACGCTGTGTTGCCCGATGATGGTTAGTAGAATAGTACACTACCTATGGATGTAGAATGTCAGACTGGGGAATTTCAACATCTATTAAGCCGAATATCTTGTTGTGCGGGTGAGAGAAGCCTTGTCGTTTTCACGGGAAGGTGCAGCCAGTGAGGCGGCTACCCGTCACGCACGGTGAGTGCGAGCTGTAGCATTTGCATTTGCATTCGATTGAACATGAGATGACTGCGCGCAGTATTCAACTTGAAGATATTCTGTTGTATTGAGTATTATTGAAGCGACATAGGGGGGGCCTGGATATGATTACCGTGGGGCCCCCATATCCCCCTTATCCGCTATTTGACGCCCGAGTACTCTGTATTCCGTATGTTGTATCCAATATAGCTCGAGAGAAGCTGCCAGGAAACCTTCTTGAGACCCACCATAGACACTTGAATGCACCACCTTGAACAATCTGACAGATTCACGGCTACCTAAACTATGTATTTCGAGATACAGAGCACGCAAACTAATTCTATGCGGTATCATTTTGTGCGTTGAGCTGGGATTCGAAATACGGAGGCATGAGCAGCGCTACGCCGAAGCAAAATTGGCAGAGACTAACTCCTCACAAAAAAACATCACGTTCATGATTGCACTGGTAGAATTGAGGAACAACCATTTTCATACCGCAGTTGACTAGTGTACACATAGACTTGGTCATGAGTTTCGTGATGTCTTCCACGTCGACGAGTCGGGACGCCAAACATCATGACCGCATGGGGCGAGCTGTACCGCGGCCGTCATTCGAAATGAACCACAGATTTGCTAGCCGGCCTGCACAAAGAACCCATTAGAAAAAGAAGAGCACAAAGGAAACCGAGGCTTGATAGCCTGAGCCGCCCGAGACACCATAACCGCCGATAGAACGAGCCCATACAAGTTGAAGCATGATAGTAGGTAGCGCGTGTTAAACGCCACTTCTACTCGGACTCTTCCTCTTCCTCTTCACCAGCCTGGTCGGGGTTAGCTGAGCTCAAGTTTGGGACAAACACGACTTACGGCGTAGGCGGCCTTCTCTTCCTCGTAGCGCTTCTTGTCGGTGGCGGCCTTGGCCTCATAGGGAGTGCGCTGCTTCTCAGAAAGTGCCTTCCACTTCTCACCGAGGAGCTTGCCGACCTCGCCTGTTCAGGGTTAATGTGAGTTCTGCAGAGAGAACACGGAAAACTCACCGAACTTGATGCCGGGGTTGTCCTCACGGACCTTGTCGCGCTGCTCGTTGGCGAAGAACATGTAGGCAGAGAGACCACGCTTGGGCGCGTTGGGGTCTTTTTTGGCTTATTAATTGAATATTGAATTAACACAAGAGGGCGGATGACTTACCCTTCTTCTTCTTGCCGACGGCCTCCTTCTTGCCCTTGCCGCGGGTGGACTTCTCCTTGGGCATGATTGATAGAGTTGATGAGTTGGGCTAAAGCTGGAGTGGGAGGTCAGCTGCTGGTTGGCGTCGATGAGTGGAAGAAGTGGAGTTTTGGCGGGTTGGAAGATGGTAGAAAAGACAGTGCAGAAGAGCAGGCGATCAATCAGGCAGAAGTGGGCGGGTGGTGCTTGATATACGTGTTTGGGAAGGTGAGAGGCCCAGTGTTGCAGGTGCGCAGCGCGTCTGGTACGCGGCAGCAAAACACCACGACACGACGCGATGATTGCGCGAAATGCGAGAATGGGAAATGCAGGTACTCACAGGTAGCGCTGGAAGCGGCGAAATCAGATTTGGTGCAGGAGGTCTGGTTTGGAGTCAGTATGGGCCTGGTGGAGGCGGATGGCGACGTGATGAACAGGAAATCGAATGCGATTTGGACGAAAGATGCAACCAAAGAGGGCAGAGGACGACCTCTGTGCGGGAAGCGGGCGAAAAAAAAACGTGGGAATGGGTGATGTGGTTGGGGTTGTGCGCGTGCGTATGGTGACTTATAGAAACCAGCCGAGGACACTTACCAGCTGTCTCGCTGCGGATTTTGTATGAGAGAGAGGACTGTAGTAGAGGAGAGGGCGGGCTTCAGCAAGGAGCAGGACGGGCGCGACTACCTATGCGAGTCCTTAGTCACCCGTGGCCGCTTGTTTTGGCTCTGGCCGCCCGGGCCCCTCCTTCTCGACTGGCCGCCAGGCTACTCCTCCTCTCACCCCTCCCACTCCAGGAGAGCCGGCACGCGATCCACCCTCCCTTTCTTGGTCGGCGTGTGCGATGCGACGCCTCACTTGCTCTCTCTGCTGCTGCGTGATGCGTCTGCTGTGTGGCCCTCCCGCCGTGCTGCGCGCCGTCTGCTCAGAGTCTGCCCAGCGCGCTGCTTGGGCGGTGCGGTCAACTGGCGCGCATCCCTGAGAGCGAGGCGCTCCCCATCGTTTTAGATTACTCGCAGAGGCCCACGGTCTATCATTCGCTGCCGCGCACACACGGCGGCCCTTGACGTTATCTCTCAGAGCGCGGCTGGCTGGTCCTGTTCCCAAGCACCACAAAGCACCCACCAGCCGGCTCCGCAGGTTGCAACGCGCTGCGCTGCAGGCCCTCTTCCGTGCTCGCAGCGCAAGCCGCTTGGTCTCGCCCCGCAGCGCCCGATTCCCCAGTCCCAAGTGCTGCTGCATCAATGTTCCTCCATGGCCGGGGAGGCGCGAGACCCTCGTTGAGCCCGCTCCCGGCCACTCACCTGTGCTGTGTCCTTGTAAGACCGGACTAGACACGGAAGAGGATAAATGCCTCGCCCGTTTTAAGCCTGAAGAGCCTTGCGCCGTGAGACAATCGCAACCTGACATGGGAAATGTGATGGCAACAAGACGACCACCATCGCTTTGATACTGCGTTCATGTCGAGTTTGCCCTCAGCGTCACCTCAAGACGGCCGCGTAAACGTGCCTGCACCTTCCCTAGCCCCAAACCTGACTCCCTTGAAGCGCACCAGGCATCACATCACCATCCTCGTTCGACCATCAGCGAAACACGCCCATACTCTGCTACATCGACTGTTTTCATCGCTCTAGCACCACACCACGCAGCCAGCCACTCCTCATTATCTACATCCCTCTGGCAACGGTTATGACGTATTATGGTCAACAAACATGCGCTAGTGTCTTGGCGAGCCTTGTCCTGTCCGTCTGGTCACGCAACAGCCTTGCAGTTCTCTCGAGTCCTCATCACAGAAACTGAGTAGAGTCGTCGATGTCATCTCCGTTCTCTTCTTCGTAGTCGGGCGACGAATAGTGACCCACCTCGTTCTTGTATGTTGGCATCTAGTAGTAGTCAAACGTAAATCGATGATTCTTGACGCTGGAGTGTCCACGCCGTTTGAAGGCGATGCGCTCCCTGTCCTCCACCAAAGCGTTCAAACGAGTTCCTACCGGATCCTTCCTGGGGTATTTGTTCATCAGATATACATCCAAGCGAATATTTGACCGCTCAACCATCTTCTTCATCGTCCAGAACAAGCTCAGTCAAGTCCTCATCTGCCGCCCAGTTGATTCCGCTGCCCACGATCATTGCAGAAATGATGCCCTTTAGCGTTTTCGTCCGTCTCCGCGACTCTTTGAGTTCCTTCTCCACAGTGTCGATTTCCGCACGTAATTGATGATCCTCAATGTCTGTTGCTGACCAAGACTTCATCTCTTCAGCCAGAGCAAGCATGGTCTGGGATAATTCTCGGTTCTTCGCATTCGCAACAATGTTTGCCTGCTCGACAAGGCTCTGAGCGCTGGTCGTTGAAGCAAGTCTGGATGCCACCGAGCCGTGAACCATAGAAAGTATATCGCTCTCAGCTATCAACGGAAGTATGCGTCTAGTCGATGTGAGATGTAACAAAAACAGTGCATGCTTCCGAACTTACTTTTCAGCAGACCCTGTGCGGTCTCCACCATGAACCGCTTTAAGAACAGGATCCATGACGAGAACACTTTGCGTGATTCTGTTCCGTATCTCATACTCAGCTTTCGCGTCCATGGCTTCACGTTGCGCGATGGTCAGCTGCTGTTGGACTTCGTCATCTGAGAGAGTGGAGACGGTCACATGCGCTGCACAATTAAAGTCAGCACTGATCAGATATCAGGGTTGAGATCAAGACATGCCTGGCTGCTGTGCCTGGAGGAGACTCTGCTGCAATTCGAGCTCTTGTAATTCATCATAGAGTTGAAGCGCTCGCTTCTCTACATCAGAAAACGCGAACGCGTCGCTATGGTTTGTCTGGAGTAGGTCTGCAAGGTCGTTCGCATCTTGCACTTTGGCCGTCGCGTCTGCCATGACAACATCGCCTTGCAACGCCATCTTGACGGGGGAAGTTTGTTGATTCTGTTCGCGCAAATGACCATCTGACTGGATCAAGCGCGTCGCAGAGGATGATGCAGGATAGCGGGGGCCCGAGCGCCTACTTTGTTACCTGCCGCCTTGCTCACGCTTCAGCACATGCTATCACCGACAAACACCGCTTTCCGTATAACTGCCTCGATAGACACCGAGCAGTGGGAGGGCAAGGCCGGATGTCGCTGCAGATTGCTGTAGCGCATACGGGCCAGCGCCTCGACGCTGATCCCGTTGCCTTTAGTTCCGTCGATGCGCTCAAGTTCTGGATCTCGAGAGCGACTGAAATTCCCCCCGAGAACCAAATCCTCCTGACGCCCCAGGGCAAGCATGTCAAGCTACAGGCGCTGCTGACCGAGGTACTGCAATACTCTTTCTGCACTCTTCAACTCATGCTGACAAGACTGTTCCCTAGAAAGAGATATTCGTCTACAGCCGCGAGCTTTCAAATGCAGCCCAGGCTGCCATAACACCTACACCGCTCCCAGATGCCTTCAAACCCGACGACCCGCCAAATACCCTCTCTAACAACACCGATCTACGAGCATGGCAAACCCTCTTCCAAGCCCGCCGCGACTGGGCATTCGGCCTCCTCGAGAAATCGCACTCCATGTCGCGCATAGCCTCCAAGCACTTCGCTGAACAAGCCACGATAGAAAAGGGGACGCAGGTTGCCGTAGGAAACCATGACTCGCACATTCGCAGCCTAGAGCAAAAGTACCAGGCAGCTAGGCAATGGTTCGACGGAGTGGAGAAGGAAGCAGGGGACAATCTGAGGAGACTCGACGCTGATTTCGGGCAGCTGGGCTCTATACCTGCGAAGGGGGAATTCGTACAGTTCTTGGCCAAAGAGATGCGCTCCCCTCAAGCTGTTCACAGCGCTCGAAAGGCTCCTCCAAACCAAGTAATGCCACTCCAAGAGTTCCTAGATGTAGAATCAGTCAAAAAGGCCACAGGAACAAGCAAGCGTGTACGGGAGTCGTTCGGGAAGCGCCTAACTGGGATGAATACGCAGTTGGAGAAGATTGGCGCGGCTTACAACGAGCTACTGCATGCTGTGGGCCAGAGCCAAAGTCGTTCCCTCGTGGATGATTCTGAAGAACCCACACGGCTATACAACGAAATCGATGCGGTTGCAAAGAAAGTAGAGTCGGACTTCGAACATGTCATGGGGCTTGAGGCAACCTCCAAGTCAGTGGCGCAGGTGTCGAAGATGGCGTTGCTCCATACTAGAAACTTCCTACCAGCCATACACGAGTACAGCGTCGAAATGAGCGACCTCGTACGTAGGGCGGTAGAGCAAAAGAACTCGGCCATTTCAAACGCTGTCGAGAGCATGCAAGGAATTGCCAACATTGAATCGGTCATTTCGAGCCTGAACTCAGAACTTGAACAGATCAGCATACCTCAGGAGGGCGTCGCTGCTTTCGAACTGATATCACTTGTCGGTCGCCTTCCTTATGTATATGGAACGCTCCTTGTAGAGGCGGTCCGACGACGGGAGTGGGCTGAAAGGATCGAGAGAGACACGTCCTCGCTAGCAGAAGAAATGGCGACCTCCCAGGAAGGGGAAGAGCGACGACGTAAAAGATGGCTGAAACCAATTGCTGATGTGGTAAATATCGACGCTGTGCAAGGTGGTATGCTGGGGTTTGAGATGAATGTGCAGCCCGAGAAGAACGTTTGGCCGGTAGTTGCGCGAGAAGATCTACAGGAGTATTTGCGAATACTGCAAGGTCTCGAGGGTCAGTCCTCTGAAGCGGATGCTCTCAGTCAAGCAATAAAAGACCTCGACCGACCTACGAAGCAGCAGATTAAGCGTGCAAAGAACTTCAAGATGGGCAGTGTGCATGAGCCTGCGTTCGGCAAAGACTCCCAACTTCAAGTGCGCGGTGACGACGAGCTACGATTGCTGAAGGAGGCTAATGGAAAGCTGGAGGACGAACTGAAAGGATCTAAGAGCCGTGTACGCCGACTTGAAGACTTATTGCATCGCCAGACCCATGTCAGCAGACTTTCCATTGGTGCACCTCCTTCGTTTGGGCTCCCAAGTCCGAATGACCCTTCGACACCCACAATCGATGCAGCTTCTCCAAGGCCTTATGAGGAGCATTCGCGCCGCTCATCGGTCTCTTCAAGAAGATTCTCATCAAATCAAGGACAAGAAGAGAAACGTCGAATCATCAGACTAGAGCAAGAGCTTGCAACGGAGAAGGAAGCGCGTTCTAAACTAGAAAAGGATGTTCAGGCGCGAAAGGACGAAGATGCGGAGCTGCAACGGCGCTTTGACGAGGCTTTATCGACTAAAAACAATATCATGGAGAATATGAGGGCTCAACAGAGAGAGTTTACCGATGAGCGGAGATCACTTGAAGATGAGATTCAGGCATACAAGGCTAAAATCGAAGAGGCTGAGGACGAACTGGATCGTGTCCTTGGGAGTCGAGACCACGAGCGGACTGGGGTTGATGCTAAGATACAAGAGATTGTAGCTGAGCTTGAGCAGGCTCGGAAAGACGCCATCGACGAAGGTGCCCGCCACAAGAACCAAATCGTGGAACTACAGGGAGAGCTCAAACACCAACATGACTCTCAGGTGCGCCATCACGAGTCTCTGACGGCAGCATTTTCAACTCTGTCATCTGGTGCGGTTGTACCAGAAGAGTACACTACCTTGATCGCACAACTTGAAGAACTAGCTGAGCGCTCATCCGAGCATCAAAAACAACTTGAACAGGCTGTTGCTGTGGCCAAATCAGAGAACGAACATAATCAAGCTCGAGTCTTCGATCAAGAGGCTGAGATCCGGTCCTCGGCCTTGAAGCACGAGAAAGAGCTTGCATCATTGCGTGAACAACTCGACATGGAGAAGGCCAAGGTTGGTTCGATTGCAACGGAGCTTGAAGATGAGCGTGGCCATTTGCACGATCTTCGTACCAAATTCGCTGAAGGTGAGACTGGATCAGAGGCTCTGCGAAAACGAGTTGAAGAGGAAGAGGACAAAGTTGTTCGCCTCAAGGTCGAGCTGGCAGAGAAGAATTCTCACGCTAACAGCCTCGATGTTGAAATTATGCGACTTGAGAAAAAGGTTCTCAAATACGAAGAGTTCGATTCATCTCGAACTCATCAGCGCATGCTGCGTGCAAAAGATCTAAGTCAACGTCTCTTTGCACAACACGAGCGCCTTGTTCGCTTACTAGAAACGCTTGGCTTCGTCATTACTCAAGAAGATGGCGAAATGGTCTTGCAAAGGGCGTCGAAACTCGGCAACAGTACGATCATGTCGGACACGAACGGCGGGCTCAGTCGCAGCACAACGAATCCCTCCCCTGGACCCCTCAAGCGCTATCTTGACGACATCAAGGATCTTTCATTTCTGCAATGGGCGGACTCAAGAAGTACAGAAGAGGAAGACGAGCGATACAAAGAGTTCATTCGTAGCTTGGACTTGTTCAACTTGGAGATATTCAGCGATGCAGTTGCTAAGCGTATGCGAGACATGGAGCACACAGCTCGTAAATGGCAGAAAGAAGCTCGTGCCTACCGCGACAAGTCTCATCGCTTCCAGGCCGAGTCTCATGAAAAGATAGCATATCGCTCGTTTAAGGAGGGAGACCTCGCACTTTTCTTGCCAACACGAAATAATGCTCATCGTCCTTGGGCGGCATTTAATGTTGGCGCTCCACACTTCTTTCTTCGTGAGCAGGACTCTCATCGCCTGCATGGCAAGGAGTGGCTTGTTGCACGAATTTCGAAGGTAGAAGAGCGTGTGGTGGACTTGTCCAAGGCGCTCGATGGTGGCCCTCGAGCATCCATTGATGGGCGTTCAATCGCATCAAGCAACGCTGTTTCCTTTGAAGACGACAATCCTTTCGAGCTTTCGGATGGTCTTCGATGGTATCTGCTCGACGCTACTGAGGAAAAAGCTATGGCACCGGGAACACCTGGAATCAAGGGGGCAGTTACTGTGAAAAGCAGCCTTGAGACTGGACTAGGCCAGATGCAACTTGCCAAGAAGAAAGCTTCTATGGATCCAGCTACTCAACTTGGCAAGTCACTTGACAGCCGTCGCAGCAGTGGAACAAGCAGGAAGAGTGTGCCTGTCGTTGGTGGTCGTGCTTCAGCGGAAGCATTATCGCCAGGAGAGCACGCAGATACCAACCCCAACTCGAATGTAGCGACGAGAGGCGCAAGCCCAGCAGGTACTCATGGACCGAGTCACTTGCGAGAGACCGCGACGAGCGGTGATGGGACTGGAATCGATAGGCTAGTGGAGGATCAAAACGGAGAAAATGTGCGCAAGGACTTACTCTGGGGGCCTTAGGTTTGCGTATGCTGAATCTAAGCTCCCCTGCTTATAGAACAGCAACGCTGACTCTTTCCAGGAGCAAATTACCCAACATCCAAGTCCAAGCCGACAGCGCTCGCCGTCAAAGTTTTTCGCAACTGCACCTTCGAATCTTAGTAATAGTGCTCATTTTCGTTCAGCAAATGCATCACCGGTCAAGGGCAGAATCGCAAGTCAGAGTGATCCCAGGAACACATCACCAAATGCAAGCCCAAGAAAGCAAGCCGTAGTTTCAAGAAAGGGCAGTATTTGGGACAGCTTTTTTCAGTATGATATATCATATCAAGGAGGGAAGCAGAAGAAGTAGGAATATTGGAACTTTCCGCATGGTAGTCGTTTCCGTCTATTTAATACTAGTCCATGGTTGGCGCAACACTAATGGGTACGGGAAACTTGATTAGGAATTATGGAGTTGGGCGGATCATTGGAGAAGGGAAGATGATTGCTTGCGTTTGCGTTGCGAGCCCAGTCGTGTCAATATCAATGCATACAACGTACTGCGCCATCACACATGCCAATAAACATCCTGGAATTACATCATATGTGACGAAGTAACGACATGGTCTCGAGCAATACCCAGAGTTGCGCTGCGTACGTCGATCATCAGCTCTGTGTTGCTGCTACTACCTTTCGTGTCCGTCGATCGCACTATCACATTTCCAACGCAGTTGGAAACTGACGCGCACATGCTGCGCATCGGCACCTTCCCGCTTAGAGTAGGTACCACATTCGGCGAAAAGGCTTGTTTCGTTTCGGTTTTGTCTTGGATGATCTTGTTACTCGAGAAGTTGGCCACGGCATGTGCCATCTATCCCTGATGACTGCAGATCTCACGGTGACGAATGCCGAAATGTTACGATGCACAAGTTGAGCAAGAGAGTGAGCAGATATTACCCCAAAGAATGTTTGCATTCGACCTGAAAAGAAGGAATACACTGGTTGAAATTACTCCACGACTCACAGCATCGGCGCAACGTAAGCTTTCGTACGTTGAACATAGTGACAACGAGGCGCATGGCATCGGAATACTCCGCACAGTACAACAACAGGAAGAACCTCAGCAATAGAGGCTATCAAGGCGCACCATGTATGTCTATCATCTCTTACCCAGAAATAATCATGTGCAACTCTGACGTCTTCATTCAATGACAATCTAGATCCTATTCCCCACATGCAGTAGTCCGCGACCCGCCTCACACAAGCTTCCCAAGCCCACAGCACATCCACAAAAAGCTTCTCCACCATCCCCTGCCTCCCAAAACCGGTAGTTGAGATCGGCGCTGCAGCACACATTTCCTCTTCAGGAACGCCGCGCCAAAAGCATTTACTCTATCGAGACAGCACATCGCTGCACTGAAACAAGCCCTAGCGGGCCCGGCGCCCTGGGTACAAAGTGCTCCGCCACATACAGTAGCACCACTATAGATTGAAGGCATGTACCGTAGGACGCGGAGCAAAGGGACTTTTGGGACAGGGAAAGGCTTGTTCGGTCTTTGCATTGCTTGTCCGCTGTGAGGGTTGCACGGCGTTACGCGGCCAGTGACAAGTGGAAAGAGGATGTGAGTGACTGACCGAGTCTGCGGAACCGCAATGGCAGCGGCATAGATGAGATGGAATGAAGGCTCGCTGTCAAGGGGGACGGGGAAGGTGGTACAGGCAGGCACAAGCTTATGCTTGGTGTTGCTTGTGTGCTTTTTTCGGGGTCCGTCATTCCGCTGAGGGATCTGCGGTGCGTCGGACGGATATCAAGTTGCACTCACGTGTGTATGTGTTGGCGGGCCTGACTGCATGTGTTTGAGGGTTTGAGATGATGCCGCTCATGTTTCTGGCTTGGGCAGTCACGCGAGTGGCATTGAAGTCTGGCTCTTTGATATCTTGACGCGTAATTGAGACTGTGTCTTGGGCGTTGTGCAGAGCGCGCTTCTTGATTCAGTCCTTAGAACGGATTTTCTTTGCTTCAGGATTAATTACGTCGAAGACCTCATTAAATCTATCCGGAATGCCGTTTCTTCGTTTCACAGTCAAGATTTGTGCGAGTCTTAACTTGAAAGTCAAGTTGTAGATTGGATCTGCTGTACGCTGAAACACGAGGTTGCACCCGCGTGACACATCTGTAAATCGTAACATTGGGGGATAATTAAGCTTTATTGAGGTGCTTGATCGGCTTGTCAAAGCTTGTGTGTTTACAGCGTGGGTCCTGGACATGCAAGGGATAGTCAAAATAGTGCCCAAAGACCTTCGTAACTCTAATATCGTATGATGTACTCTGTAAGTTGGACTAAGGTCTCGCATGAACCTTAATCCTTGTCCGCTGTCGTAATCAGCTAAACAGATACGTGCACATTCTCAAAACGTTACAGCGGAAATCCTAGCTCCTAATCTAGCACTAATGGTCCCCTCGCTTCAAATGTTGCTTCTTAAATTTCTTTGTCTACAATGTGCTAGTGTAGGGTGGGAGGGTGGGTCGGACCGGAAAACAAGTCCTAGACCGAGGTGAATCTACCCGGCACGTGAGAGGCACCGTTCACTTGAACAACCTCGGAAAACACGGCTTAAGCGGTGAGGAGCGCGGGCGGAGCGGAACGGGAGGTGCATGCCTTGGCGATGCAATGCAAGTCCTAGTACGCACACAAATGTTGGGTTCGTATTATGCACAGTGGCTGGAATACTGTCAGAAGAGTGTGGCACCACGTTCAATCTACACAGCGGCTGAATGGCTAATCATTGCATGTGAAAATCTGCAACTGTCTTCATATTCATTTCGAGGCAAAGCTACATTTGCGACTCGAGTCTCGTCCGTGCGAGACCCAACTGACTACCTGGGTGATTCGTAACAATATCGTAGCAACAGGCGGAAAACGGCCTGTGCTTGCAAGACTGACGACCGTTGCAATGTCGCAGCCCAACCCAACGCCCGTGCCGAGACACCAAGAAAACCCTAACGCCGTCAAGTGATCCTCCGAAATAATTGCGGAGAATGATCGCAGGTCGCCCTTGCTTTTGATCACCCGAAGATTTCCTTGTCTTTTCCACAGAACGCCGAGGTAAGCAATGTCTTTGCGTGTATGCTTGAGAATGCAACAATGACTGGGTATCCGAAAATTGAGATGAGAAATAAACCAAATCGCTTAGAGCGTAGCCGACAAGAAACACATAGTCGAAGTGAAGAGTGGAGTTAAGATGTTTTGGTATGAGTTGAGATGCTCATGACCGATGCTCGTGTAGTGGCCGTTTGCATGTGGTTTGGCGTGGTCGTGTCGCCTTGCAAGGTCGGGCCGAGCGTCGAGACCATGTGGGCCGGCTAAGAGTAGCGGGCCCTTGGTGAGCCAAGTTCTAGACCAGTGGTGTATGGATCGTGAACGCTGTCAGAACCACAAGAGCTGAGATGGGGCTGTGTAGTGGCCAATCTGACGCGGTCAAATGCTGGTCGGTATCCATCACTTGAACATGGTGGAGAAACGCTTGGTCTTCTGGCGCACGCGTGACAGCATGTTGACTTTGTAGGGCTCCGCAGACATGGAGGACTGTCGCAGACTGGAGTGGTCGTTGCTCGAAGTGTCGCTTGGGCTTGGTACATAGCTGTCGTCGTCGTCTTCGCGGACTGCTGGATACGGTTGGTCGGCAGATGGGAAGAAGTAGGCATCCAGGCGCGAGTTCATGGCCCGATTCTTCTCTGAGGCTGCTGTGACGAGACTGCTCTTGCTGCCAACACTTGTGGCGCTGTCTGTCCTTGTGATGTTGTCGAGTCGGATGTCGCGGCGGGCGGCGTTCAAAGAGGTCGAGTGCGCGCGCGCAAGACCCGAGAGAGATCCAACTGGAGGCGCTGGGCCGTCGCCAATGAGTTTATACTCGAACTCGGAGACATGTCCTTGGCAGTAAGGGCAGTAGTCGCACTTGACTTCCCATCCTACAATGCCCAGCTTCTTTCCACACGTGGAGAGATTGCTGGACGGACTGCAGGGCCGAACGAGATGGTACCAGCGATGCTGGCACGGGAGAACGGTGACGCAGAGTTCGGCGACACACATGTTGAAGTTGCTTTCAGGTGATTTCGAGACAGGGCCAGTTGGGGTGGTGCCTGGGGGAATACACGGTTATGTATGGCGGCGACGTTGTGGTCGAGGTACTTGAGTGGTCGGGGTGGGTCTGCCAATAGTAGTCACAAGACAAAGCAGCGTGTGCGTGGCAATCCAGTCTGGGGTAGAGGGCGCTAGTTCGCCACTTGCAGCTGAGCCGATGGAGTAGTCGTAGCGGGTCGACAAAGGAGGCGGGTGAATTCACGGTCAATATCGTGCAAACAGGCGGCAGGCAGGCCGGTATAAGTGCGACGTGCCTGTGGCCTGGAGATTGGCGTTACGGTAAGGCCGGGGAGGGTGCCAAGGCGTCGTCGGTGATAGGTGGAGTTGTCAGGATGCTCCTTACGTGGACGACGGACGGGGAAGGCGGCAAAGTTATAGCGCAGCGGAGAGGACGGCGGACGAGAGTCAAGTCGACAAAAGGGCCGGAACACAGTGGAAGGCGTGCCGGGCGGTGCTTGGTGAGGTTGGCTTACCAAAGCGAGACTGCAACCAACAGGGCTGCGAGCGGGTTGGACAGGTGCTGACGAGGACAGGAGTGAGCAGTCGAGGGCTCTGTCAGCCTTATGGTCTCTGGCGCAGAGTGGTCCGAGAGGGTGGTGGTGTGAATGGTGATGCGGTCGCCGAATGGAGGCTGCGCGCAGGCAGTCGTTATTTAAACAACCACGCTGCTGGGCGACGGGGAGGGGGTTTCACTGGCCAGGCCGGGTCTGGACAAGGACAAGTCGACGACGCCGCCCAGCAGCGACTAGACTGGGAGGCTGCTCTGAGCACTCATCAGCGTGCCCCATCGCGGCGCCGGGACGCAGGACGCGGAGGGAACGCTAGCATTTGGTCAACGCCCACCCCTGAGCGCTACGCAGATCCGTGCCAGAGCCCTGGATTCAGCGACGGTTTCGGGCACCCACAGCGCGCCCTCAGAATGCACTCGTCTCACCGCTCCTGACATCAGCGTGCCTGGTACTCCGTTGCTATCGCCGTGGTGCCATGGTGGCCGCCGCGCCGTCGTCCATGGCCCAACGTGCGCGCCCCATTGGCACCACCCGCCTGCGCCGCTGCTTTTTGCGCCGCGTGGTGCAACAATCAAACAATCCTGCGCTGTGACCGTTTGGGAAATTTCCTCGTCGCCGTTTGACCAGGGCCTGTCTTTTGCCAAAAGTGCATGTGAGGGAGGTCACCCAGGCCCTGCCAGCGGAGATCACCTCCACCACGCGCCTCCGAGTCCTGTCTGGATAGGCAGCCGGTCCTGACACGCGACTCTGCGGTACCTTTGGCCTCTGCTCCCCGTGCCGTGCCGCCACAGCAGTGCCTGCATCTTCAACTTGGAAGGTCACCACACCATCTCCTTCACTCGGCACTTGTTCCCTGACTCATCTCCCGGACTCGACTCGGAATTCCTTTTTGCCCTGCTTGCTGCTTAACAACGTGGGCAATAAAGCTGCAGATATCGACCTCGGTAGCGAGCGGACAGGTCAACTTCCCAGGTCAAGAGCAACAAGACGCACATGCCAGCTTGCTGATCTGTCCCCGGCCAGGAATAGCCGGCAACATTTCCGATGAAGTCATGCTTGGTCCTGACACCTCTGATCCCCGACCTTCACCATGGGGCCTCGAGCCACCACAATCTCGCTCGGTCGACTTCTCATATACTGAGCCGCCTGTCAGGCTCCGACTGCTCTGAGCAAGAGCCTCTCCCACGTTGAAGCCCAAGCGAACCGTTCGAAGAAGCAACCAGCCCGACGCACGGCACTTATCTGAGCACCCACGGACACGGACGACGGCAGGTTCACTAGGGTGCTCTGAGTGCTACGCTCGGCGCGTGTTTGAAGACACCCTCCCTATGCGGCTACGTATGCATCTCTACGGTAAGACATGCTCTTGTAAAGGCAAGTCGAGGACCCATGCACGTGGTGTGAGCTAGCAGGCATGCCGATAGTGCTCCACATCAGATAGCTTCCCGTTTCCAGCAGCATACCCGTTTGCACAGACCGACTACAGGCCATCTATCCGTGAAACGGACCCCTCTGTCATATAACATACTCTCACGGACCTATGAAAATTTCCCATTCCCAAATTACTTCAAGCACCCGACGCACGTCCAACATCTAGAAAAAGGAGAGAAACATACGATTCAGTCGTGGGCTTTTGAAACTCGTGGCCAACCGGCCCTAGCGGGACCCACGCCAGCACAGCCTCAACGCCATCATGCACCCTCTCGCCTCGCGATGCCCACTTATTCGTTCCGCTCCTCTCGCGCCGCTTGGCAAGCCTACTTGGCTCTTCTTTCTATCCTTGGCAAAGACCGGCTTCTTGACACGACAACCCCGCTCCTTTGATCGACTGGGAGTCTGGGACCAAACACCCATACAGTCACGCGGGTTCATTCCTAACTTTGCAAGCACCAAAGACAATCAAACCAGGTCTCGAGAACAAGCTGCTGGCCAAGGAAACCTTTTCGCAGGAGGCATCTCTTGAGCTAATGCTCTCATCTGATTGAGGTTGCCCAGACTTTGTGTAACTACCCAAGGCCCCGACAAGACAACAGCCGTTCCAATGCTGTGGTAAGGACACCATCATCAGCTCAGCTTCCATTCTACGGTGCCGGCGATCCTGGTCCCAATAATTCTACGAAACACGGTACTGGTGCCAACACGGCTCTGGCTACACTAGATCTCCAGCATGACTTCCAAGCCAAATGCCCTCGACATGTCACGCTACTCGACCTTCAGGACGGTACCATGTGTGTATGGCATGGTGCCCTCTTCGTGGGTCGACACATGGTTCTGAATCCTTCCTGCACTTTAAGCGTGAATAAGAATCATTACATCAGGTTTACCAAAGCTTGGCGCATCGTTGCCTTTTTTACTATGTATGTAAGAGCTTGGGCCGATCCGATTACATTTTAAGTCAAGCCACATGTCTCAAAAGGTATCCCTTTGGATCCGGAGCACAATGTACCGCCTTGTCACTGTATGGAGATCTCAACCGGAGATCATCTCTTAGGATTCCGCCTCGAGGACCGCACTGCACCGACACAGACTACGCACACGATTAAAAAAGTGCTGATTCGGCACTGTGACTAATATCGTCATGCTCTATTCAAACTTGCCAAATCAAGTGGTACTGTACTAATTGGCGCTAGTCTTTCTTACAAACTTTGTATACTAATTTGTTTGGATCATGGAGAAGATCTGCATATGCTAGGTAACTCTATGCAACGCCAGACATATGGAAAGTCCCCGTAACAGCATTACATCACTAAATCCCCAGCTCGCCATACCATCCTCAATAAAAATAGACTCAAAATCTATCGCCAAAAAGCCACTAGTATCTGCCGCTCAGCAAAACCCCTCCCCCTTCTCATAGCCCCTCCATTAAGAGCAAGGAGGAGCAAGCAACTTCTCCCGCATTCAGCCTCTGCCACAATATACTCCGCTCAGTCTCCGCCCCCAGAACGAGCAAGTTCCCGGAGCTTGAAACGACTTGGCCGTGCCTTGGCGCCCGCGGTGCGCAATGAAAGCACACTCCGCATGTTCGTTCACAACTGGGCGCAGTGTACTACGTGTATATATTCAGCAATGATATGCGGGGGCTAGGAGCGGGTTGCAGGGCTTGTGTACGCGCCGGGGAATTCTAATGGACCGCTGCATTGGTACCCAATACTGGCGAGAGAGGTGTGCCATGGACGCCGTGGCAAGTCGTGGTGTTTCCGGGGGATAGGGTATGTTCGTGGTCAGCATGGAATTAGAAGACCTTCGTCAGTGTGTTGTGGGAAAGAAGATAGCTCATCTTCGATGCGTGATAAAGATGTCTGCACTCCGAATACTCAAGACCACACAATCGCATCCATTAAGCCAAACCCACCTCCCTCCAAACAACCCCCATCACCTAAACCCTAAATCTCATCCCCAAACCCCTCCACCATACCTCCTTTCCCTCTCTAGTCCCAAGCCCGGAAAATCATCTTGCCCAGCCTCCCACCGCAGCAAAACAGAGTTACACAGCATGGCAACCGCATGGCTTATAATTGCCCCGGCGAGCACTCCTGCGTGCCTCGCCGGGACAACGTGTAACAAAGACATGTCTTGGTCTGCGAGATTCCAGGCCTTCATGGCACATTGGCGCTGTTTCGGCAGTTGCGTTGTACGCTGCAGGATATGTGGGTTGTGCTTGGCTTGAGGGTGAATGGGGAGGGGAGACGTGGGGAGGGGATGGGTTTTGGGTCGGGCTGAGTGAAAATGAATCAGGATGGAGTTTGGAGGATTAATAATTAGGTTGAGTAGCCCGAGTTATTGTTATGAGGGTACGTGAATCGTGGGATGGTTTGGCTGGTGCTACGAGATTTGAATCTGCGATGTAGTAGACACTGGGTTACTGCGGAAAATGATGACCCCGAAGGCAAGACTTGCGCAATGAAAAAGCGATTTCTGACTTTGTAGATACTTTTAGGGGGAAAGGGTTATCTCATTGATCGAAAAGAACTTTTCCTTTATCCCAACGCTGCGTCTTGATATCGTCCTTCCAATTAGTGAAGCAACCTCAGCACCTTGATCAAATCTGCGGTAACACCCATAGCAGTAACATCGCCTCCCGCACCAGCACCCTGAATAATTAGTGGGTTGTCGCCGTATCGCTTGGTGTAGAATGCGATGATGTTGTCGCTACCTTTCAACGCCGCAATAGGGTGGCTCTTGTCAAACTTCTCGAGGCCAACCTTGACGGCATTATTTGGCACGTCTACGCTTCCAACAAAGCGAATGACCTTTCCTTCCTTCTCTGCATCACTCTTGAGCTTCTCCATCTGGTCATCGAATTGTGGAAGTTTCTCAAGGAACTCGTCGCCTGATGAACAAGATTCAAGCTCCTTGGGGATGAGGGACTGGACAGGGAATGAGGTTGGTGATTCAACCCTGAGGCCTGCAAGACGGGCGAGGATGGTGAGTTTTCGTGCAACGTCCAGGCCGTTAAGATCGTCGCGGGCATCTGGCTCAGTGTAGCCCTTCTCCTTTGCAGACGTGACTTCGGCAGAGAACTTGCCGCCTCCGCCGCTTGTGGGCTGGAATGAGTTGAACAAGAAACTCATGGTGCCGCTGAAGACACCTTCGATCTTGACAACTTCGTCTCCTGTTTCAACGAGATCTTTCAATGTCGAGATGACGGGTAACCCAGCGCCTACGGAGGACTCGTGGAAAACATATCCACCAATGCCGTTACCATTTCCAGCAGCGTTGAAGATTTGTGTCCACAGATCATAGCTGCCCGAGAAAGCCTTCTTATTTGGTGTGACAATACTGATTCCCTTCTTCAAGAACGCGGGATACGAGTCCGCAACGTCTTGGTTGCTGGTGTTGTCCACGAGCACGACCTTGCCGGGCGCCTTCTCGAGATACTCGCAGAGCTTAGGAAGTGGCAATGCGGGGGTGGTAGTGTTTTGTAGTTCGGCTTCCCAGTTGGACAGCGACTTGTAGTCGGCATGGTACACGGCTTTCTTCGAGGTGCTAAGCCAGATGAGAGAAAGGTAGTAGGGCGAGGCGGGAGACTGTGAGAGACGCTGTGCGAGACCAGATAGCTGTGAAAGGAAGGCTTTTCCCACGCCGCCGGCGCCTGGAGTTGCGGATTAGACCTAAGTCATGAAAGAAATGTTGCTTGAACTCACCGACAACGGCAATGAAGACTTGCTTGGGAAGAGGCATTGTGAAGGTTGCTGTTGCCAATGGTGCAAGGTGAAGCTTGACGAAGGAGCAGACAGCGATATATAAGCTTTGTACTGCACAGAAAAGGAAATTATGGCTTCAAAAGGAAAAAGTCGCTGGCGTGACTGCTGATTCACGGCTCCAACGTGGGGTCGCGCATTTCCATTGGCGGGGCAGGCCAGTGACGCAACAAGGCGCGAAGCTCCGAACGCCGACATCGCCCTAGCCATACAAACAGTAGCTCAACCACCGGCAACCCTCCCGATCCTCAGACACTCCCACGACCATGACATCAAAGGACGCCCATCTCTACGGCGCACGGCCGCAGCCGCGCATGAAGGGAAAAGAAATCTCAAGCTCCAACTCCCTCGCCTTCACATCCACCCTCTCCAGCCTCATCAAAGCCTCGTCGTCGGGAACAGACAAGCCGCCTGCTGGCCACCGCGCCCAGTTTCCAAAAGATGACATCTTCAAGACCCACAACAAGAATGTCAAGAAGCGTGCGGCAAAGGATCTCGAGGACTCTGAGTTCACGCAAAAGCACCGAGCTCGAACATCCGATGAGAAGGCCCAGGACGACGCCGCCTGGAAACGGACCCAGCGGCGCATGGAGGAAAAGGCGCGTCTCTATCACGCCCTGAAGCGTGGTGACATCGAAGACCTGGACGACAAGTACGGCGTCGACTTCGACCGCAAATGGGCCGAGAAGCAGGAGAAAGGCGAGGCGGACAGCGCGTCTTCCTCAGACTCTGAGGCCTCAGAGGAAGAAGCCTTGATCGAATACGTCGACGAATTTGGCCGCACACGCAAGGGAACCCGCGCAGAAGTCGCCCGCGAGGAGCGCCGTCAACGCACTCTGGCCGCTGACGAACCTGACCGCTTCACTGCACGCCCAGCTATGCCCGAAAATATAATCTATGGCGATGCCGTGCAAACCCATGCCTTCAACCCCGATGAAACAATTGCCCATCAAATGGCCGAACTAGCCGCAAAACGCGATAAAGAGCCCACTCCACCCCCGGGTTCACACTTTGATGGCAGAGCAGAGCAGAGGCAGCGTGGCACTGGCTTTTTCCACTTCTCCAAGGATGAAGAGGAGAGGCGGGAGCAGATGGGACGTATGAAGAAGGAGAGAGAAGAAACAAAGAGGGCCAGGAAGGAAAGGCAAGAAGCGATCGAGAAGAGGAAGGAAATGATAAGGGAGAAGAAGAAGTTGGTTGCTAAGAAGAGAAGTGATGTGCAAGCTAATAAGTTCTTAGACAAATTAGGGAGCGAGCTATTCAAGGATGAAGAAGCTAACGATGATGGGAAAGAGATGAGTGTGACAGGGGAGACAAATTCATAGGCTATGGCGTTCTTGTCTGCTTTTTCAATATGATACCCGACGAGTACTCACTGCTCCATCTCGGAACCGAGCAGGAGGATTCGGTGCACTTCACAACGAAGCCACCCTCAATTTCTGATTTGCATTTGCATCAATGATTCCGTACCCGATCAAGTGGGAAAATGGAAGGAATCAAATTAAGAGCATGGCTAATGCTCAATGCTGTATATAATAATCTTATCATCTCATCAGAGACACCCAAACCACTTGCCCATAGGGTGTCAAGAAAAGCAATCGATGAAAATGCTGTATCATGTGAGCTCAAAAAGCTTTGGCAAGATTCCCAAATAGGCAACTTTCGACATGAGTTTCTACTGTCGAAGACTGACACCAACCCAACCCCAACCCAACACCGACCCAACCCGAAATGCTGACGATAACTACACGCCGAAGCCCTCCAAGATAGGCTAACTCCCCAGTCAGCACTCCACAGCTCACGCTCTAGTCCTTGGTCTTTTCATAATACTCATCAGTGGGCAAGGATTTTATTGCTACTTGATTATAGAATTGCGTCGTGGTCGCGTGGGTTTGAGGGCTCGGAGAATGCTGTAGAATGGACTCTTAACGATGAATCTTGCAGGATTTGGGTGAGTATCCGATGACTAGCGAGTAGAGGAGTGGGAGGAGGCCTTTGGGTTATGCATAGATACCTTCTTCCACAATTTGTACGTCGAGGTGTTAGAAAATAAAGTGTACAGGTAGCTTTTAGTGTGGGCATATCTCGCGTACAGGTTGGTTGTGCGAACGCATCTAGTTCACGCTTTTCGATGATAGCAATCCCCTCTGTCAGGCGAAAAGCAAACATGGCTTACGGAATTCGATTACGGATTGAATATATAAGAGAGATCAGAATCGAGATCGCTGACAAGAACATCTTATGTTGAAGTGCCACTAGTTATATGGATTTCCCAGCGTGCCCAATACAGGATAGTCGACCTTCCGCACTACTTTCAATGTTTCAATTAGATCTTACAACCCTTTACTACTCAATGACACATGATTTTAAATATGTTGATCGCCATGGTACATATTTTGAAAGTGAAACACCTCAGGGCAGTACATTGCGTGCCTATGCCGGGCAAACATTCAACTGCTTTGCTTGTCTCTCATTTAGCAAACTGCCTTGACAGTATATTATCTGTCGTGCAGCAGATGCTACGAACTCCGCACATATGCGCATGACCAAAGCGAGCACTTCAACTGCCAGCCAGAATGAGTGCGATGCTAAGCCGGATCCAGGCCATTCCAACTCCTGCCGCGAACCCTTTCATCGTAACACCTTACCTCTTCACGGGTAACAGTTCCGGAACCGTATTTATGCAGGACTTCCTTGGCTGCCACCATACACCCAAACTTCACAGGGGACATGTGCGCGGCTACTCACGAGTGAATGCAGGGATCGCATGGCACCTGCTGACACCCTGCGAGAACAAGTCTGCCACCATCCACGGAGAGCTGTACTTCCCGCAGAACAGGCAGGAGAGAGATATTTTAGAATTCTTATTTGGAGACCTCTACTACTACATCCCAGTGCACATGGCCGTCGGTACCGATGGTCGGGAGACCATTCTCATGCCCTGCAGAACACCGATATATATCGAGGCTCCGTGGTTTCTCGGGGCCCTGGAGCAATCCCGTCAAGGACTTGGTGAGATTGCGAGGAGCCCAAAAATGACGAAGCAAGCATTGGACAAATTGATTCAAGGGGAGCTCAACGCGACGATGGAGAGCCAGGCATTCAGTGAGATTTACCAGTATAGCCGTATCTACGACTGGCTGGTGCATGTGGGTGATGGCATGACGGACGCGGAAAGACGGAATGGGGGGAAGTGGTGGGATTGGGATGAGGTTAAGGCAAAATATCGTCGTAATTGAGGGCTTTTGAAGGAGTTGGGAGCAACAGGGAAGGGAAATAATGGTTTGAAGACGTTAAGCTGGTGGGCTAAGTTTGCTTCATCTAAGCAGATGCACCTGTATTTCCAAAATGTAGGAAAAACTCAGAAAAATGAGTGCGGAGTCCATGTTTGTAGAATTTCTATGATGGTAGATCTTGTGATTTTAAAGAAATAATGTAGAGTGCCGTATGTCAAAAATGATAGGAAAGAAGGCAGAATAGAGTTCCACCTATTCTATTGAGCAAGTCTGAGACGTGTTCGTTTCCTCGCAGCTTGAAAATCCTCTGCGGGTCTGTCAGGATGAATGTACTGATGACAAGGTCGTCCAGGATTGCCTGATGTGTTCCTTGCCATGGGGAAAAGGTATGCACATGATCTAGAATCACCGTTTATTGTGTCTCTGTAATGACTTCCTTGCTTTTCCAATGTGGAACGATATAGACGGTTACCTTCGTGAAATCGAGTCAGCCGAGAACCGAGCAAAATACGCTAGCACTAATGTAGCGAACCTCGGCATTTCTAGGTATGATGTCGGGCCAAACGGTTGACTTACTCCGCATTTCGAGAAGCTTTATACTGGAAGTGTTCCACTAACATCCTCACGCTAGAATCTTCTTGTAGCTGAAGCTCAAGTACCTCCTGGTCGATTCCCTCTTCTTGTATTTGTAGTTATCTCGCAAACATGTCCTCAAAGCGCATCGATCAAATTGCAGGCCACCTCAACTACCCTAAGGGTATGTTGTCTGGCCAGACTGCCATCATCACCGGCTCAGGCCAAGGAATTGGCGCAGAAGCTGCGCGGTTGTTTGCAAATGAGGGTGCTAAGGTTGTCGTCGCTGACGTAGATGCCAGTACGTCAATTGCTTAAGAGCACGCGAGTAGAGGAATGCTAACACTACACAGAAAAGGCACAAGGCGTAGTTGACGAGATCAAAGCATCAGGCGGCAGTGCCATTGCTGTAGCAGGCGATGTCCTTGACGACGAATACATTAAAGTTCTGATCCAGAAGGCAGCCGAGTTTGGCGGCGGCAAGATTCACATCATCGTGAACAACGCTGGATACACATGGGACGGTGTCATCCACAAGATGACCGACAAGCAGTGGCATACTATCGTGGACCTGCACGGAACCGCTCCTTTCAAGATTGTACGAGCAGCCGCACCATACTTCCGAGTGAAGGACGGCGAGCCAAGGAACATCATCAACATCTCGAGTACCTCTGGTGTGCATGGAAACGCAGGACAGAGTAGGTTTCCAAGAAAGCGCAAGCATGAGACATACTGACATTGCACAGTCAACTATGCGCTCGCAAAGGCGGGTGTCACTGGTATGACCAAGACCATTGCCAAAGAGTATGTAGCCCTCAGCCCATGAGTTTATGATTGCTAACGTCTGCGTGCAGGTGGGGTCCTTCATTCGGAGTCCGCTGCAACACGGTAGCTTTCGGCCACATTCAGACGCGTCTGACGGCAGCGAAGGAGGCTGGTGCATTTATTACCACAGCAGACGGCGAGAAGGTCGCGCTTGGAATACCGCAAGCGCAAAAGGCAGTACCCAAGGGCATGGAGAACATCGACATTCCCCTGAGGAGACCAGGTACCGCGACCGAGGCTGCCAGCGCAGTCCTGGCCGTCGCAAGCCCTCTGTTCAGCTACGTCAACGGAGAGACAATCAAGGTAACTGGCGGCAGGAACATGTAGATAGATGTGCTGCAACAATAAAAATTGAAGCTTGCCAAAGTACACAATTTGATCGAAGATGGTGTGAAGTGAATTGTTTCAGGCTGTGTATAATGTCTAGGAGGAGGAGTTTCACGTACCAAGCTCTTGGGCCAGGGCTCGGCAGCCCGCGTCTCCGCTCCGCTATCTCCAGACACGACACTCGCTCGACGGCTGGCGGCACCAGGCAGTCGGTTCCCGCATTGCTCTCCTTCAGTCATTGATTTTTTGCCTGCGCTCTCGTCAGAGGCTCCACTATGTATATGCGAGCTCCATAGCACCTCGGCCACCCGTCGCTTTCCCTCTCGCGCCATTCCTGCGGACTATTCGCCGCGGACAAGCAAGCTGACCCCTTCGTCCCACCCCCCATCGCCCGGTCCCTGCGGCCTCGACAGTGCTCACCATGAGCGACGAGAAACACGGCTATGAGCGGGCGCCCTCTCCGCCGCCCATCCCCACATACGAAGAGGCGACATCGTCGCGCCATCCCTCGGCGCGCCTGGGCCCCAACGAAGTAAGCGACGATGCCGAACGGCAAGGCCTCCTGAGCCCCGACGTCCGCATACAATCAGACTCGCGCAGGCGCAATGGATACTACCAGCCGCCCTCGGTGCAGTCAGTCGAGGATGAGGACTCGTTGCTCGGGAGCCCGGTGCGCGAGAGCCAGGACGAGGACCTGCGCCAGACCATGGAAGAGATGGAGATTCTGGACCCGGAATCAGCAGAAGAGGGGCGCTCACGGAGGAATCGCTCCCAGGGCCGGTTTTCGAAGCGTTTCTACAGCATCACACACAGCCTGTCGAGCATCCATCTCCCCCGGATACGATGGCCCAAATGGCGCCCAGACTTCACTTTCATTACACAGCGCATGCCGACAATCCCCGAAGAGTACAGGCCTGGATGGTCGGTGGTGGCGCGATTGTTGGGCCTGATATTGATCATAACTTTGGTGTATTTGTTGGTCGTGAGCGAGGTGGTGCCCATGGGAGGTGGCTTTGGTCAGCCATTCAATCCAGAGTGGGTGCGGCAGACAGCGTTACAAGGCGTAGAAGGCTGGCGAATAGAGAAGAACTTGGAGTACATCACGAGCTACGATCACATGGCAGGAACAGAGGGCAGTTATGTTCTGGGTCAATGGATTGAGGGCAAGTTTAAAGATGCGCATATGGATACATATACGCATGACGAGTATGTTGCTTCGCCAATCCTTCCAGACAATGTCTAACAATTCCAGGTACTGGGTATACATGAATTATCCTAAGAAGGGCGGTCGGAAGGTCGCTATCGTCGAACCCGCGGAAAAAGCATGGGAAGCAAAACTCGAAGAACCCTCGGTATTCAATCCTCCAAAAGCCCAGACGCCTGCCTACCACGCCTTTTCAGCTTCTGGAAATGTGACTGGGCCACTGATCTACGTTAATTACTGCGACAAGAAAGACTTCAAGAGATTGTGGGATAGTGATATTGATGTACAGGGTGCAATTGCACTTTGCCGATACTACGGAACACAGCCCGATCTGGCGATGAAGGTCAAGGCTGCGCAAGACGCTGGAGTTGCAGGTGTACTTGTTTACTCCGATCCCGCAGACGATGGCTTCAAGAGAGGCAATCCCTGGCCCGATGGCAAATGGAGACCTGGAGACAGCGTTCAACGAGGATCGGTTGCGCAGACCAATTTGATTATGGGCGATGCGTTGACTCCCGGAAAACCCAGTATCAAGAAGCACGAACATATACCGAAGAACAACAGCCCCGCTTTACCGAAAATCCCTAGTTTACCACTTTCATGGAAAGACGCGCAGAAATTGCTACAATCTATCCAAGGATCTGGTGAAAGTCTTCCTAAAGAATGGATTGGAGGAGTACCCGATGTTGGTGAGAAGTGGTTCTCTGGTCATCCGACTACTTCACCAAAGGTCAACTTGCAGAATGCGCAGGATGAGGTGGATCAGCAGCGCATCACGAACGTGTTTGGTTCTCTCAAGGGCAATGAAGACATGTCTCGGAAAATCATCATCGGAAACCACAGAGACTCGTGGTGTTTTGGTGCCGCAGACCCCGGGTCTGGAACTGCAGTAATGCTCGAAGTCGCGCGTGTACTCGGCGAGCTGCGTGCTCAGGGATGGCGTCCTCTCCGCACCATTGAATTCGCCTCGTGGGATGCTGGAGAGTTCAACAAGATGGGTTCTACTGAGCACGTTGAAGCAAATGCTGATGCCCTCCGCCAAACTGCAATTGCCTATCTTAATGTCGATGTCGGTATAACTGGCGATAAACTCTGGGCCAGCGGATCTCCAATTTTCCAACATGCATGGATCCGCGTGCTAGACCGCCTCTCTGATCCCCACGAAAACAAGACGCTGAAAGAGCTATGGGAGTTGAAGAGCAACAAAATAGGAAACCCGAATGCCGAAAGCGACCATGTAGCATTCCAGTCCATTGCCGGCACCTCATCCCTCAACTTTGGTTTCACCAGCGACAATAGAAACGGTCACGCTCCAAGCCCAATGGCTGGATCCTGCTACGAAACTCTAAGCTGGGTGAGAAAATACACCGACCCAGACTTCAAATACCATAGCCTCCTCGCGCAAATCTGGGTTCTTCTCATCCTCGAGCTCGCTCAAGAGCCCATCATGCCCATGAAGATCGACGACTACGCGCGCTCCATGCAAGAAGAAGGGCAGAAACTGCTCGACTGGACCGAGTCAGTAGCCAGCGGCTACGACATTGAGATATTCCAGCCACTCGTTGACAGCCTGAGCATGTTCAAGAAAAAGGCCGACGAGTTCCACAAGTGGGAGACGTACTGGTACAACCAAGTCTATGCAACTGGTGGCTTTGAAACGCAGTCCGTTACCATCCAGCGCATCGGGCACAACGCCAAGATCGCGAGGTTCGAGAGCGATCTCCTTGATCTGCCGAGTAACTTGAACGATCACTCGGTCCACGGGGTAAGTCACCTAGCTAATTCTATGAATGAGTACGGTATACTAACAGTACCACCAGCTCCCCGGCCGGGATCAATTCAAACACGCTCTCTTCGCCCCAGATGCGAACAACGGCCTTGAATCTGCCGTCTTCCCTTTCGCCCGCGACGCGATAGAGAAGAAGGACTGGGACGCTGCCGCCAAGATGATCAAGAAGACGGCGGATATACTGAATCGAGCGGGCGAGGCGCTGGGCGGAGGGTGAGTGTTTGACAGCCGTGTCGATGCGGGGACTGTGTATAAGGCAAGAGTGAGTGGATTGGTTGGTCGGTTGCATCAAAAAGGCGTCCTGGGCACAGCAAGGGGGAATAGCATCCATCGAATTGAGCATTCCGTTGGCTTCTTTGGCAGTTCTTGATTCTCATCTATTTCTTTTATTTGTGCGAGTGGATAGCTCAAGTAGCCTTCAAGCGGGTGTCTAGCCTGCTTTTCATGCAAATATCTCTTTCTTTCTGTCCCTTAACGGATTGCTAACCGTGTCTTCGTTTCCTGTGTGCTGATGTCCTGTGCTGTGTTACAATCCATTCTCACTCAGTACTCGTATTTACTTAGCATCAAGGCAAGTCAAGAATATACAAAGGAACTATTAGTGTGTGTGCATTTGAGTTCTCCCATATATCTTTGAAGTAAGAGACCGAAAATCACAGTGAATGTCTACAGGGTTGCGTATGTAGTGTTGACAATACACTCTTCCATTTCATACCAGAGTTTTGTGGCGATAGAGATAGTCAAGCCTATGGAAGAGTGAGGATACGTGTGGACTATATGAGATGGAAAAAAGGTAGTCAAACGGGTGGTGGGGGTGTAGTTGCGGTGGTGTGTAGATCAATATGAGAGCAGAGACATACGATGTTTACTTTTAATGTTAAAATGTTGAGGTAATCATATCATCACCGAATGTCCCACAAGCACGAGCACATCGGATAACATCAATAGAGAATGAATAATTCGGAGCTCGATTGCCTTTTGGTACGATCAAGATGATGTCAAGCTATAAACAATGCAGACGATGCGCAAGCGTTCAGCTTAACCTCATGCGGCAGACCCAACACAAGCCGTGATGATCATCGATTAACAGAGACAGAACACGGCGCCTCCAAGCCAAAGAACAAACAAACAATGGTATTTCGGGAGAGAGACATCGACATGGTTACATTATTGCGCGCTGGAATATAACAAGCCAGCATTCGTGAGCGAAAGATGATTAAACGATGAGCAGGCGCCCAATGCAAAAATGACGTGGTACGAAAGTGAAAGATGTGAAACGATGAGAAAGTGTTTGCTTCGATGCGTAAAGGATTGCCCATGTCCTCGTGGAGATTTTGTTGCCAGTAGACTAAGTTGCTGAAATGATATGGAATGGTTAATATGGGATCAGAAACATGACAAATGAAAGTGACAGATTATCGGATGTGCGCAAAACAGAACCCAGGTGAACGCGAAAGGAAAGCGAGGCAAAAAGCGAGTCCAGGCGCTTCTGCGATCGCGGACGTACAACTACAGGAAAGGCTAAAGTGATGATGTGGTGGTTATTGCATCCTCTTTCGCTTGCGTGCATCGTCTGGTTCATCTTCATCCGCCCGCTCCGCTGTCTCGGCAGGGTTCAGAAGCGAGTGGACGTTTGATGCCATACTTGAGCGACGCGTAGGTGGTCCAGGCGTATCGATACCCTTGAAGGGGTATCTCGCCCCGGGAAGGGTCCATCCGCTGTCTGCACTTAATGTAGACGGCGTGGTGTCGCTTGTCAAAGGCGGAGTACCTTGTCTCGAGCTTTGCTGCTGTCTAGGTCCGCGGGGTAGTTGATAAGACTCCAAAACATCACGGAGCTGCTGCTCACCGCCTCCGATAGGTGTGCGATGCGGCGAAGAGGGCCACTGGGTGGAATTATGACCGGAAGCATACGGGGAGTGTGCTGGTCCACTGGGCGGTTGTGGCTGCCATCCATGGGTCCGGATATCTGCCGAGGTATGCCGCCTGTACAAGTTATAGGGCGGGGATGAGCTGCTCCCCAGATTATTGTTCCCCAGATTCGCAGGTGGTCCCGGCTGCTGGATAGTAGGCGGTGGTGGGGGTGGCTGGTGCTGTGGATTTCTGGCTGAAGATGGAGAGAAATTACCCGTGCCAATTGAGCCGTATCGTCGAGGAGAAATGGCAATATGGGCCGGCACCGGAGGCTTATATGGCGCTTGGCGCGAAATACTGGCCAGCGATCCTCTTCGCGAGTCTGGTAAATTGTCCTGAGGCATTTGCCGCGGGGAAAGGGGGGGACCATTGTTGTTGTCGATTTGCATGAAGTATGGTTGACGTGCAGAGAGGGGCTCCTCAGGGGCCTCCAAGGCACGCAGCATATCCGTTTGTCGACTAATGTCACGCTGCATCAAAGAGACTAGCCATATAAAGTGAGCATGTCGCCCAAATAAAGTTTAAGCACATATGCATACCGTCCTTGTGAATATGATTTTCCGGGTCTGGCACCATGGCCATAATATAATTTGCGAGTTCTTGATTCCACTAAGCAGTGCGTTAGATAGTGCAGATCCGGTCTCGACGCATCGACTTACCTGGTGACATCGCATCATGCCTTCCATCAAGACCAAGGTCTTTTGATTGAGGTAAGCGCACGTGTCTTCTGACCGTTGCATTCGCGCGTGCATGTCATACAGGCTATGCTCGAGGACATTGAGGCGTGACTCGACAGGATCCGGCATCGGTTCGACTGGCTGTCCAGTTGGCGGTACGGTGGGGAGCTTTGGGGCAGAGAACGAGTCCCGGTGGATGAGCGCATGTCGTGATGCACGTCTTTTGATTTCGCGTAGGCCAACCAGGTCGCCGCGCTTGAAGTTACCATTGCCGTGCTTGAACTCCCACAGCGGAGAATCGGGAGAACCCGTGTGGAAAACGTCACTCACTGCGAGGGAGCGATTAGCATGTGACGGGTGCCCAGATGCAAATTGCGGAGAGACGGACCTTTATGAAAGCCATACATGTTTAATTGTCGGACAAAAGAGGAAATGTTGGTGTGCTTGAAATATGATCTACGGGGTCGGTTAGCTATATTAAAGAGGCCATAGCTCAAGCTCAACTACGTACGACAGTACTTTAGAGAATTCGCTTGAAGGGGACATGACGAAGCTCTCGTTTGTGCTCGACCACGAAATGAGGTGCTGGATACTTTGGTCTTCGAGCATGCTGTCCTGGCATTAGCCGTGTGCATTTCACGATGCATGGTCATTGGGGGTATACGACGCACTTGTATAGTTTGTGGATGAAGGCCGTCTGAACCACCTTTGGCTGCTGAGCAGCGGCGGCAGCGCCGACCGCAGGAGCGGACCCGCCATTGGGCGACGTGTTGCCCGAGTCTCCGTTTGCCGACGAGTGGCTCTGCGACTGGCTCTGCGCGTGCGAGGTGCCGTTGCGCTCAAAGCTGGAGCAATTCAGGGTTGGGGGGCCCATTGTGGAGGTGGAAGAGGCCGAGGTGGGTGTAATGTCCATGGGATCTCGGGGCGGGGCCAGCGTCGAGCTGGACGAAGGGAGGATGGGTATCGACTTGTGGAGGTTTGGATTGTGCGGGTCGGGGGCGAAGGGGCTCCGGCGGGCCTCTGCGACCGAGGCCATGGCGCGGGGGGAGTGCGAGGCGGGCGCGCGGCCGCGGTGGTGAGCGTGTCAAGCGGCGAGGGCTCCAGTGGCCGTGCAGGTCGAGGGTTGGGAGCAGCAGCGCGGCGATGGGATGGCAGGCGGCGGGTGCGGGCAGGCGTTCGGGGGCCCAAGGGGTGGCGGTGGTAATAATAATACGGCGAAGAAGCAAAGTGGGCGAGTCGCGGTGCTGCAGGGACCCGAAGTGGAAGTGCGGAGGAGCATGCGATGTGGGTGGATGGATGGCCAACGGCGGTGCGGGAGCAGCTGCGAGGGGAAGCAAGCCGAGTGGAAAGCAACGGCGAGAGAGGGTGGTTTCTTCTAGCGCAGGCGCAGACGCGGGCCGTGGCACTTTTGTTCGAGAAGAGTTGAGCTGAGAGCCTGCCAGACAGCCGCGACGGGAGGGTCGTCGCTCTGGTCGGATCGGCAGCGGCCGCCGGGCCTGGAATAGGAGATCGCAGCGTCCGAGCGTCTGCTCTGCTGCTGCGTGGTGATGGAGATTGACAGTCAACTGGGCACGGATGGATCTGTCTGCTATGTATTGCGCAGGACCTCCACCAGGCCCCGTGCATGCAGGAGCCAGCGGTGCCGCGAGGATAGGAGACGTGCCTGCTGCAGCCGATGGCGAGCGTCGTCCCTTGGCGCCGACGGGGGCGCGGGAGAGGGCTCGAGAATGGATGGCAGCAGCAGATCAACTCGGCGATGGTTGCAGATCGCGCGCTGGAGCAGGGCGGCCTCTGCGCACCTGGCCACGGAGTCGCTTTCACGTCGAGCTGGGGCGCCGGCGCTGAGTCCTGGCTGCAACGTCTGTCTGTTCAAGCTCCCGGCCTCACATCCAAGCACCGAGTCGGCTTTGCTACCGTTGTGGGCTCGCAGCGGCGACAGGGATCTTTTCCCCTTGTTGGTTTTGCCCTCGACTGAAACCTCCGCGCGCCTCTATAGCAGCCCGCTCTAATATCGCTATAACGTCTACTGTCTCTGTTGCGGGGCCCAGCTGGCAATGCGCCCGACTGCAAAGCCAAAGGCCTCCCTCGTCCGCCTGGCCTCTGGGGCCACGGCGAGTCCACCACCAACAAGCAAGCCACTTGCAGCGACATGACAAGCGGCCCACTGACTTGCATAACGTGAGAACGACATCGAGCTTGGATTGCGCTAAAGGCCACGAGGAGGGGCCACTTTGCCGGTCCGCTCCTCGCGACAACGATCGTGTCACGGGAGCACAGACGCCATCTAATCCAGTCTCCTCCATGGTCGCTCCTAGTCTTTCGTCAACAAACCCTCTTCCTTGAATCCTGGACACGAGTCAGTCTGGTCCACCAGGTTCCTGCTGGCCCCCCTCCCTGGGAATATTGACGGCGTCTCTATTACCCCGGATCCACTGCTTGTTTGCCTCTTCTGGACACGACCATGGATGCCACTCGCTTCCTGCAGGCTTTCAACGAGCTGCCGTCAACTGACTCAAGGCAAAAAGCCCTTGAAGGTCTTCTCAACGAGTTAACCAAATACGAATGGAGAATATTGCATACCCTCACCGGCGCGAGATCCTTCCAATTTGATATCATCCGACATTTGCCCATCGAGCTTGTAGCTCACGTCTTCTCCTACCTGGACACATCCACCCCCTATCGCCTGCAGCTCGTGAGATATACCTTCAACGACTGTGCCCTTCTGCCTTCTCATCAAGTAACCCTTCTCTATAGGTCTCTAGACAATGGTGTGACTTGCTCCGCAGCCTGCCTGTCGTCCAGGCGAGCTTGATCAAATGGTGTTCGGGGACCTTTGATATAAAAACCGCGGATTATGGCTCCTGTGTGCGCAAAGCTGAATTAATTCACGCCCTTCGGTACGGCCGTCCAAAGAGCAGCTTTGTCATCGACACGAAGAAAGATGGCTCTCCGCCAGTGCTCATCGGTGATTTTCTAATATGGAAGGCGGGCAACCCTCCACGCTCCATTTCTATACTCAATCTAAGCAGTTGGACTCTTCGTACTTTATGGACTCCAGCTCGTCTACAGATCCACGCGATGTTTGCGTCAGATCAGCTAGTGACCGCTACATTCAAGGAAAACTTCTGCCATGTCTGGTCTCTGGAGAATGAGGAAGAAAAGTCTTTCAAGTTGCCAAGTAGTGCTCACTTGACTGCCTTGACTTGTCGAGGACGGACAGTTGCATGTGCTTTCAGGCCAGCGCAAAACATTACAGTGTATATCTGGGACTTTGATACACAATGCATGAAGTCCTTCACCGCTCCAGTACTACCAGCGGGCTCCGTAAGACCAGAGTAAGTTATCAAAGCAGTCTCCTCACTGAGGGTGCTAACTCGTATAGGTGTGTGGACATGCATCACATTCGTCTGCTTCTTCAGCCTGATACCGAGACAATCTTAATCTTCGCTGAAGGTCGCTGCGATGAAGATAGCTGCTTACCGTATCACGCGGGTGTCTTATTTGCGAGATATACATACAAAGGAGAGTGTATACACTCCTACAACGCACCAGAGCCATTTTGGGATGAGTTTGACAATGTCCTCCCATCCAGTTCTAGGGCTTTTCATCCTCCGGTAAATTACAATGGAAGCTTTGCGTTCGAGGTTTTCGGTTCTACCAATGAAGCAATCTCAGGGCTATGGATTCTCCAGTTTGATGAGCAAGCACTCAAATTCGTGAACATCGACCACCCTTCAGTCGACAATAATCGGCCGTGGGTTGAGCAGGACATGGCGTGGTGGGGAGACACTTTGTATCGATTCGATCCAGGCCTTGATGACAATTACCTGGTCTACGCAGGGACAAGGTATGCTTGAACAGTCGCGTCAAGTCCCTCCCATAAGCACCAACTAACCAAGCCAGCGATGCTCCGGAGGAGCGGCGGGTGATGGACGGATTGAGTTCATTGAATGGAAATGAAGATGTAGACATGCTCATGAATGAGAAGTTCATTGTGCTCAGTCCTAGTAGTCAGGCGTTCATGTATATTCTTTGTTTCGAGGACAGCGACAAGCGGCCAAAGGAGGACGGACCCTTCTTCGACGCAGGTGACTTTGAGATATTAGAAGCGAGGGAGCGAGGACCGCAATGAATAGGTACTAAATATCTGTATTATATGTAGACTCCGATCGGGCAGCAATAACAAGACACGAGTGGAAAGTCTGAGTGAATAAAAGGCTGCGGAGGATCTCAAAGCACACCTAGCTAGCCTTGACTGCGAGGTCGCAAGCATACATGACCTACGAGGACATCAACCAAATGTAGACTGTAGACAGGCCTGTGTGACTTTTGCGAAACGCGCTGTAAAAGGAAACTGCCAATCTCGGTCATGAGGCGTCGTAAAGACTAGCGTACCCAAGACCAGTGTAACATTTGGTCCCCGCCAATAACAGTCATCCAAGTGCATGTGGGATCGGCCACCTCCGCCCCGAGCCTTACTTTCCTAAGCACGTTGTTCGTCCATCTCATCAAGAAAAATTTCTGAGAGCCTTGCACCTCCACCCGTAAACAACTCCCAGGTCCTGCAAACCCCTCCGTCCGACGCCTTCCAGAAGCACGCACAGCCAGTCCGCGACAATGGTTGAGAAAATCTACGTCACCTATAACCAGGTACGTACTTTGCACGTTACACTTGCGACATGGGCACAACGCACATGCACGCACGTCTCCTCGGTATCGCCATGTACCGCTGCGGCGTCATACAACCAGGAGCGCGGCAAGCATACAACCAGCAAAGTTCAGCGCTGCATGAGGACAAGGCTATCGCAGTCCATATATAACAGGCCCCTGCTATAGCCCCTACAGCGCCGTGGCTTGCTTTTACGTACCTTGCATTCAACCCTTCTCGATGCGCGCCTTGTCTTCCTTTTCCGCAAACCGCGCAGAAACACTACTGACACTCGCCAACTCTGCAGGTCCATAAGCTCTGCCAGGATGCAGCGGATCAGATCCTCAACGACTTCGAGCCCAATCTCATGATCGCCATCGGCGGTGGAGGCTACGTTCCCGCCCGCATCCTCCGGTATGCATTCATACTGCCATTTTTTTGTTACCCCGCCACCAAGCACACACTCCGAGAACCCACACCCTATAAGACACCGAGCAATACCGAGCCAAACCAATACAAACTTCACAACTAAACCGCTAGAATCAAGCTGACATTCACCCTCTAAGATCCTTCCTCAAAGCCCCCGGCCGCCCCAACATCCCCATCCAAGCCATCGGCCTCTCCCTCTACGAGCAACTTGGCACCGGCGGCGACAAAGACATCGAGCAGCCCGGCACAAAAGTAACGCGAACACAATGGCTGGACCTGTCCTCTCTGGAGATGGCCAACCTGATCGGCAAGAACGTGCTGATCGTCGACGAGGTCGATGATACACGGACAACGCTTGAATATGCGGTCCGCGAGTTGGAAAAGGACGTCGAGGCTGCGGTGGAGAAGCTGGGTCGCCAGGGCGAGAAGACGCGCTTCAGCATCTTTGTCCTGCATAACAAGGATAAGACGAAGAAGGGTGCGCTGCCCCAGGATATCCTGCAGGGACGGTACATTGCTGCGAGGACTGTGGGGGATGTCTGGATTAACTATCCTTGGGAGGCCACGTGAGTCCTTCTTTCTGTCGCTTCCCCCCACGATATTATTGTCCTGTATTTATTCATGCTGACGATTTCCCTCCACAGCGACATCGAAGAGCACGACCGCCAGTCCAAGGCCCAGGAGTCAAAGTAGACCCTCGAGAGCTGACGTCATTGCCCTACGAGACGGTGTTGCACACCTGACGACGAGATGAGGGGATGGAGAAAAGCATGGAATTTTGGCATTTTTGAAGCATTTTGACAGCTTGGATATACTGGAGTTGGTGGGAATCCGCTCGACGAAGAGCCGTCTTGGATAAGGAAGGAATGAATGTGGGGATGGATTTATTACTCTATAGAAGAACAGCTGTGGCGACAGCTGCAACATGGAATTAACTTTTGTTGAAAGATACTACTCTTACTCCCCTACAACTGTCATCTTCACTTGATCTATCTGGGGTTAGATGTATTCGCAGCCTCACAGAGACACGCCGTAGATCCATGTACATATGCTTGGAGAAACTGCTCGACGCCCCTACACGAGTGCGTACTGCGAGGTGTATTGTGCTCAAGAGTCGTAACATCATCATCATTGCCCAACCAATGCTCGTCTTCGTTTCCCAAACCCGCCTGGCCTGTTCCTGCTATGCTCATCCTCAACATCCAGGCGGCCCACACAAAGAGGGTATATCGTAATTATTATACAAGAAATGAAAAATCCTTTTTTGTACGCCAGGCGCTATGGGCGTATGTGTATGTCCCATAGTATTACTCACTCGCTCACCCTGTATATTCATCCCCTCATTTTCCGGAAGCGCTTCGATGCTTTTCTGCGGAGGCCACCCATCCCAATGGTCTTCCTCAAGCTATCGTCGTCTTTTTCGTCGTCCTTGGTCACCATAACTTGCGGCCCTCGTGTGTTCTTGATAGATGTCTGATGTGTGATCTTGTTTTGCTCTCGCCAGAACAGCCTCTTTTGATCGATAACAGCTTGCGATAGGTTTCCGAATCCCTTCTTTACAAACGCGAGATCGTGGAGAACGTTAGGGTCCAAGCACTTCCTGGGGAGATTCTGTACTATCATGAAGATCTCGCCGTCACCTGGGCGGTACTTTCGAAGATCACCCTCTCCGAGCTTGAAGATAGCGAGGGCGTACCGATAGAGAGCGCGAGGCCCTTCGTAGAGGAAAGCGTCCCAGACCCGGAGCACGGTCTCGATCGGAAGGACGCCCACGAACAGACTCATGAACCATGAAGTACATGACAGAGCTACGGTTGGTTGTCGTTGAAATTTAGAGTTTGGGTGAGCATTAGAACCGGCGCCGCTGTTGATGAGATCCGTGTCATTGATTGAAGCCCAAACCTTCGGCAAATAGTCCTTGATGAGCATCATGAGAACATTAACTTCGGTGTTGGCGAGGTTGCGTGCATGTGCCCCGGGAAGGTGATTCTGTGTGATGATCGTAAGAAGAATAAAGACCCGTTCCTTGTCTTGCTTCAAGAACAGAAGCAGCAGTCCAGCAATGAAGTTCAGAGATTGGCAGTAGCCAATATTGGGATTGTTCAGAGCGAAGCAAGACAATACCTCTCTCAGATCCTGGATAAGCTTCGGTTCCTCGTCAAACTCTCCGTCGAGCAAATCGGTTGCTGGCTCCGGGCGGAAGTGGATGTTATCAGGAAAAGTTCGGTCAAGGTCCCGTTCAATGGCATCCCGATCATCCTTATTGAGCTCCCCACGCTTCACACGAGCTACAAGAGAAGCATAAAGTCCCATAACTTCTCGCTGTTGTATCATGTGCTGACCACCAGAGTAATACCACCACATGGCGCCTCGCCACTCAGGAGGGTATCCCTTTCGAGCATAACGTTTGACTTTCTCGCACATCTCAGGAAATCTGTTAGGCTCGTCTGTTGTCAATCCTTGCTTCGCCATCAGCGCGATCCATTTGTTTCGCCGCCTGCTAATATGATCCTCATATTTCGAGGCCCATGCATTGTACTCCTGCACGCTGATTTTATCGGAGGCCTTTTTGAAGCCATACCTGTCTCTTTCTACAGGTACGGCCTTGCGAACGGGGTGGGCATGCCCCGTATTATGTTCCTTGGGAGGCGGTCTTGGGGGATCCTGCGGCGCTCCAATAGGGACGGCCTTGTTTGTACCACTCTGGGACATCACGCCTAGGTTGAACAGGGTGCTTCTTCTGTCAAAGACGCTTGTGGACGCACGGCGGGGGATAGTTTCATCTTCATCGAGTTGGGGAAGGGGTTCAGATCTTTGCAGTGGAGGAGACTGCGGCCCCAATCTGCTCGTAGTCGCATCGTTTGAAACAAGATGATTGTAACTCGTTTTCCTACTGTGTCTTCGTGAGTAGGCTTCGATGTCCGCCCAATCCTGGCGAGACATGCGGGCCTTATTAGTTGGCAACTGCGGAAGTCCCGACATATCCCGGCGTATCTCTGTCATCTTCGGAGTAGATCCTTTCGATTGTTGTTCTTGTTCGTTTCTCAGTACCACAGGCTCCATTTCAGAGGATGTCCCAAGACCGAGGGTCTGTAAGGAAACCGATACGCGTCGCGGTATTTCCTCGCTTGACCGTTGCCATGCACTTGACTGTCGTTTACTAGGTTTCTGTGCAACGGTCTCAACACTCCAAGGGGTGGACTGTGGCTGAAAAGGACTTATCTGCACCGGCGGCAGGTACTTGACCTCTACTTCCGTGTTCTTGGTGGGCACGTCTGGTTCATCCGCGGTGATATCAGGGAAATCCATTGTTGATGGAGAACGAATCGTCAAGGAATGTCGCGGAAGGCTGGTCTTATCATCGTTTCCATCTGAAGGATTATGGGTAAATGACAAAGAATCCTCCTCCCACTGCCGCAGATGATCAGCAGAATGGAAAGAGTCCAAGGAGTCCAGGTCTCTAGAAGGAGTCTGCGATAATTCGGGAGGATCTGAATCCAGGCCTACAGGTGAAGAACTGAGGTTGTCTCGACTGCCCCGTTCAAGAGATGGAGGGCCTCGATCTTCATCGTCTTCGTCGTAGTAGTAGGAGTCCAATACATCTCCCACGGGGTCTACTTGGTCGTCCTCCTCAGCCACGTCAGATGTCAGTATCGTTTCTGGCGAATCATCTCGCTCTAGCAAGCGGTCCCTGGACTGATTCCGTGAGTATACGCTTTCCCGACGGTCACTCAGAACGGAACTTCGTGCGGTCAAAACACTACTTCGTTCTGTGCCGCTGGTCTCCATCAAGCTTGAAGAGGTATTTGTCCAACCAGATCTGAAACTAGCCCGTGGTTCTTCTCCGCGGAAAGGCCGTGGAGGGGGGTAATAATCAGTGTGAGACCAATTTGGGACACCTCGGTTGGGTTTGTATGTGCCTGATAAATTTGCTCGGTCATTTCCACGATACTGGCCATAATCGGGTATCGAAGTGACGGACCGCAAGGGAGGCGTTGGTTGGAAGGAGGACTGGGAAGAGTTTGTCAATCCGCGAGGCCTCGGAGAGACTGTTGCACTGGGTAGTTCTTCGGTGGAGGAGCTCCATGCTGGGCCAGTTGAATGGACAGGGTTGCTTGCCAATGGGTTGTAGAAGGTCCGGTGCTCTGGAGAGCCTGGTCCGCTCGTCTGGCGTGTCATGACTGGGGCAAGTGTAGGAGAGGAGGTCGAGTCTTCGGTTCGGGCATGATTTTCGTAGTGTGGGGAAGGCACGGCGGCATGGCGGAGGAGAGACGGTGCCCGCGTTCGGGAGGGAAATTTTGGAGAAGGCAATGATGTCGGGGGGAGGGGCGGGCTGTCCGATGGCGAAGGGCTGTATGCAGGGCGCTCATAGGCGGGTGCGATAGCCGTGTCCATCTGCAGCTGCACTGGACGCCTCGAGCGCTGAGTCTCAAACTCGCCCTTTGCTGCATATGGGTTTTGCGGTTGAGGAGACGCCGGCGGGGTGAATTCAGAGTTTGGGGGTCGGTAGGCGACGTACTGGGGCCTTGACGAGGACGAGTCGGGGTCCATGCCTGGATTGCTGTCGTGCGGAGCAGCTCCAATGGTGCCAGCACGGAGGAGGGCGTCGCCCATGGCGTGGGGAGCTGGGCGTGTGGTGGAGGCCGAAGGAGAGAGCGTTCATTCGGCCGGAGTTGTACAGAGCTCGGATTGGGAGGCGGTTTGCGATGACATGTTCGAGGGCCTATTATCGCGAGGCGTGACGGTGGAGCGCGCGTGCAGGAGATGTGTTGCAGGTGAATGTATTCGAGGGGATGCAGGGATCTGAAACCAGGGCACCGGGGACTCGAGTGAAATCCCCGCGTGAGGGTGACAGAAGGAAGGTGATGGACCAAAAGGAGCGTGTGAAGAATAATGAGCGTGAGGCGGTTCGCAGCCAGCGGTGAGGAGGAGACTGGACTGCGGCCAAAAGTCATTGACTCCGGAGGAAGACGCCAAGCTGACGGCACCTGTTCCCCGTCGCTAGAACCTGAAGCCGGTGGGAGCTTGGAGGCCTGCAGGGTTGTCACAGAGATTGCTTGCTCGCAGTAGGCGGCCGAGCTGGGAGCCTAGGACGCATTGCATAAGCGCCTCGACGAAACTCTTCGCGAAAGTGACGCGACTAGAGCCAATCGAAAACAAACAATGCCACAGGCTAGCGATCCGTGGACCGTTGTGCGGCAGCACCGTTCGCGCCTCGTTTGATTGGCAACATGCACACTGCGGCCATCTCCCGCCAGCAGCAAATATACTTTGTGGCTCTCATCAACCATGGTCAACTTGGAAGTTCGTTGGATGTGTAGTTCCGGGCGAACGTGCTCTCAGGGGGCCGCTGATCTCAGATGCGTTGCTTCTTCCAACGCTTTCGGGAATGCAAAGAAAAAACACCGTTCAAGCTGACTCGTCGGTAGATGAGCTATCCGAGTGTCTCCGACGAGGCACATGCTTACAGACACATGCGCATGCTGAGCTCATGCTCTCTTTGCGATCAGTCCGCACCAGGCGCCGTCTCAAGGGGGCAAGAGGCGTCTACTTTCCCATGGCGCCTCGACCTTCTCGAAGCAAATCTACCGCTCCACAGTGTCTCAGGACGCGATGTTGACTCTCAGGCACGGTCCGAGGAGATTGGTTCGTGACGACATTTTTCGTTGTACTCATCTTATTCGGTGGACCCGAGCATCTCTACCCTGCATAATAGACCGAAGGTGCGCAACACACTTCAGCTGCTAAAGGCCCCCAGTGCCTACCATGCACGCATGTACACATTGCTTCTCGTCCCAACCAACACCCGTTTGGAGTGCGGTAGTCCTTCCCACGGCATGCAGATTCGCCGAAACGCCAGAAATGCAGCATCTAGTATCGACGTGCGAAGCTCTGACCTAGGAATCCCCCGGCCTCATGCCCAATTTGCCCAACACCCTTCTACTTTGCGTAACGCTTGACCCAATCCTTCGCATTCTTCTCAAACTCCTTGCGATTCTCCCGATACTCATTGGCAATAGACGGCTCGATGGCATCGTCCGGGTCGGGCTCGATCAGAAGCTTCTGGATGAGACGAAGCACAGTGACGACCTTGTTCGGCGGTTTCCACTCATCCGAACGCAGCAGACCGAGGCACATGGAGCCCTTGTCGTCGTTGCTCACATTCGGGTGGTAGATCTTGGTTCGGAAGCTGACCACGGGTGGCTTGAAGGGATACTCGTTGGGAAAGGTAATTTCGAGCTTGAAGTGGCCGCCCTACAAAAGCATTAGCCCAACCTGCCTGCGCGCAGAGGGGGTGGGCGTGCTGCAACATACGCCGTAGACTGATTGATCGGGGCCGTCCATTAAAACCTCCCACTTGGTAATGTTCTCCTCATCGACGTTGAGCTTCATGCCGGGAGGCATTTCCGCCTTGCACTCCCTTAACTCCTGTGACAAGGTTACTTTACTTTCCCAGATGCACCATAGTACGAGGGGCTTGCCCTAGAGATTCGTTTCGTGGCTCCTGTGCTCATTGTGGCAGTGGTGGGCACTCGTGTCGGGATGCTGAGTCGAAGGGTGCGCTCAGACGAGAAGGCGGCGTTCGGGAGGATGCGAAAGCCCAGTTGTGGCACGGGGGTTGTTTTTCTACGGGGACGGACAGCGGAGTGCACAGGCAGAAGTCAAAGAATTGGGTTTGCTCCGAGGTGACAACAGCAGCGCCAGGTGTTTGTCTCGCAAAAGACGTGGTAGGGCGGCGGGGGACAGCAGATGACGAAGAAGAGTCCAAGCTCACGGCCTAGCACCAGGCGCTCGCCTTTGCCGTGATGCCTATCGAGACAAGTCACCAGAGCCCTCACCAGCCTCACTGGTCCGCATTCGCAGAGCGTCTCCGTTTCACATACGCTATAGGGCGCGATTTCGTTTTGGGAATCTCTTTGATTCTACGTCATGCCTGTGCCCGTAAGGAGCATTTTGGGACGGCCGTGCTAGCGACCCAAGAAGTGCTGATCATGATTGAATGCCCCGACATCCGACCTCCTCTCTAGGTACCCATGTATTATATCCAGTACTCGCCCTCGCTGCTTTCATTTATCCTCAAGTCTAGCTCCCCATAGTCAAATCCAACCTGCACCTGTCCATTAGAAAGATTCTTTAGCCATTTCAAGTTTGTTATGCAAGGATGCCCGACCGTTTAAAGTCTCACGTTTAGTTCTCTTGAGCACTTTTCCGTGTCAGAGCATGTATTGCTGCTAGCTTATCCATTTCAGCCGCCATGTTGGCTTCGTATGAGTCACTGGAGGCCGCCCAGAATGGAGATCACGTTACACCGCGATCGGGACGCGCAGCACCTGAAGGACGCGTTGCTCGAATCCATGCTTGATTAGCAAAGACCACCAAAGTTGTCCTCCAGCTAAGCCTCTCGGTATTCGCAGTTTTTATAGGCCCGCAATATGCAACTCGCTTCGCTGTCCCAAGAGGACCACAGAGTGGCTTCGCCGCCAGCTGGCTTGACAACAAGCATGTTCCATGGCTTTCCACCTCCTGCGCAGTGCGCCAAATCAAGAGACGTAAACAACGTTGCCTTACAGCCTGACGTCCCTCGCCGTCCAGTCATCGCGTTCCTACCAGCCATTGACGAATAGAAGGAGGAATGTCGACGGTACACAGCCCGCCGCTAGAGCTCCAGGCTACAGGGGTGGTGACTTGGCAGGGCAGAGACATAAGAGGCCGGCTGCCCCCACAATGCAGGCCTCACGCCTCTCGACAAGCCCAGGCTCGACAACCCAAGTGTGCTATCCTCACCACCAGTGTTGATACTCACTAAGCTGCTCAGACTCTGCACTTTTTCTCGAAAAGCGCCTGATCTGAGAGCTTCCGGAGCTCCCCACGTGCAATCTGCGTCAAACTAACCTGTCCACTCTTTTCAAGTCCTTCCGTCGCTCGCTACGATCCCTCTCTTCGTCCAAAATGTTCGGAAAACGCTCTTTTGCTAGCTCGAAGGACCGTACGGGCAAGATTACGAAACAGCCGAAGAGATCGTTTCGCGAAGCCTCGAAGCAGAAAGTGATGGTCGAGAAGATGGATGCGCGCAAAGACAGTCCAATGATGGAGAGCGTCTCTCCGAGTCTCACCTCCGCCATTGTGACGGTGGTCGTTGGTTCCGATCAGCGACTGTTTGCCGCTCACGAAGATGTCCTCTGCCACTCCCCGTACTTCGCCGAAGTCTTGCGGGGCCAGTTCTTCGAATCCACTAATCGACGGATCGATCTGCCCATGGAGGAACCCGAGATCTTCTCCTGCATCCTCGAGTATTTGTACAAAGGTGACTACTATCCCCGCTTGGTCCACGACAAGCGAAGGCAAACCTGGATGCTTGAGGGCGCAATGACCTCGCCCGACCCCAATAAAAATGGCGACCGTGTAGCCGCTGTCGAACCAACCTTCTTCCACACTGGCGTGGGCGACGTTCTTCTCCGCGACACCGCCGTGTATTGCGCTGCTGATCGCTACGGCCTCGAAGAGCTCAAGAAGCTCTCTCTGCGCAAGCAGGGCCTGCAGAGCGGGATTGAAGTTGGAACGATCCTGCGTAGCGCACGGTATGCCTATGAGAACACGCCGGACAGCGACTCGCGGCTGCGCGCTCATTACCTTGCTTTAATCATCCGCAGCCGGAAAACTTTCAAGCGTAGTGGAACCATGCAGATGGAAATGGAGATGGGGGGAAAACTGTTCTTTGACTTGTTCGTGGCTATGTGCAATCATGTCGATGATCTCGTGGATGCGAGGTGAGCCTTGCGCTTCTCATCTTGTCTTGATATATTCTTGGACCCTCGTATCAGTGACATTGACTCTGTGCTAACATGTTCTAGCTCCGTTCGCGGTACTCCCAGGACCATCTAAGGCTGATTGCAGACCCATTGCGCTCGTCAAGCACATCCGCAAACACATTCACAAACACTCGGAGTTGTACAACTTGTTCAATATTCGCACTCCACCTCAACCCAAATTGCCAAGAAGCGACAAAGCGCTTATGCAACTCGCTCATCACCCCTCTCTGAAAGAAAGGAAAACCCAAGAAAAACACGGATTGGATTGAGTCCTCTCTGTTGATTCCTCGGCGTACATGAACCCGGTTGCATCATCACTTCTCTCTATTTTATCTCTCTCTCTTCCTGTGGAGTTTGCTTACCCCCTCGCGTCCCCTAATCCTCACTTCCCCCTGGTATGACGACAACGCGTTTCCTTTCTTTACCGCCCCTCTCTGCTTGCAGAGAGAGTACATGACGACCTTTTGAACTCGTTTCTTTTGTTATGTTTGTGCGCGTTGGTTGGAATGGGAAAGAAGATGTATTGTTGTTGGTGTTGGAAGGCATGGGGGCATTCGTTTTAGTGTGCATGGTTCTGTGATGGTTGAGAAGAACCGTGCTGGAGGACACTTTCTGGTGGAGAGTCCGATGCGGGACAGATTGATTGAGACCGCTTGAGTAGACAGACTGGCTGTGGAGGATTTTTAGTGGCGTGTAATGAGAAAACTAGGCCGCCGCTAAAACTGTGTGCCCACTGTGCAGTGATGAATGTGCGCCCGTAAGGAGGAGGGAGTGGGACCCCGTCGACCTTCGCGGGTTTTAGTGGTAAGATCTGCCTTGCAAAAAGACGTGAACTCCTTTAGGCATCCTCATAGTGCTCTACTACCTTGTTAAAGGAACCAGTTGCATGAACACCGTCAATCATGTCTAGGAGAAAGTGTACGATCTATTTTGGTGTTGAAGGCTCTCGCGTATCTAACTAACCCTTCAAGGAATGTGTATACCTCTTAAACACGTCGTCTAGATATTTTCCTCCGAATTGATCGTCTAGGTACCCGCGCTCAGCGCCCTCTAGTTCAAACGCCTACCTCGAAAGCACCAGCCACCAAACTCCAAAACTCCTCAATGACCTCCTTCTGTCCCTCACCACCCCGGACCGCCATATATCTGCGCCCATCAACGCTTTGTTCCCAATTCCCAGGATTCGCATCCACTATCACACCACCCGCCTCTTTCAAAATCACCCATCCAGCACAAACATCCCAAGCCCAGCACCCAGCCTCCCAATAAATATCCAAACCTCCACCAGCAACACCGCATAGATTGAGTGCCGCGCTTCCAAAGCTCCTCAGTCCATGTACCATTCCTCCACCAGCCTCTTTCGTCGCCGCCAGCTTGATGAACGTCTCGCTCTTGACTTTGAAGTCGTTGCCGCTGCGGTCGCTGCCCCATTCGATGGCGACGAGGCAGCTGTTCAGCGTGTCTAGTGGTGTGGGCGGGCTGAGCGGGAGCTTCGTCGTCCGGTTCAAGTACGCGCCCTGTCCTTTTATCGCAGAGTATAGCGTCTGTGTGAAGGGGTTGTAGACGATGCCGACGGTGGGCTCGAGGTCAATGGTAAGGCCGAGGGAGATGGAAACGTAGGGGTAGCGGTGCACGAAGTTCGTTGTGCCGTCGATGGGATCGCAGATGAACGTCGGTGCGGGTGTGAGCTTGTCGCCGGGCTTGTAGGCTTCCTGGATATGAGCGTCAGAAGTGTGATTGGAAAAGGAAAGGAGTTTCTGACGTACCTCGCCCATAAATTCGAAGCTGGGGTACTTTTCGCGGAGAGCAGTGGATATGAGCTTCTCCACTGCTTGGTCTGTTTCGGTGACAAGGTCCACAGCTGGGGCATTGGGTTAGTTGACCCATTGACCAAGGAAGTGTGTTTTGTGCATACAGTTCTTTTTGGAGCCTGCGCTGTCGGTGGTAGGTTTTGCAGAAACAATTCGCTCTCCCGCCTGTTTGGCAATTGAGATCATGAAATCATGAATCTCTTGGAGGTTAACGTCTGCCATCTTGTTCTAGTATTTTGGGTTCAACGAGATCAGAAGATAACGATGTAAAAGCGTTCCTGGGTTCTGCGGTTTTCGAGGACGACGGTACCTGGAGCTATTCAACGTCAGAGGTGCCCCTCGGCTGCAGCGGGGCAAACAATTGTTGGATCGCCCCAGGAACCATGCAGGGTCGTCAGACCCACCACGTGGGACCTTGGTGTTATCGAAAGCCGTCATCCTCGATTTCACTCGCCCTTTTCAATGGTTTTCAGAGGTTGAGAGCTGTGAAGGAAAGGCTGGTGCTACCAGGCTGAAGTGTCATGGCGGTCGCGGGTTAGTCGACGATTGGGCGAACAGCAAAGGCCGACTCATGCTTTGAACGGTGAGTTGTACAAGCCAGAGAGCTGATGGAATCAATCTTGTCTCATTTCTGTAACCACATGGCGCCCCAAGTGCCCTTTGTCTCTTTGCTCCTTCGAATTGAAGCACATTATGGATTGCCACATTACATTCCGTCCCTTCGTGGCGACGGGTCTCTATACCCGCTTCCCCGCAAAAAGTTACCCCAGATTTCCACCTCAAGCGCAGACACTAGTATGGAGGAGTTGAGTACAAAATAGGCACTTCCAATTGCTTAGACACAAACTGTGTCAATGCAGGGCTCAATACAATGTCTTCAACCAAGATGACCAGAGTGTATCCCAAGTTTTCGGATCTACCACTGCATTCATCCCATCCGGCACATTCGGCATGGGGTCTTTGGGGCTCGGAAGATGAACTAGGGACTTTGAATCAGCTAACACCTGAGCGTACAATTGAAGCTGCAAAGGAAATCAGGACAGGAGTACGAGTTGGATTGAACTGGCCTCTCGAGCAGATGGATTATGCAGGCGAAAAGTTCCGGCAAGTACTGGAACATGAAATCTATGAACTCGGGACGAATATGAATGTTGGTCATGAGCTTTCCGAAGCACACCTCCACAACAGTACCTGATCAAAATCCAGGACGATCGACTCACATTCAACACCCAAACAAGCAGTCAATGGGACGGATTGCGACATTGGGGTTTCGATGATGGCAGATTCTACAATGGGCTGACGCAGAAGGAGATATTGGGGAAAGAAACATCTCAGTTGGGCATTCACGGCATGTCTTCTCGGCGCAGAAAGAGATTTAGGCTAATAAGCTCACAGCATGGCAAAAGCAGGGCATTGTTGGTCGAGGTGTACTCCTCGATTTTGTGGCATATGCCGCTCGCAATGGCATCAAGTACGATCCTCTGGACTTCTACGCAATCTCCTTACAAACCGTAAAGCAGATAGCGCAAGATTGCAAACTCGAATTCCAACCAGGAGATATCATCCTGCTCCGCACAGGTTAGTTATCACCATCAGTCTCAACAAGGCACTCCTAACCTCCTGTCAGGTTTCACCGCTGCTTTCGAAACCTCCGACCTCGCTGCAAAGAAAGCTATCATGTCGAAATCACCTTTCCAGTACCCCGGAATGGAGAGCACCTTGGAAGTGCTGGCCTTCCTATGGGATTCACAGATCGCTGCTGTTGCTGGCGATTGCCCTGGCTTTGAAGCCTGGCCACCTACCGAGCAGGCAATGCATCAGATCCTGCTTTCTGGATTCGGTATGCCAATCGGTGAACTTTTCGATCTTGAGAATCTAGCGAAGGAGTGCGAAAAGCAGCAGCGGTGGGCTTTCTTCTTCACGAGCCAGGTTCTAAATGTAAACGGAGGCGTGGCGAGTCCGCCAAATGCGATTGCGATATTCTAGGCTCTGAAGAAACATACCATACATGATTGTGATCAGAGACCAATTTACAGTTTACTCTTTCCCGATTTTGCCTCTCCCTCTCTTTCCACATCATTTTCCATCTCTGTCTGACTTCCTTCAGCTTTCAGGCTCACTGGGTCACCTAATTGCACGTTGCTCACCCTCTTTCCACTTGAGTTTGCCAACGTCCCTCTGACTTGTTTGGAATGAGGCAGATCTTTTTCTGATTTGACGTGATTTGAACTTGCTTTCGAGTTGTTTTTGTTGCTTCCTTGACCAGGCGGTGGTGCGGAGTCATACTGCGGTAACTTTATATCGTCATTTTCAGGCTTGAGTGACGTTGCGTCTCCCAGTTGCGGGATTCTTTTGTCGGATTTAATAGCTTCTTGTGTCTTGGGGTTGTCGAGCGTGCCACGGACGGTCTTGGAATGCGGTTTGGAGGGCATATTGGTTGTATTCCTTAGAAGTCTGTGAGAAAGCGGAGAACGAGTTGGTATTGTACAGTGTGGTACAGGAAAGAAACTTCAGGGAGATCAACTGATTACCTTTGAGCATTATTGCCTCGGCACTAATTAGTTGTTGACGCTTACTCGGATACCATAGATCAGATAGTAGTTAGTGGTAGACATTTCGAGGTTCGTGTGGCCTTTGACGTACAGACGTATTGCTTAGTGCATTTGAGTGACGTCTTCCATTCTGGGCGGACACTTGTGAAGAACGAATTCGATTATCAAGACTTGAGTACTACGAAACAATATTATTACCAATTATTGCTACCAACAATGCGAGAACTAAAGCATGATTTTAGAGAATAGAAACTATCAGTTTGGGTTTGTTCTGAAATGATGTTTCAGGGCAAGACAACCTACACCTAGAGCTCTACCTATCAGCTATCCCCAATCTACTTAGGTACATACGCAACTCCCTCACTCCAATATCGATAGCTACGTTGAGCTTGCAACCGAATTCTCAATTCTTTTGGATTTTTTCAATTCATTGAAGGATCTGGCGAAGGCGTGCTTGAGGCGGAGAATGTGTAAACGGTCGACTAACACTTAAAGAGGATGATACATTTCGAATAATCACACGAAATCTTCTTAGGAATACGCAATTGAGAAGTGAGAAAGTCCAGTTCTCTCCGTACCTAGATACTCTCGAGGTTGAATGAGCTGGCGATAATGCTGATGGTGATTGGTTGAGGTTATCGATAAAGCGGATACATTCTCGTGCCTCGGCAACTCTACCACACTTTTGCGTGCGGCCTCCGAGACATACATACACAGCCTGGGAAGAGTAAACGTCAACCGCTCTAGAAATTACCCAAATAGCCATGGAATCAGCTCTAGACCGACTAAAGTCCATACCATGGGCGGCAACCCTGATCAACGACCCCAAATGGACTCCTGCCACAACCGCCTCGCGATTCCCAAAACCCTCAGGGGAGGACTCGTTCTTCGCAGAAACCCTCGCCACAGAACGCACAATAAGAGCATTATTGACCCTCAGGCCAGTTAAAGAGGAGGAGGGTGATCAAGCGTACACTGAAATCGTCGAAATGATAGATCTTGGCGATGGCCTAAATGGATTCCCGCAAATCGCTCACGGGGGCTTTGTAGCTACCATGCTCGATGAAGTTTGCGGTGTGCTTATTGTGCTCAACGTGGAGAAAAAGATAGAGCGTTTGAGGAACCTTGGCCGTCTGGATCCAAGTGTCAGCATGAACTACTTCACTGCTTGTAAGACTCTAAGTTTGCCCATGATGAAATCGTTTGACTGAACTTGGACAGATCTTAATACGACATACAAGAGACCTGTGCCAACACCTGGCGTGGTTCTCTGTACAGCGAAGATTGAGCGTCAGAATGGTAGGAAGCTCTACGTTCGCGCTACTGTTGAAGATGGAGCGGGTACGGTGTATACGACCGGAGAAGCTATGTTTGTCCAAGCCAACACAAAACTATAAATCTTCATTGTCACAAAACTTCGCTTTAGACTACATTTACTACAAGATATTCTACAGTCAGGACAATAATATCCTCAAGAAGGCCGAGTCACGCCATTTAAAGCACAGTAACAACCTTGGTGTTCATATTTGAATGTGCATCTGCTCGACGTGTTTCATTATCTCCTTCGCTAAAAGTACCTAAGCACACCAAGAAACGTAAACCTGATGCGAAATTGGAGCTGCAGTTTCTTTCTCATCTTATGCGACATGAAAGGCTCCTTGCATGCGAATCACAACCGGGGTTGATCAGTAGACTACCGAAAAGAGAAGGTCGGAACTAGAGCACATGAGTGGACATCACACGAATTACTTAATTTTGTCTTGCCCCTGCCACATGATTTAACTCTGACACAAGCTTAGTTGCAGCGCTTTCTCCAAGAATCTGGGGTATTTGGCTATTTGCATGTGTTAACGTGTTCCACAACAGGCATGATTCCGTAGTGTCACTATCCGAGGCTGTGGCGTTCAAATCATATCTTTATTTCAACGGCACTCAATGTACTACAGACCTAGCTGTAAACTGACTGTATCCGAGAGTTAAACACTACCTGGCCCAGTATCGGTCGCAATGCGGGATCGAGCGATGATGTTGGCTATGCCTTTGTGGTAGCTTTCTTCCGTGTGGTTGTTCTCTACCAACATCATGTCACAAAAGGCAGGTCGCACAAGAGGTGGACCTTCATTTTGGAGTAATCGTCTCGCGGAGGCCTCACGAGACATTTCCTGGTTCGTGACACCACCTACTGTTGTGGCGTTGTCGTGGTTTACCCCAGGTTCTGAGGGTGAGATCGACCACGCGCCCACCAGGATGATCCTGCACGAGCAGATCATAAGGCTGCAAACTGTGGTGTAACCTGTCGATCACAACGCGACCTAGTGATGGGATTTCTCCGCGTCTGCAAGACTTCCATTGTTCGAACAACCATAGATTGTTGATTCTTGAGAGATATTTACGATGTAATGTCTATGACAGAGTGCTCATTGATAGTTTCGGCTTGTGAAGCGCTTTGGTTGGATAGTGTTCGGCAGGCAATAGTGTATTGGACGGCATATCCGGTGACTTCTGCCGATTAAGGTTAGTTACATTGTTCTCCTTAAATCACTTCCTTCTATGTGCGTTATTGTATGTTTCAATCTCGAGCAGGCGTCTCTCATCCATTACCCACCAAGGATGACATTAGCATGTTGAGATGCAGTCTGGACAGCTCCAAGGTAAAATAAGCAGTGACACCAAGACGCGCGACATCCTCTAAGAAACCCTGGATCGCAGGCCTGTAGTACCTCAAGCTGCTGCTATCCAGTAGACCGGGATGAGGAACGGAATGCCGTGTCCTACTAGGAAGACGATGTTACCCTGAGCAAGGGTTGCTGCTGGCATTGAGAAACGGAACCAGGCAACGATTCGAATGATGAGCCTGGGTACTAGCTGGTTGGGCAAGTACCTACCTGGCATATGATCGCGCGGACAAGTGGCAGTCAAGATGAGTTGTCACCGGGTTCACGTCAAGAGGAACGTGTGAAGAGTAAGTTCGTGAATGACCCCGGTGCTGCCTTCCCAACGCGATGTTGCCGCCGACGTAAAAGCAGGACCCAGAGCCCAACTCAAGTATGAAATTGATGAACGAGCACCTACTTCCCATACTTCCATCCCCGGAGCCTTCCATTCTCAAGACACACTCCTTTGTACCTACTTTCGATACTGTACGTACGCTGGACCGTGGTCCACCTACTGCGCAAGTATGATCCTGCATCCAATCATCACTTGCCTGTTTGTAGCTATATCTCACGCAGCTGTACTCTGTATGATCGTATCCTCGTTTCCCTCCGAGTAGTCATTTTACTAATGTTGATTAGCGCCGCTGTCGTGGGCTTCAGGGACATCCCAGGGAGGCCCTGTGATATCTACACGCGATGAAATTGTCCCCTCTGAGCAGCTGCAGGCTGCTGCCATTCCTGACGGCTACTGGCTTAACGATCTGTCAGGAAAAGGACGAGCTGCTTTCAATACCAACCCTAATGGTTACAAAGTCTTCCGCAATGTAAAGGAGTACGGGGCGAGAGGTATTGGGAAAACAAAACTCCTCTATTTATCAACCATTAACTCGACATAGGTGATGGTGTGACAGATGACTCGGACGCTTTCAATCGCGCCATCGCTGATGGAAACCGCTGTGGTCCTTGGGTGTGCGACTCCTCGACTGACTCTCCCGCGGTTGTATATGTTCCTTCTGGTACCTATCTCATCGCCAAACCTATCGTCTTCTATTACATGACACAGCTCATCGGCAACCCAAGGGATCTGCCTGTCCTCAAGGCAGCTGCTTCTCTCGACGCTCTAGCACTTATTGATGCCAGCCCTTACAGCAACCAGAACGGCGAACCAGGGTGGATTTCCACCAACCTTTTCATGCGCCAGATTAGAAATTTGGTCATCGATGGTACCGCCGTGCCTCCAACCAGAGGTTTCCAAGCTATCCACTGGCCGGCCTCTCAAGCGACAACGATTCAAAACGTGAGGATTCGAATGACCCAATCTTCAGATTCGGTGCATGCGGGCATCTTTGTCGAGAATGGTAGGTTAAATCATACATTGCAGATTTCTTCTTCCGTAACATAGTCGAACTTCCGCTCACTGCAAACAGGCTCGGGTGGCCACATGGCGGACCTCGTCATCGAAGGTGGTCTCTATGGCATGAGTAAGTGGCTTGGATATCAATAATTCTGAAAAAATTGACTGACATCAATCTTTTAGATATTGGTAATCAACAGTTTACAATGCGCAATATCAAGATCTCCAAAGCTGTCATAGGCATCTCACAGATCTGGAACTGGGGCTGGCTCTACTCGGGTCTCTCGATTAGCGATTGCTATACAGCATTTTCGATGATCAATGGCTACCTCGACAACAAACTTCAGGTTGGTTCTGTAGTCATAATTGACAGCGAAATCACAAACTGCCAAAGGTTTGTGGACATGGTAAGTTCTCGCACTCAAATTATTTAGACGCAATCATTTCGACTGCAAAATTTTGAGTTTATACAGTCGCTGATTCTAATAGGCCTGGAAGAGGGACAGCGTACCCATCGGCGCTGGCCAGTTAACACTTGAAAATATCCGGCTGAACAACGTGCCGATTGCCGTCATGGGTTCCGGAGCAACAATCTTGAATGGAGGAACCTTCACAATCCAAGCGTGGGGCCAAGGAAACAAATATTCTCCGAACGGGCCAGAGAAGTACCAAGGATCCATCACCCCAGCTGGCCGACCCCAGGGACTTCTAGATGGCGGCAAGTTCTACTCAAAATCTAAGCCTCAGTATGAAAATTTAAGCAGCGGCGACTTCATCAGTGCTCGGAGTGCTGGTGCTACCGGAGATGGATCTTCTGACGATACTAACGCTGTGCAAAATGCAATCAACATAGCAGTCGCTCAGAACAAGGTACGTCCAAATAGAGTCTGTGGGTGATCTTAGGGTCCAGGCTGTTCTATTTCCCATCGCCTGGAAGCTAAAAGCCCTCCGCTATGACATTTTCTCTTACTAACGGTACTACTCGAACAGGTTCTTTTCTTTGAGCACGGCGTGTACAAGGTCACTCGAACCATCTATGTTCCTCCCGGAGCTCGCATGGTTGGCGAAACATTTTCAGCCATCATGGCTTCCGGTAGCACCTGGGCAAACAAAGACAACCCTGTACCCGTGATACAAATCGGCCGACCGGGCGAGAGTGGACGCATCGAATGGTCAGACATGATTGTACAGACCCAAGGAGCAACGCCCGGCGCTAAGATTATCGAGTATAATCTGAACACTGAGCGTGGCTCTGGCCTGTGGGATGTCCATACACGAATCGGTGGGGCAAAAGGCACTCAGCAACAGGTTGCACAATGTCCAATTTACACGACTAAACCGGAGTGCTTCGCGGCGCACACAAATGTCCACGTTACCAAGTCTGGCACTGGAGCTTACTTCGAAAACAACTGGTTTTGGGTACGTGTCACTGAAGTCCAGGCTTTCGTCCTGAGTAGAGCTGATCACTTTACAGACTGCCGACCATGATCTCGATGATTGGAATAGTACCCGTATTTCGATTTTTACGGGGCGCGGGCTCCACGTCGAGGCCTCAAATGTTTGGTTATGGGCGAATGGTGTCGAGCATCACGCACTATATCAGTATCAGGTATAATCCACTATCTATGTTACTCCCGAGAGGGACCCAGGCTCATTCGGTCTGACTCTTTCAGTTCAACGGAGCACGAGACGTATTCGCAGGCTTCATTCAAACAGAAACACCCTACTACATGCCCAATCCCGATGCTAAATCTCAGCCTTACGGTCGTTCCGATGCCTTCTCCGACCCAGACTATGCTGCCGCTTGCCCAGCAGGTATATGTGACGCTTACGGTCTCCGCGTCTTGAACTCGAAGAACGTTTTGGTCTACGGTGGTGGCTTGTACGTGTCCTCCTACAACACGTCTCGATGTCTATGCTAATAAGTGCAGATATTCATTCTTCAAAAACTACGACTTGACTTGTTCATCTCCCGACGCTCCGAATGGACTTCGGGACTGCCAAAACCAAATCCTCAGTATCGAAGGTGATTCCAGTTTCCAGGCATTTGCGCTGAGTCAGGTCGGCGCTTTGCAGATGCTCACCATTGACCGCCAGGACAAGGCGAAGTGGTCGGATAACTTGAGTGTCTATACTAACACCATTGGCTGGATTAGCTATAGAGTCTAGTCTATCTGCACTATATCTCTCTGAAGAACATTTACGATATTATTTTCTTTCGAGATTACTTAGGGTATTGAAAGGCGATGCAAGATTACCGTTCTTGAGCATGGAGCTATATTCTTGATCTGCTGGCATATTTCTTCGTTTCAACACCACTATATCTGGATCATGTTTGGGGCTTGGGGCTTGGGGCTTGGGGCTTGGGGCTTGGGGCTTGGGGCTTGGGGCTTGGGGCTTGGGGTGAGGGACTTGAGTGTGGGTTCTTGCCTGGAAACTGTACATACAACACATATGCATTCGCTATCATCTACTTGAACTAAATTCATTTCATCTCGGGTATCTCTCATGTCTATATGCTTGCTACCAGGGTCTTCTATAACGCCATTCATGCTTTGTCGAATGCTTGAAAATCCTTTAAAAGGGGCTAATTACCGGCCTCAGTTCGCTGCGGTGCCCAGCCTTTTAGCCAATTCCTGGCTCGATCTAAATCACCTCCCTCAGCCTCCAGTGCTGCAATACACCACTCCTGCCCATAACCCCCTTTGCCTTCGATCCCCTTCTCGGCACTGACCATCTCAGACAGCGTCCTGCTCTTCTGGCTCCTCTCGTCCACGCAGAAATGTAGTGGGGTAGTGTACCCGCTCCCATCCATACCTTGTAGGAAGGGTTTCACTAGTGGAATTGCGTCTTTGGTGGGCACGCTCTGATCACCTTGACCAAGGTTCTTGCGTCCAGTGCGGCAATACTCGTTCCTGCACCATGCCTTCCCGCAGCCTGTGAGAAGCTGGCTCAGATAGCGGCGCTCGATACGGCGACGCAGTGCTTTGCCTTCCGGATCATGCAGTGAAACGTACAGAGGGCCGAAACAAACACTGCATAACCCAATGTCATTTCCTGGACCTTGTCCTTTGCGGGTTCCTGCTCGTGTGTCGCCCATCTTGTTTACGCCATCCTGGGTGCGCCCACAGTTGACGTTGCGGCACATGCGCGGTGGTGGCCGAGAAAGGCGTTCCAGGTCGTGGTGCCGCATGTGTGTGTCCATGTCACGATAGCGAACAATCTTGTTGCAGAGGTGGCATTCTGTTGTGCGGCCGCCGTCTGCAAGTTCGTGGGGCGTGAGTCCTGAGAGCAGCAGCTCTGAACTTGGTGGCTCGGTAGGGTCGCCTTCTTGGGGAACTTGGAGGTGGCAGAAACGACAAAGAATGAGCTTTCCGGGACATGCGGTGGTTCTGTGATGGGATAGCGTGGGTATAGAAGGGAAGGCGAGGCCGCAAAATGTGCATGTCTGGTCTGTATGATAGAGTGCATCATGTTTGGCGCGACTTAGTGGAGTATTGCCTGTGAAAGTGTCATGCGGACAATGCCAGTGGTTTTGAAAAGCGGGAGAGCGCTTCTGGAAGACTTGACCGCAGCCCTGGGGACAGAGTATATTGTTTCGTAAACAGAAGTTCTCGTGGAGAAAAAGTGAGCCTTTTGGCACCCATTGCGTGCAATTCTTACATTGTACTTCGTCGGGGTTGTGCGCCCGCTCCGTATCGCCGATATCGTCAGCATTCAACGAGGACTTCAGATCAAGTACAGAAACTTTTAATCGGAAAGGCTTTGGTGTACTGGATGCCGCTGCGGAAGGATATGCATGAACAGATATATATATCGATTCTGCTTCGTCGAGTTCAGCGTTGGTGGCTTGCAATCTTATGCGCTTCGGATACCGGCTTGAGAGGTCCGCAAAAACATGTTCATCTTCTCGTGGGCGAATGCGTTGCCGTGATGAGAATGGGCTCACGAATATGTCGATCTCGTCATCATCCTCCACTTCGCTCAAGCTGATTTCCAGCCCTTGCGATCTGTCCCAGGACTGCAGCTCGTAGTCAACGTATTCTCCGTCGAGAACTTGGCCATCTTGTGCTTTGAATAGATCGATAATTCCGCCAACGGAACTACCTTCGGTGGTACCAGGTGCTCGTTGCCGTTTCGCAGCTATCCGGTTCAAGGTCTCGCGTGCCTGCTCCTCATTCAAAGCTTCTATGTCGACCTCTAGATCCGTGTCCACCACACAAATGCCGTCTCCTTCTGGTTTGAAGCCATCGACAAGAAAACGAAACTCTTCGCGCTTGCCACCAGGACCTCGGCCGCCATAAACGACCAAAACCTCGCCATTTGTCAATGTGGTGAAATTGGACCGCAGATGTTCTTCAAGGAGCGACTTCCAGTCCTCAGGGTCATAGCCAGCTTCAAGCGGCCGCAGTTTGACAAAGGTGCCTTTGGGGAGCTGTTGCGCGTGGACCGTGATAGTGGTAGCGGCAGTTCCATTCACAGCAAGCTGCTCCACGCCATTGCTCATGACCGTGTCCTCGTCTTTGTGGCCGTCTGGGCTTTCTCGTCTCGACGAGCCTGTGGACTGCGCTTCGATGCCCAAGGCCTCCCTCAGGAAACTACTGAGAACAACATCTCCCTCCTCTGCCGAGAACTCGCGTATACCTGCATGTACCACCCTTCCATTGTTTGGGTTGACTAGGCGAAACGTGAGCGGGTGTGGCAACTGCTGGTGGCGATCCTGAAACTGGGCTCGTGCCTGCCGCTCAGCATTGAACGTGTATGGGTTGAATGGGTCGAAGGCGGTTATGTGGGGACGGTCCGAGTCGACGGCTACAACGGGGGCTGCGGCAAGCAGTTGTTCTAACGCGGACGGTGGCAGGAGGATCTTGTCGCCTGGCAGCGATGTGTTTCGAGTTGGCTGCGCAAGCGTGTATTGGGCCGACCATTTCAAGTCTGCGGGCTCTGTTTCTGAGGACATGCTAGGGAAACAGGGGCGCAAAAGACATGCAGGAGGGCGCAGAGTGAGGGTCGCAGCGACTGCGAGGGTGAAGGGCGATGTATAACCCGGCGCAGGCGGTGGTGGCTGACATATATGGCGTGCGGCTCTGCGCTGCTCGAAGCTTCGAGGGCGCGAAGGCTGCCAGGGACCGCGTAGCTTATCGATAACATCATAATCGCGTTCCACGTGCTGCCTCTGGTGCTAGACTGGATGTGTGAAGGCAAGCCAGCCTCGTGAATATGAATAGTACATTTAGCGCTTCAAGGCCTCTCCATATCTTCTTTTGTTCCAAGGCAAGAGCTACCAGACATCCCAACAGGGCTTTAAAACTCTATTTACTGGGGTTGTTGGAGTTGTAGCGCTGCGCATAGAACTTCGCCTTGTTTCCCACTATTGTTGACATGGGAAAGGTAGCCAGATCGAGGCCGCGTGCATTCAACATAACAGAACAGCCGATGCCCAATACAGCATGCCGGGCTCGCTGCAGCCTCCGCCAACGTTGAGTAAGACGCATCATGTAACCTCGTCGCCTTTTGGGGTTTCGATATGTAAATCCATTGGGGTAAGGGCCGCGCCAACGTGGGGTAAAGATAGCTCTGTCTCGCCTCGCTTGCCTGGCAATTCGACCGCCATGTTGTTTTAGGCTGTTTCCAATGCCTCACGCTTGAGTCTTGACTTCACGGCCTTGGCTGGACTTTGATGTGTCAACGATGCTTCATCAAGGGGACTGCATCTGCGCGCTCGGGAGGCTCCCGATGTCGCGCGAGCGCCCTCTTGGCCATGGACCCTGAGCTTGATCGACGTCTGGGATGGCAACCCACCGCCCATCACCCAACCTCTGCGTCTCAGTCTCAAGTTCGATTAGTCTTTCCTTTTTCTCAACACACCCTTTCTGCAGGGAGGGTAACATTGTGCCACGTGCCCCTCTGGGCTTCGCTGTCCCGGAATGCAATAAAGACGTGGTGAGTCCCCTTCTGACCTCCAGCATACTTGTCTGGTTGTATTCCCTGAACCCCCCACCATGGGCCCTATTGTATCCTCTGATGGCCTACCCACCTCTCTCGTCGACCTCCTCTCCAACACCTTGATCCTGCGCCAAACCGCGCCCTATCTTCCTGTAGCCTCCATTCGCAACCTATCCATAACCTCCAAAGCTCTCCATCACGTCATCCTCGAATCACCTGAGGCGTTTCGCTACCTCGACCTGTCCCCCGTCAAGTCCGCCATAGTCCCCTTTGACGGCCCACTCGACGCTGGAGGCATTGTCTGGCGCGCTGAGCGCATAGACGAGGCTCTCTCTGAAGATGACTTCTATTCCGGCCCACTCCGGGGCATCTTCTCTAGACTGGAAAAGCTTCAAGTCCTGCGCCACGTGCATACATTGGTTCTCGACGGTCTCAGTGTAACAGCTGAGCTTGTCAAGGAGCTTCTCACGGAAGAACGATACAATGTCCGAATCCTCTCTATTCGAGAGGTCAAGCATTTGAATGAGAGGAAGCTTCAGCAATACCTACGATACGCGGTACGGCCATCGAGACCTGCAGGGACTCCTCGAGTCAAGGGCATCTACCTCTTCGGACCTCGCGATCCGTCACCTTTGCCTGCGTCACCGACGAAGAAGAAACCTGCGAAACCCTTCTCTCGAGGCATCCTCGATACTCCTGGTGCTCAGATTGGGGCAGAGTGGAATCAGAAGTCCCTCGACGCAATGAAAACGGCAATGGCACAAGTTGAAGATAAATGGTATTTGTCTTCTGGAAGGATGACACCAAAGCGTCCTGCTCCGGAATGGGCAGAGATACTCCAATCTTGTGAAGGAATCATAGCGTTTGATGCGGTAATCTGTAGAGGTCCAAGACATGATCCGCGCAACGCATACGTGAGAGAAGGTGCAGGCAACGGGCATTCTCATCCATCGTCGTTCCTGCGGCCTACCATTGCAACCATTGCTCTGGGCGCAGCTGGCTGTGAATCTTGTCATACCTCACCTGAAGGACCGGCAGTATTTGGATACTCCCCAGCATACCAGTTTCCGCTCCTAAGTCCAGTTCCACTCCACGGAAGCTCACTTCGTGCTGCTCAAATACCACATACTGCGGATGGATCGGCGCCACCACCGCTCTACATGAGATGCGAAGATTGCCTCAAGGGTCGCTGGTGTGAAAGGTGTCATAAATGGTGGGATGAAGGCTGTTACGCCGGATCAACCATCGCCCAGCGTACGGAACTACAACAGACCGAGCTTACGGAGAGCATTCAGCCCAACGGGAGCAGCCATCTTATCCCGAAGCAAACCATCAAGGTACATATGGGCCTTTGCGTTGATCACTGTTTGGTCACAGAAATGATGGCCGGTGCAGGGAGCAACGGGATGTGGGGATGATGAACTCACCTTGGCGTGCAAGAGACAGTGATCATACCATGAGGCCGTTACGACGTAGCTGAATCCCGGAGAGCAGTCCCAAGACTGTGTCGTGGACCCTGGCTACTACATAACTGCACCTGGAGAACCTGGCACTTGCGCGCCGAGGTATGTGCTCAGCTCGTCAACAAGAAACAGGCTGACGTGAATATTCACAGGTTATCGGTGTAAGACGTGATTGCTTTGGTTGTGGTCACACGGTATGTCGCAGCCTTGTCACCCCCAAATTTCATTCAGCTGATATTTAGCAGTGTATAAGCTGTAAAGAGCTGTTCATACGGAAATGTAAAAAATGTCAGAACGAGTACTGTCGTGAAGACAATGATGCGTCTTCCGATACTATGGTATGAGTTTATTGCCCAACAGGCTGAACACGGACTTACATCTTATAGTGTGACTGGTGTAATTACACTTCTCGACGGACAGTCGAGATGTATTGATTGTACGAAAATTGAAGTACTGGCATTATCTGTGGATGACTTGGAATATGCGGGCTCTAAGATGAATTACGAATGATAGCATTACAGCAAGCGGTTTTGGCGCATCGGTTTTTCTGAACGGATCTCATAGCATAACATTGATACCCCTCTCACTCATACAAATACCATTGCTCCGCGCGTAATCTCAATTTCCCGTCTGGGTGTGTCCATGAGCGACATTGTGTGAGCTCAATGTAATGAATAATGTAAGCGGTTGGCTGCAAAAATACGCCATTAAGATGTGGGTTCAACAACTGTGACCAGGTCCATGTATTTTGCGCATGAGAGATGTTGATCCATGCACGTGACCGTGGATGGCGGGCAATCGGTGGGAATGCTCACATTAACGCCGACTTGCAGCCATTGAAGACATGTGTTTTGAGCACCTCACCAACACAATATCGCAATTGTTTTCGACAGCCCAACCTTTCAGCACCCGAGCTCACTCCGCCGAGTCCCCCTTTTTGCTCCGTATTTAGGATTTTCGCTGCACGAAATCAGTGACGTCGCAAGCCACGTAACATCCAACTCGAGGTTGAATACCGCCCCAAACTCCGCTCCAGGCTTCAACTTTCCTCCTCTGGCCAGCTTGCTTCAGCGCAAGCAAAGTTTCGACGACTTCTCCACTAAGGGCTTCCCTCAGGCATCATGGCACAGTACGGTTATGGACAAAGCCCTCAATACGGCGGGGGCAACGCACAAAACCTCCAATTCTACTCCTCGTCCTTCTCCAACCAGCCAGTCTCGGGGCATTCTACACCGTTCCAGGCAGGCTATGGGGCACAGCAGAGTCAAGCGTACCCAGCACAATATGGCGCAGGTTTTACAGCACCTGGGGTCAGTGGACAAATGGGCATGGGTGCGACAGGGCTCCGAACAGGCTGGCTTGCAGCGTTTGGCACAGAAGGGTATGCGCATTTGGACACAATACTCTGAATGTCGCTGACAAACACTAGATACGATGGAGAACCACCTCTACGTTAGCGATTCGTCCCCGCGTCTACACACAACGAGCTGACAATATGCAGTTGAGGAGCTTGGAGTCAACTTCGGCCACATCCAGATGAAGGTATTTGGCAGACAGCCATGTTAGCGAGCGTGCTAAGTGCTGACCGTAAAACAGACTCTCGCAGTATTGAATCCATTCGGCAGAATTGATCAGCACATCATGGATGATAGCGACGTAGCTGGTCCGATTCTTTTCTTCTTGATCTTCGGCACATCATTACTGGTTAGTCAAGACTGATCATGCTCTGAGCTGAAGAGACTAATTCGTTGTAGCTGTCCGGAAAGCTTCACTTTGGCTATATCTACGGTTAGTAAAACCACAGCAGTACCTCGCCAGTAGCTAATGATTTGTAGGCTTGGCTCTGTTAGGCACGATACTCCTTCACCAGATCCTGTCTCTTATGTCTCCACCTATAAATGCGGCCGAAGCGGCGCCTGGAGATCATGGTCACCCTCCTGGTTCTCACCTTGGATCGTCCTTGACCTTTCCGCGATCAGCTTCAGTGCTTGGATACTGCCTGCTTCCGCTGGTACTCGTCTCGATCCTCGGAATCGCCATCCCACTTGATGGTCTTTTTGGCTACTTGCTCACGAGCTTGGCCATCATGTGGTGTGCGTATTCATCAAGTTCGATGTTCACCGTTGTTGGTATGTTTAAGATAGAATTCATCTCTCAATCCAGCTTTCTAACTCAGGCCAAGGGCGCATGACTTCAATGAGGGGATTGGTCGCATATCCTATGGTCTTGTTCTATGGTAGCTTTGGTATCATGGCCATCTTCAGCTCACGTGGAACAGGTCAGCTGGCAAAGGTTGCAGGTACTTGAGACACGAGGATTTAATTTCAAGCATTTCCACTGTTGGGGGGCAAGGATCAGCGAATGATACCAGCAATGTATATCCATGCGCGTTGCGCGTCTTTAGCATTATGTAGACTACAAAAACTGTACACATTTTCAGCCAATCGGAGCACAGCGAGCGATGCTTAGAGCGATGACGACGAGGGCCCTGCACCAAATATTTCTCCCGACAATCGCCGCCACCCGTCGCATCCTCCTCAGCCTTATATTTCCAATCGCCTCTCTGCGACTCTCCACCTCTTCTCCCTCAAAATTTTCGCAATGGGCTGGTTTTGGGCAGACACGACATCTTCGACGCCAGTTGCACCCCATCCCATACCACGCGGGATTGCGGAACCTCCTGTATGTTCATCGAACTTTGTTGAATTTGCCCGTCTAACAGATGTAGCCGTCATGTCCCATGCACAAGAAAGCGACACCTGTCGCTGCTGAGAAGACTCCCCAGGGAGCCTGCCCCTATGTTCCTCCAAATTCCTCATCCGATGGCGCTTCAGCGACGGCTCCTGCGCCACCCAAAACCGGTCTCCTCTCTCGACTGAACCCTCTGAACAACATGCCCTTTGAACTCTCGAACAAGAAGGCAGATGCGCAGTCACAGGCTCTTCCTCTCGAGCGCGAACGGTCCACGATCCCAAAGGGCGATGGCTCTCTATGGGAATATCCATCGCCACAACAAATGTACAACGCGATGCTGCGGAAGGGGTATACTGATACACCCATCGATGCTGTAGAATCCATGGTTGGCGTCCATAACTTCCTCAACGAGGGCGCATGGGCTGAGATCATGGGTTGGGAGCGCCGGTTCTCTCGTGGCATCATAGAGGGATACCGCATTTGCGAGAAGGGCGAGGACCTCACCAACCTCGCTTTGGGTACCGCCGACAACCCATTCGACACAACTACCTGGAATCAAGCGGATATCCCACCCCCGAAACTTCTTCGCTTTACCGGTCGTCCTGACGAACCTACTCCCAAGAGCACCATGCTTCAGTGGCTAGGCTGGGCCATGCCGGAAAAATATGGCACGGCACCACCTTTCGATCGTCACGATTGGTATGTACAAAGATGCGATGAGAAAGGCTGTAAAGAAGTGCGATACGTTATTGATTATTATGAGGGCGAGCCAGAGCCGACTGGAGAACCTGTCTTCTTCCTGGATGTGAGGCCTGCGATTGATGGGCCGACGGGCGCTGCCGAGAGACTTGTCAGATACGGTACAGATGTCTGGTGGCGCGCGACTGGAGGTGTCACGAGAGAGCTCAAGAAGCTCGAGGCTGCGAAGAAGGCGAAGGAAGAGGCGATGCAGGCTAATGGCAGGCATTACAACTAAAAGATTGTGCCCAAACCCGTGGCGCAGAATAACGAACATTCATGGGCCGAGGGTAAACGGACCGTAATTATATGAGAGCATTGCAAGGCGTTTCTGAGGGGAATTAAGTTGCGGGATGTAACAACATGAGCTCCTGGGGAGAAGTTACGCTCTTTTACGGGCTCATTTCTTTCTGCTTCTTGTCTTATCATATTATTATTCTGCTCCACTCTTCTTCACTCTTCTTGCCTTCTCGGAACGAATTCTGCTGCGAGAAAAGTGGAAAACGAATCCAACGTGTTCCTTCCACATCAATCTTGAAGTATCATCACGACAGGTATGGGTTTGTTGGCTCCTTTTCTCAACTGACGCACAAGGTTTTTCAACGATTTGTCGTATATGATTTCTTATTGTAGTCAGTGGTTGTTGGGCTCAGATTGATCTTTAACGTCTTATGCTACGTTATCACAGTTCTCCTGGCCTGAATTATATCTTATGGACGATTAATACCACTTAGTCATGTTTGACTGCTGGTCCTAACTAATCAACACTTGCCGAACGCTCAACATGATGCACAGTCATCAGACTTGCGGGTTTGATGGAACGTTGACAGTAAAGAAACTATCTTAGTAAAATGGTGGATAGAAGTCTAGACTTCTTTTGAGTCGGAGACGACTAGAAGGCTACATGTATCCGCTTACTGGGTCAAGTGTAAGTATACTTCGAGAACCTTGAAAACGATGCTACTGGTACCTCCAACACATTTAGTGCCATATGATGCCCTGGGATTTCGAGACAGTTGGCTTCATTCTCCACTCTTTTCGACGCAAGAACACCATGCGCAGACCTTACGTCTTGCTTCGTACAAACATGTCAACCATCACTTAATCCTCCGCACCCTAGATATGTGGAGAACAAATCTGGGAAAAATCTAGATGTCAGACCATTTCAACGTGATCTCAAAGGAAGGATGAGAGACCCCCAGGCTCCCGGACCCTCCGTCCTGTCGCCAAAATTACCCACCTCCAACTCAATCCAATCTAATGCAACTTTTCTCGCGCCAAGTTGACAATCTCCTTCTCGGAATGGACATTGAAAACCCACATTGTAACTACTAGGTATCTCCATTGATAGTGACATGTCCTGTACATACCCATGATTCAGCGCCAGAACGAAAGGAAGACCAGGCTCAGCCAAGTCCCTCCCATCTGCACGCCTGGCTCGACGAGCACACGACGGACAGATACCGTACACGAGATGTCTAGATCCACCACTGTGCATTTCAACTCCATATCCTGGAGAGACTACGCATAGATAGTATAATGCAACACTCTTTAGTCGCTGGGTTATGAGCTTACATAACAGCACCTCCCAGCCCTGTCCTCTGAGCAAGCATCCGCACGCGCAGACCAGGAATTTCCCCTTCGAGCGCACAATTTCCCAATCCGGTAACTGTTAACCAGTCCACCAACCGCGCAGCCCTGGAGGCTTGGAACAAAACCCTTTGCTCGATGCCTCCGAAGCTCCACGATCTTCATACCCTCGCTGCAGTATCCTACACAGTACCACAGATCGAGTACTACGCTGCTGATCTACAGTAGCCTGGGGGGTCCCCCAGCTAATGCCCGCAATGCAGGTACCTATTCCTATCTATCCCTGGCTAGCCCCGCGCGCCCTGCGCGTGAATAGACTAAACAGTGCCACTAGATCCGCCTTTGCCGTGAGCCATGGCGTATCGCGCGATGACGGAGAGGGGACAAAAGTGGGTTTCGTGGTCGTAGGTAGAGCAGCATGGGATGCGGGTAGAATGGCGCGGAGGGTTATTATTACTCAGCACGAGGGCGAGGAGCTGGAGGAGTGGTGCGGCTTGTTCCGCGTGATGCGTGACAGACCACAAAGGACGGGGGAGGGAGATGGAGTGGGGACGGTACTTCTTTGTCGGTGAAGCGTCCCGGTGCTCTGGAGAAGGGAGAGTGTGCGCTGCCTCGAAGGGGCTTGGTGGCCTTTTTGCGTAATCAGTTACTTTGGGCTTGCTCAGTGCATCGTGGTGATCGGGAAAGCCTGGGTATCCGTATCGTTCGATCGTCGATATGAAATGCTCCACCCAACTGCAGCTTCGCAGCTCCCATCACCTTGCCCGTTATTCCTGGTTACGAGGGTATGTTTCTATCTCTTTCCTATTCCATGAAGAGGGTGAAATTCAGAGTTCCAGAGCCTAGTGCTCGAGCCATGAAGCGTCCTATGGGATGCGTCGAAATCAGAATATCAGGAGATATTGCTCTTATTCAGCATTCTCCTTTGGATTATCAGTCAGCAAGGGGCGTTAGCTAAGCTTGCGTCTTGGCACTGGGTTGGAGCTTGGACGCGTTCCGTGCATGCGCATCGTCATCGAATCGATCTAGGGCGGTCAATGCAGAGACATCGTTGCAAGGTCACACGAGGAGGGCAAGACGGAAAGTGCTTTACAACATGTGTGGCGTGTAGGGTAGCCAAGTGCTTTACAACATGTGTGGCGTGTAGGGTAGCCAAGTGTGATTCGAATTGTATGGTGCAATTACAGAATCCTGTAAAGACAATGGAGGAATGAAACAGCTTCCTCTCTCTTAATCAGATATACGCTCTCGTCATGGTAACGAACACAGCCGTGGAGTTACAAAGAAATCACACCTGATTGACGGTCCAACTCCGTACGCCAGTAGTAGAACACCGCCGGCCCAAGACGTAGACAATCTCGGGCACTTATGCATAACATCGTGAGAAATAAGCTCGCGCGCAAAGAAAATTGGCAAACATTAGGGAAGCGCATGGCCATGACTGTGGCATGGTCCAATGCTCGGAATAAGATATTAGACAGCCTGCTTGCTGAATCGCTGCAGCCCGTGGACGAAAGTATCGTACTCGGAAGAAGAGCTAGAGCCTACTATGCTGGTAAGCCATGGATCGAACCAACTGCGCTTTCAATAAGCATTTGGGTTGGGGTAGGTGAAGGTTGGCGAAGGGGCCTGACCTTGTGGCGACCCTTCGACTTTCTGGCGCTTGTCGCCATAGTCATATGAGCCCTCAGAGTTGGGATGCTTGTTGCCAGCGCTTCCATGCTGCGCAGCGGCCGCGGCTTGGGCAGCCATTTGTAGCTCGCCAATCTGTCGCTCCGACAGGCCGCCGTTGTTGCTGCTGGGGCTTTGCTGCTGCGGCTGCGTCTGTTCCGGCTGTTGCTGGTGTTGTGGCGGTGGTTGCTGGGGCTGGTGCAGACCGGCGGGCTCATTGTGTGGTCGGTTCAGGTCGACGCCGGCGGGGGCTGGGGGTATCTCGCCTTGCGTCTCGAGTAGGCGCGACTGGAGGTTGATAATGTAGTCGCGCAGTTGGTAGTTCTCGTTCTGGAGCGTCTTGTACAGCTCGCATAGCTGCTCAAACTCCTTGACCTGGTCCTTGAGCTGCTTGATGTATTCCTCCTTGCGCTGGCGAAAGGCGCGCTGGGGCAGTTAGCATGGGCCAATTGAGTGTGCGCGGGCGGGCGACGTACCTGAGCAGCGCGGTTCTGGGCGGCGCGTTTCGACGTCGACAGTTCCCGCCGGCCCTTGGAGCGGCCCTCGCTCGTGTTGCCGTCATTGGGGTCGCCGGCGCTCATTTGGTAGGCAGAGCCGGCAATGGCAGGGTCAATGGCGTGCGAAGGGCCGGCAGAGTGAGGGTGCTGGGGCAGGGGCTGGGCGCTGGGTTGGCCAGCGCCAGCAGCGAGCAGGTGTTCTCTTAAGCCTTCATGACGATGTGTGTTAGTAATCGGGAGCAGGCAGGGCAGCGGAGCGGGGAGTAGACTAACTCATCTCGATGCTGGCCTTGCGTTCCTAATCCGGAGGGTCAGCAGAGGAAGCGCCTGAAACCGAACTGTCAGCGCGAGCTTACCTGAGCGAGTGCACGCTGCATATTATAGCCAGAGTCGGTGCGGATCGAGGGATAGAGCGTCCGGCTCATTCACCTGGTTTCGCACGAGAGCGCGGCGGCGAGGGTGTCGTGGCGTTGATTAGACAGCAGCGCGGGATGGGGGCTATTCTCGTTGCAGCGCGACAGCAGGGCGAGGGTGCGCAGAGGGCGTGGTGTCGCGTACAAAGTACCAGTGTGTCTGGCGGGTCACGGGTGGCGGCGAGGATGCGCGACGGGACAAACACTTGTATGCGGCGCCGGCTGCGCTTTCGCGGGCACTCAAATAGCGGCTGGGAAAGAAGCGACTGGCAAAGACCCGCCTGCGCGCCATCAGCGTGGGCTGCCAAGAAAAGCGCGTCGACGGCATCGCTGTGGTGCCCGTGGACGGCGCTGGAGAGTAACTCACCTGCTGTGATGATGTCGCGGTTTGGCCAAAATGCAGATTACGCAGCTTTGACTAAGAGGGCGGGCGCTGGGTTTTAAATAATACGACGCCAGACGCCTGAGGGAGCCGGCGGCCGGGCTTGCACCTTCGGCCTCGGGAGCCACCAGCAGCCAGACGACTACGACGACACCTTCACTCCGCGCAGCACCGCGCTCGAGTCCTGGCTGCTCCTCTGCTCTCCGCCGCCCTGCCGACTGTGCATTTACTCGCTTCGGCAAGAGGCCGCGCCTGCTGCCTCGCTCGCTGACCAATGCCCATCATCAGCCAACGAACCCTTTGCAGGCGTTGATTACGGGATGAACAGCTTTCCTGATCCGACGCTCCCGCAGGTGTCCACAAGCACCCACACCCACACGTCGGGCCTAGCGCTGGAGCGCATCGCAGAATGCTTCCTTGCTCAGGCCTTGATGCCTCTGTCGCCTAGGTGCCCGGCAGCTGCGAGGGAGGGAGCCTGGCTGTCTCGGGAATCCAAACCAAACATAACATCTCGTAGCGAGCACTATACGCATGCTTGAAGCTTCTAAGCACGCTGCTGGGAATTAACAAGACTTGCGCGTCAATGCTGCCAGACATCGTAGGCCCTTTAGGCCCTTGAGTTCTTTAGCTTGCATATTTCATTTCCTGCTCTGCTCGTCCCAGGCTTGACGTCTTCCATGTGCATTCCTCCACTCCCCAATTGCCTCCTGCAACACCATCTACGCTGACGCAACCCTGTTCTATTCTCGGCCGCCTCTTCAACTCCATCAGCACTCGTCCCTTGACCGATATTAACAAGTGCAACGCCTGTCCAATTCTGACAGTATTGCGGAGAAGTACCCGATCTGCGGACGAATCCATCGCCCGACTGACTCCCTTCGATGCACGCCGTCCATGGCCAAGCAGACCCGCTTGGCGAATCGCTTCCCTGGCCCCATCCACCGACGTCTCTCTGCATCCTTGGTACCAAGTAGCATCCTGAGTTTCCTGGACTCCACCCATCCAGCCCATCCAGCTTCTCACCTTTGACCGAGAGATCTGCAACGGCCTCTTTGCAGCTCGCTTGGCAGCTCCGCAATAATAGGTAATCATCCTTGCGGCTTCATGCACACGCCGTTCACAGAAAACCGTCGTCGTGTAACCAAAGACCCAATTAGACCCCAAACGCACTGTCTACCAGAATGCCTCTGCTCAGGCGCCTGGCTCAGGCACTCCCGTAAGTCTTGCCATCTGCAGCCGACAAGGCGGATCTGCAAGCCTTTCCCTTGTCTGACTGCGACGTCAACGTCCGCCTGTGATTACCTCAGAACCTAACCCGTCTAACTTGCAAATCATAGCGCCTCATACCGAACTTGTGGTCGCACGAAACGTTCACCGGTGATTCAGTTTCATTTACGGACTTGGGCGGGCTTTTCTTTCATTCTCCGTTCAACATCAACTCTGTCCAAGGCGCCTGGCACCGGTTCAGAAAATTCGGTCAGAAATAAAGGGCAAGATGAGATCATCTTCGCTGCCAACCAGCCTACAGATTTGCCAGATCGAGTATCAAACCTGTTCCCTGCATGGCAAATATGCACGTCGAGGAAGGGTGTCATCCGTCAATTCACCTTCAGCTCCTTCGCCAAGGCCTGGAGCTTTATGTCACTGGTCGCAGACGAGTGCAAGGTTAAAAAACATCATCCGTCATGGTCAAATTTGTACAATGAAGTCACAGTTGAATGGACGACACACAGGCCCGAAGGGCTCAGCATCAAGGACGTTGAGATGGCGGAGTTCTGCAACAGGGTTGCCAACGAGATTGGCCTTAAGAAATGAATACTAGTCAGAGGTTGACGTTCGCTTCTGAGGTGAATGTCCAACATGCAAGGCCGCCAAATTTGATCTACTTGTCGCTAAGCCAATCTGAGGCATTATGAAGAGGTCAAGGAATACCCAGAATTATCCCCTCTGGACACCAATAATCGGACACCAACGACACAATCAACTTGCCCCACATCAGCGATCTCGGGTTATGCGCGCTTCCAGGTCGACTGTTATTTAGTCAGCTCAAATACATGGAGCGGTGCGTAGCTAGCTTCATTGGTAAATCAAGGCGGTACTCCACCCACATTAAGGCCGGAGATACGACCTGCACCTTACATCCGAGATCATAGCCATGCCCACCACAAAGCATTCGACGAGATAAAATACCATTTCAAGCAGGTTTTTGAATGAATTTGAAAAGTTTCCTTTGAAGAAAAAGCACCCACATTCCCACATCTGGGTTTTCATGATTCCCAAGAAGGAAAACACCCTATTCAGAGCCCTCCCGCTGGAATGTGGAGTGCTCGCGCTTCGCCATTATAAAACTCCGCTGTCAACAGCTGGCGCCTGCAGACTCGCTTGCTAGAGTCGATTTCATGTAATTGTCCACCAAGTCACCCTATTGACGGAACTGATTACTCATAGCAACATAGACCGTCTGGCTAACAGGCACCCCAGCTTGTACGCCATTCCTCGTTTGATCGATTATCCCGTAGTCGATATGTTTCCTACATGCACGTTTATGATCCTCTTTTCGGCAAGAGGGCGCAAGACAAAACTTCAAGTTGAAATTAGTTGTCTACGGAATGCCCGAAGTTCATCGGCCGAGGAACTTATCTTCGCCTGTGAGGTTGCTGACGAAGCACTATTCACAATAACTTGAACGCAAGAATTGCTGTCCTTCGCATAGGTCAAGATATGATTGGCACATCATGAACAAGATATCATCCATACAAGTCGCAAGGTAATCTACAGCTGCATCTACACGTTCGCAGAGTATGCTTACTCTATCGTCAGCTGGCTGCACATATTCAGCTCCAGAAAAACACTAGATGTTGTCATACAACGATTGCCTACCTAAAGGAGCTACACGTATCAACACATGAAATCATGTACACAGGAGATGTTGCTGACATTGCAAGTATCTCTCTTTCCGTTTTGATCACAAGCTTACCGTCATCCTTGATCACTTCCCAATCTCCGACCAGGCCGATCATACATCGTGATCGTCTTACTCATCACTTTCCGCCGAGCAAGATCCCTTCGAGTTGTAGTACGTACACCACCCCCTTTCACCTCGTCCGATCCCACGACGATCCTCTACGCATCGGCCGCGCCATGGAGATCGGACACCACCTGCACTTCTACCTTTCCGCTAAAGCATCTCCTACTGCGGGAAGCGGGCGGACCTTGCTAAGTAATCATTCCGTCTCCACATTGCCACGCGACGGCTACCAAGGCGCCGGATGCGTATCTATGATACAAATCACGCCGAGCAAGAGTCAAGACCAATTTCCATTCGAGGAATTACTCACCATCGGCTCGCCACAAAGCCTTGATTTCTCTGCATAGTTGAAGCTGGATGACTGGTCATGCTTACAAAGGCTTGTTGGAGAACAGAGTAGAGTAGAGTAGCTTGCTTTTTTTCCTCATACCCTGCCTGCCAGCCTTGCTCGCGTGTATGAAGTACGTTGGCTCTAGTCCTCCGTAGGCGAGTCGGTGAGTAGATACGCCAACAAATATTCGTCCTTACCACTATGCTATCCACATTGAGCCTGCATCTCGATCGTGTCTCCGGCCTCGCTATCGCTTCTAGGCCATCATGCCACAAGACCATATCTAGCACTCTCAACGAAAAGCATCCCGCGGTTCCGAGATCACAGACTGCTCCAAGTAAGCAAATCAAACAGAAACTTTGAGGAAAACCCATCGACCAAACATGCACGATGGCTCCAAGCTTAGCTCAGACAAGCCCTAAGCCGCTGCGCGAGCCACTGAGCTCGCAGCGACAACCCTACCCATCTCCTCAATCTCCTCTAAGTACCTAATGTAGCATGATGACCTCTGTTCCGCGCGCCGCGCGCAAACTCCATACATACCCGGATGACTCCCTGACTCCCTTTTTTGCTTTTGCTAATCACGCTTGGCTCCATGGAGCCGCGGAGTTCCGCGTCGATGCAGCGTGGCCGTGTGCCGCGAAGGGATGGTTGTCGTGGGCTAGCCTGTGTCAGAATGTCAGAAGAGAGGGGACCTGCTGGCTTGTCGTTGTAGGGCGGTTGCCCGTCTTACAAATTCATGACTTTTGTTTTCTGTTGGTTGTGGGCGAGCTTACGTCCGTAGGCACGTGTGTGTGTGTGTATGTACTTGTGAATGTATGCGCCAGATGCAGTGCGGCGTGCAGTGCTTCTGTTTTGGAATCTTTTGCGAGGGAGAGTTTTGGGCTTGCGTTTGTAAAGAGATATCTATTTTGAAAGGCGTAATTCCAGTTTCCTTCACCTGGACGTGTTGATGCTAATTCTCCAATGTATCTCCTTCTGGTGCCGCACAAGTTTGAGGAAGACACTTGGACCGGTGACTACACGATCGCTGCTAAGGCTGAAGCACTTCAGTTGATCTTTGATTAACATGAGTGTATTCTAAGAAACTTGAAGCTTCCTCAGCTTGTTCCTGAATACTATTTCTACGTGAGGGCTATTTTGACGCCTCAAAGCTAGCAAAACAAGATACTCTATCATCATAAAACAGGAACCGAGATTCACCTTCTTGACTACCAAGCAAACATGCACTTGTTGTTTAGCAGCCTACTACCCAGCATGTCATACTCATACTTGCTAATCCAGCTATCATTCCCATGCGACGACAATCGTCCAAACACGCTTCCGCCCTTCCAAGCCACGACCTGAGGGTCGAATTCTCTCGGCGGGGGTCCAACGAGAATCTCCTTTCCATAGAAAGGGCGTAATTCTCGTAGACGCGCCTCGATGAACTCCCTAAGTCCGGGCGTCTTCGACGCGCCGCCAACGAGCATAATGCCACCAAAGAAGTCTCGCAGCTTGCGGTCATCGCCGCGTGCGCCTTGGGCAAGACATTCGAGAATGGCGTGGTCGAGTGCAATGACGGGCAATACCTTGTCTCGCTCATCTGCAAGCTTGATCTTCTCAAGCACAGGGTCGCGGAAGATAAGCTGCGCGCCGTCTGCATCGCCCATTGGTGTGTCGCGTTCGGGATTCGGGGTTCCCGTGCCCTCAGGGCCAGGAGAGCCTGCTACAGAAGACCGCGGCGTGTTCTCGTTGTCATTTAGGCGACTGAGCAGATTGAACGGTGCAGGTCGCTGTGGGGTAGAAGCAACGGCTGATTCCTGCGTGCCGTTGGTTGGTGCTGCAACGACGGGTCTGCCAGCTGCGGAATCTATGACAGATATTTGTGCCTGAGAGATGGGGTCGTTTGGTGACCCGTCATACAGGTCAACCGAACGTGGGACAACTCGGCGTCTGTCTTCGAGTTTGTTCGCGTTCTCGAATATCGAGGGCTTGAAGAAACCCTGTACTTGTCAGCAATGCATGATGAACGTTGAATGTCGAAACACTTACCATAACAGAAAGCATCGTCTCATCGTACGTCTTGAATGTGTACTTGCGAGTGTCCTGGCCTGAGGCTCGAAGGTGGAAGTCCCACGTCTGCACCGTAACAGAGCCTTCGTCCATGGAGCAGAATTTTTGCTTTAGCTCTTCCGCGAGTAGGAAGTCGTATCTTCGCTTCAGATTCATGTCAGAGTATGGAAAATGGCCGTACAGCATCATCTTGATGAAAGTTTCAGTCACATCTGAACCGCCCATTTTCAGGTTCACTCGCGACTCCTCTACACATAGGCCTTCATCCACGCAGCAGATTGACGTCTTTTGTGCGCCAATGTCGACGACGCAGGCAACGCCATAACCCGCACCAAAGGTGGCTGACAGGCTTTCCTGCTGCAGGCAAACCTTTCCAAGACCAAGATCTGAAATCAAGATATCCAGTATCATAGTGACATATTGTTTCTCATAGAGATCCGGGATGATGAAGACGCACTTGTAACCAACGAGATCTTTCAACTTGGTTATACCGAGCTGCTTCTTGAACGCCTCCTCAAGGATTTTGGAGATGTCATGGTATATCTGATTGCGGTCCAGGTAGTCCTTCTCATTGAAAGTGCCATTTCGAATCGGCCAAAACAGTTTGTACCTGGGCTTTGACTTTTCGGGCAGTCGTAATGCGTCGTGGCCTGTGAAGAAATCAGGCGCCTTGTTAGGGTCAGCTGGTAGCTCTGTCCACTCTATGCGGTCAATATCGTTGTGTTCTGAGATGATCTCTGGTGGCGTTCGTCGGTTGTAGTTTGTCACAAGGTCCTTTGAATTTGGAAGTACTCGTCGCTTGTTCGACCGCATCCTCGTCCTGAGCTCCGATGACATGGCCATGTACTGGTCAGCAAACTTTTCTTCATGTCAGCTTTTGCACAAATGCTAGGATGAGGGGGATGTACATCTTCTCCAAACCACTTCTCGGGCGAATCGTCTCCATCGATCCTCTGCCTCTTTGGACTCGGCTCTGCCCCATCTTCCTCATCTTCGCTCTCCTTCCATCTTCGTGCAATAACCATGGGAATTGACTTGGGCAGCGCATCGGAACCAAGACCAATTCTCAAGTTCTGGCTACCAGGATGTATGACAATGAGCTTCGAGATGTCTGTTTTTGAAGCAAATGCAGCATCTGGGTCGTCCACTGTCTCGTCAACAGCTTGTGGGGTTGAGCCTTCGATTGTCGGCACACCCATGGCGCGGGCGCGATCCTTATCTCGAGCTTCTTGTACGATGCGTGCTCTTTCTTCATCCTTGGGATATCGTACGGCGAGGAATTGCTCGTCACGCTTAAGGAACTCTGTATAGTAATTTTTCTGGTTAATCATGCTAATCTGGGGCCATGTTGAGAGGTCCATGTTGTTGTCCGTCCGCTCGAGCCCTATCCACGTTGAATGTTAGTAGTCATGCTACACTGTTGCAGGCGTTGCGACGTACCCTCCTCCCTCAATTGGGCCCTTCCCGATTTCTTTCCCACCATCTTGTTTGAGAAGGCGCGGGTCTTGGCTCTTGCCCCGTTTTCAAATGCGACCGAGATCTCAACTCGGAGAATCGCCCTCTTCCTCTGCTGATCGCGCAATCAACGCTTCAACAATGCCCAGGAGCCAATGATTGCGAAATTGAGTCAACCGATGCCAATCATCCACTTGAGATCGAGCTTATGACAGCTTGCTCCGCGGGAGCTAGCGATGGCCAGCGAAGGGTATGGCGTTGAGTCGGGGCTTGTTTGGAAGCGCTGGTAGTGGGCGCGTCGAGGCGATGGCGGCGGGGATTCAGGAGAAGAAGGTTAGGCGAAGCGGGGTGCCGAAGTTGATGTCCTGGATGGGTGAAGCGGGGGGAGGTTCAATGTTGGCTTTGGAGGGAGCCGTGGGAGCTTTGGTCGAAGATGCGAAGTTGGCGCACTGGCTCAATGATTGGATCGCGAGTCCGCAAACGTGGGCGCGCATCCCTGTGGCAGAGCTATGGCCCCAGCCGGCTCAAGGTCGACACCATGCCAGAGCTGCCACAGACCTCGACATACATCTCTAGGCTTTGCAATCTTTTTGACTGTCCGTGTGCTTCGACTGCTTCTGGACACTCTATCTGAAAACCCGATGAAGGCTTGCGAGCTTCTGGAACAAGTTCGACCTTACTTCAGACATCCTGCTTCGTACACCACTCCATGTATTCTTTTTTTTCAATTAGCAATCCTAACAATTTTGATATGAAAGGGCCTTGCAGTGTGCCTTCTATGTCAGATGAAATCTAAAATATGCATCCCTGAAGCGTTACAAACATACGTTATGTAGCACACAAGACATCTCAGGTCCACAGGAACAATTTTGAAGTCATAGATATCCAATCCTAATGAAAGCTCGCAGGCATCTTGGGACCCTAATCGTTCTATTCCATTGACGATTTGGCTTTCGTAGAGAACCACTCGGAGATCCGCAGAACCAGCAGCAGCTATGTCACACATGCTCATGTGCCTACCGCATGGACTATCTCTCCCAAGACTTAGTCCCTGCACGATCTCGTGAAAATGGCGATTATTTCAACTATGCCATGAGGCATACAACACAACAGATCACACTCCTGTGACCTACAGCAACTTCCAAATCTGACACTCCGCAGACAGCTCCCAACAAGCTTCCTCCCATTCCTCGGACTCTTCTAATGCCCTACAAACTCCATTAAAGCCAGAGCAGATATCCCGCCATCATAAAGTGCAGGGCTCTCAAAGAGAGGACGGGGCGCACAGCCAGGCCTCCAGCGGCCGTCGGGGTATTGACCGGGCTTATCTCCGGGGGAATATTGAGCGTCGGGGTGCTCAAGAGACCATCGAGACCATCCATAGTTCTGCTCGGAAACCAAGGCACAAGGGATCTTGTGGTCGTGTTGGCAGCGACTTGAGTCGAGGGGTTGGGGTAGTCTCCTCCACTGTGGGGCGGCAGGAGAGTGAGATCTAATGAAAACGAGACTACGTCAATTAGAGTGACCGCCGTAAAAGAGGGATAGACCTTGTCAGTGACAGCGGTGTTTTTGCGTGAAGTACGGGTCCACTTGATCCTCTGGGTCGTGGTGGGCTCATGAGGCACGCGTGAAGTGGCAGATGTAGTGTTAGTGGAGACATGAAGTGTCGTAGTCGCATTGACGGTGAGATGGAGAGTAGACGGTCTGGGAGCCTCTGTTGGGCAGACATAGGTCAGGGTTGTGACCGTTCCCTTGTACAAGCCAGCGCCGGTGCAAAGCTTGGGCACCTCGGAGCAAGTATCGGCTCGAGGAGCCAGTGCTGAAGCGCCGATGTGTCCAGGAAATTGGCTTCCATGCAAGACCTGAGCTGCGACGCTCGCTGTACTGAGGTTAGAAACGAGGTATTTATCATTGCCATGGTGGCTGCCCGGGCGGGAATGATGCTCGTATAATGGGATCTCCTTACAAGCTAATGCAGCGATAGATAATCGCATGTTGACGGTGGCCGAAGGTGATTAGATAGGCTTCTTGAAAGGCCAAAATGAAGAAATGGATATTGAGCGAGCGTATCCGAGAGAGTGCGTGAGTGACGAACGAGGTGCAAATGAGCGCGAGGCTGTTGCCAAAGAAGAGAGTGCGGCGGGCAAGATAAAGTAACCCATACCGTTGGTGGACTTTATCACAGGATTTCGCGTCAAGACATGTGAAGAGGAAGTGGTCAATTAAAATTAGCGCGAGTTGTGACAGTGAAGATGTGCTCCGTGTTTGAATGCCTTGCCACGTCTCACCTGTTTCGCTGAACAACAAATACGGGACTACCATAGCCTGACATAATAATCAGAACATGGTTACATGTGATATCTCATATCCTAGGGTTGTGGCGATGAGTGGTTTTAACAGATGAGAACGGCGAGAAAGCATTCACCGTGGTTGACTCGGTACGCCTGAAGAAACAGAGAGCAAAGGAATCAAGGAATGAAGAAAGCCGCTTAGAACTACATAGATTGTTGTAGCACATCTGGGCTTGGAGTGAGAGCCCATGTCGACTCTTCGATTTCAGTATTACACAAAACCTTAATGCTCAAAGTAAAGCCATCAAGTGAGAAAATTTGGAAGATGCTCACATGTCTGTGGAGGGCGAGTGACATTATGTTGATGTTTCATGGAAGTTGTGTCCATACTGAGATTGTCCTTGCGCTCGAGTCTGGTATTCCAAGTAATCGATGGCTCGTCTTTCCTCATTCCCCATATAGATCCATCAGGTAGTTCAGCATTTTGCGCTGTAACTCAAGGAGTTCCTCCTTCGTGATCTTGCCGTTGGGTACGTCGGGATTGGACTCTATCGGCCGTGTTGCTTCCTTTCCGGACACGAGCACCAAGTGCGGCTGTACACCGAAGAAAGGCACCCCGAGGGCTTTGAGAGACGAGGTTTGCGACTCGACCATTGCTGTGGAGGCTCTATATACTTTCATGAGGTATTGATCAAGCTCTTTCTTTTCGTACTCTGGTGTCTACTTTGACTTAGCTTTGCTAACGCAACGTACTTGTAGTAGTAAAAACTTACACGAAGCATCGCCGTACCATCAAGGAGTCCTGGCAAAGACCTATAGAGAGTTAGTTAAGTAGCACCGACAGGCAGCGCAACTTACAGTGCAGCTCGATGTGTCTGTTCATTCTCCCGCTTGTGCTTCTGGTCCTCGATGAGGCGGGCTCGGCCAGCCTCCCACTGCTTAACATTCTGCTCTTGATCGTTCATTAACTAGAATGTTTAGCTATAACTCAGTAGTGTGGCTAGGGGTACTAGCTAGTTACCTTGCGTATGGTTACACCAAAGTCTACATTCTGAGCGATAATCTTGTTCACGCACCGCAGCCCATGCTTCCACTCCGTGATTGTCGAAGCATCAACGAGTGGTTTAGAGCTTCTCTCCTGTGGAGTTGGGGTGAGGTGAAGATGCTGCGGTGCTGATCGACCAACTAGGCGGGGATCTAAGGTACGCTGTTGAGGTTGCTGCTGTTGAGGCGCATATATGTGCTGATCGTTCTGAGGTCCAGTATGGCGCTGATGAATAGGAACTTCGCCCTGTCGATTCTGGCTTTGTTGAGGTTCTACCGCCGCAGGTAGATTTGCAAGGGTGGCCAAAATCCTCTCCAACTCTAGATTGCGTTGCTCGACGTTGTCCGCCATGGTTGAAGAGCTCTTGGAATTGACCAAAAGTTAGAGTGGGATTATGCGCTATGACCACTCAGTGTATTAGTGTGAAGGGTACTGCTTGAAGGGTACTGCTTGAAGAGAGAGCCTAGAAGGGAACATTGCACGTGGCGCTTCAAGGCTGTTCGCAGATCAAGGTGAAAGCAGGGGAGGACCAATCAGAAGTTTGGACGCGGCTAATCCTTGCTCCATGCTCTGAGTGTCCCTAGATGATGAGAAGCGGCTTCTCAAACTCGACCGAGCTGTGCGTTATGCTGGTTGGAAATGGTCCATGTTCGCGTCCAGTGAACGTTGGTGAATTGCATATAGCGCTGGACAAACGTTAGCCCGGATCGTGAGCGGAATTCTCCGCATCTCAACCCAACTTTGTGAGGATCATCGAATCATTCGATCTCCCGCCCGCAAACCCTCACGGAGCCGCCACAACGACCCTTCCGCGCCCTTCACGCTCAATTTGGCTCGTCCAGCATGTCCAAGTCTACGAAGGACTCCACGCGCTTCACAGCAACCGGAGTATGGGCGCACACACGACCGGGCGGCCGAGCGACAACGCTGCAATTCGCGGACCCAGCACCAAAAAATGAAACGCCACAGCAGAAGGTCAAGCGTCTGAGAGAGGCGGCAAACAGGGCAAAGATGGCGCAGGTCACAAGATGGGACTACATGTATCTGTACGGACGAATGGCTGCAGATGCGGCGCACAGGTTCACAGTTTATGGCTTGATTTTTGCTACTGGTGCGTTGGGACCCCTGGAGAGCCAATTGCTCTTGCAAACGCTCTCTTCCTTATGTATGAATCCTAACAAGTATCTTAGGATGCGTCGGTGTCCTCGCGGTTTTTTCAATAGGCGACATGGTCGTCTACAACCGCCGAAAACGTGCCATTTATTTCGCCGAGGAGGAGCGCCAACAAGCTAAGATCCTCGCCAACGCCCGCGCTGCTGTCGCTGAGGGGACTGCTTCGCCAGCACAAACTGCTCTCGTTACCGGTATCGCCGAGGAGTACGAGGCCATGGAAAAGAAGAAGGCGGAGAGGGCGCTACCCTCCAGGTTACTGTGGTGGATGCATGGTGACTGGAAAGAAGAGAAGGAGATTAAAGAACAGAGAAGATTGGCTTTGGAAGAGGTCAAACAGCAGGAACTACAAGGAGGCTCGAGCTTGGGGGTCACGGCTGCGGTCCAGGACGCGAGGGCGAACATCACAACCACACCCATAACCACGACGTCAGCACCAGTGGTTGACGGCCCGTTAGACCAGACCGCGGAGAAGGCCGTGCAAGCTGCGGAGAAGACAAGTAAAGGCTGGTTTGGCTGGGGATCTGGCGGCTCAAAATAGGAATACGAAGAATGACCCGCATGAAGAGAGTGTCGACGCTTTGATGTGCGATACTCGATTACCATTGTACATTGTTTGTTCCACCACCATGTATGCATCAGGGAGTTTTGCGGCATATCTAGAAGGGAGTCGCTGATTTCTGGGTATCTAAAGTTCATCTATCCATATCCAACTCAAAGCATATACATTCAACAATCATCTAGCTGAATACGTGCGTCGATCGGCAAGTACTCATCAATTGCCTTGTCCGGATACGGGAATATAAGTTCGTCGTTCTCTTACTTTCTGCGAGAGTGTCAGCTGCGGCTCGTCCTCGCCATTTGACAATGATACGTACCTCCCTCCATCCCTCCGCCCAAGGTCGAATCGCAGCCCAACCCAGCAGTCCAACGGTCGCTCCGATGAAGATGAAAACAACCGCTTGATCCTTTGCCGAGTCTCTTTGGAAGCACGTTGTGAAGACATTCTCCTCTTTCTCGCCTGCACAGAAATTATAGCCTAAGCAAAATTGGCGGTTGCAGTCGTTACAAGTCTTCTTCGACGCTCGCGATTTTAATTCGGGGCTGGAACCCTTCTTGGAAGTAGGAACCTCGAGGGCGACAATGGTGCTGTTACCGAAGCATGTACATTTGCAGAAAGATGTCGGCGCTGCCGGTGAATGTTAGAAAGTAGATAGAGGGAGAAGGGGAAGTAGTGCGACTCACTTGCTGCGAGAGATATGGAGAGAGAAGAGAGGAAGGTTAATAACACGAGGAAGTAGAATGGTGGTCGTCGCATCGTGGTCCCAAAGCGCTGCTGAAAGGCGGAATGCCAATATATAAAACCTGGCCTGCTCTTGGAGATGGCGAATCAATCCAATCCTATAGATTCGAGAAGCTCTCGGGAGCGCCCGCCTTGGAGATGTGTGGATCGAGATGGGGTGGAGTAACACATGCCATCGGAGTCGGTTCGAGACGCAAGGCCTCCGCCGGCGAACGAGCTTGGACCACGGGCGCAGCTCCTTCCCTTGAGCCAGTCGGCGCTAAGCATTTTCCTTTCCCCTCCACTCCCGCGGGCCTCGCAACGTCCAGACACGATGCTGACAAGGCGTGTTTAAGCGTCTCACCTCATTCATATAGCTCGCCAACCTCTATTGCCGCATAGTCTGGAACCCCGCTGGGCCTCGTCGCACACGAGCCACCATTGCGACTCAATGCCCGCAGCACACACGGCTATTCCCACACCAGCGCTGCCGACGCCGGACCAGGACAAGACGATCCGCCTTCATATTACGCCTCTCCGCCCTGACCTGCTCAAGGTCTATCTCGCGCCGTCTGTCCTGCCCCTTGCACAGAACGTCTCCTACCACGCGGTCGAGACCTTCCCAGAGAAGGGCTTTGGCTATATCGAGCTCCCGGCGGCCGAAGCGCAAAAGATCAAGAATAAACTCAACGGCACCACCTTGAGGGGATCGAAAGTGCGCATAGAAATGGCCAAGTCAGAGAAGCGCAAAGCCCGAGAGGAGGCCGATGCAGCCAAGGAGAAGGCGGAGGCTGAGAGGCCAGTCAAGCGCGCAAAGAAGGAAAAGAAGAGGAAAGAGCTTGGTGTGCTAGAAGGCGTAGAGCTTCCCGACGAGAGAAAAGTCAAGCGTGGTTGGACTGAGCCGCCGACGAAAAATAGGAAGGACAAGAAGGAAAAGAAGGACAAATCAGACAAGGAGAAATTGCGCCAGCAAAAGGATTCGAAATACACAAAACAGCCGGAGATGTTGTTCAAGGCAAAGCTTACTGCAGTTGCTGCTACCGAGGTCGCGCACAAGGAGAAGAACAAGGACAAGAAGAAGGAGAAGAAGGAGAAGAACAAGTCAAAATCGCGTGAGGTAGTGGTGCATGAGTTTGAGAAGAACACGAAGACGCCTTCGTTTCTCAAGGAGACCGTAGTCGCGATATCGACGAAACCCGCGGTGGACTATGTCAACGGGAAGGGCTGGGTAGACGAAGATGGAGTTGTAGTGGAGCCGGAAACAGGTAGGGCAAGGCAGAGAAGGGCCCTTGAGCTGGTCGATAAGCCCACTGAAGCACAAAAAGCGTGGATCGATGGAACATCGCTCCCAACCTCTTCGTCAGCCAATGGCGCGAAGAGCAAGAAATCCAAGAAGATCACGCCGCCCCCATCGTCATCTGAATCCGAAGATGAGGAGTCTTCGGTCGTCTCGTCTTCTTCTGAAGAGTCCGAGTCCGAGTCCGATGATTCTGATGCTGATTCTGACGCATCATCTGGCGAGAAAGAAGCGGCTGCTGAGAATGCTACTGAATCTGCCCAGGTCGTCGCATCTGAGGAGAAGGAAGTTCACCCCCTAGAAGCACTTTTCAAGCGCGCAAAGCCCACACCTGATGTAGCTTCAACGCCTGCGAAGAAGCTAACTCCTATCAATACCTCTTTCAGTTTCTTTGAAAACGACAACGACAACACAAATATGGAGGTCGACGAATCAGTTGAGAACGTTCCAACAACACCATTCACGCAACGAGATCTTGAATGGAGAGGGCTCCGGAGCGCCGCGCCGACTCCCGACACCGCGGCAATTGGTCGTCGCTTCTCTTTTGACTGGCGCAAAAGCAGCCAAGAAGCGGACGACGATGAGGATGACGAGATGCCTGACGTGGAAGCAGAACACCAGCTATCCCAAAATACAAAGGCCAACGCTGTTGCTAAACACTTGCCCGGTGTCGTGGAAGAGGAAGAAGATGCGGAAGCGGGCGCGCAACAACCGGATGCTGAGCAAGAGAAACCAGAAAGTGAGTTCCGTAAGTGGTTCTGGGAGAATAGAGGAGACCTTAACCGAGCCTGGAAGAAGAGGAGACGTGATGCTCTCAAAGCGAAGCGCCATACTGAGAATAAGAAGATGACGGGTGGCCGAAGAATTGGTTGAACCGAGAAATGAACGGTGGTTGTAGAATGTCCTGAACCGCTATATCTGGTTATTGCATACGCGGGCGAAAGAGAAAAGCCACGCTACTTGAGAAACTCCAAGATTTTCTTCACACCATGCCCTTGTACTCTTTAAATGTTTCCACATAGCATCAGATACCCTATGCTAATATTGTACATTTCCCAATCTAGTTCCCTTTCAACAGAAACCCCTTTTTAATCCCAGCAGCAACCGTACTCCAAACTCCAGATACACTGACACTCAACCAAAGCCCTATCCTACAACCATTCCAATCTGATTATTTCCCCGAATCCCCCCTTCCCGACTCAAACATCAATACCCTTCCACTTAACACACCTCCCGCTTCTTCCCTCCATCCCACCCCCACCCCCTCGACACGCCTCTTCCCCCCTCGTCAACACCACCCTCACCTCATCCTCATACCGCACGCTATCCTCTGACGCGCCTGAACCGCCGCGGAACGCCTCGTCGAAGGGGCCTCCAGGTGTCGTGGTGTCCAGCGGATCGTGATGCTGGATCATGGGGCTAGGTAGGCTGGCGCAGAGCAGGTTTTCGCCTATCATGCCTTTTTCGGTTGCGGTGATGATTTCGGAGGGGACGGGGTGCAGGGTCGGTTTTGTGGGGGGGAGTTGGGGCGGGGATGGTGTTGAGCGGGGTGGGTAGGGGCTTCCTGGCGGGTTTGTTAGATGTATGGCTTGGAATGGAAGGTGTGGTGTAGTTGGTAGTAGGATACAAGATGATAGAGTGTTGTGGATATGCTGCAAGTAGGGGGGAAGCATACCTCGTCCGCTCTGGTTGTGTTGATGTCTTGATTTCGACCTCGACGATGTTATCCTCGACCTGAGGTGTTGGAACCAGGTCATGACGTTGCCCATGTTTGCGTTTGTGTTTTACAATAATGAATCCAAGAAACGAAAAATTGTTTATCGTGAAGGACCTCGGTGTAAAAAATATCTCGTCAATACATACCATCCACCATGCTCACTCTTCGTCGACCTTATATCCCCAACACCCCTAGCACAACTCCCACACAAGTCCTAATCCAAGCCCACACCAGCACCAGTTGACCGCCCGGTGACACCTTTCTCCCACTTCCATCTCCATGATGCCACGTCCAAGACTCTTGGCCGCCGTCCGCTACCTCCTCCCTTGCACCCATCCATCAGCGGAGCCGGACAGACCCATCTGACAAATATTCCACAGCAACAATGCCTGGGCACGCCGAGCGGGAAACATCACGATCTTCTACTTGGCAGGGCGATCGCGCTGCACAGCACAAGATCGACACTGGGATGTGGGCAGTGAACAGGTGAGGGATCGGCGGTGCGTCTGGCTCATGTTCTCAATAGGGCGATGTGAGTAGAATTTGCTTTGCAGAAGCAGGAGGGTCTATAAAAGCAAATATTGATAAGACTACTCAAGTAGGCCGACCAAGAACGTAAAAGCTTTGAGGATAATAAGACTTAGCAATAGGTGCGTCAAGATAGGCAAATTGCATGATTTTTATCTCATTGATTCGTTAAGTTTGCTTGCATACCGCATTGAGAGGCTGCACATTGTACCTGCACTGCCTTTTTTGCCTCTTGCCCAGGGACTCCGTTGCCTGAAATGTTCCACCCAGTGATTTAAAGTTCGTCTTGGCTGCCATGTTACGTGCCCTTTCGACCGTCAGAATTCCAGTCGTTCCTGTACGACCGCGGAGCGCCTTGGTAGTTACGCACCTCATCATCTCGGCCCTATCGGCTGCTCCTCTAATGGCCCTGAGTAGCTCCCTCGGCATTGCTCGGATTGCTGGTGCTCTGAGCTGGTGGTGCGCCCGACCTGCCCCTCTGGCCATCATCACTCTCCTTGATCATGCGTTCAAGATCTCTGATCCTCTGCTTCAATTTCTCATTCTCCCGCTTGACCTCTTCGAGCTCGGCCCTATGTAGTGCAACCTCCTCATAGCGGGGCGTGCTGACAATGCTCGCGCTCCTATTGTCCCTGTGCGAGGGGTCGCTCGTGGCCGGTTGCGATGAAATGGAATAGCGATGAGGGTAGGTGCCCGGCGGTAGACCACTGCGAGAGACGCTGGAGGAACTGCGGTGGCGACGTGAGGACGTGGGGTGCATATGGCCCGTCAACGATTCAGCGTGGGTAGCTGACGACTCTGCTGCACTTGAAGCTGTCGATGCTACAGAGGCAGAGTGGGCCCTCAAAGCGGAGAGCTCGCGCGTCAGTCGATTGACCACAGCCTCTTGTTCCTGCTCCAGTTCCAGATGCATCTCAGCGGCAGTCATCGGCCGGGGATGTCTCATTGGCACGCCCGCCGAGTCTACGCTTGCTATGTGGCCGCTCATACTTGGGCTCAGCGGCGGGAATGAGATGTGACCGTGCTGAGCTGAAGTCGTATGCTGCGGAAGCGTACCCCCAGGAGAAGCTAGAGGCAGCGGTGGGGGGCTCATAGGGTATATCTGGGATGCGCGTCGAGACGCTGGTGTCGAGTTCTGGCGAGATAACGAGCCGGAGGCAGGCTGAGTCCCCTGCGTCGATTGGGGATTGCTGGTTACATTGGGGCGCGGGGAAGGGGGCACCGAGTTCAGATCTGGAGCCATGTCGGACGAGTGCTATCGAGCGGTGCGTGGTCGTGGTTCTGCTCGGTCTGCTGATGGATGCAGATCTTGGGTTCAGCTCGCCCAAATAATGTGCCCGCCGGAATGCAGCGTCCAGCACCGTAATTTGGCCGCTGTCGAGGTGGGAACAAGGCGGTGCTGTGAAAGTTTCGCCGTCGTCGGTAAGGGTGCGGCGATGGTGAGCGATGAAGTCACTACATGCCCAATGACAAGAGCTCAACGTCGTCTCGCTTATATCCTGGCAGTGGAGAGGAAGGTGCATTCGCCGTGTTTACATCTCTTACGGACGCGTGGTCGCGTCTGCGGTGGTTCGACGTGGCCGGCACTTGCTACGTGTGCGCGTTGCTTGGGTGTCGACGTTGGTCGATTAGAAACAAACCTGGGAAGGAGTTACCCCACCCACTCATAATGCTCTCTCCACCCTTAACATGAAGCATCCAATTTCCACACGCAAAAGGAGGCCACAAGCAAACGTAAGTCATCCTTCACGCTGCACGACTGAGTCAATGTAGATGCAGTAATCATCAAACTTTCTGTGGTATTCGTCACACTTGGACCCTAAATGCCATCATCTGCTTCTCGTCCTTCGGCCACCCTTGCCCATGAGAATAGCATCGCCTCCGCCATGGATATCTGGCAATCCTTGACTATCTCTATTCTTCAGCCGCCTGAACCTTGCTCCAGACCCTCGCGTAAATGCTTTTGACCCGTTTATCGATTCCGTCCAACGCCAAGCCGTAATGCTCTATCTTCTGTCGGCTCCGACTGCTGGTATCACCCCTGGAAGCCATGTGATAATCTAGTATGTCCTGGCCAAGTTACGAAGGTACCAGTCTATCAATCTCCTGCCGACCTTTGCTTCAGAGACATGAATCAAATCCTGCCTCAAGTTAGCATGAAAACCATCCGAGTCGGAACCAATGGAACTTACACCCTCCATAGCGTAGTCCAAATCACTGCTGTGGATGACGTCTCCCTCAAGAAGACCACCCTCGCTCCACCTTGTTTGCCTGTTCCTCTGCTTATTAACTAGCAGCCAGCACCTGAGCTTCTCTGGCTCAACTTCCAAGAAGCCAGCGAGCTTCTTCAGATCCATGGTCGTGTACAGCTTGAGGTAGCTCTTGACGGTGGGAGACATCATGTTGGTCTTGACTTCATCCATGAAGATACGGAGGTGGTGTTCAACTGGGTCGATATTGATCTCTGGGTTGTCAAAGTCCGGAGGAGTTGGGCTGATGAACTTGGGGCACGCAGTGCGGAAGAGCTCCTCGAAGAGAGGAAGCGAGTCGGGTCCGCCACGCTGCAGTCTGTTAAACTGCTCACCGTACTTCTCCCTGAGCGCAGTGTGGATAGTGTCATCGAGTCTGGTAGGCTGGAAGGCTACGCAGATGGCGATCAGAGCGTACATCTGATCGTTCTTCTTCGTTATTGAGTCATACTGCGCGTTCTTCTGGAAGTTCTTGGTGCGCGAGACATAGACCAAGATGTGGCTGAACATGCGGATGGCATCTGCATAACGGCGCATCATCATGTACGAGAATCCAACATAGTAGTATGTTGTGAAGTGTGCAGCCATGACGCGGGCGAACATGGCCTTCTTGTTGAGCTCAATATCATCGAGAGTCTTGAGCGCCAAGCTGAAGTCTCCGAGCAGGCAATGGACTCGGAGCAAGCCGATGATGGAGAAGTATCCCAGCATCTTGTACAGAGGCCGTGAACCGTACTCGCCGGCATAGGCATTCGAGTCTTCTCCCCTCTTCATGGCTCCGAGCTGTTCGCTGATTTGTGACCGCTGGATGAGCGAATAGAGAACGTTGAGCACGCTGTAGCAGCCCCATGTGTTGGGGTTTTCGCGGAGAAGCTGGATCTCGTCGCCATTCTCGTTCTTCTGGGCGACGCGCTGGCGATAGCTGCAGAAGCTGTTGAACTGGTAGATGAACTCGTCGATGACGTCCCAGGCCCAGTAGTACTACCCCGCGACGTTAGCCTGGCCATCCGCGCACCCGTGTCGCAGATGTCTTACATTTGGCACCTCCAAATCTACAGGCCCCTCCGAGTTTAGGATGTAGTGGAAGAGATTGCAGTAGTTGTCGTAGCTCGCAAACTTTGTCTCGAGCGTGGCCTGGAACTCGAGCGGGGTCGCTGCGGCCTGCAGCTGCGCGTGGATATCCTGGTTGCTGGCGATGGAGGGCATGCGGTCCAACTCCTCCATGTTGTCGTATTGCACCTGCTCGCGGTAGCTGTTGACGAGCGCCTCGTCCTCGGCGTCTGACTCGTCGTCCGGGGCGCGCCTGGCAGCGTCGCCATTCTGGTATTGGGGCGGGACACGCTCGCGCAGACTCATCGTGGGCGGGGGCGGCGGACGGCACGGGGTCTTGAGGAGGTCGTGGAGTTGTCGCTGGCTGCTCCCCGCGCTGGCTGTATCACTCGGGAATATTTGGCGTTCGTGCGTGCCCGTGCGGCCTTATCGATAGCGCGCGACCTGCCTCTACCCGCCCGAGCCATGCCATCCTCGCCCCCATGTGTCCGCCGACCACCATGCCACCACGCGGCCATGCCTGCCCTTGTTTCGACACCTGAATCGCGTCTGTTCGCCATTGTCAGCTAATAATTATACTTTCCGCGTGCGGAAAGGGTGAGGGCCTGTGCCGCGAATCCGAGATTGTGGTTCATGGTTCGGGCCTAGTGCATGAAGACAGGCTGAGGGACTTGCGACACACCACTCGGGTGCCTTCCTGCCCAAAAGGTACCAAACTATAGAAACCACAGCCATGTTTCCATTCGGAACCCATCCGAACCTACTTGTACATCTGTAGTCGCTGCATACCGTCTTTCTACACTACCTTCCGCCGCTATTGCACAATACTCTCTGATCGCCGAGCCATGACGTACACCATCATCCTATTCGTCACCCGAAGTCCCGGCATTACGTCTGAGCAGTTCAGAGACTACTACGAGCACAAGCATATCCCGTTACTTTATTCCCTAGTGGGAAATTACTGGCCCAAGGCTTTCAGACGTCGTTATCTTGCTCGGATTCACCGCAAAGGTTTCGGCGGGCCAGCAAATCCTGACCGTCCCACCTTGATGCTGAGAGGAGACATGTCCGACCTCGACTGCGATTGTGTTGCCGAAATGAGCTTTGACAACGAGATAATATTTCAGAAATTCTACACAGCCATCTACACCAAACACAATGCAGCCATACTTGCACAGGACGAACAAAACTTCCTCGACACCGGCAAGACTAAAATCGTCGTGGTTGGCGAGACATGGACCACTGATGAGAAGGGTGCTGGCACGGGCTATATAAATTTCAACTTCAGAACGGATGGGTTCGAGAGCGAGCGAAGCGCCAGTGGAATGAGTTGATGCATGGCAGGGGAACGATTTACGATGAAATCTGTCACTTTTTTCTGTTGATCAAGCGTGGAGTATGATACATGTACGATGGAAGGTAATGTTAGGAGCAGCTACTTTCTGGTTTTTCCCTTCTTCTGGCTCCAAGTACATTTATCTAATCATATTTTTTCGGTTTGTCAATATAAAATTTCCAAGTATGATGCATAGATCAATGCTCTGATCTGACTTGATGCTGTGCGAGCGTCGATTCTGCTTCATGTTTACAGTTTCTCCTTCGTCTTCGAATGCCTGTAATCGTAGTGCCAATCATCTCTTGCAAGGTCAGCTCTAACTTGATAATTCGCCTCCGCGTCTTCCAAGATCTGCATATCAATATCAACAACACTCATTCCCTCTGCCGAGCCTCCCAACTTGGTCAACGCCCCCACAAAAGGCACAGTGACTTGCGAGAGGCCTGCATAGCCCCGTCCGGGAGGCCCACCGGCATTCGCAAATACGATGGCACATGTGTTTTCAAATGCGCGAGCCGTAAGCGTAGAGTTCAAAAACAGGGCTTCTGCAGAAGGATTCAATTTCAAGCCGGCTTCGTTGCAGTCGTTCAGTGTCCAAAATGTGGGAATAATAATAAGCTTTGCGCCGTTGGCGATCAGCTCCCTAAACGCTTCGGGAAAGGCGAGATCCCAGCATATCAGCATGCCTACTTTGCCAATTGGCGTATCGAAGACTTCGTGGATGTCTCGGCCTGAGCCGGTCAAATGTTCTCTCTCGGGGCCCCTTGAGAAGTCATCAGCGTTTTGAATCTCAGTAGATCGGAGAGCATGACGATTATAGGGACATATAAATCAATAGAGAAGTTTTGACATACCAGAGGTTCTTTTTAACGTATTTCCCAGCAATTTTCCCTTCATGGTCAATGAAGTAGCACACGTTCAGCAATCTGTCTTCTTCCTTCTCGCTCTCCCGGTGACTCTCAACAATCGTGCCAGGGACAATGCCTATTTCTTCATTAGCACACAAAACCATGGCTTCCCTACTTAGTACACAGAAAATCGAGGTTTTCACGCACATATTCCACATTCCTTAGCCAGATCCTGATACTTTCGCAGATACGTTTCCCACTGATCACACAGCCCGATGAACTCTGGGTCTTTGGGCTTCCAGTTGGTCAAATGGTACTCTGGCAAGACGGCAAGTTCGGCGCCCTGAGCTGCTGCCGAGCGAATAAAGTTTGCGGCTTTGTTGAAGTTGTGCTCGAGTTGCAGTGGCTACCGAGGTTAGTCCGACCCTGAAGTGGTGTTGAGCGTAAGTGCTTGGAGAGCGACACACCTTCGGGTAGAGTTGAATGACTGCAACTTTGACTATTGGCGCCATCTTATGGAAAGTATGAGGATGGAAATGAAGTCGATTTAATCTTGTGAGATGGTGAAGATGTAGAGTCAGTTGACCATGAAGTTGAGGAACTCGCCAGGGCCGAGTTCCCGATATGTTCGAGCTTAAGAGCTAATGCTCGCTAAGACGGAATAAGCTTATCAGTAGGGCCTGGTGCAATTGCTCTCATACTGAGTTGAATACCTAATGGCAGTACTATGGAGTAGAAATTCTAAACCTTACAAGTAACTGGGACTTTTATGTCCGCATGTATCTTTTTGTGAGCAATGGGACCCTGATAAAGCTAGGTGGCCTCATTACAGTTTTTAATAGTTCCGGTATGCAGGAGCATTGTGACTTAGTTTGAGTTCAACGTTCTACGAGCTGATTTGCACTATGGTAACAATTACATAATTGTGTCGTAGTTAGTTTGAGGTACACTACCGATAGCTATTGGGTATCTAGATGCTGATTCATTTCCGAAATAATTTACAAAGCCGTTTGAACAAACGACATATCTGAAGAAGCTACTATAGCAACTACCTTAGGAATTATGTCATCCATAATCGCCAATCCCACGATGTTGAGCCGAAATCCGGAAGATGTTAGCCTCGAGCCACTGACACAAATTTCGAGTTAGAATGTATTCTTCCGACACATTTCATGAAGTTTACCAAAGAACGAGAGGTATCGTCCGATTTAATGATTGCTTGCTTTGAGTCTTCTTAAGAACGATCGTGGCGGAGTAGAGACGCTGGCATTCGCCGACACAACGTTGACTTTCTGGTGGCTACGTCTCGAAGTGATGAAATGCTCATGCAGTTGCTGCATTTGCCCAACGACAACCATCGGCTCGGCTGCGTTGTCTCATACCCGCCTGATCCTCATCTGAGCCATCTTCCGTGTCGGTGTCGAGAACGGCGTACTGGTTCGTGATCGACATATGCGCCATAGATGTAGGAACGTCCGAATGACGAGCTCTCGGGATGGAACGTGGGGTTGGGGCAGCACACTCATCATCAAAATAGTCGATCTGTACTCCTTTGTAAACAGAGCGTGACAGCATGCACGTCCTTGCATACTGAGCGTTGTGGATTGAGTTCGTGGACACATACGCATCGCCATTCTTGAAATAGATACTGATGACGACCAGGTTGTGAATATGGTCCAAGTGTCCTCTGATTTCGTCTTCTGAAACCTTCCCAGCAACGCCTCGAAGAACCAAGTTTCGGGTTGCGCCGCTTTTGGTGATCTTGTGAGAGATGTGTGAGGGAACACGGAATTGTCGGTCACCCCAACGAAATTCAAGCTGGAAAGTCAGTTCAAATGTCTCCAGATGAGTTGATTCTCACGTACCCTTCTTGTATGCAAGTATATGTCGTTTCGCTTCGTATAAGCTAGAAACTCTGCAGCGCCCTCAACGAAGGAGACTGTAGCGGTTCGATCGGTTCGAATGTAGATATCTAACAAGCGCCCACCGCGAATGATCTCGACCAAGTCTTTGTGGGTAGTGCGTTCGGGAAGGTTACGGATATGAATTGTTCGTTGATCGTGAAGAGGAATATACTGGGGGAAAGTGTCATCTTGATTCTCATCCTCAACATCCTCTGGTGACTCCTCAGTGGACGATTGAGTTTCGTAGCTTACAACGCGTTGGGACGTGTATGGTCGAGCCCGAGGTCCTTCCTTGCTAGTTTCAGTATTCCCTAAAGATGGCGACGAATCAGTAGACAGCGTTGAAGGTTGGCCTGACGGAGCGAGTCTACGTGTGTTGTCCTGAGCTGGCGCATTGCTGGCTGAGAACTCTCCTTCGAGAAGTGTTTCCAAGGTTTCGTGTGTTAGACCGCCGCGGAAAAGTGCTTGCTTGAGGAGATCTAGTATTGTCAGCAGCAGTAACAAAGCTGGCTACCGAGTTGGACCTGAGGCAAAGCTATAGACCGGGTTGGCTCGGGGTTGGTGAAGACGACGTACCGTATTCTTTTGAGGCCTGGAGCTAAACGAGAGTGCTCTGTCAGCATATGTCTGGATGCATGGACGCTATATCGGGAGCAGTCATAGAGCAAGAAGACTAAAGGTCTATAATGCCACAACTTGTGGAGGAAACACGTACCAAGTTTTCATGCTCGATCTTGGGAATCGTGACATGGTTGAGGCGGCTGGTCGAGAATCCGAAATCTGGTTCAGAGGAATGCTTAGATCAAAATTAGCAATTATATCATGTTGGTGGCCAGCCATGTTCCCAAGGAATACCCACAAACTCGGCTCTGTGAAATCGATTAGCAAACAAGCAAGCATACTAGGAGAGCTGGATGCTCAGAGCACTTCACTTTTTCAGTAGAGATTCGAAATAGGTCTTGCCTATGGTCACGGTAGCCATGGCGTATGGGTGGAGAGCAAAGGTTGAAACCGCTTGACGAAGTGTCTCCAGGCTCCTTTGAAAGATTGGGAAGGCTGCGGCGTGGTGGTCTATCAACAGAAGGTGGGTCCAAGCTCCCAAACAGCATTAGCGCACCGCCATTAGTGCTGGGGAAAGCGCGACGCGACCCCGGATTGGAAGCCTACTTATCGTAGAAGAAGCGTCTTCTGCTGTGGTCTCATTTTTGTTTTCTGGTCCGCGGGCCCAAATTTTTGTTTGTTGCGTGGCATTTGAAGCTGGTGTTGCTTCAGGTGCACGCTTGTGCCACTCATGGCCCTAGGTGACGTTGTACACTTCCATGCAACGCATTGGCCGTGTGCTACGTTAGCGTACATTGCTTTTCAAACTTCTGGACAACTGCGTCTGTCCAGCTTATGGAACCCACCACGCCTCACCGAGAGCTGGCGAAGCAAATCTCCGCCAGTGGCACTGCGCCTCCAGGGTCGCTCTATTCGCATCTCACTGACAATCCCTTCTTTGCCGCCGTACGAGCAACCCCGGTCCTCAGCTTTTGCGATGCAGCTGTGCTCACAGATGCCATAGGGTTTTGGTCTCGCGGCGCTTGGTGTCGCGGCGCGTACCGGTCAGAAAGGCCTTCAACATGGCGTCGCGTTTGTGCGCCGGCGAATGCTGGTCGACCTCGAGATAACCCGCCATGACGATGCCTATCCATGGCTTCTCCAGTGGATGACAAAATACCACCGGGCACAGCAAGCTGGCACCCAGCCGCTTGCCCGGAAAGGTGTCATATCGAAAGTGCTCAATCGCATCGATCCTCGCATGCACCATCTCCAAGTTCAGACCTTCCAACCGCAGGATGGTCCTTCACATGCCGCCCACTTCTCCTTCGTACCAGGGCCTGGCAAGCACTTCCTCCGATACAAAAATGCCTTCATTCTCGTTGACCGACAGCGAGAACGAAACAGCCTGAGTGTTGCAGACGGGGTACCTTTCGAGACGATCAGCCTTACAACTCTCTATTCTCATCGCGACGTCTTTGAAGACATCTTCGCCGAAGCACACCAGATCTACCAACAGTCACAAGAAGGAAAGACGGTGATATACAACTCAATGGGAACCATGTGGCAGCCATTCGGAGACCCAAAGCGCAAACGCCCATTGGCATCGGTGATTCTCGAACGTGGCGTAAAAGAGAGGATTGTAGAAGATATGGAGGCATTCATCGCATCACGCAAATGGTATTTGGATCGTGGCATACCCTACAGAAGAGGCTATCTGCTCTATGGACCGCCGGGCACAGGGAAGAGCTCTTTCATCCAGGCTGTTGCAGGTCACCTCGACTTCAACATTGCCATTTTGAATGTCAGCGAGCGAGGTCTGACGGATGATCGACTGAACCACCTCCTGACAAAGGTCCCGCGCCGAACCGTTGTACTGCTTGAGGATGTGGACGTTGCCTTCATGAATCGGAAGACGGCCGGAGCGGATGGATTTGCCAGCGCAACTGTAACTTTTTCGGGTCTACTGAATGCGCTAGATGGGGTTGCTAGTGCTGAAGAGCGCATCATCTTCTTGACAACAAACCATGTGGAGCGACTGGACGAAGCCCTCATCCGCCCTGGTCGGGTCGACATGACAGTGCGACTCGGAGAAGCAACCGAGTACCAGATGGAACAGCTCTGGGACCGTTTTTACGCCGAATTCGATGCGAGCGGTGAAGCCAAAATGAGGTTCATGGCAAGGGCCAAGGAACTGGGGCTACCGGACTCGGTGAGCACGGCAGCGCTACAGGGGTTGTTTTTGTATAACAAGGACGACGCCGAGGGGGCCATCAAGATGGTCGAGGGCCTCACCGCTGGTCGGAAACAAGAAGTGGGTATCGCTGGACACGTGGATGTAAGATGAAGCGGCATCGGAGAGCGTCTTGTAACACGACATGTAGAATACCAGTATCAGATGGCATGACGGAAGGAAGCGCGTGAAGAAAATGTCAGTAGTTGCAGCTGTCAAGTGCACGCCCCGCACCAGGGTTCCAGGGCCGCCTTAAATTGCATGCGCAGGTGTGATGATGTGCAGAGGCGGGAGTCCCGCGTGAGCCGCGTTGGAGCTTGGAATCGCCCAGGCGGAGTTCGTCACTAGCCCTCGGGTCTGCCATTGACTCCACTGCGCTACCACCAGGCGGCGGTCTGATTGGGGATCTGCGCACAGTCTAGCCTCGTTGCGCGGGCTGCAAATCTAATCAGATCATCGTGTCGAAAGACCATGCCCGCGCAGACAGCAGACGAAACCGCTTTTGGTGCTACACCGGCACGCTTGCACACGCGCCCTCCAGTGAACGCAATCCATACACATGGCTGATGAGGGCGGTCGGAATAAAAGTCTCTCGTTCGCTGCCACGCCTGACCCTCGCCCTGGTGACACGAGCTCCTCGCCCGCGGCCCATTCCTCCTCCGCAGGCACCTACGAGCTGGTCGACATCCCGCCTGAAAAAGCAAGGAACATAGCCACGTCTCAAACGAGCTCTGATGACGAGCACCGCTCTCCGCGTCCCTTCCACTCCTCTCCTCCCCCCGACATGTCTTCGCGCCCGCTGCTGTTGGTGCGATCGTCTCCGGCCCAGGGCACAGGTAAGCTGAAGTTTGCTTTCGCCGCACCCTCCCTTTGCATCGTCTCCGCCTTCCTGGGACGTTGCACATTCGCAGCATCGCCATAGTCGCTTTCCCTCCCGTCCTCGCCTATACTGACTCCAGCTTAGGTTCATATGGGGGGATTCCCATCCTATCTGTGAGCTCTGACGATTCTGATGCGAGTCATGTGACCAATGTCTCCCGGCGAGGTACAAAGAAAGGAAAGAGCAAGCTTGCCAACAGCCAACATAGTCTTCCCTTGGATCACAGCGACGAAGACCTGACCCTTACTGACTCTCTTCGTACGGAATCGACCACGCGTCGGAGAAACCGGGATGACAGCCGCAGCACCAAGTCACCAGACGGCGACTATGACGGGCACGAAGGCAATTTCGAGGCACGATTTAATGGAAGCACCCAAGAGCTTGGCTTAGCAAGTAATCCATTGCTCAAAAGCTCACAGGCTTCCAGCGATTCTCGCCTGGACGAGGATGAGGCATCCGATAGCGACGGTTTGCACGACGTCAAGGACAATCCGACTGACAACTCTCCATACGCACAAGTCAGGGCTTCTGTTGCTGCCACCGACAATACTTCCCTATCAATCGATACCCCACGCATGTGGTTCCTCTCCATCCTATTCTCTATTGCCGGTTCTTCGACCAACCTTTTCTTTTCATTACGATACCCTAGCGTCAGCCTTACTCCTATCATTGCACTTTTGCTTGTTCATCCTCTTGGTCTGCTTTGGGACCAGATCTTAAAACGGTCGGACGACCCTGAAGAAACCTTTCTCAATGGGTCTTTACAAAAGACTTCATATACCTCGCAGTCATCCCAGCTACGAACTACCTGGACTCACCGGTTTCGGCTTTGGCTTGCTCAAGGCCGTTGGAATGAAAAGGAACATTGCTGTGTCTATGTCAGCAGCAATGTTTCCTTTGGCTTTGCTTTTGCAACTGATGTCAGTATCCCTTTTGAAAACACGTGTACGGTCCTAACTGAAGCTAGGTTATTGTTGAACAAGTCAAGTTCTACAATCAAGATCTTGGCATAATGTACCAAATCCTCCTCATTCTTTCTACGCAGATTCTAGGTTACTCACTAGCAGGTATAACACGTCGTTATCTTGTTCGACCTAGTGGCATGATCTGGCCAAGCACTCTGGTATCCACTGCCATGTTCACTGCATTGCATAAGAATGAAAATAAGCCGGCCGATGGTTGGACCATCTCTCCACGCAAGTTTTTTGTACGAATCTTCATGGGTTCCGTGGCATTCTACTTCTTGCCTGGTCTTCTCTTTCCTGCATTGAGTAACTTCAACGTTCTCACATGGTTTGCTCCTAAAAACGTCGTGGTCGCCAATCTTGTACGTACACCTCCAATGCACTATAAATAATAGCTAATCCGATACAGTTTGGAACTGCATCTGGGCTTGGATTATTCCCAGTAACCTTCGACTGGGCACAAATCGCCTACATTGGATCCCCCCTTGTCACACCCTTCTGGGCCGCCATGAATATCCTGGGCGGACTTGTTGGCGTCATGTGGATCGCAGCACCTATAATGTGTATGTTAATATCTCCAGATGTGTGTGTTTACCTCTCATACTGACCATTCTCAGATTATAAAAACGTCATGTTTTCGTCTTACATGCCGATTCTCTCAGCTGCTGTCTGGGACAACGAAGGCCACAACTACAACGTCTCCAAGATATTGACGGATGACTTCCTTTTCGACGAGCAGGCTTACAAGGAGTACAGTCGCGTCTACCTTCCGATTACCTACGTATTGAGCTACGCACTCCAGTTCGCTGCACTAACTGCATTGCTCTCTCATACTGGACTGTGGCACGGTAAAGATATTTGGCGACAATGGCGTCGCTCATGGGCAGAGATTCGGAAAGAGGCAGCGACTGATTACCAACCCTTGGTGAATAGTCCCGATGGAAACGGCCGTCCAGCGTCACCCGCTATGTATCGAGTCAGGTCCAGCACAGCATCGGAACCAGAAATCGAAGACCTACTCAATTCGGAAGACGTTCACAATCGTCTCATGCGCAGATATGACGACGTGCCAATCTACTGGTACATCTTGACAGGTGTCAGCATGGCCGCCGTTGGAATGTTCGTTGTTGAATATTATCCTGTCCATTTGCCGTGGCACGGTCTGTTGCTAGCCCTCGGCATTGGCGCAATTCTATTCATACCGATCGGCATCGTCATGGCTATCACAAATCAGCAGAGTAGTATCTATCTTATCTGCCAGCTGATTTGTGGTGTCATGTTTCCAGGCCGACCTGTCGCAAACATGGTGTTCACGACTTTTGGATACATTTCATCAACCCAAGGCTTGAAATTCGCGTCAGACTTGAAGCTTGGTCACTACATGAAGATACCTCCACGGCTACTTTTCAAGCTCCAGCTCTCCGTCACCATCATCTCTAGTCTGACGCAAATTGGTGTTCTGAACTGGATGCTGAACTTCATTCCTGGCATCTGCACACCACTTGCTATCAACGGCTTCAACTGCCCAATTGCCCGCGTACACTTTAATGGCAGCATCCTTTGGGGTGTTGTTGGACCAAAACGCTTTTTCGGCCCCGGTGCACTCTACCGGCCTCTTGTCTGGGCCTTTCTCGTTGGCGCAGTAGCACCCGTTATTCTTTGGTACTTTGCACGTAACAACCGCAAATCCATTCTGCGGAAGATCAATCTTGCCGTCGTTTTTGGTAGTTTGAGTTGGATACCCCCTGCCACCGGCCTCAACTTTTCTGTTTGGGCCATTGTATGCTATCTTTTCAACTTTGAGATCCGAAATCGCAGGAAGGCGTGGTGGAAGAAGTACAACATGATGTTGAGCGCAGCATTGGATTCTGGTCTTGCTTTTGGCGTTGTCGTTATCTTCTTTGGCATTGTATACCCAGGTTGGATGAAAGGTTTCAAGTGGTGGGGAACTGAAGTCTACAAGCAGGTGAGTGCCTCCATAATATCACCTTCACAGTTTCAGCAGGTGCTAATCCGAGTCTAGGGCTGCGATTGGCAAGCATGCCCATACAAGCCACTGAATAAGGGAGAGACATTTGGCCCACCAACATGGTGAAATTGAAATACCCGCGCTGATTTTATCATTTGCATAAGCATTGCAACATGGGCGTTCAACAAGGCATTACATGAAGGAATGATAGGGATACTCGATTAGCATAAAGGCGTCCGGTGAAGTCACTTTCCTTTTGCATAGCTGTAGAGACTTGAAAATACATGCATATTATTAGACTGCAGTTGCTGCTTGGTTCCCACATTTCCTTGCGGAGCAGTTTGGCAAAGGAGAATCATGAGTGAGGCGGGGTGTTGTCCACTGCTTACCCGGACCGTCATCGACACATTATTATAGCACAGCTTTATCACTTTTATCGATATATGCGGCGTTGCTCATGCGTTCGGCTTACGTACAGTATCGATATGTCGTGAGCAAGCCAGGGTCTTCTCAGTGCTACATTGTCGTGCGCAACGAAAAGGCAGGTGCACGCGATACGACCTTCGCACTTGAATAAAAGTTAAGTCTTCTAGGATATTTTATCAAAGGTCTCTCTGCATCTCCTTGCTTTATTGCCACGGTGAGATGGGATAAACATGCCCAAGGTACTTTAGTTTTTTTTTCCACAAGCAGATTCTGCTTATATCATGCTGCGAAGCTCGACACACTCATATCCGACTATTTCTGCGTGCGAAACCGAAACCCATCTTGCTGAGCGAGCATGTCCACGCAACTGTCTTACGCTGAAGCACGCGCACACAGCTACGTGATGTTCACGAGAGAAAAGCAGCAGGAATGCCGTCAGCTGAAAGGACGTAGCTGGAGCATCGACATGGCGTTGTCTTGTTTGCAATGTATACTTGGACACAGGACGGAAGTTTTTCATCGTCCGTAATGGACTCTGAGATATGCCGTGCCCTCGGAGGAGAACTCGAGTCCTGAAGATAATCAACCCCGTCTTTGCGGTAGTGTAGTGTAGTATTCAAGTACCAGCTCTACATGGCCAGCTTGAACGGGATAGAAGCGCGATTCTATATTGTATCCAGTACTGCATGGACAAAAAGGGTCGCTTTGGCTATGTTCTCAATTGCTCAGCGGTGATTCCCGCAAGGGCGAGAAAAGCAAGATGATTAAGTATGTTGTGTTTGTCGTACTTCGTATGGGACGAAAACAGCTCGTGAATTCTCCTATTTCGACGTGCGAAAACTCACAACTCTCGAGTATGTGTTTCGTGCTGCATATTGAATGTTCCAACGCTCTGACATGTAAGAGAGAAACGCCGACCGAGACTCGCACAACATACCTGGACATCAATACAAATATACCAAAATCCTGCAACAAACCACGGCATTATCACTAAAGCACAGCAAAAGCACAGAGACACATAGATATTGGGTATTAAGCTACCTACGACTCGCCTCATCGCGCCAGCAGCGACGGGTCCAGTACGCAGTATAATAGTATAAAGAATGTCTCGAAGATAAAAAGGATTTCGAAGAAAATTGGTATCATGCAAGCAACCCGCCACAAAAGAAGAAGTAGAGCGGATGCAACACAAAAGTGTCCTAAACTGTTCCTGCGCCGTGAAAGCATACCTGTAATGCATACCACAGGCCCGAAGCCTGTGTTTCTCTCACAATTTGCTAAAATTCCGTGTGATCATGACAATCACCCCTGCGACGATTTTGATGGCGATTTTGAGCACGAAAACTACGCTCTTGAATGCAAATGTGAGCACGTTGATAATCGTCCGTGTCACAAACGGCAGTTTATCCTCATCTTCCTTCTCTTTCCGCGCTTTCTTCTCTTCTTTGCTCTCCCGCGTTTTATTCTCCTGGCCGTACCACTCCCCGAGCTCAATGTCCTTGTCGAAGCTCGCCGAAGGACTGCGACTCGTCGTGCTACTCTTCAAACTCGCAGCGAACTTCTTGAGCCCCGTGCTGCTGACGGGCGGTTTATTCTTGCCGCCGAAACCTTGGAAGCCCTCGACGAAAGAGTCCTTGAAGGCCCGCGCTGTGTCTTCCTTTTGGTGCGTGAGCGTGAAGCTGGGTGGTGGAGGCTCAAAGTTCTCCTGTGACCGGTTTTTGGAGGTCCGCGAACGGCCGCGTGTTGCTTCTGCAACGGCGACGGCGAGAAGGGTGGAGCAAACAACGTCTACGAGGAAGGGGTTGCCGAAACGAGTGAGTGCACCGAGGTTGAGGGTCAGGGCGTCGTTGTTGAAGTCCAAACGGGCCAACATGGCGTCGTCGGCAGTAGCATCGGTTGTGGTGGGGAGTTGGTTAATAGACATCTCGGATGGTGTTAATGAGATGGGACGGTTCATGCCATCTGTCCGTGGTGGCGGTGGTGGAAGAGGCGAGAAAGCATTTGTTCGAGGCGAACTTGGCGAGAGAATGTATGGGTTCAACAATGTTATTGATGCAGGTTTGCGTCCCGGGGTCATTGGGGTCATAGGCATGTTGTGGCCATAAATGGCTGTCACCGGTCGGGTTGAGGGTGTGTTGATGCCAGAGCAGTCACCTTCGATCGCGATGGGAAAGGATCCAAGCGTGGGATGATGGAGCTGATAGGACCCTTCAGAAGGCATGTGTTGAGCCCAAGGATTCGCCTGCTGTTGAGGATTGTCTCTCATCCATGCAAGCGCACAGCATTCCCGTTGTGCAGTACCCGCCAGGACATCCTCAGCTAATCTTTGTGCTGCTGGAGATTGAGCACCAGGATCTGATAGAGCTAGCCGAGAAGCGGCAGGGGAACTAGCCGCAGCATCAAGTGCTTGAAGCGCGGCGAGCTTGGGATATATGCTCGTAAGTAGCGTGACCGATTCTTGCTGATGTGGGTCGAACATAACGTTGTCTAGTGATGGCGGTGCGATAAGATCGAGGTGAGCGATGGGAAGGACTCGTGGCTGTGTAGGATGATGCCGCTGGATGAGAAGCTCGTTCATGATACTAGGGACTTCATGACCGTTGGCCAGGTTCGCTTGAGCTAAGGAGTAGAATGGGAGGGAGGGCGTGGTTCCGAATGTGATCGTCGGGTTCGCAGCAGTTGCGCGGTGCATCTTAAGAGTGTAGATCTGTATACTTGGATCGTCTTGGCCATTTGTAGCAAGCCAAAGGTTCTCAAGCAGATTTGAAGGTGTGAAGAAGGGTTTTGGTGGCGGGGGTGCTGTGGAACTACTTGAACGAACATTGCTGTGCGGAACGTAATATGTTGGAGAGTATGGAGATCTGCTGATCTGAGTTCGTGGGAGGTGTGTTGGTGAGGTTTGAGTCGGTATGTACGCTTGATTTCCCAATGGGACAGTTGGGTCATAAACAGGAAACATCGATCGCATTGGAACATCCTCCTGTGGTGACGTGCTTCGGACGCGTGTTGCTGAGCTATTTGCTCGGACGAGAGTTGCAGCTTCGGAAAATGCAGGAGAAATTGCACGACTCAGATCCGGACTGGCGACGCGTGCTTGTTGTTTGCTCTGTTCTTCTTGTAACGCCATTGCAGGTGATGGAGCTCGAGGGTCCTGAGCTCTGTTATAAATCTCTTGCCTCAGTTGATGTGGCGGTGGTGGGTGTTGTTGTGATGAGGGCTCAAAGCCTGTCTTGTTGCTGCTCAGAGGCGATCTGGTAACCTGTGAATTGGGAATGTGTACTCTTGAAGGGGCCGTGACTGCTGATGGTGGTGCCATAGAATTTGCGGGGGATACAGGAACGGAGTTGACCTGGATGATGAGTTCATGAAAGTCTGGTGATGGCTTTGTGTTTGAATGACTGTTGGGTTGAGCTAATGTGGGCTCTGTTGCTGGGGATTTGTGCTGTGCAGGCCGTCGTGGGCTAGTTTGCCTGGGAGCGCGAGGCGGGGGAGGAAAGAGTTGAAGTGCTGGACCCCCCATTGTTCCTGTATCGCCTCTTGTGGAATTAAGTAGATGAAGAAGCCCAAAATAACTCTATAAAGAAACGAAACACTTGTTGATTGGGAGTGCAGAAGAACTACAGACTGATATGAAGAGCACGACTACAGTAGGACATGCTTTGAGATATCGGTTAATCTGGGGATAAGGACTATAAGACGGCGACAGATTGGGTGCCGCAAGCCAGCCGAAGGGCCTCTGCAGCGCGACGAGGGCAATAGCGGTTGAGAGAGGAGCCCATGCATGAATTACCTGTTGCAGTCTTGTGGTGGTCAGAGAGGACCCAATCAAGACGTGTGTAATCCTCGGCGCTTGGAGGAATTGATGAGCGGCGGTTATATTTTGGGTGGTTGGCCGGTCTCTGCTGTAGGCGCCAACGCTCGAGGCCGTCCAGTTGATACTACGCTGGGCCGGCGACCGGGGGCGTCTTACGATGGATGCATGCGACGCTGATTCGTCGGCAATGGTGTGCCTGCAGGATGCACGGGGCACCAATGTACGTGACCAGATTGACCAGCGGACCGCCGCCATCTTCTCGGACGTCTATTTTCAGCCTCTTGGCTGGGCCTGCCAGCGCTCTTTGCCTGTTCTCCTGAGGCCGTGGATGCGGAGAACCATGTCTTCTGTCCTGATTCTCCCGGCTGTTGGCATGCATCTGGGCAAGAGTGCGGCCGGCTCAGGTGGATTCCGAATGCGCTTTATAGTTGTTGAAGCTATTTGCAGCGCAACTGAGAATGTATGAGCAATGGAATCGTCGTGGTCGCGTGGACGGTGTGTTGGTTGTGGGGACGAGGCTTGAAGCCACCTCGAACGCAGCGGTTAGAGGGAGCATGGGGCAGTTGGAGGCATCTGTAGCCGCCCCTACGCCCAATGCAGGTTGATTTGGCATTGTGGTGAATTCGAGCAGCATGCTGCAGAAGCTTTCCGATGCAGTTTCTCGTCGGGTGCCAAATTACGCCTTCCAGCACTTGTTTGTTGAGACGGACTGCCACTGCGGCTGCTGGCAATCTGGACATATCTCGGCCATGGCCTGCTCTCCCGGTCTTGTCGTCTTACACGGTGCAGAGACACAGGCGTCGCGTCAGGCCATTCCTGGGTAAAAATGGCAAGGGCAATATGTTTTAGATGCCGTAATCTACGAGTGCCCTTTCGCTGCAGTGAGCATGCGGCGCACGACAGCGAAGTGTCAGCCAGGTGCACTAGACCCGACTCGACTAGACGGGATTGTGCTTATCGATAACTTTAATCTGCACGCGAGAAAAAAGGTTCGTCATCGGGAGAGGCTTGACATGCACTGCAACCTTATTCACAATGCCGACAGAACTGGAGGAGGTATTAAGGTCCAAATACCCTCACTGTCTCGCGTAGCTGATCGTTCCCTGTAGCTCGTCGAGTTTCTACATCACGGTAACACGCAGATTCGACAAGTTGGTACGGCAACTCACCCCTCCACCCCACCACCGAACATTGCTCATATACAACAGCCGCCGAGCATCTGGTCGGATATTCGCAAGCAGATGTCCCCCTCTTCAAGCGAAACCAGCTCGAACCCGTCAAGGATCTCAAGCTCCTCGTCAAGGACTATGCGCCCATAGCCAAGAACGCCCTTACCATCCTCATCAACATCTCGTCCGATGCCGAAGTGCTCAAAGAGCTTGCCAAAGACGATGCGCTTCTCGAGACTCTACTTTCGCGGATAACCGTATGTCAGTTCCCCACTGTGTTGGTGCGGGAGGAGAGACACCTGACATCGTCTAGAACCCCAAGGAGGCCAATGCAAATGAGATTGCAATGCTCCTGGCCAACCTGGCCAAGGACGATTCGCTACAAAGAGTGTTGAAACTCAAGCGTGATGTGCCAAAAGAGCTCTCCAAATCAGCCTGGGCTATGGATCAGCTCATGGACTGCTTTGTCAAGGGCGCTGAAGGAGCATACAACAAGGATGCCGATTTTGACTACCTGTCATACTTTTTCGCAGACCTGGCAAAGGTAGGCTGCATCGACTCATGCTAGAGATATGGCTTGTACTAACCACATGGGCAGTTCCCAGAAGGTCGAGAATATCTCACCACACCCCAGGAGCACGATGCAAACATTATTCCTTTGACCAAGATACAAGTTTTCACAGACCACGCCTCGCATATAAGACGTCTCGGTGTAGCCTCTACCATCAAGAATGCGGCTTTCCATGTACCCGCACATCCAGTACTGCTCTCAAATCTGTCACCAGATCCATCCCTACCACCGCCCTCAATCGGCGCAAATCTCCTCCCATATCTTCTTCTGCCGCTTATGGGCCCAGAAGAATACTCAGACGAAGACACAGAGGGCATGTTGGATGAGCTACAACTCCTTGAACCAGACAAAGAACGAGAGAAGGACGTTGAGATCATGAAGGCCCATTTGGAGTCGTTGTTATTGCTCAGCACAACCGTGGAAGGCCGAGAGGTCCTGAGACGGGTCAAGGTGTACCCAATCATTAGGGAGTGCCATTTGCATAGCGAAGATGAGGGTGTTCAAGAAGCCTGTGATCGCGTAGTGCAGATCATCATGCGGAAGGAAGAAGGAGAGGAGGAAGATATACCGCCGCCCCATATGGGAGGCGAGAGCGGAAGAATGGTGGAGTTGAACAATGACGAGGAAGATGAGGATGAGAAGATTGTCGATATCATCTAGATACCTGTTGGAAATGAATTGAACGGCTCAAGTGTCTCTCGCTTCCTACTGAAGCCGTCCTATTCCTCCATACGAGAGGCACCCGAGAGGCACCCTTAAGGCATAGATGATTTGGTAAGTTTGACATTGTCGTGATATGTTGCAAGGTCACTTATGTCCCCTTGTGTGCAAAACATACCTAGTCAAATGTAAGTAAGGGGACCTTCAGTTCTTATATATTCCGTAGGCATTGCCAACGCTAATGAACGTTCCCGCAAATTTCATGCCTTAATCGATTAAGTTCTATCATGCGCTATTTATGTATATATGCAACACATGCCACTGTTTCCATACCCTTATCATATATCAAAGCTTCGCAGGTCTGATTTCGTCCTCACCACTACTCCTCGCACTCCTCTCAACACTGCTTTCCTTCTCCTTGACGCTCCCTGCACGAAAAAGACTTTCGCTCCCCTTTTCAGCCGCACCTTCTTCTATCGTCTTCTCCTCATCCCCTGTTTCCTCGTCCGTGCGTTCGATTCTCCCGTGCATAGCTGCATCCGCCGTCTTGCCGTCCGCACTATTCTTATCCTTCTTGATCATACTCCACCCGCCTCTCCAACCCACCCAGTGCTCCTCCCACGGCCCTCTCGCAACGATGACAAGAATAGCCGCGATGATGAAGCCTACACTAGCACTGCCTGAGCCGATCCAGCCACCAGCTGCATAAATGTGGTTTCCGGCTGCCGTCCCGATCAATTGGCCACAAAAGGTTGAAACCATGAACGCGGTATTAACGCCGTTCCGTCTCTTCGGCTCAATCGAGTAGATGCTAGATCGATTCGCGATCTGAGCCGTTTGATTCCCAAAGTCAAGAAGCAGAGCTTGCAACACCGGGCCACTGACGTTGAATGTCCCTATATATGTTCCTAGCACCACCGCAATGAGAGAGCACGACAGCCCGAACAGCACGGAGAAATGTGGTACGAAGCGATCGGTCACCAGTCGAGCGTACACTGGACTCGCAATCATGCCCGCGATACCGATCAGCCCGAACAGGCCAATGGTCAGGGAGTCGTAATGATACGGCTCACCCGCCAGCAAGAACGTCAACGTCGTCCAAAACGACGTGAACGGTGCACTACACAGCAAACCCGCAAGACAGGCCTGCACGAGCACGGGATGCCGAAACAACATCTTGACGATGTCCCACAGGATCCTGAAATAATTCATCCCCGGATTCGTCGCAGGGTAGTCCGGCATAAACAACCAAAGCAGGATGAAAATAAGGTACTGCAGCCCGAGAGACATCCAGTAGACTGCGCGCCAGGTGACGAAGTTGGTCATTGTGCCAGAGAGGACGCGCGCGATGAGCACGCCTAACATGAGCCCTGAGACGACGATGGAGAGCGCTGCTGCGCGCCGGTTTGGGGGCGCTAGATCGCCGACTAAGGGGAGCATGAGTTGAGGGGTTACGGTTGTGACGGACGTGATGAAGGATATTGCTGTAAAGGTTGCGAGGTTGGTGGTTATGCAGAGACCCAGCCTGCGGTGTGTCAGTCAAGTTTCACTGTCTCTGCATTGCTGAAGGTCTTGACGCTTTGAGATCACATTCTCGGCTTGACGACGCCGCAGTGACTGTCAGGAGGGCTACGTACCACATCGTTGCAGTGAACAGCACCAGTCCACACACAAACGGCCTCCGCGGAAGCAAATCCCCCAGCGGACACAGAAACAACAGACCAGCCGCGTACCCGGCTTGCATGACGGTGGGGATCTGTGCCACTTGCTCGTACCGCACGCCGAAGTCATGTGCGAGGATATTGAGAATCGGATGGTTGTAGTAGAGGTTTGCGACCGTGACTGCAGCAGACTCAAAATTAACGACATAATCTCCTCTAATGCGCTAAATCGTCATAGAATTGAGACATGTATATGGTAGAGGTGTGACTTACAGCCCGCAGCAAACGCAAATAAGACATTCATGCTCATCGAGAATTGTGGCGGCCGATTCGGGTCCCAGCGACAATTCGGCGGTGTCCAAGTCAGTATCTCATACATTCTCCACCATTGCGATGTCCCCGTCGTCTTCTCCAGCCCATTCCCACCTCCAATCCCAGCTTCTTCCGGCCGCGCGAGTCCATCTCGTGTGCCCGGCGTTTTCGAAGTCTCAAGACTCGAGCTTGGTAATTCATGCCCGCTCGGACCCTGTCCAGGGTTTACCTCGGAAACACTTGATGTCATCGTATCCGCAACATGAACTCGGACATACACCAGACTTCGCAAGAAAGGCGGAAAGATACCTTGTCGTGCAACGTAACACACGTCAAGGAGAGAGGAAAAGAAACATAGCGATGGATATGCGCGGTATGATTCATGACTAGTAGATTGGGCGGAGCTTTTCCGTTGGGTGGAGCCGCCCGATTGTGGATGATTGTTAAATCCGGTAGCACCGCCAATCGCTGGGGATGAGGCTAGTGTTCATCAGGTATGTAATAAGGAGGACAGTATACCTGGTAGTAGTTGAGCGAGATAGTTTGGCAATAGTCAAACTGTCTTTAGTTTGAACAGCATGAGAAATCACAAAATGCTCCAAGGACGTTTCTTCCGAATTGTGTGGTCAATGTACCATCTTTTATTACTGCGCTAATGACTGTTTGGGATCCATATGTAATGGTATCGATATGTCAGTCTGAAATCAATCTAGACTACCTTTTGTACACTGCAGTGCCCGAACGCATGAGGAATTCCCAAGCAAAAAAGCACCGGAACCCCAAGTCGAAAATATTCACTCAAGGCGAATGAAATCTATCAGAAACAAAAAAGCAAATGCTAGTTCAAAGACCCCCTCCCCATGAATTGTTCAGTTTCGACACACTATCCTTCGCGCCACTGGCCCATGCTATGTAGCTTTGGGCGCATTCGCTGCGTTCATGAAGGTATTGATGTGCTCCTCCGATGGCATCTTCTCCAAGGGTGTCAACCAGCTCTTTTGCTTATCAAAGCTAGAGACGGCTTTGACGAGACGGATAAATGTTTGACTGTTCGTCTTGTCCACACGACCCTTGAATTTGGCAATCAGGTTCTGAATGTTCATGCCTTGGGGAGGAAGAGAATCATGGATTTCCTTTGCGGAGGGAATGGACGGCTTGGCAGGAGCCGCAGGACTTCCCGCGCGACTTCCACTGAGTGGCGATCCTGCGGAGGGACTTCCAGCACGGCTTGGGCCAGGACTACCGCTGGGCGAGCCACTGAGAAGAATTCTACCCTTCTCTTTCCTCTCCTTCTTCTTCTTCATCTTGTTGAGCCTGTCGGCGTCGGACTTGAGCTTGTCGGCATCGGTCATCTCACTATCACTTCCAGAACCTGCACCCTTGAGCATCGATTTGCGAGAACCATCCTTGTCGCGGTTCTTCTTCTGCTTCTTCCGGGATGATTCATTCCCGCTGGCTTCGGATAGGTTTGGTGAGCCGGGACGCTTTTTGTTCTTGAGATCAACAGGTTTATGATTGCCCGAAGGTGTGTTGGATCCTTTGGTCGATGCTCCGGAGGGCACATTGGCTCCATCAGCGGCTTTGCCATTTTGCTCAGCGAGCTTTTTCTCTTCCTCTTCTTTGGCTCGCTGTCGCTCGGTTTCAGAGTCTGTGTCTGACTCGCTCTCGGTTATGTATGGGTTCTCTGGATCACTGTCTAGGTATTCATACTGCTTCTCGCGCTTGGCCAGTGTCTTTCGGGTAGCTTTCTCCAACGCCCTCAACTCTTCAGCTTGCCTTCGCTCTTCCTCTTCCTTCTCCTGCAATCGTTCCTCGTCTGGACGTTCCCAGAGAGAGGCCTGAAGTTGATCCCGCTTGAGCTTCTCTTCAGCTGCCTTGACATCCTGCTCTTCGCCCTCAAAGAGACCGTTGAGTCCTTCCTCGTCATCAGCAAAGTCGTCTTCGTGGTCGATATCATCCGCATCTGCTTCTTGCTTAACATAGCCGCCGTCACCGTAGTCGTCGCGTATTCTTCGGATCCTGCCTTCGTCGTCAGCACCACCGCCCACACGCGTGCTCAGATAAGGGCGAGCTGCTGCCTCGGCGGCCTTTCTCTCCCGCTTCTCCGCCTGCGCTTCTCTGTCCTCCAGGAACGATGCTATGCCCTTTGATTTCTTGTCTTTCTTTTCTTTTCCCTTGACCAGCTCCTTATCTTTTTCCTTGTCGGCATCGTCGCCTGTGGCTTTGACCTTGCCCTTGACGTTGAAGCGGTACCATCGCTCCATCGGAGCCAGGAGAATGGCGCTATTGTGTGGATCCTGGGGGTTGCTGGTGGAAAGCATGATGTGGGCCTCGGAAAGCTCTGATTCGTATGTGCCCACCCAAGTCTGTTTGTTTTCGAAGTCTTCCAAATGCCAGGGAAGAGTCTCCTCGTATCGCAGCAGCTGTCGCTTCTTGGCCTCTGGGGTATCGTCGGGACGGTACTTTTGCTCCGTCTTCTTCTGGAAGGCAGCAGGCTTCTTGGTGCCCGTGGGAGCAATCTTGGCCTGGTTCTCCTCGCGGACCTTGCGGCGCACCTCCTTTTGTTGCTCGATGCGCTCACGCTCCTTGATCTCCTCGATGTCCTCTTTGGTTTCCTCTTCCTCGAAATGAGAGCCTGCTCCGCTCGGGGGTGCGCGTGGGTCTCGGCGGTGGAGGCGGATTGGGGGCGTGAACTGGTCGGGGCTGGTGATGTCGAGGGGGGCTTTGCTCTGCAGACGCATGACATGGTGTCGCAGCTCTTTCAAGTCGCGTCGCGTGACGACGAGAGGGAAGGTGCTGGCGCCCTGGGCCAGGTACTCCTGCCGCAGCGCGTCCTTGGTCTTGGAGTCGTCGCCTGCCGGGCCTGGGGGCGGCTTCTTGGTCTCGTTCATTTGCGTGAGGGAGACCATGGGCCGTGTGATGTTCTGCAGCGGCCGTCGGGGCTTGCGCAACGGGTCTGCAGCGGGACGGGGGCGACGTCGTCGGGCAGGCAGCAGCTGCTGCTGCTGGCCATTAGCAGCGGCGGGCGCGGCGGGCGCGTTGGGCGCAACAGGCGCGGGCGGGTTTCCGTTCATAGCGAGTGTGGTGGTGCTGGGGCGATGGCACCATGAAGAAGAATGGGGTGCCGAGGGAGCGTGATGGCGAGGACGGCGGTTGGGGTGGATGAGGCAGCAGATATGCAGATGGACAGACAATGGGCGTCGGTCGAGGAGCACCCTGGCCAAGGGTTGCTGTTGGCCAGCCGCCAGCGTCACCAGCGCCGCGCACGAGCCGCCTGCCGCCTTGCCGGCCCAGCTCCCCGGCAAAAGGTTCCTCCGCCCGCCCAAAAGGGAAACCAACTTTGGTGCCGTCTCCCTCGTCGTGATTCGTGATTCGTGATTCGTGACTGCGAGGCGACCTTGGGATTTTGGTTCCTCACAGACTGGCTGCTGCTTTGCTTCTGAACCACGGTTGCTGTGGACAATCGCGATCCGTACTTAATGGGGCCCGCCCAATATCCCAGATCCTCAAAGGACCGCCCTTCCAAGTTCACACCACACCAGCCAGCGACTACCACCCAACATGCCACAACAAAATGCCCAAGGGTCAAGCGGCCTCGAGGATCAGCTGCGCTCAATGATTCTCGGCAATGTCACTATAGGCAATCCGCAAACTAACCAGAATCCTCATTTCAATCAGCACTCATCTGGGCCTGGCCGGGGCCGTGGTCGCGGTCGAGGACGCGGACGTGGTGGCGTCCCTCGCCCTTTCGACGGCAATGTCCAAAACCAAGCGTGGCAGCAGCAACAACAACAGCAGCAGAGCACGCCTATTTCGCCTTCAAGAGGACGAGGCAGGGGACATCATCCAGCACAACGCCAATCGCAAACCCAAACTGTTAACCACAACTCACATAGACCAGATAGATCAGATATCCCTGAAAGCCTTTATTCAGGTGACCCAGGCAGGGACGCTGTCCGCAGGCCACCAAGACCCTTCAATTCAAATACAACCCAGCATGGCCCCGGCATTCCTCCTGCTCAGCCTCCAAGATTTCTGCAAAGGCCGCAGCAAAATGCAATTCAACTCAACCAGTCAGGCCAAGCAACCACTACTTCTCAGCATTATCCGCGACCCCATGCGCGGGACAATCAGCTAGCACAGGTCGAACACATGGATTACTTGGCAGCACAAGAGATTCCCAAAGTCGAAATGTCCTACTCCGAGCTTGAAAAGAAAGAAATCTTCCGGAGGTATTTGGAAAGCGTGTTGCAGAAGAAATTCGCTGAACACTACACCGAAGACATTGCAACCATTTCCTTGGTCGGCTTTGGCAGTTTAGCTTCAGGGTTTGGCATGCCTGGCTCAGACATGGATCTTGCACTCATGCCACAGTGGAAAGATCCTTCCATATCACACGACATAGCCATTGACCGCAACATACCACGCCTCTTGGAACGGGCGGTACTCGATGCCAAATTGGGCGGTCGTTTGCTCACTAGAACAAGAGTCCCGATTCTGAAGATATGCCAAAGTCCAACGGAAACCCTCTACACTGCTCTCTTCGAAGAGCGCAAGAAATGGGATGAGCTCCCTGAAGAGGAAAAATATCCAGTCGAGCCTGCATCGGAACCTACAGTAGCACCCAAATCACTAGACTTGGCTGACGTAGGGAAATCTATGCAGGTCGCAACAGAGAGCCCAAAGCTTACCGAGGATTTCCCAGCGCTTGGAACCACGGCGCCTGGAGGTACACCGAGGACGAAAGCTGCTACGAAAAGCTCCACACCAAGCGATGCAGTGAAAGCCGCCCCTCCAAATTCATCTGAGAAGTCGGACGCAGCCAATAATAACACCAACCCCACAAACAAGGATCAACAGACGCGTCCGGAACCTAAATGGATGCGAGAAAAGATCCTAGGCCCTCTTGATTTCCCCAAGACCGGAGTCGGCATTCAGTGCGATGTCAACTTTGACAATCCACTAGGCATTCACAACACCCACCTGCTCCGATGTTATTCCATGACGGATCCTCGAGTGCAGCCCATTATTCTCTTCGTCAAGGCATGGGCAAAGCGGCGCAAGATTAACAGCTCCTATTCTGGGACTCTTTCATCCTACGGCTGGGTTCTGATGGTCCTCCACTATCTTGTCAACGTCGCGCAGCCTCGTGTATGCCCAAATCTCCAGCTCTCAGCACCCAATCCGACCAACCTAGCTTCTCTTCAGGATGCCTTCCAAGGAACTATGATCGCCGGCTACAACGTTCGCTTCTGGGACAACGAGAAGGAGATTCACGAAGCAGCACAAGCAGGTCAGCTCTCGCAGAACAGGCAATCGGTTGGTGCATTGCTTCGTGGATTCTTTCAGTACTTTGCCTCCTCAGGGTATGAGTACGGCGTACGACCTCCGCAATTCTACTGGACTACTGAAGTGCTTTCCCTGCGCACACCGGGCGGCATCCAAACGAAGCAAGCCAAGGGCTGGGTCAGCGCAACAACAAAGATCACAGCAGAGAAGAAAGTCACGAATCGATACCTTTTCGCCATTGAAGACCCTTTCGAGATCGACCACAATGTGGCAAGGACCGTGACGCACCGCGGTATTGTCGCAATCAGAGATGAGTTCCGCCGGACTTGGAGGATCCTTCGAGCTATCGGACAGGGAGCACAACCTGAAGGCGGAATCTTCGACGATGTTGTTGAGGAAGTACCGCCGCCGACGCCAAAGACCAAAGTCAAGGACGAGCCGAAGACTGTCGCGAGCAATGACAGCTCGGTTGCTGTGCCGCAAGGTACCTAAGAGCGTCCAGGCCTCTAGTATGTAATATACTTAGACTATAATGATAGTGACGGCCAGTATGTGGTAGCCATATTACAGCGTCTACGACGATATGTGAATCGAACATCAGTGAAAATTTTGGCGTGCCGTAGTATCGAGTGCATTGTAATTAACCTGTATACGGATTAGATGGGTCAATATAAGTGTCACATCAAGGCGGAGGAATAATACCAAATTTGTTGAAGATTATGTATTGCAGATTATACTGCCCTATCCTTCCATGTAGAATGGGGATTCGAGGAGCTATAAAGGGGTATCTATGATCTCCTCTCACAGATGAGAACGTGGATCATAGGTAAGATTCCCCAAAACTACTTAGGTACACACATTTACTCCATGATGCAACCTGAACAGACCGCAAGGACCAGAGCACTCCCATTGTCCACCCCACCTCGTCAACAATTTGAGCGTATTGCGGGTCTAAACCTTAGGCTCAGCAGCAACATTCTCAACCCGCTGACCCCTGGTCTGCACCTTGACGTCTCCCGTCTCGATATCCCGCGTAATCTGATCCAGACGCGACCCAATCTTACCCGCCTTCCAAGCCGGCAGACCCGAGTCAAACACGTCGTCCATCTCCTCGAGCGTCTTGCCCTTTGTCTCTGGCGCAGTGAGGAACATGTGGATGAGCGCTAGGCCATTGAAGGTTCCCTCGGTAAAGTCAGTAGCTGGAAAGGTTCAAATCATGCCACATTCGTTACTTACAAAGATCATATACATCTTCCAGTTGATAGACCACAGCAGCGGCGGCACAGCAAACGCCAGCGCGCAGTTCCATGTCCAATTCGACGCCGTCGCGAGCGATACGGCTTTGGCGCGGACCTTTGCGGGGAAGATTTCAGACGGGTAGGTCCAGGAGGTTGGTCCCCAGGTGGTGGCGAAGCTGGCGACGAAGAGGTAGGAGCAGGCGACGATGGCTTTGGAGACTGCGCTGTGTTCCCTGGGGACGACCCACGAGATGTCCTTGTCGTCGGGGTCTGGGTTTGGTTGGCCATAGGAGGCTTGGAGGGCGCCGGTGGTGAAGAGCCAGGTCATCATCAAGAAGCTGCCGATGAGGAGGGCGGGACGACGACCGAACTTGTCGAGGTAGAGGATTGCGGGGAGGGTCATGGCAACGTTGATGATGTACCTGATTTTGTTAGTTGGGGTGCTTTTCTTCTCGAGGGGTGATGACTTACTGGATTGATGCAGTGAGCAATTCATCGGCGATACCGGCACCACGCATGATGAAGACAATGTAGTACATCATGATATTCATGCCGCACAGCTGGCTCCACATCTGAATGGAAATCTTTTGATTGTCAGCACATGCATGAACACTGCATCGACACCGCACGAGGCGAACGTGAGCAGGAAACGCGTTCAACTTACACCGAGGATAACACGCTTGAGGATGCGGGGTTTGACAAGAGCAGCAAAGCTCGTCTGAGCCTCCTCGCGCTCGAATCGAAGAGCCTCTTCGATTTCCCTATACTCGGCGAGGACTTTGGGGTGGTTGGCATCGCCGCCGCCGTGGAGGTTGGCAAGGACGACGAGGGCCTCTTCCCAGCGGTCTTTGGATGCGAGCCAACGAGGAGAGCGAGGGAAGAAAAACAGGCCGAAGAAAAGGATGGCACCAGGGACAGCTTGGATTCCCCAGGGAATTCGGAAAGCGGCAGTGCCCTGGCTGGGGTTCTTGGCGCCTCCGTCGACGAAGCTGGAGCCGTATTGGATGAAGTACTGGATGAGGATACCCCCTCTTTGGTGTTAGTCATGTGTTTGACCAAATAAGTAACCATGAAAATGTAATGTCGTCGCGCACGTAAGACTCAAAGGTGGATTCGAACTCGAAGCAAACAATTATGTATGACTTACAGGTGATGGCCCATTGTTGGAGAGAGACTACACGGCCACGAATTTCCTTGGGAGCAATCTCGGACTGATAGACGGGGACAATAGCGGAACAGATACCGATGGCGAAACCACCAACAACACGGCCGACACAGAGCAGAGCAATACCGTTCGAAGCAGCCTGAAAGATAGCGCCGACGATCCAGACGAGAGCCGCAATCTGAATCGCAGTTCGACGTGAGAGGCGATCGGCTAGGAAGGAGGAGCACAGTGCGCCAACGAGGGAACCAGCCGGCATAGAGGCCGTGATACCACCCTGTCGATATCCGCTCGGTCCATTAAAGTAATTCTTGTATGCAGCAGTGCCCAAAACACCTGACATTGAGCTGAGGTCTATGTTAGTCCTGCCGCTTTTTGCAGCGTGCTTGTACCCACCTGATATCAAAACCAAACAGCCCGCCGCCGATGGCAGCGAAGCCGCAGATGGCGTACACGTTGTAGAACGTCTAAGGTGTCATGGTCAGTGATGGTACTTGAAGAATTGAAGTGCACAACCGACCTTCATCTCGCCAAGTCGTTGAGACCAGGATAGATGGAGTTGACACGAGATTTGTGAGAGTTTGTAAGTGACAGTGGAGGGCGGAGGGAAGAGGCAGGGTACAGGCTTTTATGAGAAGAGCAGAGGGCGCGTGATGGGTGGACGAATCCATGCATACACGCTAAAAGTACGCATTTATTTCACTCTGATCTACTAGTGCTTTCCGATCATGAGCCTGGTGCCTGTGCTTGGTCCCCTTCAGAAGGCAAATGTGCTGTCACCCATGTCAAGGCAGTCCGTTACTGTGACCCCGCAAAACAAGCTTTCTCATTGGAACGTCAATCCTACAGAAAACCGGTAGCATATCCTGGGGTAGCACTATGAGTTGGCCTGATATTTGTTGTGCATAAACACCCTCCAATGAGCATGGACTCGAGACGTTGGGGCCTACCACGGCACTGGCACGCGATGCTCGACCCTCGTGGTTACACCGATCCAGCACCCAGAGCGAAGGACTTTGTCATGCTGTGAAACAAGGGTTGCCCTGAGAGGAAGGTGTAAAATTAACGGCATTGAAGAGGGTTTGTTCACAAGATGCTCAGTCGGAACCACCGCGAGGAGCCTCGAGGTCAGCCTAAGATCCGCTGATGGCACGCACCACAGTCCATGGGATTGCTTGAAGAATTTGCCATGCCCATCACCAGCAGAGAGTTATACCGAAGCGCATCCTGCGCAACCGGTTCCGTCTGGGCAGGCTCGGCATGTCTAGTCCTGGTAACGGGCACCTCGCGACTTGAACCGGCGAAACGGCATTGCTGTCCGTTGTCCAGACTTGTGCTAACGTGCAGATGGAATGCGGGAGAAGGTGTTTAGCTGACCCATGGTAACGTATCTCAACAGCCATGTCGCAAATGTCGAGGACTCCTCTTAAGCGATCTGCAATGGAGGTGCGATCAACGTTGGGGGCGCAGCGCCATGAATGCAACGGCGGCATCTCCATGGAGCTTAGCGCCGCTTAACCCAAGCCTCTCGGTTGCTATTCCTCCGTATCCTCTGTCGTCACCCTCTTTCAATTCGCCCGGGACATTTGCAGGATGGAAGTGGCTGGCTTGGGAGGGGGAAACAGCCATGCGAGCGGGCGCATCGAGTGCTCCTTTGAGTACCACAGCCGACATGACGTACAAGCACCGGCACAAGAGGCCGTGACTGAAGCGTGAGTCCGAGTGCGAGACCGAGGATTGGGCACAGCGCGTCAATCCCTCAACATGATCAAGAGAGGACACCCGACCGTCGTTCGATCGGGCGGAAGAGTTCGCGGATTTGGACCGGGTAGACGGCCAGCCTGCAAACCTTGTGTTGAGAAGCATGCAGCGATGTTATGCATCGAGGTCAACCTCTAACAAAAAAGTCCAAGCCTTGGAGCTGGAGTCTCTCACGGGCGACGGAAAAAGTGTCGGACAGGTTTTTGGCTGCTTATATTTGGAAACAAGGGGACACATTTGATTCGTTATTGTTGTACTAGGTGTACTCAGCTTGCACAAGTCGGCGTCTTCAAAGTTCTGTATCCCTTCAGCCTCTCGAATGGTCTCATACATGGTTTGATATACCGCATGCCTTGCCCAACCAGAGCACCTCTTGTGTGATGGATTTGCCTCACTCTCAGCCTATCAGGACTGCCGTGGAGGTTTCATTCCCGTCCCCTGGAGGACAACTCGCAAGGCAAAAGTGGTGTACCAATATGACCTACCCTTCAACACACCAGTAGTGATCGAGCTTGATGTTTGATCGATTGATGGTCGTTGCACGGCCTGCATTGGTTCCAGTCATGTCGCAATAATACGCCGAACATTGTCCTGCAAACCGATCATGGGTCACATTATTGACTGAGGACACATGTAATGGAAACGAGTTGGAAAAGCACAATTTCCCGACTTGAGAGGTCTGGCTGATTTATAGAAGCCCACCTACGATATACGCGAACACCGAATCATGCATTCTCGCACAATCCCGCCCCATGTGGGATCACGCTAGCCCAGCTTCGAGTTAGACGGCTAGGGATTCTACGTTGTTCGGCTCTTACTTTGTGGAGCAGCAAACATGAGCATGGTAACGCAATATAATGCTTACAACTTGATAGCCTGGAGGCCTTCAGAGCTATGTTCAGCCTAGTCTCATGCGGTTCTGAAGGTGGTCGGAGCACCACAGGCTCCACTGAGATGCCGGCGCCTTCTCCATAGACGAGTATTCTGCCTATCTCCAGACTCCATCTTTCCCTAGACGTGTACGAAGATACCCAAGTCGCGACTGCCTCTGGTTGGAGCGTTTCAATTGTACCACTTAAATTCATCGATCTCAGCGGTGGTCTCAAGTACGGCTTTGTTTCCAGTTATCATCAGAATCAATCGGCAAGATAGACTTCGGTGGCAATTTTTTGTAGGCCGCTCGTTTTCGTAGCCGACTGTGCTGAGCTCAACTTGATCAAGTATTAGCCTATGAAGATGCACAAGTCTATGAGGATACATTGGTTCACATCACTGAAAGCCCGCTCATTCCTCCCTGTTTCTCTGGTCTCTTCGGCCTCAGTCCATCTATCCCCATTTTTCCATGCCCTTTGCTTCGATGTATATCTTCACTCTTTCAAAACCACCAGCCAGTAGAGGAACACCTGCTTACTATGACTCTGCTTCCATGTGCCCGACTCGCGCGATATCGGGTCCTTTAAACACGACATGTACATTGTGAACTCTACTCTCTCTCTCTCTCTCACACACCATGGTCCAAGTTAAAGCCGCATAGTGGTCTAGGAATACTTCCTTGTAGGGAGACGTCTGGATGTTATGCTGGGCTAAAGATCCGAGTGGTTCGCGCGTAGAATTTATCCCCGCATGCTAGGAGGTACGTTTGTATACATGGCGGGAGTATCATCTCAATTTCTGCTGTCTTGTTGAGAACATCACGATTTGGAGAAAACGCAGCACAAGATGGGAAACGTAATGGTTTAGAGGATTTCAATAAATACGTTCTGGTATGACGGTGCATTTACACATTCATTCGGTTTAGTACATCGAGCACTTATGAGCAGTTTAAATATCCGTGACAAGTGCATTTTTTGTTAAAGCACTCGATTAGCTTTAATGCTTATCTATTATATCTAACCAAACCTCGATAATGACGTACCGTTGTTGACATTGCCGCCCAAACTACGTCTCTCAAGCCAAAAAACGGAGGGACTATTTGAAACTCTTTTCAATTTAAGTATGAGGTCTATATCGAAACAATTGCAAGTAAATTGAGCATCATAAGTCGTTGTTTTCTCCCGAAAGATGTCTGCATTATGTATACTTGTTGGTTCAAGAACTGTTCAACCACCAACCAGGGAACCAGGAAATCAAGAACACGTCAATTCCATGACCCAGGCATCTTGCTTCTGGCCATCTTCAACCCGGCTCTTTTGCGCTCCTTGCGGGCTTTGTTGGCCATGCGGCGGTTGAAACGAGCCCTTTCACGCTCGTTTAGCTCACGCTCGCCGTATAATCTGCGGCTGTCAGGCCAAAGACTTGTAATCCACGATGCCATCTCATCGTATTCTGAGCAAACTAGAAAGCCGGGTTCTCCTTCATCGAGCGCCCATTCGAAACCAAGTTTCAACCCGCCTTCGCTGTCACTTTCGAAGGTGACCCTTTTATCGTTGATGACATTGTAGGGGAACTGCTTTAGCTCATTGCTGACCCACAGTTCAATATCTACACCTAGTTGAGTAAGGAAATCAAGTATCTTTTCGCCAGCAGAATAGCTTGTGAATGCGCTTTCCATTCCAAAGCAGAAAATGTCGAAGAGCAAAAGACATTCTCCTGCCTCGATATCGTGAATAAGTTCTTCCTTCGCCCTGAAGCCCCTGAAGCCCCTGGAAGCAGCCATGAGCTCCTCGGAATTCATCATTAGTTGATCTCCACTCAAAGAAATGCAAACGCTACGGATAAGACCATGCTGGAGATTGAAGGCGACGTCATCGAGCAGCTCATTTTCAGTCTGACACCAAAGCCAATTGAAGCTTTCAAAGTCCCAGATTTTGATATGATACGGGCTTACTGTGTCTAAGTTTTGCATTAGACACCTTAATGTTATAATTGCATTTTCCGCTGGAGGCGACCAGGGACGAGACAACGCATGGTCAAGGGGGCTTGGAACAGATTCCGAACGGCTTAATGGCACACCACAATCAAGAAGCAGGTGACATATGTCCGATCTATGGTAAGAAGCAGCTAACTAAGCTGGGTATCAGATCAAAGGTATTCGTTTTAAGGGACTAGCTTACATGAAGTAGCGAGAATTCGTCAGCTTCCCGCACATATGGATGTATGATCCCAGAACTGATTTTTTGTTGGAGTTCACCGATATCTTCTTCCATCAAATCTTGATAGGTTTCAGGAAACTCGGATACAATAGGATAAACACTAATCGATGGTGCGATGGTTCCGTAAGAACTTTTACATGTCCAGGTTAGTCCACATCCCAGAAGTGTGGAGACCCAACAAAGTTCGTTCATCTCAGAAATGATGTCTTGCTTGTGCCTTGAAGTGCCTCGAGCGTTATCATTCTGCTGGTAGTTGAGGTACTTGACTACTTTCCGCTGTGTCACTCCGAAAAATCGTAATGTCGAACTTGTAGAGACGGTTTCTTGTGAAGTGTACGAAGTCTGTCTGTGCACTGACACTTCATGATTGCTACACGGAGTGACATCCTGAGGAGCTCGGCTGACAGTGGGCTTGGAAGCAGGCTGTGTGAGCATCGTTATGAGTTTTTGTTGATTCCGAAGGAGTACAGGATACATGCTCATTCTAATTAATCTGCGTCAGCAGCATCCTCGAAGATGTTCTAACAACTTACGAAATGCTATGAGAATTAACAGCCAGAGCTGCTTGAAGAAAGCCGATCTCCCGCTGTATGGTCATCTCGAAACCAGCAATCTCTTTAGATCTCCAGCTCATTTTGAAATTGCCTTTCATCGCTGCCACCCGAGAACTTGTTGGGGGTTGGTATTGCTTGTACGATTCGACTTCGGCTTCAAGCGGTAACAGGCTTTGCTCACAACCTTGAAGGCAGTGGAAGATTGTCGTGGACGGCAACGGGAAATGCTGATTATTGAGAGATGTCTGCTGCTCGGTCATGTTGTGAACGTCCTGCAGTAGGGAATTGAGCCTTTCTAATAGTCCAGTAAGGCGTTGAAGCTCTTTTGGGGCATCTTTGAAATTCCTTATGAAGGCTTGTATTGTATCGATGGATTGGATGAGTTGAAGTGCAAGTGATGCCACTGACATGCCACTGGCTACGACCTCCATCGTTGCGCTTTTGAGATGAAGCGGTCGGTAAGGCTGAAGCGGTCGGTTTTACTCTTATACGGAGAGCTCGGAATCTTGAGAGCGGCCCCGATTTGAGGAACCGGGGTAAGCAAAGTTAGGCTGGGTTTTGGAGCATGAGGAAGTGATTCAGCATGGTGAACGGTAGTGACAAGCAAAAGCGACGAACGAGGCACGTCTGAAAACGCAAGCCATAAGAGTGTAGAAGAGAAGAAGTCGCAGTCAGGACTGAGAGGAAGAAACCTCTTGTGAGGCTATGTTTGTCGCAGGTGTTCAGCCTTGGGAGTACGTACTGAAGTTTGATTGGTTCACTGGTCATGCAGGTTCACCATTGGAGACTGAGGCAAACTTTGCCGCTGGAGAGATGCACAACATTGACAATTGTTGACTTCTCGTTCCACGCTTCCTAAATGGCATCTTACTTTATCTACAAGTTATAATCTGTCGTCCCTATCAACATTCTCTCCAAATACGCTCCAAACTCCGATGATGCAAATCTCCCCTTATCATTCGTGCTATATGAGCCAAAATGAAAAAAATACCAATCCCTTTCCGCAAGACCTAAGAGTCTCATTCATCTACGTGTACATCAGCCTAAAGCCAGGCTAGCACCTGGATCTATGTGAAAAGCATGAACATGGACAACGGCAAGCTCCGGGTCCTCTGAAAGGGGGTAATCATTGAAGAAGTGAAATAAATCCGAAATATGTATCAAAATGAAATAGATAAAGATCCACAGAACCACCCGGGAAAAGGCCGCTTGAAGAATGATGGTCGCTGAAAAGATCCAATGGAAGGATGGATGGACACAAGAAAATTGTTGATCGCATTTTATAAGGAATATCACGGTTCCATGAATGGTGAACGTGATGTAGGAGTGGGCTGAAGTGCAATTGCGATCGCAATGAGGATGGCTATGAGTCAAAGGATACTACACGAGTTGCTTGAGGACCTATGTAGGTTTGTTAGCGATAGCGTGGAAAAAGGATGGAACTACTCACCATCGCTGCCCACGAATCCTCCCAATCCACGAGTACACAATCTTGAGACGCTGGCGCACCCGTGTGGTGTGCAACAGAACATATTTCTCCTCTTCAACAATAGGCACAACAGACGCAAACCAATATGGGAAGATCGCAGGATCCTCGGGCGGTTCGCCATATACTTGAATAATGCGCTCGCGAAGCCAGGGGGCACTAGCCTCTCTCATCTCGCGAACAAACGAGGTGCACGCATCAAGTAATTGTTGCGTTGACATGGCTTCGAGAGCGATATCGTTGGGCAGTTGGGATTGTGGATTCTGTCGGAAAAACGCCTCGGCATAATCTCTTGCCATGGTAGTCTCGCGCTGTTCCTGTACTGCTTCTTCGGCAAGAGAAACATCCTCCATGCGCTCAACGTTTCCGACATGGTAGCCGTCAAGCATTCCATGCGCCTTGATTTTGAACCGACCGACGCCCCGAGTTTCGATAAAGCTGCGTCCATCACGAAGGAGTTCATAATTGACGATCTCAAGCATAGTCCCGTATTCCAGAAACTGGGTGGCACCAAGATTTCCTTGTGTAGCGTTTGTTCGGTTGTACATAACCATGCCAAATTGCCTGTTGCCTTCGATCACACGTCGCATCATCAATCGATATCGGGGTTCGAAAACATGGAGAAACGTTGGCATCGATGGCAGGGACAAAGTGCAAACAAACAATGGTGTACTTAGAACATTGTCTCCAGCTTGCTCCTCCGCTTTGAGGGCAGCAGCACGCACCGTGACGAGCTCTGGGCATAGACCGTTCAGGAGTGAGTTGAGAATGACGTTACTCGACTGGTTCTGCAGTGAAGCCGGCACGTGCAATTCCCTTCGACAAAAGGGACATATGCTGCTATGGTCCATGACACGGCCGAGACAGCGGCGGCAGAAAGTATGTCCGCAGGATGTTGTGGTAGGGTCCAGCATCAGGTTATAGCAGACAAGGCACTCCAACTCCTTGTTTATGACATCTCTTAGACGGTCGAGTAATATGATATCGAGCTTTTCGTAAGTGTCTCCAGTGGGCGATAGGGACTGGTAGTCTAGTTCGGAGCTGTAAGGAAGTTCGCCCATTTCAGCCATAGTGTATGTCGAAAGGAGACGTCCTCCGTGTAGTTCGTGTTGGTGGCCCTTTTCACTGAAGTCCGTCTTTTCCTTTTCCTCCATGTTTGCGCCGTCGTTGCAAGGAAGCTCTTGTAGCAACGTTGGGGTGTTCTCAAAGACGACCCTGTGTTTTTCCATTTCCAGCTCGATAAACTCCATCAATTTTGTCAAAGTTACGTCCACTGAACACTCGGCCGTAGCATGTTCCGCGCCACAACCCAACAGCGGGCAAGCAATTCCAGTCAGGCGATCAGGAGTGTTTGGATACGATATGTTGGTCCGCGGTTGGGGAGCCGGGAGACAAGCACGACATACGGTGTGTCCGCATGGTAATGTTACGGGCGTGCGTAGAGGTCGAGAGCAGCGCGGGCATTGCACCAAACGAATCAATTGCCTCGCATCTTGGTGGGCATCCAGAGGAGGTAGCTCCACAGCCTCTATCGAAGACACATCGTCCAGCATGAAGCCTTGATCAGCCACTTGGGAGTCAAACGGATGCTCAACGCTTTTGACGAACGGGCACCCTTTTGACCGATGGCGACTCATGTATGTTGGAGATGGGCTGCAGTTGCGTTAAAGGCCATGTACGGATCGAGTGCAGTCGGGGCGAGCCTGTCGTACTTGTCGTCGGTCGCGGGCTGGTGTGGGAAGGAGCGAGCGAAGGCGGGTATGCACGTGTCGACGTTGTGGAAAGTAGACCGAAGCGCAGCTTCCAGCGGCGAGACGAAAAAGCTCTGTTGGCGGACTGGAGCGGATGGATGCGAAACGCACTGCGAAGTGCTGACGGCGCGGAAACAGGGACCCGCGGCACGGCGGCGCACGAGATGGAGTCGTGGAGGAGACGATGACGTTATCTATCTGTGAGGGTGTGGACAGAAGTCAGGGCGAGGCCTCGCGGACGGTGGTGGTGGTGAGAGACCACAGGAGGAGGGAAGGAACAGGACGTGCGGACCCAGGAGCAGGTTCGAGGTTGGAGTGGTCATCCATTGTGGGTTATGAGGACGATCGGCGATGGTGTTTTGCATGTATCAGGCAGGCCAACGAGCATTCGATCAGGGCTGGCGACGTAGGGTTCTTCGGATCGAGACCATGGCGTGCATCGGTGCCCCGCTAACGCGCTTCCGGGCAGCGTCTACAAAATTCCGCACGGCTCTTGGACAACGTCTTTGCCCGTTCGACCACTGTTCGCGCTGCCAGGCCTTGCGCCATGAGCAAGCAGGGCATCTAGAAGGCCGTGGGGGCATGCTAGACTGCTTGGCCAAGGCCTGCCATCCTCCACACCCAAACTTCCATCTCTAGAATGGCGTTATGTATCATGACGCCAAGCCGAACTTGCGACTCCTGGTAGAGAACCGGCCGTGGTGCCCTGCGCGTCCATGCCCCGTTCCACTCTTCGGGCTCAGTACTCCTGCCCATGTATGGACATGCGCCGCGAGGCTCCTCCGCCACGACGCAGCGCGCTTCTCGGTCTCGCGGTCTTCGCGGTGCGGTCTATGACGCGTGCAAGCAGGCCAATCGAAGCCACCGTCGGCCAATGGTAGCGAAGACACATTGGCTGCACCAGCCCTGACACCTGACATGTGCTATCTGGCTCGCTTGGGCATGTCTAACCTGCGTCTGAAGGACCCTGACCCAAGTCCCTTCCTTTTCTCTGTGGGGCTACCAACGCTTGCTCGTGCGGGTGCCGCTTTGGAACTTCTGATGCTTCCGTTTATGGGTAGTCAGCCTCGTCCTCACTGTATTGACTCTTACACTTCTTAATGCTTCTCCACATTTCTCCATAGCTTTCCATACAATGCCCTAGATATATACCCGTCTTCCATATCGCCGTCAAATATCGCCATTCGCCAGATGTTGCCTAAAGAAGCGCTAGGCTAGTAGACACCCGTACCCGCGTACCGTGGAACGCCCGTATGCAAGAGGCCCTTGACCTAGCCTTTGAAACACTGCACTTCAGCTGCTACGGGAACTACCGTGTAGCGTCCATGTACCTACTATGCTGCCTCAGCAACGCCAAGAACACAAAACCCATCCTTGGCCATGGAAGACCGTCTCAAAATATCTTCGTTGCACCGTTGACTCCGGTCGCCTGCTCCTCGTCCGATTGTGAGTCAGACTCACTACTCGCGTCCTCGTCTTCATCATCTTCCTCTTCGAGCACTATCTGTTGCAGCACTCGCTTGTCGAACAAATCAAGGACAAATCGACATGCTGGTAGGCGAAAATGGTGTGCCTCCAGTATCTGCATCACCTTGTGGAAAACCGCGGGTTTACTGAACCCAGGTACTCGTCTAGCTTTGATACTGTTGCTTCATCGTTAGCGTGGACTCGATGCCCTTTACTAGGAAGCACTGACGTCTGCAAATCGTTTGCGGCCTTCTTCGCCAAAACCGTATTCCCCAAGTCGGTTGCAAGCTTCAGAATGCGCGCATTCACAGGATCGTGGTCCGTAATCGCAACTTTGACCGATGATTTACGTTTCCACGCAGTGTCGTCTGCCTTTGCTGTCCAGGGCGTTATCTGTAGTGCATTAGCCGCTTGTAATGATTTTCCAGATCAAATACCAACCGCGAAGAGCTTCTGAAAATTCAGGGGTAAACAGAATCCCAGAGCCTCCCCTGCCTCATTTGCCACGCCGTCCCAACCATATTCAAGGAGTATTTCTTGCCCATGAAGACTTCTCGAGATGAGGCCGAGCACATAGAAAGCTGTCCCTCTGAGCGACATGACCTCGGACTGTTCTGCGATTTGTACTATCCACTTTACCACGTCCGAATTCTCGAGAAAAGGCGCGCCCAACTCCATTGAACCAACGTTTCCGACAGCCCAGAGGCATCCTTTGACTTTGAGAATGAGTTCAGGATCATCATCTTCCATGGCAAAATCCCGAATGGAGGCTGCAAACTCATCAAAATGACCCTTCTGCCGAAGTAGCTTACAGCCCTCTTTAGTTCGAGTGAGCTCCCTGTAAAAGTGAGGGGGAACAAAGCCGTATAGCGGCTGCTCAGGTGTGTCATCGTAGGTTGAATGGGCTGATGGTTTCTCAAGGATGTCCGCAAGCGCGCGTGCCATCGAGGCCTCTATCAAAGCCACGTAAGTGTCGTTTCTTCCTAGGAACCAGTCGTCCATCTCTCTCGTGATGTAATCCAAGCCATCTAGATAGTGATAGCCTACGGACGTCGACAGGAACCGTAGTAATAGAGGAGCACCGATTTCACCGAGATGGTCCAAAGCCGGACGGCATTTGACAACGAATTCCAGGGACTCGGTTTGGTTGCAGGCCTCTTCTAGAATCTTGATCGCCACTTCGCAGACTTCGACGTCCGGATCATAGAGTTGAGTCACAAGAAGCTTGATGGCCCATTCTGCAACGCCTGTGGAGCTGCTCAATTGCATCGGCTTTGTCGCATACTTGCGGAGTAACCGAGTAGCGAAAATTCGTACTTCTTTCGAACATGATGTCATGGCCTTGGAGATGATGATGCGGAGGTGGCCATCTAGGGTGTAGTCCATATTGCTAAGAAGGGTGCGGATCAAGTCATCGCGATCGTTGAGTTCAATGATATGGTAGAACATGTTGATCACCCTCCATCTTTCCAAGATCTGGATGCCCCTGCAGTCTTTTGTTAATGCTCCTAACAGCGCGAAGTAACCACCAGTAAGTGTCTCGTTCATGCGGTCTGCTTGAAAAATGGGAGATTCAGATGTGAGGCCACTCATCCTGTCAAAATGCGATAAACATTCTGCAAGCTGCCGGATGAACTTGCTTTCCCCGAGATACTTCACACCCTCTGGGTTTTGAAGCAAACTATTCATCAAAGCGCAACCCGCGCGGACATAGCGTTGGTTTGGTTTGGTGTTCTTGACCTCTGAAAAACGATATTTGAAGGGTCGATAGAAGCCCAAAAGTCGATGAACGAACTTTGTTACTTTCATAGCTTCGTCGAGACGCTTCGCATTAAGCAGAGGGCCTTCGATGATACTCTGGATGAGATCCCATCTCCATTTCTGAAAAGAGACGGTGTTTAATACTTGCGTATCTAGCATCAGAGACCGGAATTGGCCCTCGTCCATCTGCATTGCCGTTTGTACTTTGGTTTGATCACTTTGCCGACTAGTTGTGCCGCTATCCGTGGCAGAGTTGCCTTTATTAGTGTATAAAGAGGTAGGCCCTGATCTGTACAGTGTCCTGTTGATGCTATCGACTTGATAAATCGTTCCAATCGCAACGAATCGATCTTCTGACTCAAATTTTGCTGCAGAATGCAATAATTGAGGGAGGACTTGGAGCTGTGCACTCCATGATGGCGGTAGGAGCTCATTGGCCATCTTTAAGACTTCTCCGAGCAACAAAGTCGTTTTCCGCTTCAGAGGTTGTGTCAACGGTTCCTCCTCCGCGTGTAGCAATGCTGGGACCAGACCTGCATGGAGAAAAGCTGCCAGCACAACAGAAACGTAGTGGTCTAGTAGACTCCACTTATTGGTATCGTCTTCGGCGGCAGAAGTAGGGGCGTCTTTGACTTTTTGGCTGTGCATGTTCGTAACACGGCCATAAGTGGTTAATCGTCGACCCGCAAGGAAGGAAGAAGACCAGGAGGGTGGCTTAATCCGAAGAAGGTCGAAAAGCAGCTCCAGGATAATGTTTCGTACATGTGGTGTTGGAATCTGCAGGGAAAGGAGCAACGAACGTAGCGGGAGAAAATCGTTCATGGAAAGTGCAATTAAGCCAGACCAGCTTCGAAGTAGGGACGCAATCACTTTCGCGTTGACCTTTAGCTTGTCCTCATGCAAATGCCCATGGACCTGACTTGCATCAGTGAACAATGCGAACGGGGCCTCCAACTCGCGACCGGAGCGCAAGAACCGCCGGCGTCGGGGGGTATCAAGAAGGTACAAGAATGACGTCCCAATACTCTCTGCTGCATGGTAGCTTCCTTCGCCAAGGGCGTCAGCAAGGGCTCCCATGCCCCCGGCATCCACGAGAAGAGAGGGCTTCCGAACAAGGATTTCAGCCAGTGTAAGAGTTGCGATATTTCTGAGTCGATCCTCTGCTTGTTCAGCTACAGCCACGATGATGCGAACAACAGCGCGGGATATTTCCTCGACGCCGCCTTTCACGTCCAGGAATGCGCGGATGAATTTCAATGCCTGCTCTCGCTCCACGCTCGCTTTGCCTTCTTTCACAAGCGATAGAATGACCAAGTAGTCGGTATGCAACCCTCGAATGATCCGAAGAGATTTGCGGTCGGTGAAGGCATATCGCATGACGCGATAGGCGGCTGCCACAACCTCACGGCTGTCACTCAGGAGCATCATCTGCATCCTAAGACCGAAAATCGACCAGGCCAGATCGTACTTCAGCGTTGGGTGCCGTTTGAACAAAAGCACCAGAGAATTCGCCCGCTCGACGTAGTATTCTGGCTGCATGCCCTGAGTTTCTAATGCCTGGAGTATCTCGGCCAAGACAAAGGTTGGCGATTCGGTCTCCTCGTCTTCATCCTCGTCCTTTTTAACGACGTGACGCGATGGCGAGCGAGACAGGTTTCGGCGAAACAGGTACGATAGCCTGCTCTGAGGGTCGGCTGGGGGCGACTTGACCTCCTTGGACCTTTGGATCTCCGCAGCTAGTCCTGACTTCAGCTGCGCGAGCTTTCTGTTCGAGAGGTTTAGCTGCTCTTCGACCTGCAGGCGCTGGTCCTTTGTGTTCTTGGCATTTTTTGCATTGAGCGCTTCAAGCAGGTTCTCTGAGCCTATTTTGATCTTTGTTTCCTTCTCGATCTGATCCTGGAGCTCTGCCTGCCTCTGTTCGGTGGTTGTGCCGTCGTTGTCGCCCACGGTGATGGCATGCATGTCAAAGTCTGGCCGCAGCCTGCCATCGTGCGAGGTCGGGGGGCGCGTCAATTGCGAATTGAAGCTGCCCGGGCCAGTGTTTGCCGTGGCATACGACGACTTGGCCGTGGACGAGAGCGCGCGGCCATCTCTAGTGCGCGATGCAGGCGCGAGCAGTGACCCTTGGCCTTGGTCTGTCGGCGCATCCGTCTGTGTAGGCATGCGGGGCGGAGGCGTCATGAGGAGCCCTTAACCATAGGCCTTCCAACCGCATCGCATTGCCCTATCCCGGCGGCGCCTCCTCTTGTCTCATGGGCCGTCGGTGGGTGAGGCTGGTATCACGGTCTTGTCAATCGAGTACCCAGGTGCCCTGGCTAGCCGGTAGCGGGGTTGTGGCTGTGGTACTGGGGAAGGAGCGGCGGTGGCTGCGTCAATCGCGCGCACAGGACGAGGCTAGAGAATGGCGAGCGTGAGTAATGACCGTGAGCAACGGATTTGGAGGTCAGCATCAGGTTGTGTGCATAGGCCCAGCGTTGAGACGTTGGAGCCGACGTCCGTGCATGCGCTTCTCCACAAGCTACTTCGCATGTGTACCACCTCGCCCTGTGCAGACTCGGCATCTGCGGCATCCCAGGCCAGACTCCGGACCTCACCATAATGACCTGATATTGCACCAGCTCGGACGGGTCCTGGCTCGAGTTTTGCGACTATTTTGCTGTTGCTGCGCCGGAGTTGACCTGTGCCTGTCACGTGACGGCCGCTTGTAGCCGTTTTATCTCAGATCTCCCATCGGAGGTGGCCGACGATCCTCTCGACCAATCTGGAAGCGCGTCGTCCGCCTCGTCGTCGGTGGTTCGAAGCTGTCTGGCCCTCCGATCGTGAAAAGCAATGCTCATGCAGATTCGGGTCCCGCCGTCTGATAAGGTCCCGCTTCTGGAAGTATATATCGTGCTTGCCTTCCCTGATACCTCCCATCGTTCACCCAGCCCTTGAATTGACTCTCTAGCTTCCCCTGTGCTTCCATTGTCCGTTGGCCCAGTTCATCTCACTCGAGCAGTCTCAGCTTCGATCATATCCCTCCAACCATGTCTCAACTTAGCTACGCCCGCTATGGAAAGGACAATGTCCGCCTGTACAAGGTTGATAAGGACCCCAAGACCGGAACCCATACCATTGTCGAGCAAACCGTGCGAATCCTGCTAGAGGGTGACATTGAGACCTCGTATGTTATGCAATCGCTCTGTCCCGCGAAGATACTGACCACTCTGAAGCTACACCAAGGCCGACAACTCGGTTGTCGTCGCTACCGATACCCAGAAGCAGACAACCTACATCCTCGCAAAGCAGCACCCCATCGACCCCCCTGAGCAGTTCGCCGCAATCATCGGCAACCACTTCGTCACCACCTATCCTCACATCCACGCCGCACATGTCAAGATCATCCAACACCGATGGACCCGCATGACCATCGACGGCAAGGCTCACCCACACTCATTTTACCGTGACGGGGAGGAGATCCGCGTCATCGAGTCTGTCACAAGGGAGGGTGAGGGTGTCTCAATCCGCTCCAAGATTGAGAAGCTGTTGGTTCTGAAGAGCACTGGCTCTGCGTTCCATGGCTTTCACCGTGACGAATACACCAAGCTGCCCGAGACCTGGGACCGCATTCTCAGCACAGAGATCGAGGCTGGCTGGCAGTGGAAGCTGTTCAAGACGCTCGCTGAGGTCAAGGCTGTCGACTTCAATGGTGCTTGGAAGGCGGCTCGAGACATCACTATGAAGGTTTTCGCCGAGGACAACAGCGCTAGTGTCCAGGCGACCATGTACAAGATGTGCGATCAAATTCTTGCTGCTGTTCCTCTGATCGAGGCAGTTGACTATGCGCTACCCAACAAGCACTACTTCGAGATTGGTAAGTTCCATTATCATGTATTCTGACAAATGAACTCTGCTAACGTTGACATTAGACCTCTCGTGGCACAAGGGCATCCAGAATTTGGGCAAGGATGCAACCGTTTTGGCTCCCCAATCAGACCCCAACGGTCTCATCCAGTGCACTGTTACCCGCAAGGGTACCAAGTCCAAGTTGTGAAAAGTTGCTCCCTACTGCATCTCAATTTGAGATGACTTGATGATTTGTATTCTTGTATATTGCATTAGCGTTTAGGGAACTTATAGGGGTCGATTTCAGCGAGAGTAGAACATTATACCACAGGCTAATTGGATGAGCCTCGGGGACGTGTGAGAGTAGTCATTACATTATTGCGAGAGAACTCGAAATGAAACATTCGCTCGATATCGTAGTATTTCTTTACCAACCTGTTATCAGCGTGATATCCATTGACTGCTTGCTCTTGTGACGCCTAGAAGAATGAAGCTTTGTAACTTTCGAGGCATGATAAGGATAAGACAGTGATCCAGTGGACAGGATGTGGCTTTCAATGGCGTCCACATTGAATGATCGGAGAGATCGCAGATGCACAGATAGTGTGCAGTAGACAATCTCATGGCGATAGTGATTCTATGTGTCAAAGGCTTGATCACAATAGAAGCATTCGGGATCATTGCATGTTGGGAGTACAATAGTGAGGTTGAAGTATGGAGGTCTCACCCGCAATTGTGATTCGTTGCAATGGTCTGACTAAGCATATCGAGCTGTGACGCTCAAAGATTCTCAGTTCCGTCGTGCAACTACGTCAAGCAATACGCAATAGACAACATCCATCGATACCCTCCTTTCTCAGTACGCAAATGCGATCCCAAAGTCTGCTGTTGGCACTAACACTACTCGCAGCTTCGCCAACAAAGTAAACGAAATGCCTCCTAAGCAGATCCACGGAAAGGGCGGTCGCACTCTCGCTGAGCCCAGCTTCGCACGCAGCGCCTTCCAGACATTCACGAGCCAGGAGAACAGAAGTGTTGTCAGTGCGATTGGATTGTTCGCTGTAAGATACCCTCGAGATACAACTGGTCCAGGACGCAACAGACGGACAACTCAATTTCTGAAGCATGAGGGCGGACGCTGACAAAAGATTTACAGATTGGCGTCACATTCCTGCACAGTAGCTGGGCAGAGATTCTTTTGCCTGCATAAACACCGTTCCTTCGAAAAGGACCCGAACACGATATACGGCTGCAATCAAGATGACGTGGGGAACAATGGGGAGAAAACAACACGGACGAGAATCTTTGATGAAAAAAGACTCGCAACATGTATAACTATAGGCTTCTTTTGACGACAGCATCGGAATGGCGTTTCAGAAATAAGCCTGATACAACCAGATGTGCAATCATTCAGCACCGTCTGGTAGATCTGTAACATAGCTGTAAATCGACTCACCTACACACGAATCAAAAACTCACATCTGTGCACTTGGTGAAGTGTCATTCCAGTCCACGTCTCTCGCAGTTTCATACCATCTACGAAGTTATCCAGATACGTCACCTCGCCATGTCACTGTGTCTGCAGCCCATCCGCCTGAAACACAGACTGCCTCAGCACACCCGTGTACCTGATCGACCTCGACGCCCCCGGTCCCGAACCCCGGCGCTGGAACACCCAAGGCCCATCAAGCAAACCTGTCGTCGCTGTGACAGAAAGGCTTGGTCGTCGTACCATCGGTTCGCTCCGACCTTCTCCCCTCTTCAAACATGCAGTGCGCCAGTCGATGCCGAAGCACCGGACCCCGGACAACTGCCCTCTGGCAGGCTGCAGCTGCGCAGAGAAGCCGCGACTGGTAGGCAGAATGCGCAGACCTGCATTTACCCGCTATGTATCAAAACATAGTGGTCTGATGCTCGCGTGGTGAGAGATGCGGCAATGGCTGTGTTTCTAACATCATGGAAGCAAAAAGGAAACCATGCGGGAGTGTGACGTGCCGTCCGAAATTACCCGGAGCGTGGTCCCCGACTTCGCTGAGGACATGTGTGTGTGCGGCACAGTATAGTTAAGTCAAAAGGAAAGCGACAAAGTTAGTGCTTTCTTTAGTCAAAGATGTGGTTGTGGTGGCATGCGGCGCGGTTGTTAGAGGCTGGCCAAGCATCAGAAACAAGCGACAAGGCCCTCAGTACTTGATTTCAAGATCGATTTTGTCTGACGGCTGATCGAAGGTATTCCCGCATCTGTTTAAATTGTTCCTGTCGTATAAGGGGTTAATTTCACAAGGGCCTTTGGTTCTTTCTTGGGAGCATAATATGCTGTTGTAGAGCTACGAAAGTCTTCGGGGTCATCCGTGAGTATTTCTTGTGTAGAAGAGGCGAGAGGCTGGAAGCGCTGGTGGCGCGTGTGATAAGAAAACGAGGCTTCTTGAAGGATAAGCTACTGTAGGTACTCGATAAAACTAATGCATGCATACAAGTGCACATCACCGACTAAAACAAGTGCTGATGGTGGAGAAGTTGAGGGAAATGCTATCTTTAGTGCAGATTTAACATCACGGGAGAGTGAACAACATCACGAGCACAAGTTTCGGCTTTCAGAGGTGTGATTACTCCATTCGTACATGCAAACCAACAACGACCTCCTAGGCCAAAGTCTAATGCGGATCAACAGTCCGGCTGTGAAAGGTATATAATATCAACGAAGATGTTTGCTCGCTAACTTTATTATAGGTATGGCCGAACCAATGTGTGATACGATAGTGAATATGCTTCAAAATCCAAATATGAAGGGGTAAATGATGTCGTGATAGTGCGTAATGCTGGGGTATCTCTAGTCTATACTTCTTTAACCCAAACCTGTGTGATCGTTAGTAAGTGTATGAGGAAATTTAGAACTCGGGTCAACATACCTCCATCTTCGCCATGTCGCTGCCGTCCTTCCTAGCGACGGACTTCGCGGTTTGAATTGCCATGTCCAGATCGTCTTGGTCTGCCATGGTAATCATGTCGCCATCGTCTTTGATCTCCACCTTGAAGTTGTTTCTCACGCCGAACTTCTCGCGGATGGCCTGCCAGAATTCGCGGATCGTCTGATCCTGGGTGATGAAAACGTAACGGGTGTCGCCAGAGTGGACTTTGACCCTGATCTTGCCACCAACAGCGCGATTGCTGCCTCCGGACTTGGTAGAGCGGGCGGGTGACCGTCTTCGGGATTTAGAACGCGACATCATCTCAAACTCAGCATCGTCCAAGTCACTGCCATCGTAATCGTCTTCCTCCTCTTCCTCGATGTAGGCGGGACGGCGTCCTTGCTTCGAGCGGGTGTACGCACCACGACTTCCACGGGATGGTTGATAGTTGTCCTCATTGTCGTAGTAATCGTCAATGATATCCTCGTCCGATCCACGACGACGCGGCTTGTAGTCGCGTTGTCTGTTCCGCATAGACTCAGATCGGGTTGGGGGAGGCCGCTCAGAAGCCGAGCGCTGAGTACCCTGGCGGCGTGGCTCGTTACCACCTTGTTGATCAAAGGCGGCTCTTCCAAGGTTGAGAGGTTGTGGCTTGGGTCCGCCTCCGCGAACCGATTGAGCCCGGGTCATTGGGGCATCACCAGAACCACCCGATCTCCTATCAGACTCTGGAGGTGGAGTCGGAGGAAACATGTTGCGGTTCATTGGTGGTTCAGACTGTTGGCGTGCTCTACTTTGGAGCTCCGGCTTCACGAGATTCGTTGCGGCGAACGAAAGCTTCTCCTCTGGCCTGTCGTCCTTCGCTTGCTGACCTCCTCGCTTGATCTCAGCACCTGCAAACCCTGTAAAGGCATTGGCTCGGTCTGATGCGGCTACCAGACGCGCTTTGCCCAGGTAGTCCTTGGTCTTCAAGTTCTTCACCTTGGCTTCGTTGGGACGGTAGACGATACCGACTGGGATGGAAAACACGGTGTACCCCTAAAAATTGTTAACGATGCAAACGGTAGGCTGCATGTCGAATATCTCACCTCTGCCTCTTCCCTGATGGCCTCGTCAATCACGTCATGATCAGGAACGACCTTTTCCTTCGCCGCAAATGAAAGATCCTGCAGACCAGCATCCCTCTGCTGCAGATAGATGTAGCAAAGACCGCGGTTGAAGAGGACCTCGCAAGAATACAATTTAAACTTTAGGCCTAGTTGTTCGTAGTCGATATTGTTGTTGCCACGCAAGTAAAGAAGGGTGTCATTGAAATTGGCGAGTGCTTCCTCGAAGTCGCCCATCAAGAAGTTGGACACACCCTGCTGGAAGTAGGCGACAGCGAGATACTGATCCAGACGCACAGCGCGCTGGTAGCAGTCGACCTGCGTGGATGTCAGAACGCGGTCTCTGTCGCTTCCTGGCGTACCGATCCGTGACTTACCGCCTTCTCGTGTTCGCCGAGCGTCGCATGGATGACACCGCAGTTGAACAGAATCTTGGACGTGTCGGAGATGCCGTCAAACGTCTTCAATGCCTCCTCAAAATCGTTGTTGTCGTAGCTGCCGAGGGCTGCCACCCAGGTTTCGATTTCCTACCCCGCAGTCAGTCAAACGGTCTTCGGAAGCAGCGACCCAGGACAGCGGAAGGCGCGCACCTGCTTCAGAGACATGACGAGTGTTCATTCAACGTGTTACCCGGCAGTATGGTGTCGTCAAGCCTCAATTGAGCGTTTCTCCTACCGCTCCACGGGCAATGGAGGGGCAATGCTCCGTCTCGAGCGCGACCCGCTGACAATCCTCCTCTCTCCCACCGAATTACAGAGTAGCCGCCGGGGCTGCTGCGAGCGCACACTGTCGGGCAGATATTAGTAGCGATCAAGGCGATGCTCTTGCACGGGAAGCGGTGTCGGATAGCGGTGCCGAGGCGTGGTGGTGCGGAAGCAAGCGATCGTGAAGAGTGCAGGTGTTAAGGCACAAGTTGGGAAGCCGGACGAGGGAAGAAGAAGTTTCGAGGGCAGCACTCGAACAAGACAGGGACACGGCGGGAATTTGGCAGGCGGTTGCAGCAGGGCAGAGGTGGGGAGACCAAATCTGAGGTCCAGCGCGTCTGAGGACAAGGCTTGGCTGGCACCGCGCCTCCCGCCGTGATTGGCCCCCTGCATCGTGAAGTCGACATCCACGGCGCTTGGAGGCTCCCCAAGTCGCTTCTTCCCAACCTATTCCAGCATGACACCACCGCCATCTGATATCACAGCAAACCTAGCGGACCTCTGAAGCGCTGCCCAACGCCAGTCAGGCCGGCCATCACAAACTGCGCTGTCCGCGCAAACTCGACGCCCACGATGCTCTCCCGCCCCTTTCGATCATGGACCGATGGCGTTTGAGGTCTGTTACATGGCAATCTTGCAACTGAGACACCCACGTGACATGGCCGTCTTCTAGCCACTCATTCTGTCGCCTTGGGTTTCCAGGCATGAACGCATGAGATCCGACGCTTCGCGAAGTCCGTGTTCGCGCAGTCTTAGTTTCGGCCTAGATTACAAGGTGCCTGCGTTATCACATCCCGACCTAACACGGCATTTCAATGGCACTTCATTCTCCTTGGTGTGAGCCTCATCCATCTTGGCATTTCAGCACCGTCATTGAGCTCATAGCATCCCGCGGTCCCGCTGTTCCTCTCTCTCCTGCCAAACAGTCTTTCCTGAGCACGAGCATACCGTTTTGTCATCTTGAGGCAGCCCACTGTTAGCGACGGTTCACCAAGCAAAAAGCAAGCTAACGCGACCAGAACGAGGACGGAACCGGAAAAGATAGAGAGGCACTTACTGTCCCAGACACCTGCGCTTCGTGCAATAACTCCAACTAACGTATCCGGGTCATTCTTGTCAAACTAGAGTTGGTTAATTCCGAGTTCAAACATGTGGAGTTGATTTATGCATACTTTGCCGTCTTGCTGCCGTGCGACCACTATGCTTCGGCCGATCATCTCCCAGACCTGTATTGGTCTATCTAAAAAGACAGCGCCAACACCACCATTACCTACTTCGACTGTGCCGAAGATACCTCGACTTTGCTTATTTTCCTTCTTTGCCAGTACTGCCTCCCAGATAGCACCAGTAGATTCAGGACCTTCTGAAATGTCTCCGCATTCTCGCACTGTGGCATGATACGTTCCTGGTGACAGTCCTCGTATGCTCAGGTCGATAATGGTGAGGCTGGGAGCGACTTGAACCATACGCACCAAGCCGCGGACCTTGTTTTCTACGTCAGGAGCATGTGACTCCAAGATACAAACCGCTGCGCCTGTCAAAAAATTAGTTTCCTGGAAATCCTCTGCTAGTTTTGACAATCGATCTCACTTGAGATCAGAGGTGAATACGTACTGTTCGACTTGCCGCTTCCACGTAGAATGGCATCGCGGCCCGTGGCTTGAATAGCTTCAACGATTGCGGAGGGCGCGGCAGTGCCTTCAATTGCGACTAATTGATCTTGCAAGTTTGCGGAAACTTTGGTAATTCCTGCAGTTTGTCAGAGATCAAATGTCGTGCATAGACATGACTGAACGCTCGTACCACTCAAGTGTGAGAGCGAGCCTTCGATGTCCTGCACACATGATTGGCAGGTCATGGGAACGGCGAATATGGTTTCGAACACGGGAACAGTCATCTTGATCGCACTGGTGAATATTTGATTTCAAGGATCTGGTAAAGAAGGCAGTTTGGTGATTCGGGAGCATCTATCACTTCGTCGCTTTGAAATCCATCGGCCTCGCCAGCGATCTATGGCCGATGAGCGGAGCACGTGACATGATCCATCTGGAAATTGTTCGGTGAGGCTTGGCATTGAACTTCGACTTCACGACAAAGCTATCGCCAGCGAAAACCCCTTCCGTAGGAACTTGTCTACAACAGTTAGAGGACACACTCCCAGGGTGGACCTACAGACGGCTGTTGCTTGAGCGGTCGTCTTTACCATCATGTCACAAGTCATTGGACGGGTATGATACCACCATCTGTCTCTTAATTACATTGCCTTCTCGAGCGATTGATTATTGCAATTGGCCTTCCGTCCCAGTAAGACAGCATAACTGACCTATAAATTGCAGACGCGCCTGGCGTATGCCCGCTCATGGCACCTCGTAGACATTGGTTCCGACCCCCGAGCCCTTGGCCGCGTAGCCTCCGCCATTGCCCTCGCACTCATGGGCAAACACAAGCCCATTTTCGATCCCTCCACAGACTGCGGCGACTACGTTGTAGCCATCGACTGCTCCAACCTGCACACCACGGGCAAGAAGCGCTTCCAAAAACTCTACCGCACACACACCACGCGCCCTGGCTCGTTAAAAGAACTAAGCATGGACCGCATGATATCGAAATGGGGTGGCGGAGAAGTCTTGAGGAAAGCAGTAAGCGGCATGTTGCCGAAGAACAGGCTGAGGAAGGAGCGGCTGGCGCGGTTGAAGACGTTTGAGGGACGAGCTCATCCGTATCAGGAGAATTTGCTCACGGTGCAGAATGGTGGTGGGCAGAGTATATTGGAGCATCATGCTGTAAAAAAGACGTTGGCGGAGGCGAAGGAGGCTGTCAGGGAGGCGCCTGTATCATGACAGTGAAGAGCGGTTGAGTACGAAGGGGTGAGGGCGACTTAAGAAAGACATGGCTAGGGCTTGTACAACTTGTGTATATTTACGAGCGTGGCATAAGGTGGCACGGAGGCAAGTGCTTCTGTACAGCATAACGAAATGCATATTTACATTGTTCAACTTTACAAGATGATTTACCACGCGATGTGATCAAAAACAATACTAGCAACAGGACGGCAATGGCATAACAGGAATTCCAGATTCACCGGGGACATTCCGTCGTCGTATCAGTATTCCAGTGGTCCTTAACCCACTCCGTCATAATATCAGTGAAACTCTTGCCATCCGCATATGCAGCGGTATCACTCAAACTGTACTTCTGTCCGGTGTATTCCAGGGCCAGTAGGATCCACTTCTCGATGAACTCGTTGTACATCAGGTCCACGGTTTCTGGCTCATGGTCATCGCCTTGGTCAAATCCGATGTAAGACTGAATACAGTTGGGAACGTTGTAGAATGCGAGTTCCGTGTGAATGGTGTCGTCGCCATCGTCGCCGGCGTCATCATGGGTCGTGTAGCCAGGGAACGTGTCTTTGCCGTTCGTAAGTGGTGATTGATCGTGTCGTTGCTCAGGGTGAGTAAACGTAAGGCCTGGAGAAGAGAATAATTGGGGCCGGTAACGTGCTGCAAAGACATCGGGTGGCTGTAGGTATGCGTTGTTGTCCATCATCTCAAGCATAATCGGTCCCTCGTTGTTAAGTAATTTGAGTACCTGACTCGCACCTTTATATGGTACATCTTTGATGTAGCGAATCGCACTAGTGAATGGTGAGACCAGGAACTTGGTGTCTTTTGTGAAGGTGCCCTTAAAGATGTCGAACCGCACCGAGCCTGTGTTGGTGATCACAAGCGCTTTCCCTCCCTTCTTGATCCTTTCCGACTTCTCGATTGATTGAGGGAGTAATTGTTCCTCTATCCATGTGAAGATGCTTTCATTGTGCGGATATGGTCGTCGACTGACCCATAGATCCTGTGGCGCACAGCCAAAGCGCTCTCCCAGACCGAGCGAGTCTCGAGCATCACCAATCGCTTTGGAGACGTCTTTGCCATGCTTAGTTGGAAATGTCTGCTCATCTTTACCGCTGTGTTGGTGCAGTGAGAAAAGGTTGTTGTCTATGTATCGTCGAGAAAACGTGATTTTCGAGCTCTGAGGTACTGGTGCTAGATCTTTTTTTCCGCCAGTGCTGAGGCCATCGATGGACATGAATCCCAGTGTCTCCATATACCTTCCGCTTTCGAGTGCAACAGATTTGCTGTCGAAGATCTTGTAATCCTAAGACAGAGCCATCAGCAAGGACATTTACTTCGGCTTAATACGCTTCCTACTCACCCGAATATGAGAATGACCACCAAAGAATTGAATCGGCAGATCCCATTGTGCAGAACGAATAGTCGAGAAGAGTACTTTGTACTCATCAGAGCGGATATCAACATGACCAAAAACAATGATGAGGTCCAGATTTTTATCCCTGAGAGCCTCCTTGAACCAAGCTTCTTTGACTGTATCCTCCACTCTTTGTATCACGGTATTGTTTGCATTTCCAGTGAAATCGAAGATGAAACCAAATGCCAGAATGCGAATGCCTTGATTCTTGGTGGTAAACTTCTTGTATCGTTGTGCCAAGGGCTCCAGTTTTCCAGTATTCGGATTGTAGATATCGAGATTTGATGCAATGTACCTGCCTTTGAAGTCAGGAACTGTATGGAAGAACTCTCCCTCAGCCGTGTTCGCCTTGTACAGTTCGTGGTTTCCGGAGCTGATGAGATCGATTTGCTGCTCTTTTGCGATCTCATACGTGAACTTCCCTCGAGGTTTAGAGGAGTCATAGATGGCATTTCCTTCTACGCGGTCCCCAGTATCAATGAGCAGAAGATCAGAGCCATCTGCATCTGCTTTATCGTGTAAATGCTTTGCGAAGGAGACATAGTCTCCCCAGTCTGCGGAAAAAGAAGCTCTACGATGACTTAGCATCAGGCAGCACGACCGAAATACAGTAGTGGATATCGTAAGGGCAGTCCTCGAAGGGTATTGCATGCAGCATCCTCGTCTTGGAGAGTCCGCTCGAATGGAATCAACAAGACATAGAGGCTCATGATCACACCAAAGTGAATGCATCATCACTTACTCTTGGAGGTGTCCACCCCACCAACCATGGATGTCAGTTGTGTGCAGAAAGTTCAGCTGGGCCCAAGGTAGCTCACGCAGGGGCGCGGCGATAGGGGAAGGGGCCTCTGGTTGCACACAGGAGGCCCCTTGAAAGCCTGCGAGCAAGATGAGATATATCTCAAGCATGATTATGAACAGGGCATGTAGGTGGTGTGCTCTTTTCAATGTCTCTCAACTCCGCAGGTGACCATCTAGGTACCCAGGTGCTGCCTGAAGAGCCCGTCCACGGCTTCTGGTCTGGGCTGACTAATGTGAGACGGACAGGGGCGTTGGAGAAAGAGTCAGCTGCCTGGGACAAGGTGTTGCAAACGAAAGTCCAAGGGCGAAACAGCAGGGTGAGGAGACAATGCTGGCCAATGAAGCAGTGACGTACTGCTCTGTGAATGCACGTTGCCCTAAGACGGGGCCCGACAGGGATTAGCTCCTCCGAGCCCTTCTATATCCAGTAGCGTCGATATTTTTCCCGACAAAGCACAACACCAGCCACCTCAACACCTCTCTGCAACTCGACTTCTACACGCGCATCACACCCAATTTGCGTCGCGAACAATGGCTCGAGCTGCAAGTGCCCGCGCTGCCAGCGCCAAGCCCGTCGAGGCAAAAGAAGTCAAAGTCAACGGCACCGGTACATCACGCTATCCACGAGCTTGCAAGCCATCGCTAACCCAGCCAGCACCCACTCGACGCGCTGCGAAGAAGACCGAGGACGCGCCCCTCACGAATGGCGCAGCCAAAGAAGCCACCATAAAACGTACGCCCGCTGCAGATCAAGTCCAAGGTACGCGTGCTGACACAGCCCTAGTTGCTGGACGAGGTCGACCCAAGAAGTCAGCAGAGCCCACACCAGAGCCCAAGGCCGCAGTCGCGAAGCCCTCGAAGCGCAAGAAGGCCGACGAGGAAGAGGCTGAAGCGGAGCCCAAGCAAGCGGCCAAGAAGGTGAAGGTGCAGGAGACAAAGGCCGCAAAGGTCGTCAAAGCCCCTTCAAAGCCCCAAGCCAAGGGCCCGCGACGTGTTCGTGGCCAGAAGACGGAGATCAACGCACTGAAATACACCGAGCCACTCAAGGTTTTCGTCTTTGGCGAAGGCAGCTCTGGCGAGCTTGGATTCGGCGCCACCAAGAAGGCCATCGACGTGAAGCGACCGCGTTTCAACGAGGCCCTTACCAACCAGAACGTTGTCCGCATCGCTACTGGTGGTATGCACGTTGTTGCGCTCACCAAAGACAATAAGATCTTGACGTGGGGTGTCAACGACAACGGCGCGCTTGGACGCGACACTTCCAATGCCGACGTCAAGATGCGTGATCTGGATGCCGACGATTCTGACTCCGACTCGGAGGATGAGACTGGCGGACTGAATGACGTCGAGTCCACACCTACGGCCATCTCGTCAGAATATTTCCCCGACGACACTGTCTTTGTTGACGTCGCAGCCGGCGACAGCTGCTCCTTCGCGCTCACCACCGAGGGTGCTCTCTATGGATGGGGCACATTCCGCAAAAATGAGGGCATCCTGGGCTTCGACCGCGGTAGCCACACAGCTCGGTTCCCCGTCTACATTGATAGCGTCACAAAGGTCACTCAGATTGTTTGCGGCACCAACCACGTCCTTGCCTTGGACAAGGACCGCCACGTTTACGCTTGGGGCAATGGTCAGCAAAACCAGCTCGGTCGCCGTGTCACGGAGCGCACCCTCACCGAATCTCTGCTACCCAACCGTGTCGGCTTCCACGACTCATCATTCAAGCGCCCGAGCCAACGCATCAAGTCGATCGCATCTGGCGACTATCACGGACTTGCTATTGCTGAAGATGGTCACATCTGGGCTTGGGGTGCCAACAACTATTGCGAGACAGGCTATCCCGAGAATGCTGGTGCGGACGATGCAAGTGTTCTGACACCTCGCATCATCAAGAGCCTTGAAGGCAAGAATGTCAAGTCTCTCCACGGTGGCGCACATCATAACATCGCCATCACCCAGGACGGCCAAGTGCTAGTTTGGGGACGATGCGATGGCTCACAGACTGGTATTCCCGCCGCCCAGCTCAATGCCGAGACCGATGAGGACAAAGTCCTTAAGAACAACGACAAACCCAAGATTCTTGTCGAGCCAACTCCCATCCCCAACCTACAAAATGTTGTCGATGGCGCATGCGGTCCTGACCATACCATTGTGATTGACAAGAACGGCAAGGCATACTCATGGGGTTTCTCGGCCAACTACCAGACTGGTCAGGGCACCGATGACGATATTGATGTCCCAACCATGATCGACAACACTGCCGTACGTGAGACACAGCTCACATGGGCAGGATGCGGTGGCCAGTACAGCGTCTTGGCTTCGAAGAAAGAGTAGAGCAGGCCCTTCTCATGCGGAATTGCTCGTTTCTATCGATATTCTCGAAAGATTAGAGCAGCCCCCTCCCTTGTGGAATTGCTCGATTCTATCAGTATCCTCGATCCACTTCGGTGATCTCCCACTCGATTTTCGATTTGGACAACAAATTGCACATTTCAAATGTTCTCATTTTTCTCATTTTCCTTTTTCCTCTCATTCTTCTGTAACTACCATGGAGGGCTTCAGGCATAAATTGGCGTTTTGCGGGTTTAACACGGACATGCATAGCGGCTTTTGGATTGTTCCATCTTCTTCGGGACGTGGCACGGTATGGTGGCATCCTGGATATGAGGCTTAAGCGGGACAATCTCGCCTCGCGAGGCCTATGGGAGCTGGCAGGATGGCTCAGCCGTGATTATGAAATCACTTGTAATAGTAGAATGCTATGACTCTTTCCATCTTCTTCAAAAGTTACCATGTGCTCCTTCGTTTCGCTTATAACCTCGCTTAGTGATTCTTCCAAGAGTGGTAGGGAACCATATTAGTGGCGTGTGCCATGGGCGAATCATTGTGTCAAAATGGTGATTTTGAGGACTGAGGTCAAAGATTGTGAAGGTTCAAATGTTTCATTGATCCATTAGATCAGACCTTGAAGGCCCTCCTCATGCCGTGACTATAAGATTCGAAGTTTTGCCTCCCATAAACGCCACGCAAATGCCCTCATCTCATTAACGCCAGAACACCAACCGCTAACTCCAGACTATCGTCCGCCCCTCGCAGCTCGCGCTTGCTCGCGTTCGCTGGCATTGTATCTGTGAGAAGTCCGTTAGCCCCAGTACGGGACAGTGGTAGGGTCTTAGGATGGAGAAGTGTTGGGATGGTTCATCGGAGTGTTATTGCGCAGCTCCTGTTTGGCCTCTTCTTCCTCAGGGTAGGGAACGTACTTGAGGAGCTTCTCGATGAGGTCGACATGGGTGAGGATCATGCGACGGCAGCAATAGCGGGTCAGGCCGATGGCGTCGAGAGCATCACTAGAGTGGTAGAGGTTAGCAAGAGCTGCGTACAGTGGGTAGGGCTACCGCAAGGGTGCTGGTGCTATATAACGGCGGATGGAGATGGAGTGGGTAGGATGGGAGTGATGACGGCGCAGGAGATCTTACACTTCCTCGGTACCCTCGCTGAGCAGGGCCATGTACTTCTCCCAGAGGTCGCCAGTGACCTGCCAGTATGTTAGCATGCGCGCAAGTCTTGAGGGTGTGGGGGAGTGGTACCTTGCCGCAGGAGAAGCAGCGGATGGGAACAATCATCTTGGCAGTTCAAAGAAAGAGAAGAGCAAGTGATATTTTGAGGCCTTGCGATCAAAGATACGCGTGGGTCAAGTGCTGATTGACGTGTTGCTGTGTGTGGGGTGTGGATGCAAGAAGCGGTGGTTGCTCTCAAAGAAAGTTGCGGCGCGCTAAAACCCGCGGGCGGTGGAGAGCTCGGGCCATTTCGCAGAAACGCTCGGGCCACTTCGCAAATAACTTTTTCGAACTTTTGAGACGCGGCGTTCACAGGTCGAATTCACGTCTTGCGTCAAACGAGCTCTCGACGCCAACCCGGTTTCCTTGGAGATTAGCGATGGCGGACAATGCTTCTCAGTTGAAGCGGAAGAGGGACAATGCAGAGGAGCAGAAGAAGAAATCAAAGAAACAGAGAAAAGTCGAGGAAACCGCTAGACAGGCTGCTGAGACGGTGACCACGGATACAGCTCTACCAGCTACTCCGAAGTCCAAGAACAAGTCGAAATCGACATCAACCGGAACGCCATCGAACAGCCAGAGCAAGGAAACGCCGATTGATACTCCATCGACATCGCAAAAGACGAAGAAATCATCTAAGCAGGACGTTGGCGCAGAGAACGTTGTAGTGCAGGATGTAGTAGCAGATGACCTGATCCAGACACAACGGAAAAATGGGAGGAAGAGCTTAACGGTCGCGAATGGGGAAGAGCCAGGTACGGAGGTTTCCAAACCGAAAAAGAACAAGACCAAGGCCCACGCGAAATGGTCCTTGTCGCCAGCGCAAGGTGGATGGTTCCTTTCGGCTGACCCCGTCTTCTCTCCTGATGAGAAGTACATCATACTCGCGAATTCAAAGTCCCTCCAAGTCTATGCCGCCGAAACCTCCAATGTCGCCAATATTCTCTCAGTCGGAAGTACCGGCGAATTGACAGCATATGCGCTCTCGAGCTCGAATGCGAATCAAGTCTACGTCGCCGACTCTAATGGCCTCATTACACTGTGGGATTGGGTCGATGGATCTAAGATTGGACGATGGGACATTGGGGCGACTGTCCGCAACATGACAGTCATCTCTCATCCCGAATCAAAGGAAGATCTAGTGTACTGCCACGAGATCGGCAAGAATCACATCATCAATGTTCATGCCTTGCGCACCAAATCTCACGCATCGAAGACGGAACTCAAGCGCGTACTTAAAGCCAGCTCCCCGATCCAGGGTATACAGGTTATTGCAAGGGGCAAGTATATCATTGTCGCATGTACCAATTCTGTCATGGTTGGAAAACGCCTGAAGCCAAGCAAAATGGAGCTACAAGACTTTGAGTACGTGTGGCGAGAGTTGAAGTTCTCGAAATCTGTTACCACGTTCAACACCTACCTCCACGCGCCAGAACCTACCAAGGGAAAGAAACAAGCCCAAGACCAAAGGGACAACTTTGACATTGCGGTTGGAGATGAGACTGGCGCCATTATTCTGTTCGAAGATATTTTGGCCAGTTTCGCCGCTTTCGAAAGCGCCCAAAAAGGAAACAAAAGCAAACTCAACGATGCGGAGAGCCTGCGACCAAAACGTCTCCATTGGCACAGAGAAGCAGTGGGTGCGGTCAAATGGTCGCTAGATGGTAAGCAAGAGTCGTCAATTCGTATGTCTGGGTTCTAACCTTTCAGGCAATTATCTTGTCTCTGGAGGCAACGAGACTGTCATCACTATCTGGCAATTGGCCACCGGTAAACCGCAACATCTGCCTCATCTTACTGCGGCCATCGAGAATGTGGTAGTATCTCCTTCAGGCGCGGCCTATGCTGTTTCGCTTGCGAACAACTCAGTCATTGTTCTTTCGACCACTGAGCTTGAGGCAAAAACAAACATTGTCGGTATACAGTCCCGACATGTAGACCCGGAAGCATCGGCTAGTACTTTCAATCCAGTCCCACTGGCTGTGAATCCGAAGTTCCCAAGCGAGGTACTGTTTTCAGTACCCTCGACGCAGCCACGCAAGAGGAGTGATGACTCGCGACCGCAACCTTATCTACAAACTTTTGATTTAGCAAACCATCGTGCGAAGACGCGACAGGCAATCACGCGCAACAATGCCACGGATGTAAACATGGCTCCAGAAGGAGATCGCATCAAGGAGCCGAACGTCCATCTTCTGCAAGTGAGTCACGACGGTGAATGGCTTGCCACTGTAGACGAATGGGTACCGCCCAAATCTGCCACTGGCTTCCTGAACGAAGGGATTCCAGCCTTCACTGAAGAGGAACGTCTTCTCCGTCGTGAGGTGTACCTTAAGATCTGGCAATGGGATGGGCAGAATGGACAATGGAAACTGGAAGCTCGAATTGATGCTCCGCACTTTTTCGAAAATGTTTGTGGAAATGGTCGAGTGTTCGATCTTGTTGCTGATCCAATCGCTCCTGGCTTTGCCACTATTGGCGAGGATCATACTGTGCGAATCTGGAGGCCCAAGACTCGTCTCCGTAGCGGGAATACCGTACGTGGCGCCCATGAGAATGGTCTCGTCACTTGGTCGCTTGATCGCTCCATTCGACTTTCCGACAAACTCGATATCCTTGACGGTTCCCAACAGTGGCTTCCCCCCCGGACATCACGGCTCGCCTATTCATTAGATGGATCAGTCCTCGCCGCCGCTGTCTCTTGGGCATCAGATTCAACTCCTGGAGCGACCCATCTTATCGACGTCAACACATCAAGCATTCGAAGATCTATCACCGAGGTTGACGTGAACACCCTTTCTGGTCTTGGCGTCGTTGGGCGCCATCTGATTGTCGTGGCTGATCTCGTCACTGTTTGGGACTTGGTGTTGGATCAGCTTGTCTATTCCGTACCTCTTAAAACTCACGGAATCAGTGGTCTAGAGCGTATGTTCCTTGTGAAGCTCGCCACCAATGATACTGACGGCACTTTCGCGGTAACATTGCCGTCCTTCGAGAAGAATGACTCGGGCAGTTCCAAGTTGACCAAGACTTCGACCAAAATTTCAATCTTCAACACAGAGACAGCACATGCACTATGGTCACATACAACTCCAAACATCGTCCTGTCACTTGCGTCACAAAAGGGAGAGAGTGGCTACATCATTTTAGATTCTTCTTCCAGCATCAAGGCCATCACTCCCACCACCGGTTCGCTGCAGCTGCCGACACCCCCGCCAGAGGAAAAAGCAGAACTGCAGCATGTATATGCTATCCAGAATGAAGACGATGAGGAGCCGGAGCAAAATATCTTGGAGCCTTTGCTTGTGAGCGATCTTTCGCAGGACATTGACGATGAGGCGGTTGTCCTCAACCAACAGGCCTTGCAAGAAGTGCTCGATAACGGATCGGTTCCGCCTCCTCCTCGTGGACTATTCAGCGCTGTTTTGGCATTGGTAGGAAGGCCGCCGAAGATAGTGGCATGAATGTAGCAGTGTATAGGTAGTACGTAGATGTCAAAATGAATAAGTTTCTGCACCTCATTGGGATCAAGTATGAGTTTTAGTTCAAATATTGTCTTTATGTTCCATGTATGCGCGTAAATTCAACCTACTTGCATTCAAATGCACGGAACGGTTGGAAGGTATACCAGCATCATTCATAACATTATAATAGATATCCCGAAGGCTTTTGGTCCACCCCTCTTTTCTTTCAGCGCAACAGTTGCATTTCATGCAATATTACAGTCGCATCGAGACACATAGGCATCCCCTTTAAACTGTCAGAACGACATCCCAGCAGGCCGAAGCTTCTCCAGCCACCCACCGTGTATCACCCAGATATGCAGTAGTACACATGAGCGTCCTCACAGGGTAATAGAAAGAGATGGGACAAGCTACTTGAATGCACTCATATTACTCAAACGACACTCAATACCTACCGCTTAAACTCCACAAAGCGCACCTAGAAACTTTCTTCGACTGAAGAGCGTGTGCTGGTATGCGTTTGCACTGCACCATGCACAGTCTATCACTTCGGTGCTGAAACGGACGTTGAATACTCGACGCGGAGAACAGCTTAAGACTGACTACAACGGGGACACGAGAAAGCATATATCCATGAACATGAAGAGCTTGGAAAGGCGAAGACCAACACGGTTGGACTGATACATGAGTCTGATTCGCTGAGGTGATGAGGGCTAGTGCATGCATCCCCGCCGGAAGACAAAGGGGATACTAAGGACAGACAGTGTTAGGAATTCACGAGGTGTGAGGTGTATCTACCTATGGTCACCTCGCGGACTTTTTCGAACAGTGCGATGTGGTATGTGTGTTCGCTTTTGAAGTTGAGCAATTTATTTTGAGATATATGGGACAAAGAACGTCTATAGAGAGTTTTGACGTCGAGGAATCACTTGTCTCCAATGTCTCTTGCATGTGAGTGTTGAGTTATCTTGATATTTGACTAACCTCAAGTTCCATTTCAAGGGGTAGACTGCTCGCGTGAAGTTCTTGGCGAAGTCAACAGATCTCAGACGATTGTGTTGAATATGTTGCATTTGCAAAATGAGGTAACAATGGCCTTGATTTTTTTCGACGAGTATGTGACAGCCATGCAGAGGTCGTGTAATTTTATAGTTGGCTCTAAGAAGTTAATTGAAGATTTTTGTGTATATCAAGTGTCTTTGCACGAGATCCAACAAGACAGGTTGACACCGTTCTAAATGCTACACCCTCTCTCCCTCAGACCTAACAATTTCCGAAGGACAAAAGCCTACGGAATATTACCTATCATTCCCTATCTTGAAGAAGAGTTTCCCTCCGGATTCAATCAACGCATGCAATAATGCCAACACACACCGAGTCACGTATCAAAAGCGGTCGACAAACAAAGCTACGCACCTCAACAGTTGCATCGTGCACACCGCGCTGCCCCAACGTGATTGAGGCGGTCAGTACACAGCTGAAGCAACGAAATTGGCTCGCTTCTTTCTCGTCTAGATAAGATAGTGCAACATAGGCAAGTCACCCCTGACCCGTGCAGAGACCTGCATGCCTACTGCAACCCCTGCATGGGATATCAAACTCGCAGACCTACGGTGAGTTTGACGATTTTGAGCGCACTTCGAATTTCAGCATCAAAGCTAGGGGATTTTTTTCACGATGCACAGCGAAGAGGCCACAGCGGAGCGTCCGTGGCTCGGACGAACAGGTCTACAGGTCCGATGGTCCGTCAGGTACAAGGGCTCCACATGTACCAGATTGTGGATACCCATCTTCTGAAGAAAAACTTCAGATTAGGTAGCACGCTGGAGGCTTCTCTTCGTTCCTCGGGTGGGTCGGCGCACGGTTATCAAGGTACCAAGCTGGTATCCTAGATCAGATCAGGGCTCCATAAGAGTAGAGAGAAACTAGACGGAAAATTCTCCGTTGAGCTGTGTGTAACTCCGTCTGTGTTGGCTTGCTCAGTCACCTGCGCGCGAGAATTTCCACGCTAGAAGGCGAGAAATTTTACTGGCCCGCGTCGTATTCGCAAGTCTGCTCCGGCGAGCAGCGCCCAAGAGTGGAGTTCCAACCAATTTTTGGCAGGGTTTTCTCGTCTCGTGGTGGCCAGGAAATCAGGGTGCACTCGGTGCGGGTCGGCGCGCGAGAGAAAAGGTAATAGTGGGTCGGCGCTTGGGCGGGAATAATTTGGCGACGGAAAAAAGGTACCTCGCTTGCCACTATGGTATGTTGAGGGTTGAGGGTAGAGGAGTGGTGTTTTCCGAACGTCCGTGGATATCTCGGAGACATGGGTTGTGAGAGATCATAATCGTGTCATGTGCTGAGGTACGCAGATATCGTGACGGCGAGCGCAGACGGGTCATTTGACACCAAAGTAGCGACTCGTACGAGCCGTAGTGCATGTCCAATGTCCTCGCGATACTTCGTGAAGGGAAGGGAACACGGAGGGTCGGAGCGCAACGGAGCAGGTTTACCTATGCTCATTGCCTTCCCTTTTCCGTGGCAGGCACTCCTGTTCGCCAGTTGGTAGATACGGTATACGTAGTAAGGTTCTGGAAGTGATCAGCATCACGATATGCCTGATTAAGATGATGCGACCATGGGGTTGTCGATCACCCGAGGGTAGGAAGGATATCCGAAGTCGACCGTGGTGCGGAGAGGGTCGGGTACTCCACGTTCTTGACATCGTGACAACGTGCATGTGTGTTCGCAGAGCGCGGGTCGCTCGGCTCGGATGTAATGTTGCTGATTGGAGACCTTGCGTGCAGTGCAGATAGATGCAGTCCTGTTCAAGACCAGAGGGAGGTTCGGAGATGCTCTGGCTGCGATTGACGTGTGTGAAGTTGCAAGGTAGGTATGCCGCTTGCAGCAGTAGTTTCTGATGATGTGATAAGAACGAAGTAACTAGGGTACGTTGGTAGCCATTGCCTATCAAATGTTAGTAGTCGATCATTTCTCATTGAACCACCGAAATGCGGAGTACCACGCGAGTGCTTGCTGAGTAGGCTCGAAGTACTAGGCGAGACGCATGCTTAGGGCGCATGTCGCTGATAAAGTGAATCAACCTCGGGAGAATAGGAAGTGGACGAGGATGCTACTTCGATACGTCCGTAGTCTTATGTCCATTTAGGCGGGGAAATAAGAAGATTTGAGAACTGGGTAAGACATGGCTGCTTATGGGAGTCATGATGCACCATTTCAGATAAGCCTTAACACCGTTGGTTATCGCCGCCCATAATTTGGCCAGAAAGAGGTTGCCTGATGCATGGATAAGGTAGAGATCATCTGGCGAGATATGTCTTGATGAAGCAGTGAGCAGCGTCAAGCCACATCTACTCATCACTAAGCCAGCTCAGGTACAAGTCGTACAATTCTCGGTTCAGACATGACAACTAATACACTTGGTTTGTCAAGTGCTGAGTGAGCTGCGTGTGGCTGTAGGCACATAACATCAGCGACGCCCTATCTGGAGTGATAGACGGCTGTGATAATGTAGCCCTGTGCAGCTACCACAGTTACCTTCAGAAACATTAGGGGCCAATACCTCGTTTAGCAGGGGTGAAACCCCAGGAAATGCAGCTGTCGTGTGGCGCGGATGAGGCCATTACTAGATCGGGGCTGCCTGAGATCTCTTGCATTTTCCAGTTCAGGTAACGTGTACAGAGACACTTTGACACAGAACAGCACCGGGCGTTTTGCTAGGAGACTACATGGGTTGTTGTGTTGAGTTGAGTTGAGCTGGTGGTGCCAGCACAGCAGTGCCCAGCGCAACTGCGACAAATGCTCATTCATTCATGCAATTGGAGGAGAATCGTAGACGCTTCATTTCAATGCATGCGGGTCAAGCGTCGCGAGCTAGATAGGCGCATGTTTCACGAAAGGTACTCGGTGAGCGAAACACAACCCACTGTCAAGCCACAGTTGAGCGGCCAACTCCACACGCATGAAAACGGAAAACCAAGCAATTTGAACGGCGAAACGAGTCGTTGAAACTCGGCGCGTCCGTGTCTGTCGGGAATCAATAATCGATACATAGTCGGATCCGACCCAAGGTTAGTATTACCTTTGCTCAAAGGATAAAGGTAGTTGAGAATGTTTCGAGACGAGCTCTGAAGAAGGTTGATGCCGGATGCCGGTATCGCATAATCCGTGTGGGGAGCGTGGGGAATCACGAAGGAGATCAGCATTGAGACCTTCCCTTTCAACTTCTGACAAGCTGGGGACATGTCTTTGTTCAAAAGGGGACAAAACAGGGTGCAGAGCCCAGATGCCCTTGAATGGCCATGGACATGGATACGCGATCCGTCAAATCGATGGCTGAAGAAGATTAATGAACAAAGGATCATAGGATCTCAGGATCTCAGGATCGAGACGGGGACGGAGCTCTGAGGTGCGACGATCCGTATGCGCCGTATTTCGACCGAGCGGAGCTGGGAGGACATGTGCCAGTGATCGGAATCAAGTTTGCTCCGAGATGTCCTGGAGGCTGGAACCTGGACACCACGGACGCCGAGCTTGTTTCCTGCGCTCGGCTCGGTGCGGAGCGTATTGTGCGATACTACGTATATCGATACGCACGCAATCGCCCATCTGCCCTAGGCAACGGGCAGGCAGACATGTTCGCCGGCTTGGTCATGAGGTGATGTGCATGCGCGCAGGCAGTGCCCGTTTGAGGCCGCGCAAGAGCCTTCGTGTAGTGTACGAAGTACGTCGCAACTGCCTCGCAGCCCCTTTGACCGGATAGCTGCTTTTATCGGGCAAGCGTTGCGACGAGAGCCGAGTTGCCTGGGCGATCTCATCTGGCTGCCTGAGGAGGCTGCGGAAGGGCGGAGGGGCATGGCTCCCGCGCGTCCACCACGCTGGATCAAACGTGTTGCCGTGCCAGGGTCTGCACGCACTGGCCCCGCCAAAAGTCGGTCAACTCGAAATTTCGACCACGACGGTGTGACTCCGTGTGCAAATTTCGTCGAGCTTGGTGGTCTGGATGCAAGGTCGTCCGTCGCACAGCAATGCAATTGCTTGCTGTGGTGTGTGCAGGAGACCCTGGATCCATTCCATGTGCTGGGTGCCCGTGACCGCCCAGCTTGATTAGCATGCAGCGTGCAGCGATAGCGAGCCATCACATGAGACAAGACAATCACCAAGACAGGGAGCTGTGTGGATGTGATGATCATATTTTGATTTCCTAGCTAATGGCGGGAGTCTCGACCAACTGTGTGGGAGAGCTCATACCGCTATGTCAACCAAATGTTCCTAAATCCTCCCCATATCGTTCCATCGCGTGTCGTTTCCATCCATATAGATCTGAGTAGAGTAATAGCCATTGGTTGCCCATTGCAATCTTTCCAACCGCCCTGCGGCCTGTGTCCATTATAATAAAAAGTGTAAAAAGGATATCATGCTTCCGGCGCCATGCTGATAAAAGGACTCGCTCGCTAAAAATGCTGATCAAAAATCAAAAGGTCGGAACAGTTGGGTGCTGGCCTAATAACTTGTGATGAGCTGGGCAGTCGAGTCCAAGAATAGCGGATGGTCGCTTTCAAGATATTGTGTTTGTGACTTTGGATTGTAGAAGCTGGTGGTGAGCATGGCTTCTTTTTCCGAGAAGTTGAGCGTCGAGTTGGGTGGTGAAGTGGGCGGTGACTCGTCGTCAGAGTCCTCTTCGTAGACAAGCTCGGGCGGTGATTGTGATTGCGAGGGAACACGAGTAAGAGCGAGGTCCGAATCATCCTCCATATCATCGTAGAAGTCCTCGTCATCGTCCTCAAGCTCCATGGTGGTGATGTGTACTGGCGATTGGGCAATGCGGCGGGGGAGGGTGACCATGTCGAAGTCGTCCTCGCCCTCAGACTCGGAATCGGAGTCGTCGTCCTCCTCTGGCTCCTCAGCAATGCTGTCGGCCCACTGGATGTGTCGGGGCTCCTCAGCCTTGGAGGCCTTGGCCATTGTCTGGTTGAACCATGCCTCTTGCTGGCGTTCTGCGTCCTGAAGCTCGATCATGAGGCTGTCGAGGAGGTTGGCGTGGCCGACGAGAAGGCGGAGGTCGTGGTCGGCGCGGCAGGCCTCCTTGCCCAGCTTTGAGCGGGCAGAGGCGGCGATGTAGTAGGTCTGGGTGAGAGACATCTTCTGCTTCTTCTGGGGTGGTGAAGAGACAAAGTGGGAGCGGGCAGTCTCGGCGGAGATGGGCTCAAAGGCGGTTTGTATGCGGAGATGTGATGAGGAAGGCATCTTTGATAAGTAGCAGGCAGAAATATTATGTGCCTAGAGAGTTGTGAGTCAGGTTGGCCGATGACTGGAAAGACGAGGCTTCACCAACCTTAATGTGTGAGTAGCCAATGGAGGGAAGGTGATCCGAGCGCTGGGGATCCAAGACGATTCGTTGTGCGGGTTGTTTGATTGATTGCTGGTTAGGAGTGCGGAGTGTGGAGTGGTAGTGGTAGCTGGTGTTGATGTTGGAATGGTGCTTGGAGTGATGACTGTCAAACGGGCTGGGCTGGCGTGTTTCTTATGTTGCTCGGAGGATGACCACGATGTATAACGGCCTCTCGGAATTTATTAGCTTCGACCGTTCTTGACCGAGAGTCGGTGAGGATGATTCACAAGGGCTGCAGGGATGGGCAGCCACATTTGCTAGCGCGCTGCACCCGGACGCTCGGCCGGTGACACCTTTTCAAATGCTACGGGCTTTTCGGATTTTACTGAGCCCCCCTGCTGGCCCAGCATACGGCGCGATTACCCATCACCGCTGCCGCTGCTCGCAAATAATGACGCCTTTGCCAGTGTTAGTCGGACTTTACTAACTCACGATGAGTGAACTCGGGCATTGCATCACTGACTCCAACAATTGGAATTTGCTTTTCGCACCGGCGCCCTCTACTCGCTACTGCCAACATTCATGCGCTGGCGACCTTGGTCTGCCCTGCCCTGCCCTGCCCCGTCTGGAGGCGCGAGGGCTCCTGGCTGGCTGCCTGCGCTGCTGTCGTCGCCAGGATGCGCTGTCGTAAGGCTCAGCCCGAGCCACACGTCCTCTCCATAGCCAAAGCGGTCAACGCTGGGCTTCGCGGGCTCTCGCTTACCAAAGAGCCTGCGGCCATTCCCCATTGGGGGCGTCATTGCGACCCATTGATTCTGTGCTTAACGATTGCTTTGGCATTATGGCAAGGCGAGACTCTCGCCGTTGCAGCAGACTCACGACAGCAGCATGCCTGCGCCGGACCAACCAGTGCTGCAGACGACCGCTTCGCGTCATGCTCGTGCTGGTGCAGACAGGTCGTGACTTTACGGACGAACCACTGGGAATGCCAGGCTTCGCTCGCGGGCCTTAGTGCAAACGGCGTTTCGGCGTCCACAGCTCGTCCGCGTCCCGAGCGCTGCGTGCGAATTGTCTGCCCGACCGCGCTGCTGCCACCTTCCGCTGTCCCCACGCACGCCTTGCGCGACCAAATGATCACAAATTACCCCCTGTCGCACATCCCATCGACTGCTCGAAAAGGGCGCCTGCCATGGTGGCTTCTTTAATCTTCTGCCTCCTGTTTGGGACGCAGATGACAAAACCCCGTTTGCTTGCTCCGCGCTGCCGCCGCTGATTGGCTGCTTTTGCCTGGTTGGTAAGGCCTGCTGAACAATGCCATCTGACAAAGCTGCCAAACCTTGTCCACCACTTCCACCACCTGCGTGACTCCAAGGCCCTGATGACAAAACTGCACACATCTCTCCGTCCATCTTGATTGCCCGTCTCCGCACAAGTCGCCGGTCGTCTGCACAAAGTCCGCGGTAATACCCCACGGATGCCTTCGGTGACTTTTGCACCCCGCCATAATCGTCTCGCATTCTGTAGTCACAAGGTAGGCGCCAGTCTGGGGACGCATCTCCCCTTCAGGCAGGCCCAGTCGTCGACTTGACGACGGATTACCTATTTTCAACCTCAAGCGACCGTGCGCCGCCATTCTCGAGCAGCCTCAGGCGCCGAACTGCTCTGTTGCACCCGTCCCCACGCCCGCCCTTTGGTGGCTTTTCGGTAGGGCTGAACATTCCCATCGCGGTAAGTCAATGTGCTCGCGCGTTACTCAGCTCCTCGCTTCGTATACCCAATCCACCTCTGGCGCGCATTCACCCATATCCACACAGCCCCTATGGTGGTATTCGCTTCCAATCAGGTCCCACAACTGCAGAGGAGCCAATTAAGCGGATGACACGTCCCATCGCTTTGGGGAACCGTTTAGTTCTCACCGCTGGAGCTGTGCGAGGCTGAATCCCATCTCGCGCGTGCCGATATACTGGCGGTCCGCCGCTATGCACACTGCCGCAGTGTTACGCACGATGTCACAATGCAATTCTACACAGCATTTGGAGCAAGAATGAGTCGACGGATGCACGGCGCGCCGAGCGGATACGATTGTCAACAGTGAACAGCCACAGTATGATGACTCCACTACGAAAACTACGCGTACACGGCTTCATCACCAACGCGCATTCCACTCGCATCCACCCACGCAGTACGAATCTCCCAACCGCATTGTCGCACACGGCTTCGATTCGTTAACCATTAATTCGACCACATGCACTCGCCGGCGCTACCACATCCACATCATCATCACATGCGCCCATAACATTATGCATAACGTGAACACAACGCAGTCCTGAGTTAATTCTCCAAAAAATTTCTTTGATCGACGATTGTAATGATCGACGATCGTTGCCGTCAGAAGTAACCTTCTAGAAGACCCACTCCTTCGACAGATCACTATTCACCCATGCAGCCCTACATTTCGCTACATCTCCCAGCGGCATCCTTCAAATCCACGCTGAGTTTCCACCAATCCTTTAATTGGAATAGTTTATCTCTTGCCCAAAGCAGCCTAGAAATGCGTCCTTGCCAAATGCCCACCACAATACTAGTTGGGACCCTGGCCGTCTTGCTAATCAGATAACCGAGTTCCTACATGCACCACTAAGCAGACTCACGCGCTACCATTGGTCTCCTTGACAACAGCATACACAAATCCTCTCCCACCACGTCATTTTCGCTTCCACTGGTCCATGTGGGTATCGTACGAATAGTGCTCAGGAGTTGGTTGTGGAGCAGTTTGCAAGAAGCTTAATCAATCTTAGCATTGAGCTACAGCCTATTCACTGCATCATAATGCACAAGTGCTTCGAGATCATGACCAAGGTTTATGACGAAGCGGGAAAGAGCATGGATGCCAGAATGGTACTCAAATGACGAGCATAACCTCCAGCCCTACGCCCACGGAACTCCCCGCCTCTTTGTGCTAGACTAAAAGTAGGGCTGGGGAATGTCTCCCCGTAGTTCCGTCATTTAGTTGAGGCCAAGGGTCCAAAAGACAGTGTTAATAATGTTCTTCTGAAATCGAGTATAGTATACGTCAAGAGCGACAAATATTAGATGCATCGGTCATTGCTAGTCCATTGCTAATATGCTTATTGTTCTGGAGGTGCGCGAGATACCTCAATGCGACACGCTTCTGTCCCGCCAATTTTTACCCTCCCGCCAATTTTTACCTACAAGACCCCACCTCGATGCCAGGGCATGCCAATTTGTTCCAGGCTTCAACATGGGATAGCAAGGACCGCTCTTAGCCGCGGTTACAGTCTTCGGCTTCACTTGCCGGTGATTTTTGATAATGTACAAGCTCGGCGGGTATGCATTGCAGGATACTCCACTTGCCGTTTTTCGTTTGCATGACGACGGAGAATTTATCATTATCTTTACCCAAACAGGAATTTGCGTGTCAACAAAGGCGCATTGATATGCCCGCATGCCCCACTTATAAAGAAAATTGTAAGGACTTACAGAGACGGTGGAGAAGTGTAGCAGTCTTGGATAAATCATACCTTGAGTGCATGCCAACGCATCCGCGTCATCGGCTCTCAACCCTTGTTCTATGGGGAGTCCTATCAGTATCCGAGTTCAACGAAGACGAAGAAATTTGAGAAAATTCGAATTTGCTACAATAGATACGTTGAAGTTTAATGACGATCTTTTCCAATTGCAATGGTTTCTAGACCCAAGACCCATGTCCACTAACTCCTTACACATCAACTCGAAAGCCCACAGCAAAGTCTATACGGGAACGCCCTATAAGGCGAAATCTTTTTGGAATTCTGCGATTTCGTAACCTCTGTTGCTCTGTTGTACGAGTTCCACGATAATACACAGCCCCAGGAAGGGGTTTTGCTGCTCGAAATGACGCCCAAGTCATTAGCCTCAGTTTTGCCTCACAACATGACGCCGGATTCTACGTGACCAGAAGACTGATGTGAAGTGACGTACATGAGGCGATCGATGTTCTTCGTTCGCCGTGCTTTGAAGTGTTTTCAACACATACTCACGCCTGGTTCCTCCGATCAGATCGAATTTCAAACTCGCCATTATCAATGGCCTGTGAGGGTTAGAGATGAGCATACGCGTGTTCGTGGATGCTTCGGTACTCGAAAAACTGTGAGACTCTACAATCATGGAGAATAGCTCTGGGATTTTAAATGTGGTGCGTCGCCTCACAGCTCACAAGGACTACCAGACGCTGATATTCAAGTTGTTATCAAAGGTATCAACATCCCCACACTCTAGAAAAACACACTCTCCAGTACTATTTTCAAGGATTTGCTATCTTGACAACTGATTTAAAGTAAGACAGCATGAGTATTCGCAGAGTACCATTCAACCACATATCATCACTTGCGAAAATAACTCCAAGACTCGGGCAAGACGCAATTGAGAAGCCAGGAACGGACTCTTCTTTCTACATGTCGTTTTTGTTTAGACCACACTTCGTTCCTCAATTCTCGGATATCACAATGCATATTGGAAAGGCAACTAGTTACTCATGCCTACAAGTCGACGGCGCAACTGGTGAGCCCTACTCCAGCATCCTCCAGTTTGTTTCATCGATCGAGCTGCAGTCCTTGAAAGGAGGAACGACGTACATTGTTTAAATGCGCAGCGAGCAAGCCTCAGGCAAGACCTTGAGTGACTGGCAGGGCTGAAATCAGATATCAGAGTCATCCGATGGGCACAGGCTTTTCCTGTCCGAGCGACCTGGGCCTACTTGAAATGGGTTCATTATGGGAATTTGCTGTAATAAGTCCCCGTCAACACCCAGGAAACGTCAGTGTAAGGTCGCCAGAATAACTTGATCGAAGAAGGCCAAAGTTCGACATACATACTGACCAATGCTGTCAAATGTAGAGAAAGTCTGACACAAGATAGGTGTCTTGTAATTTAGAGAGGCCGGGTCGCTTTTCATGGGAATCTCGTCCAGGCCAGGACATTGCAGCTTGAGAATTAGTAATTTCTCTTTGTTCATATGATAACCATCATCGTCTAACCTCAAGATGCAGCATAGTAGCTCACGGAATTCTTTACGGAGTTGAGCCTCTAGATATTGCTACAGGATTGTTGTGGACGAGTGCAGCGCAACGCCCTCCTAGTCTTTTATCGCGGCACTTATTCCACCATATAGTGATAGATGTTACCTTATATCACCTCGATTACTTCCAATATTTATCATTTCTCAAGTAGGATGTTTACTCCGGCGTTTACTGACTCGTGTTCACCGTTCCAATACAAAATCGTCGAGGTGTGCGTCCAAGAAATCTACCTACTCTAAGACCACACGCATATCATGAGGATTTAATGTGATCAGAACATCGGAATGCGACCTTGCTACTCTTTCATTTCTCGCTCATGCTTCCAATTGCACAGCCACTTTCCCCGATCTCATATTCGAATTGCGTCAATCGGCTAACCGAACTCCCCAATCAGCCGTGCAGCCTACATTCGGCTTGCCCCACAGCCCCACTCCAGCTCAGCGCTAACGTCGTTCGTATCCCTCTTCACACATTCTACAATTTGCCTTCTTTCAATCATGCTTTTTATTCTAAGGTTATTTCTTGACTAATTTTAAAAAATAACATATTCTTCAATTCGCCCGCTTGGCTTAGTGGTACAGCGTCGCACTCGTATTATGTATGATATGCGAAGATCCGTGGTTCCCAAGATAGAGATACAAACTATACGTACTGAACTAAAGTTAGTAGTTCTCTACTACTCTACTATCTTTATATACAAGATATAAAATAAATATAGTATCTTGAAATTTGAGAGCCCATCCCAAGGGGTTTTTATTTGCTCGATGAATCACCTTAAACTGTGCATGAAAGCTCTTTGCGAATTGCACTTTCATTTGATATCTACTCGGTTTACATTGTCCATCAGTGACCTTAGTCAGATGTTAACGCCTTCCTTCTCCCATCTTCAACCGAGAAGATGGCTTTTTTCTAAGCAATGCCGCAATAGTTGCAGAGAAATACCTACATGTATACTTCCTCCGTCTCTTTTCCTTGCAGCCTACGCGGTCGCTTTCTTATGTGTTTATCCAGGTTCTTGTCCAAAAACAATTGGCCGGCATGAGCAAGTGTACAGCGCTTCTTGAGGCACGTAGTGAATTGCTCGCATCTTATCCTACGACAGGATACTGGCTGGCCCTTTTCATTACGAAGGCTGCAGGGTTTACACACTTGTTCATTTGTGCACAGGTCATCCCTACCATGCGCCCAGCACTCAGAGCATACAGCTATTCGCATATCTTCCTCGTGCGGGACTCTCTGTGACGAAACAGCTGCCTTTTCTGCGTTATAGCCACACTCGCCTCTTGGAACTCCAGTTGTATTGGTGTAACCGTCGTCATGATGGGCCATGTCGCAATCCCGACAAAATGACTCATCTCGAGGTTCGCGAAAGAAAATGCATGTTTCTCTCTCGCATACGTCACCGCACTTTTGACAATTGCTGCATGAATCCGCGCTGTTATTGCATACTTCTCCCTTCTCCCAACACCTATGGCAAGGTACGTGCGTTCGAAACATCGTAAAAGCACGAAGCTCTCGAATGATCTCTACTGGCATACCCCTAATGGTACATCCTCCCCTGTGTGAGCCAGCAATTTTTTTGGAGTGGCAACCTCCGCAACAGAAAACCTCCTCTTGCAGAGTCTCCGCAAGACTCGGATGAAGGAATTTGCAGCTAGCTTCGTCAGGACACTGATCGCAGTGAAGTCCAGAGCGCAATGTGTGGAATCCGGCCGATGTGATCAAAGAACATAAAGTGATACCTCGTTCTGTATCTTCAATGAAGTAGCGTAGGGCATGTTGCTTAGCTAGTCGCGTGGATATCTTGCGTTTCTTTTCGATCTCTGCAATTTTCTGCTCAAAGGCTGCTCTCGTAAGAGGATGTTGTAAATGCGTCCCTTGATGACCCAGGCTTTTGAGAATCCGATGAAAAAGCCTGTAATTTGTTATAAATTCCTGTTTAGGTGGAGCAAACAAAGCTTGATACGCAGATGGGTGGTCTACGTGGATGACTTACTTGTCTGAAGGATGATCGCCTAGCTCAAACTGTTCCCTGATATCGCCGTGATTCCATTGTCTTTGAAGAAGCCCTTTCGATCCATACATCGGTACAATTTGTTGAGCATTCTTTTGGCTGAACAATTGGTCGAAATACTCGTACACGCCACCATCTTCTAGAGAATGAAAATCGCTGAGCGGGTTCTCGCCAGCACGTAGAATAGGATGCTGAGATAAGGAGAAGGACTGACGGGAGCCTCCCAATTCTTTGGCATTAATTCTGGCCTGTATTGTAGTCCACTTTCTCGGTTTCTCTGTATTCTCGCAAATCGTGCACATGCCGCCGTCGTCCAAAATAATGGTCCGGCTGGATGGCAGCAGGACGACTTTGTCTAACATGAGCTCCTGCCCGGGGAATTGAAGGCCACCAGAGTTAGCAACGTAAATGAATTCCTCTGCGCTGCAAATTGGGATGTCAAAGGTATATTGCATGGCTGGTTCGAATATTTGAGACGTTGAGGAACATTTTGTTGGCTGGCGATGTGGCATGAACCGTATGAAAATGCATCTCGTCGCTGTCGCTGTTTGATTGACGAGTGAAACAGGAAGGAGGCCGCATGCTTCATAAGTCCGAAGGTCTTCGTCACTCCATGTGTACTCAACTACAGCTGCGTGGCCGTTTGGATGATTATTCAGCGTGATGCAAGCATGTCTTCGCTTCGCGTAGCAAATGGCGTTGAACTTGTGCAGAAATGCAAGACTAAATAGCTGGATTTCTGTTCCTGGCTTGCCACGAGTAAGATCAGATTCAGCTGTGGCCTTTCCTGCTCGCTTACTGATGGATATGTTGGTATCTTCCTGAATTGTATCATCGTAAGTATCGACCCTTTTCCATTTCGATCGAAGCCTCTCTTTCGCAATTGGTCCATTGGATCGAATGATTTCAGCAAACTCGCTGCTGCACGAAGGTTTCGACATGTCTATGATATGTGGCTCTTCGTGTCCCGTCTTGGCCGTTGTGTTGTCCTGGCGAGTATGTATGGCCACTTTGTTGCCACTCTGGTTAAAGAGAAAATGCCAGTTGAACGTGGTGTTAACACAAGAAGCCGGGATCTCATGGAGGTTCTCTGAGGATCGAACCCCTGGGGTGAGATATTTGTGTTCAACATGGTAAGTGGCACCCTCCTTGTCGTCGATCAATAATAGATCACAAACAAGGGGATCTACAGGATTGAGCGCAATGCGCATTTCCGGTATTTTCTCCACGAAATTGGCCAAGATCTCAATGGCTTGCCGAGATTGCTCCTGTTCCCTTTGATTCACTCTGAAAAATTCCTGCATCGTCCTCTCCACATCTGGTACAATCCACCCATGAAAGTGCACTTTGTTAGTAGGGTTGACGTAACATGAACCATCCAAGGCAGCATCCACAAGAGAGATGATCGCTTCATAAATATCATCTCTGTGAATAGCAAATGGGCTCAAAATGTCGGGAAATATGATTTGCTGTTGTCTGCTCGAGATATCCCTCAAACGAGAGGAATTGTAGTGACAATAGGCGCGTCGGTGTACATTGAAAAGATTGTGATAAGAACGTATTGGGATGATGCAAACGAAGTCTGGAAATTCAGGCACAATGACAACAAAAAATGGTGCCCATTGTTTAGGCTTTGCAGCGCTCAAGCCTAGCTTCACGTCAAAGCGAAGACTTTGAAGCGGAAACGTCCTGTTGAGGTCTCGAAAATTTCGCGCCCAACCCCATGCTGCTATAGGGTCATCAAACGGAAAGTCCGGAGGGGGATCAATGATCAAGGCGCCATCAGTGGCTGCATGGCTTGGCCCTAGATAGAAGCATAACGTTAACTTCTTTGACCACGACAGTAATATTTTGTTGGCCATATTGCAGAGAGGTTGGACTATCACTTACCTCTTATTACGCCGATTTTCCTGTTTCCTTTCCTCGAATTATCATTGCAAGCCTTCGCAAGCATTCTGAAAGTGTTGTATTCACATAGCCACCCCGCGATGCTTGGAAGACGATCGCTGAGAGCTGACATATGGGAAAGATGTAGAACAGAAGGCTTGAAAGGCGATGGATTAGTGGAGGAGCAAGGCTACTACGAAACGAGAATAACGGAGGAGGCAAAGTTTATGACAAGTCAGTCGATCATAAAGCGAGTCGAGGGGCTTCCAGGTCTGAGCATGGTCTGGCGGACCTCAGGACGTAGTAGCCAGTGGAACTTATAGAACCAAGGCTGAAGCAAGCGCCGTGCTGACACGATGGCTTGCTCATAGGTCAGATGTTTCCGATACTCGTTTGAGCTTGATAGAGCAATCAAGCTCTTGCAAGCAGATTCTTCACGATTCACGCGACATGTACGTCTACAGAATATATGTACAACGCCAGGTTACAGCACAATACGCTACGATTCTTAATGTGTACTGCTTGTGTAGAACTTGTGGATGCTATCAAGGACTGTCTGTATCCGGATGAAGATACGAAGCAGACAATGAAGGTAAAATTCCCTGCTCTCCACCTCATTCCCTCTAAATTCTTTGGTAGAATCAAGAAGCCGCCTCACCGGAGATGGGCTACTATTCGGTCAAGGCTAGCGACAAGCCCACTCAGCCAAAATTCGACAGCTCTGTAGTCGCGATAGAGCTACCGGTCTCCGTCAACAATCCGTTAAGTTCCAGGCACCGATCACATCTGCAACCAGCAGCAGCTACATGGCAGTCCTTATCCCAAGTTGAACGGTTTTCAGGCATACCCAATTCAGAGATGTCATTATTGATGGCCAATATGCCCACTTCGTCCACTACCCGAGATTGCGAACCTCAACAGGTGCTTTTTGAGATGATACGACGCGATATTAGCGCAGAAAACATCCTCACCGGATTCGAACGTTATAAAAAGCTGAAAAGGCCATTGTCTTGGTTTCAGGATGTTGAACCTGGACTTATCCCGGGCGTCGAGAGAGAGCATACTCCTTGGTTGGGCGTGATCAGAGCAGCAATGTGGTCGCCAGCCCTCTACGCAGAGCATGCCGAAATATGCAAGCAACAATTTGCTCTGGAGAATCTGGAGCTCATAGACCTGCATGTTAATGACCACGGCTTGCGCAAGCAATGGCCAGTTGTTATTGAGTCTCTGCGGCCTTTGAGCTCAGACATGATCGCTGCTGTCGATCGTGTGTCGCGCGCGCTGGTAAGGAGAGATTGTCTGCAACCAAAGATCGATCAAGAAGCAATATCGGATCCTACGATGTGCAATCATCCCTCCTTCGACTTCGTGGTGGTGCGACAAGCCATCCAAGACAAAATTCTAAGTCCACTTATTGATGAACTTTCCCTTGAGCTTGTCGCATCCGAGAGCCAAATGGAATATTCAAGTTCCAAACTCTCTGTATCGCAGACCAGACACGACCTTCAGTCGGAGCAGAGGCACAGAGAACTGATATTAGCATTACAGACTCTCAGGACTATCATCATCAGTGAGAAGGACCGACACGACGGAGTGTCAACGAGAAAACGCGCCGCTTCTACGCATGAAGAACGGGCAGGGGTAGACAGTTGGAAAAAACACAAAGTTCAGCAATGAAGACATGCATTTGAAGTCCACTTGATGCTCATATCAGTGGAGGAAAAGAATCATGGTCATGCAAGTTTTCGCATCAAAAAATAAGATTCTAGCTGGGAGGTTTATTATTATGTAATTTTTTTCATAGTTAACTATCTGTTTTGACTTGTTTTCGCCATGGGGAGATGATACATGAAAAGTTAGAGAAAAAAAAGAAAAAAAAAGGATGAATGCCCACTCGCGGAATCGCTGTTCTTTGTCAGTACCCAGGCTCGAACGTGCGCACCGGAAAAATTCACTTACAACCGCGGATCTTCGCATATCGGGCTATCTACGAGTGCGACGCTGTACCACTAAGCCAAGCGGGCAGAAACCTTAATTTGAATATTTTCTGTAATAACATAATCAATATCTGGAACAAATGTAGAGTTCCCACCAAGAATTTCTGCATTAGGTGGGTTTGAAATGGTATCTACCCCGCATTAGGCTTCGGGTAAAATTTTCGGGGTGGCTCAATTACCCGAGCTGCAAACACGAGCCTCGCACGGAAAGAGAGAAAAGTAGAACAACGCCATGAATTAGCCCATCTGCTCGCGAGTGTTAGTGGTTAGGTATGGATTCAAGGTTTACCTCCAGATGTTCCTCTCATATGTCGCTTTCTAAACAGCCAGATTCAACCTTGTATTTAGGGCGCATACACCCTAACAAACTCGAGGGAGCGTTTGTTCGCCGCACGTATCTAGATAGGTATACATCCATCACCGCCGAAGCCGAACCATATGGCACGACATTTCCGAATCGTATTGTGATTGATCTAGGTCAGCTTGGTAGTTTGCAGCCTTGGTACCAGTATTGTATTACTTTAACAAGATAACAACAATTCTACCAAGTGTATTTTTTTCGTCACTGCCTTCAGTGTGTACTACCTACCTACTCAATGTGGGTTCTCAAAGGAAGCCAAAGGTGACAATGTGTCCGTCAGTCATCAGATGGTTCCACCACAGACCTTCTACCTTTTTCATCAATGATATCTTGACACTTAGACCGCGCTCTGGCTGTTGGTGCCCTCTCCTTCTGTAGCTTGTCCAGCGCCTTATGGCGCAGATGCTCCCATTCCTCCTTCTCTAAGTTCTGGAAAGAGCGCAGAAGAAGAACCAGAAGCTCTGCGCTAGTCCCGGACTGCATCAAGCCGACGTTTTCATGTCCATTTGGAAACAATATTTGACCCGGACCTCGCGTGCCATCAGAGCGAACTGTTCTGTGAACCCAAAGCAGGGTTTGTCGATAATGAGTAGGTACAATAAGAGTTCCATCAACGTTGATCTTGCATGAATCAGTTTCAGCATACGGAATGGCGATAGCTTTCGAACTAAAAATATCACGTCAATTCAGCTTCGTGATTGGAGAGAAGGTGAGAGCTTGCCTTCCTCTAATGCTGCTTTCCCATACCGAACATGCTTTCAAACGGTGCCCTGGCGATGAATTCGCCCACCAGGTCTCCTCAGTAGGCTGCCAGGCCCCCAATGAGAGGAAAAGCGTTGCTTTACCTTGTTCCATAGGTATTGGTAGCCAACACAGCTTGACTATGAGTAGTTGGTAGAGGAACGATTGAATGAGTTCTGGTGAGGATACATACAAGGCAAATCACTCCTTACCGCGCAGTTGTTCAGTGAAACCGCGAGGAGGCCTATTGGTGCAATCATGCCGGACTTCTTATCGTATTTTGTACGAACGGATTCGAAACCTTCAAACAGCTGCTCAGAAGAATGGATATCCCGGAGCCTGTCCAAGATGGCATCCCAATGCACATTACTGGTAGCACGAGGAAGGTCGCCGAGAGTTGCGCCGGACGGTAAACTGGCAATGAAAGCATCATTATGCACCAAGAGGCTTTCCCTTTCTGCATCCAGCATCGCCAACCACTGCTGTTCCACCGTTTCGCTTGGTTGATATCCTGACTGAATATCTTTTGGCACCAACAAGTGTGCAGGAAACGCCTTCTTTGAAGTTATGCCCATGCATACCGCACACTTTGTATGGCGCTGGCCTATGTTTGGGCCACTTTTCCAGACATCTTCAGCTCTGACGTACCTAGTTTGGCATTTGTGACAGATTTCGTGCGGGTTCATGTCGAAAGAATCGATTGAACGGTTAGGATCGCTGATTAAGCTGTTTTGTTGACTGTTCTTCCGTCCTCATGCATGGTTAGGAGGTGAAATAATTCAGGTATGGATTTATATAAGACTTGTCTAACTCGGCCCTTTTAATTGCTGTAGCTTGATTGTATGGTTCCCATGATGCGAAATCGCCATTGAGCATGGCCGATAAGCAAACGTATGGCACCCGGCGAACTGAATAACAAGCCCATATCTATTTGGTGCGCGCCAATGCCGCACTTTTTTTTAGTACAGTGCGTTATAGATCATATTAGATGTCACCACCTTACCTAGATACATTACTTATATGCTATTTTAGGAACGACCTTAACTTCGTCATTGCGACACCAATCGCACAAGTATCTGTTGTAGAAGTACGATATCATAGACCGAACAATTACTATCACGTAACAATCTGATAGAGTGTGGTTTGATCGTGTACCATATTGATTGCTTGAAAGCCAGCGTGAAAGGGGCGGTTTTCTTAGACGCTCGTATCGAGGTAATTGCCTGCATTCTTTCTAGCTCTTTCCTGCTGTTTCATTCTAATACTATTGTGGAACTATCATCACCTCCTTCACTACGCCAAAAGCCCTGATTTTAAAGATATTCGCTTAAGGTTAGCCGGCAAAACTTACATTTCAACCGTGACTATAATGCTGTTCACAGTCTTTATAACTGGCCTTTTCGTCTGGGCAATCATTCACAGACTGGACGAAGTTCTCCGCCTAGTAGCAGGCGCAACGCGTCTTGCTGTTACCCTTATTAGGGCCTTTATAAATTTCATTTCCAAGGTCTATTCCACACCTGCTATCCTAGCAACTGCGATATCTATTATAGAGCGAGTGTATGTTCTAGCGTATACTGTTATATTACTTCTCCGCCGTATTACTGAGTTAGTCTTCCAACATTACATCGCGAATATGAGTTAAATTAAACCCAGACCTAGAGCTAAGCAAGGAGGCATAAAATACTATGCTAGGACGCATGCCGTTAACTCTAATACACTAAGTCAATGTGTTAGCATTACTAAGATAGGTAGGAGGTGCCTAAAGGTAAAAAAATTGCAGACTAGGTTAGAATATAACTGTAGTCAATATTAAACGCAAGGAAAAACATTTAGATAATAATTAAATGTTATTTAGCAATATAACAGAGGTAATTTAGACTCTTAAAGTCTTTAAGTGTAGTTGTAGACGTTAGCAGCTATAGCTACAGCTACAAGTTAGACTATAGCTACTATTTATGTTATTAGGATTAATAGCAACGTAGGATATTAGAAAAATGTACCTATAACTACTAGACCTTTTACTACTATATTGCCTACGTAATTACTATTGTATAGTACAAACTCT